>OZ026600.1:15840822-15870822 GCA_964020085.1 Micromussa lordhowensis
AGCGGGAGTTGATTGGATGATGTCACACAACACGCCGCTGATGTAAAATACAGCGGACTCTAGGTTTGTGAACAAAGCAATGGAAATCGATCAGTTTGAATTGTCTCTATTGTCCTCTTTTGGCAGTAATACTATTAGACGGTGGACAGCTCGTTCAACAGTGACATAACCTCTCCCATCGAATTTAGTGACAGGTTCACCTGGTCTGGGATTCTTGTACTGTACCTCTACTCTACAAACTTTTCCGTCTTTCCCTGGGTAAGTTTTTGACACTCTACCAAGTTTCCACGGTCCCCTGATTTGGTTTGAGTCTTGCATCAAGACGATGTATCCAACAATCATATTGCGTTGTGCAGTGTGCCATTTTTGTCTAATAATAAGGCTGGGGAAGTAATCTCTTGTCCATTTTTTCCAAAAGCTGTTAATGATGCCCTGAGTGAATGCAAATCGATGCTGTGGGTTGGATGTAAATTTTAAAGGTCCACTGGGCACTCTGGCAGTTGATCTTCTTAGTAATAGATCGTTTGGACATAAATATTGTTCCATTATCAGGTGATGTTGGATGTCTGCCAATGCGTCTCTCATTAGTCAAAATGCGATCTCAAATAAAACTGTCTGTAGCTCTGAAAAGGTCAGAATGCTTTCATGGATGGTTGCGGCAATAGCTCTTTTGACTGATTTTACAAGAGCCTCAGAAACTCTGTTTTGCCAGGGACCATCAGCGGTTGTGAATTCCCACTGGAAACCTTCCATGTTTCCGAATGCTTTTAATTCTTCCCAGTCCCATCCTTTGGTAACACTTTGCAGTTCTTTATTAGCTGCAACTAGCTGAGGTCCGTTATTGGAATAAAGTTTGAATGGATAACCTCTTAATGAAACAAATCTTCTCAACACCATTAAAAACTTTTCAGTGCTGTAATCCGCTGTAAGATCTAGATACACAGCTCCTTTGACATTAAAGAATGTAGGTTTCGGATCTGTGTGATACATCAATAAAACTCGCGCTGTCACTCGTAGCAATCTCTTATAATTGGAATAATTGTTTAAGTTAATCCTGGTTACTATATCGTCCTTTATAACTGCAGTCGCAATTCTTACGGTTTTCATCATGTCTGGTAATTGTTGTTCAGCGCTATTAGGACTTATTGGCCATTCACTCTCAGGTTGGTTAAGAACGTGGGTCCATCCTACCAATTACTACCAAAACCAAGCTTGCTCGGTTTCTTGCCTCTCGTTAACCAATCGGCAAAGTTATACTCGCTTTTGACCCAGTACCAATCTGTTGAAACCATAGTAATCCTTTTGAATCATAGCATGCACTATTTGTGAATCAACGATGTGGTAGAATTTCTGGAAATGATATCTGCACTGCTGTTGTACGAGCACTTTTATTCGTTTGTTAATTACTGCTCCGCATAGCTCTATGCGATCAATAGACATCTTCTTAATCGGGGCAAGGCGGTTCTTGGACAGAATCAGGCTACTTTTAAACAGGCCACCCTTCAGTTCCAATCTTACATAAGCACATGCGCCGAAGGCTTGGCTGGATCCATCGCTAAAGATAATCAATATTGGATCTCCGGCTGCATCACATGGTTTCAGGCATCTTTTAAATTTGTGACCGTCCACGGGATTTTGGGTAAAAAGGTGAATGCACGGGCACGCTAAAATGACACGCTAAACAAAAGGCAGTGAGTGAAAAGACACGCTAGCGTGCGATCAGTGTGTCACAAGGCACGCTTTAACTAAAAGTTTTCTTTTGTGCGTATAGCACACTTAAAAGAAAGGAACGTGTTCAGCCGAACAATGAAGCGTGTCGTGTTCGGAAAACACAAAACACCAAGCGAAATGGCACGCTGGTGAGTTAAAAGGCATGTTAGAATGCAAACTGACACACTAGCCGTGTCTACAAAAAGTTCTTTCAACTTACCGTTCTCTCACGTGTTGCGTGTAGGCGAAAAAAATTACTGCTTTTGTCGGCAACGGAGCTCGTTCCGATAGCTTCCATTCGGTAGCAAACATTGAAGTTTGTTAAAACCAAAACGAACATTTGTTCGATGAACTTCTAACCTCACTTTTCCGCGAAGCCGCGTTGAATTGAGGACAAAACTCTATTTATAAAGCGTTTATCTTTCTTCGCCGTTCTTCAATGTGACAACAGGGCGATGGTCGAATTGAGCTTATCCAACTTGTGCGGCAGTAAACGAATTAAAGAACTCACTACTTTCAGTGTTCTTGATTTAATCAAAATAAGTGATTTCAATGGATCCGGACAGAATTGTAATAATCGTGTAAACATCCTGAAGGACAAGCGAAATACAGGCCCAAAACCAATTGCAAATCATGCCGATGCTTGGTCCCAGTGTTAACGCGGCCAAACGTATCAGTAGAAATACTGGGACTGAAATAAGTTATAGCGGGACTGTTTCAGATGAATGCACTGCTCTGCGAGCTGTCTGTTTCTTTTCCTAATTTTTGCGAATGCAAAACTTTCGAGCAGCGAAGCCGTGATGTGCACAATTATTACCTTTCCGCTCGCACGGAGGATCTAAGGAAAAAAGATCGACTACTCGCAGTCTAACAGATAAAATTTAAATGACCTCATCATTTGGCCCGGGCCACTCGCAATTGATTTGTAAAGTTGAAATTTAATATATAGATTTAGGCCAGCCTAAAAGCGTAGCTCCTGGGCCGGGTTGTTCAGAGCCCGATCAAACTAGCCGAGGATAAAGTAGAATTTTGATTTGAGTTTTGTAACTTTGCGGTGAGATTTTCTGTATATTGTTTTTGTGTTTTGAATTTTAATGAAAGCAAAATACGCAAAACAAAAGCAGTGAAAAAACTTTGTACAAAAGAAAAGGTTATAATTCGGTTAAATTTTAATCCTGGGTTAGCGTTAACCGGCTTCCTACCAACCCTACGCTGTTTACAGCAAGTTAATCCTGACATGAGCCCGCGATCTAATCGAAAAAAGCAGCACTTGGGCAGCGGTCAACTTTAAAAAAACACGTGACCTCGATGAGCCCTGAACTTGAGCCCGCGATATGGTCACGTGATACTGGTCAGCGGATTCCTTGTTTTGACAGGTGTCAATTGACTGCAACATGGATGTCCAAAGGACGCTTTAAACCAAGGGTACATGTGCTCTGTCAACCTACAAGGAAAGCCCGCGAAAACTGAAGCCTCGTTTTGGTTTACGTGTCAATTGTGGCCGCCATGTTGCGCGACTCCACCACCGTCGCCGTCGTCGTCGTGCGTACGCGCCCACGAGCAATACCGCTAGCCATGATACACATGAGAAAATCAGTTCATGGGTTCCCTTCAGTTTCCTAATATGGGTATGGGGCTCCGCTTGGCGGCCTTTGGCCGCCGGAGCTCCGCTACTACTCGACCATAACACATTGTGAAAGGTAGTGCTATTAGGACTAAGGGGGATTGCCTGAAACAAAAATTACCAGACAGGTATATTGTGAAGGAGGCATATTCGAGTTTTTGGTTCGTTGCGCGCGGTCTCCGCGTTGTGGTTGATTGCTTACAACTTCTGGGGCCCCATCCTATCAATAAACAACTTCAAGCTTAACTTTAATTTTAAAACTACAATAACTTTATTGCACAACTCGCAACGCTTCTACAATTTCGAAGCAGTGAAAAAAAAGTAAATAAGCGATCCTTATTCAAGATTAACAAGTATACTGACTAGAAATTGATTTGTTTCTGTAGTCTACGAAGAACAGTTCTTCTTTTCCCCCTGCACCGAGTGTTAATTTTTGCTTTGACATCTTCTCACTGCTCCGAGAACATCGGTGACTCGTATTTATGGCGAAGCACTGACGCCAGAAAACGAAGCTTCAGGTTATCCAGTGGCCTGTACCCGTTACTGCCGGCCGTGTTGCCATTGGCTAGCTCCTCGTCAGAGAATAGCACATTAACGCACGCCATGGCGGAGGGAACCATCTGTGTACCCATAAGGACCAAGGCTTCAACTTTGCGTTTCTGGTCGTCTGTTGGACCAAGGCTCAGGGTGCTGCATAACACTTGTGCATTGCTGTCAACTGTGGATAAAGGCGATCTCAGCTGGGACTGGGGACACGCGTTCATTAGGAACGGCATAAGCTGATTCTGGCCTGTAACAGGAACGGTCCGATGCACTGACGGTTCTGGGAGGTGGAGAGGTGGACTCACAACAGAGGGAGGAACTTGAGGGGGTGTTTCTGAAATGACGTCGCTGCAATTTCCGCCCTGACAGATCAGCGCCAAGTTATCCAGTGGGTCGGGGTTCACTGTAGCCTTCAGCTCGGTCAGTTCTGCAACAATCTTTTTGAGGTTCTTAACTTGTTCTTTCAGATCCTCCATGATGTCAGGGATATCTGTCTGAACAGCTGCTTCTGACATTTTCCTGGAGTTTGCACATTGGACGGCAACTTCTCTCGTATGCATGGCTTGTCCGACCCGCTTCTGCTTTAATCGCGCTTGTTTTTCCGCCTGTTCCACCAAGAACGCATTCAGCATCTGAACCTATAATTCAACAGAAAAAATTAATCAACAAAAAACTGACGAAATTCAATAATGCAGTACAATTTACTGCTGTTGCAAAGGTCTATTTACACAGGCGATTTTTGATGACAGTTTTTGTCGCACTTTCCAGTGCAATTTTCCTCGTGGTCAAGTGGCAACTTGCAAATCGATTTCAGCTGGTTTACACGCGCAATTTCGAAGTTGCAACTTGACTGCGAGAAAAATTGCATTGCGACAAAAATAACATCAATAAGCATATACTACACAAGTGAATAGTGCTTTTTGCGCGCGCTGATTGGCTAGCTCGGAGGTGGTTAGCCAAGTACTATTCACCTCCGAGCAGCCGAAGAAAAACAAAATGGCTTTTGTCGGTATATGTCACAAATAAAGTTACTCTTTAGGCCGCTAATTATTCAGCTTGTGTGGTATGTGAAAGTGGTGGATATTTATCTCGACTTCACTTATCACGGTTTTCGACGCCATCTTGACAGGTAGGCAAAGCGGTCATCAGAAATTACAGTGTTTGTATGGGAATCTGATAACAAATAACTTCTTCTAAAATTGAATTTATCACTATTTGTGAATCAAAGCGTTAAAATACTAGGTAGAAGATTGCATTCGCCAAGTTTGAAGGATGTAGCCTTCCTATAAGTCGCTGAACATTTTTTTTGAATTTTCAATACATTTGTCTGTAAATGTTTTTCCCGCGAACCGCGTCTAGACGTTTGTCTACCCAGCCACATTTACAGACAAATGTATGGAAAATTAGAAAACATTAACTGAGCGTCTTCAAGCTACATCCTTCAAACTTGGTGAATAAAATCTTCTACCTAGTATGTTAACCGTGCGATTCAGAAATTGTGTAAAATTAAATTTTGGAAGAAGTTATTTCCTATTGGATTCCCATACGAACAGTGTAATTTCTGACCGCTTTGCCTACCCGTCAAGATGGCGTCGGAATCCGTGATAAAGCCTATTGTTAAACATCACTCATGTAAACGGACCTTGAAAGCAACAAACGAAAGCTTTAGCGCGCGTGCATCCGTAAATCAATGCAGAATGCATGCACGCGCTAGCTCGATTATTTACGTCAGGTTTGATGCTCGATATCCTAAAAAACCGTCCACAAGTATCCGGATATTTTCGATAACGGAGATTTTTTTTCTCCGTATATGAAACAATCCGCGACCAAACGAATACGATAAATCTCCGTTTTTAAAAATCTCGGTCTCGAGAGCGTTTTCAAAAACCTCCATATTTGTGGCCGAAAACGCTGTGCGCAAGTGGACGGGAGGTGCAAACGGAGAAAAAGTCTCCGTTTCCGAAAATATCTGGATGTGTGGACGGGGCCTAAAATTTGTTAACTTAAGCAACAGCGAGAAAAACAAGCCAATTTGAGGTAGGGCAACACTTAAAGGTAAGCTTTGTCTAAGTATCACAAAGAAAACACTTTCAGTAAAAGTAAAGATACCGACAATATATATCAGTTTGAAGGAAGCCAGCTAGTTTATTTTTATTGTGGACATTTCAAATCAAACATAATCGAAATTAGGCTAGATTGAAGACTACCCGGCCACTAATATGCGTCTTCAAATGCTGCTCCCACAGCCCCGCACTCACCAAAATTAACATAAAAACTGAATATAAACATCACAAAATATCCAAGTATTCCTCGTTCTTTACGCTTAAACATTATTATTATTCGACTTCGGGAGTGCGGGACTTCGGGAGCAGTAGTTTTATACTCATCTTACTTTTATTATTATTCGACTTCGGGGTTGCAGGACGAGAGTAACTAATGTGCGAGCCTGCGAGCCGGAGCCGCGAGCCACGATCGCGAGCCTATTTTTGCGAGCCATTTTTTTACGTTTTTAGTGCACTTCGTTGTTTAGACATTTACAAATGTATTTCTCCCTGCTGTTGATAGAGCACTTGCTCATTTGTTACTGAAGACTTATCTTGCTAGTACTATCAAGACGAACTAGTCAATTGAAGCAAACTTAACGAGGGTTCTAGTCAGATCCAGATTCTACCGCGTCTCAGAAACTACTTCAATAATCACATTTTATTGCAGTCCGTAGAAAATACATGGCGTGAAAATACGCGAGCGCAACTGGGCACGAGAACTGAAACAATTTCCTCCTTAGGACCGAGATAAAGTAACCCGTTTGTCAGGAAAAAACTTCGAGCTTACCTCGTTATCTGAAGTCTTTACTCTTTTGGCCGAACTTGTGGCAGGAGGCTGGTCCTCTGATCGCTTCTTCTCATTGGAAGAGGGACTGAAGAACAGGTCTGCATTCGCCGGATCGTCTACAAACGCCTTTTCTTCCCCGTTCAGTTTATCTTCATCATCTGCAAATAAGCTTCTTAATTAAACAAGAGCAACTAAAAAAGAAACAAAAACAAAAATCAGCATTTAGTAATGAGACGGGCCACTTACCATCTAATGCAATAACCATTGCGTCCAACAGTCTACCATTATTTCTAAGAGTTACTGCAGCTCTCCTCTCCGGCATGATCTGAGTAAACGGCTCTCCAGTGCCTTTCATTCTTAACTTTTTTGTCGGAACAATGCAGGTACTCTTATCAACGCCAAAATAAACCAGGCATAGTTTTGGAACCTTGGTTAGGCTACGAATAGACATTTCTGCAGTCGCTTTACACCCGAGCTTTCCCGTTCTTCAATAATTATGTAAACAGAGTGGTTAGTTCAATCACTTTATAGACATGATTCAGGTCGGTGATTTTACAGTAAACCAATAAGAAAACGGTTTATTTACAGAAATAGAGCTTTTGTTATTACACTTGACAATGGGAAAGCGGTTGTCTTAAAGTTAACAATAGGTTGGTCAAAGGTGTGATAGGTAAGAGGTGATGATTTTTCTTATATTATACTCTCTCTCAGCACGCGCGCTGGGATGAATCAATTCTGCGGGCCGTATTCTAAAGTATAGCTCGCAAAATAGGAGAGTATGCCTGCTTGACCTAACATGTTTTCTTTTATCCAGAGCCGGAGAGACGCAATAAGTATCTGAATGGGAAGGAGGGTGTCTTATCCTTAACAATAGGTTGGCTAAAGGTGCGATAATTAAGGGGTGAGAATTTTTCTTTCGGAAACTACGCCCACTGCGATTGGTCAATTTTACAGCCCTTATTTTTAAGTATGGCCCGCAAAATGTGAGAGTTCGCGCGCTTGACACAAAGTTTTCATTCTCCAAGGCGACAGATACAATAAACATCTTATTAACCTCGTTTTTTTTAGCTCGGTTCAGTAAAATATGTTCGAGTATGGCGCAAAGCGCCATAAATCGAGAGGGGAAAACTCGGCCTGTATTTTACCGCACGAACCCCGAACTCGATTAATAAGCGGTGTTTATTCTTGCAGGAGCAATACCTACTCTAATTGACGTAAACAAAAACCAGCTCTAAATTAAACTTTCCTAATATTACTTGTTTTCACTACGCGTGCTTTGAAACGGCGTCGGTGATGCCTTTATTCTTTCACACAGAGGCAATCAATGTTTTATTACGTGTAACAGACTGCATACTTATTAGTTTATTTACTCTCATTATTTATTTTACTAGGCTAGACTTTGCTGCTGTGCGATAAGCGTGACTTGCGCGAGTAAGACCCTATATGGATTATGAAGCAAACATTTCTCGGGAGGATTTTTCATTCACACTTCACGCTAAAAAGTCCTAAAACAGACACACTACGAAACGAAAAATTTGGTGATTACAAAGTTTTCATTTTTTTTGCAAGCGCTAAACTAAAATTGCCGTCTAAAAGTGCGTTTACGTTTCTTCGCCTCGAAAACACGAGCTAATATAATGTACTGTCATGCAGGTAAACTGAGGGCAATGCTGTTCTTCGAGATAATAAAAATTTATGATTTTCTTATACATTTCATTTGTTCATTTTCGCGTGGTGGTATTCCCAGCCAGTGTCATTATGATTATATATTTACACGGGAAACAACTGCGAACCAACTGCGATTTTTGTCAGCTGCTGGTTTTGCGTGGCGAGAAACAACAAATGAAAATTTGTCTTCGGTTGAGGGTTACTAGAAATAACAATACCATTGATTGAAGGTATCAATGTGTTTATTTATAACCACTTCAAACATGCAAATACACAATTGGCGAAGCTTATGTTCTACGGTTACATAATCATACTCGAGATGAAAGAAAATAACATTCTAAAACTATTAATAGTTCAGTTCTAAGGAGTGACTTCAGGAGCGACTAAATCTTCAGTACCATCACGGCAAAATTCTCTGATTTCCTTAAAAAGATACTCTGCACGCTCCCGGCTTATACCATGGGGGCTGACAATTGTGGGAAGCTGGCCCGGCCTTGGAAGATTATGTTTGCTTTTAAGAAGATTAACCGCCTTTTCTTCCGAGTCCCAATACTGCTTAAAGAAGACAGTTCCGGGATATTCTTTATCGAATCTGAAGTGGTGGTAGATCTTGATCTGGGGTATCTTCTTGAAATATTGGCCTAGGTAAGTGACCCAGTCATAAGTTTGAATACGAACAGTGCCATTGTGGAGTCCCGCAAGCTCTGCAACATTCACTGAAGCGGATTCTTCTACTGCTCGTGCAATGTCGAACAAAGAGGAGATAAATGTGCGCCGTGTCTTTTGTTTTACTAGCCCAAAGCACCAGTCAGGAGCAAACTTTGTATGCCCTGGCAGTAAAAAGTCATAGTTTATGGTGTGGTGGAGTCCGTTCATCACCCGCCACAAATAATACCACAAGAAAGCAGAATTTTTGTTTTGCGCACCGCAATTGTCAGCATGAAGTTGAGCTTTGGTTTCACCCAGTCCATGGCGTTGAAAATAGTAGTGCACGTATGAAATTGTGCTGTTTGCACCTTTGCCGGTCTGTACATTTTCATCAATAAGAAAGTTTACTTGGCGTGGAATTGCCTCCCAGCAAACGCCAAAGAGCGCACATTTTCGCGGAGTCTTGAAGTAAATGGGGCCAGGTTGGTTTGGATCAGTGGGGTAATGCAGCTGCTGTGCGTAGTCATAAGAATAATGAACTGTCCCGTCATATGAGCAGGGCTCACGTTCGACCGAAAAGTCGACGTCTTTGATGTAATTGTGCACGCTGTCCTTTGATTCTTGGCAACAGTTCTTATAGAATTTTCGCTCTCCGGAGGCTAGAAGTAAATGCTCTTCTTGTCTTCTCACCGCTTCAGCTTTTTCGCTTTCAGGTAAATTTGCAGTCTTGTGAATGCGATTGTTATTTTTCTGGCAAGTCCAGCATAGATCAGTTGCAGGCCGCATGATAACAATGAATGGACACAGCTGTTTCCAGAGGTCGCAAAACTTTGAGTAGCCTACAGATGCCTCACCTGCACTTGTGCAAATATCCGCATATGTTCGCCAAAGACCGTGTTTGGTAAGATTCGATGGCAGTAACTTGACGTCGATCCGTTTAAAACCAGGTACGCGTCCCGGCAAAATGAGTGCTTGTTCTTCAGCAACGTTTAGAATAAATTCTATGACTCGCTTAACTGTTTCGGTGGACGATGCACTGCTTGGCAGTCGTTTCTTGTTGCCATGGACTCGCAGACTTAAACCATTTTTCCTGTAATGTTTGACCAGGCTGTAGAATCGATTTTTTTGGAGACAGTGCAGAAACAGAAATGTCCTCATGCAGATTCTCTTGCCATGATAATAGTAGGCCATTCTTGTATTCTGCCGTCCCTTTTCCGCTCTGCCAGATGTACTGCTTTCGTGGCAATTCAACGAGCATTGAATGGCTCCCAAAATTACTAGGTCAAGTTCAGTCGATGATAGTTCGCTGCAGTTGCTCCGACAGTCAACGAAGTCATCGAGTGTGAGTGTTAAACTGCATGGATTCTCATCTGCGGCTAACTTGCATTTACATGTTTCCTCGAAGAACCTCTCTACTTTAACTTTCTCGGAAATGTGAACTTCCATGACATCGAAGTCGACGTCTTCGCCGTTGTCTTCAAGGTCCTCGGAATCATCTGAGCTGCTGCTGTCGGAGTCCGAGTCAACTAGTTCTTCGTCATTCTCTCGAGCCATGAAATAACTTTCTGATACACTTTGCAAACGAACTAAATCTGCTGAATCCAAACTTAAACTCTGATAGTCAACTTGACAGCACTCCATCATAATTCGATGTTTTTTCTTTCCACGATCGAAAGATATTGTGTTCTTGTAACTATAGCAACAAAGCGCGCTTTCCATTCCACGAATCCGGACGCGAGTTCAAGATTTGACCGGGAGAGGTCTGATACTAGACCGGGCGATGGCCGGCTATGAGCTTGCCTTTTGTTGACGAATAAGTAGAATTTCATCGTGGATATTCCTACTTCGTAAACGTTTAGCAAGTCATTTGTTTCAAAATTTAAAATGCGACTGATGAGAACGTTCAATCGCTTTTATCTGCCTGATGATACGACAGCTTGCTAGAACTTTGCGCTCATGCATGTATACAAGACCTCGTCGGATAATCACGCAAAATTTCTGGTATTATTAGCTCCGTTCATTTTCTCGTATTAATTTTATGGTGAAATAAAGAATGTCGACTTAAAATGCTAGTCTGTTTAATAAGTTTGATTTGAATGAATACGTATGGCATAAGTTTTAGTCTGCTTTTGATCTCGAGCGTATCTTCTCTGTGGCACGCGTGCTAAATCGCACGCGTGCCTTCTCGTACGCGTGTTATATCGCACGTTCAGTGTGTCTTCTAGCACGCTACTCAGGACAAAAGCTTTAGCGTGCGAAACAAAAGCTACCGTGACAGCCTTTGTTTTGCTTTTTAAATATGCACATATTCGTGACATTGTGGCACACTTAGCGTGCCGTGTCATCGCACGCGTGCCCGTGCCATCACCTTTTTACCCAAAATCCTGTGGACAGTCACATTTGATATTGTCCATCTCATGAAGTTCTTTGAAGAACATTATGCAATCTTGCTTATTCTCCTCCGGAATAGGATCGTCCCATTTCATCTTGATGTCGCTTGCCCATATCTGACGCATCATTATTTTCGCTCTCACTGTGAAAGGTCCTGATAATCCGAGCGGATCGTAGATGCTATTAACTTGTGAAAGAATAATGCGTTTCGTTAGCTGTTCTGGAATTTCGTAGGGGAGCGGATTAGTTTTTGAATCTGTTTTGACGCACAACTTGTGTTTCTTACATAAAAAGTTTAGGTTAACTTCAAAGCATAAGTAATCCTTGACTGGATTCCAGATTATTCTGAGAACTTTCTCTGTCGATGTATTTGGTTCACTAGTTATAGCCGTTTTGTCTTGATTCATAGGATCATCTGAAAATATCCAGCCCTTGACTTGGAATCCACCCTTGTTAATCAAATTTTCAATAATTGAATGGCTTGGTGCAAAACAGGCGTAAGTGACGATTTGGGTGAAAAAATTTTTTTTGTCAAAAGTAGCTGCATTTTGGCATGCGGACTTCGTTTTACCTGAGAAACATTGCTCTGAAGTTTGTTTCACAAGGTCTCTCTTCGTTGTCTAGAAATAACGTGTGCAAAACTGACTCAGTTTTCCAAGCGGCATCTTTTGGAGATCTATTGTTAAACGGAAAACAAAGAAACCTTTTGTTTGGCTAAAGGATGAAGTCACTATAACACAATGATTTCTCACTGCTGCTTCGTTAGCTCAACTGGATAAGCGCTGGACATAGTTGATTCAAATTAGTTTTGTTGTGACACTCGAGGGCTCGACTCGTGGCCGGTGAACATTTTTTTATTTCGCTCTGTTTTTCTTCTTCTTTCAAACAAAAACCTTCTCCGTGTCTTTGTAATTGAATTGCCGTTTTTACTGGTAGGGATCTGGGATGATGTGTTTTTTAGCTGCCATTGTGACGTATGCTTTCGGCGCGCAAAGCGATAACCCTAAGTCAGAGCTGGCTTACCTGTTAATTAAGCAGAGTTTGATCGTTATTTCCACCGATATTCAACGCTTATTCGAGAAATATTTGCGCCCGCCTGGTAGGAGATTTGGCATCATTAAGCCTCTGACCCTCGTTGAGTCACCAGCATGCCTCAAAGAACCGAGGCGTGTTTTTGTTCCGTGATCATGGTTTAAGTCCGCCGTTGACTTAACCATTGAAGAACATGTGAGCCAGGCGTTCGAGTCTAGAAACGCTTCTTCTTCCAAAACAAAGCATCCGTCGCGGACTTACGGCTCATTTGCCAAACTTCGGCATGTGTCAGTATTGGAAATTAGAAGTGCTTTCTAGACTCTTATTATTTTCTTGAAATTAGCCGCCTCATCATCCTTCGCTCCAAAAATTTCTGGGATATCCCATAATAATCTTTGATGCATAAAGTTGCGTGACTTATGTAGCACGTCTTAGCGTGACTCAGACACGGACGGCCGGGAACTGGCGAGAAAGGCCAGGTAGCAAAGTCATTGATTCGAAGACGTATTAAATTCGAAGTTTCTAAGCGATTTTTACGGGCCAAAGAGGAATTGCCGGTCGGTTAAATTCGCAAGCAAGCGTTCCGTGAGTGTGCACCGTGGTTTTCCAAGCAGATGATTACTTTGAATTGTGATAGAATCGAGCCCGCCGCGAAGAAAAAAGACAAAGAATGCCTGACCGCAGGTTTAACTATAGGAAGAAGAAAACTTCAGCTCAAATGTAAGTTTTGCTTTGTATTTCAGCCTTCCTTTGCAGACAAATTTTCCGTTTCATGCGCTTTTTCTTCGGCATGAGCAGCGTGTTAGCTTAAGGCTTTTTCTCTTTTTCTGTGTTGTCAGATATAATCATTTCATGGAATGAGCAGTTTTCTACCAATGTAATCACTTATGTAAAAACTTATGTAAACACTTCCCGGCTGCCGGGTATCTAGACACTATGAAAAAGTAATTTCACGTAGAAACATTTCAATCACCGACGTAGCCGATTTGCAAAACGTTCAACCTCTCTCTCTAGCCACTATTTACTGACTTTATTTAGGTCATCGATTTGTGCAAGTCGAGATTGTTTCCCTTGGCCTAACCACGCTAAACCCCAACGTGTCCTGACCTTAACTCTAGCCTAAACCGAAGCGCTAGCGCCAACCCTAAGCAATAACGCTAAACATAAGCGCTAACCCTAGCACTAAGCGCTAGCGCTAAACCTAAGCAAAAGCTGTAACTCTAAGCGCTAGCCCTAAGCAATAACGCTAAACATAAGCGCTAACCCTAGCACTAAGCGCTAGCGCTAAACCTAAGCAAAAGCTGTAACTCTAAGCGCTAGCCCTGACCCCAAACGCTCAGTAACCCTAACCCTGTTCTGTAAACCTAACCTTCAACCCTAACCCTAGTTTCGAGCGGTAACTCCAACCCTAACTCTAATAAAACTGTGAACTCTTAACCCTGGGAGTTAAAATCAGCATTTGAAAAAACGTAAAAGAAAAACAGTGCTAATAGTATTGTGTAATAAAGCAGTTTCAAAAGACGCGGACTGTGACATGCAAGTGTTTTAGCATACTTTATTTCCGTTCAATGCGTTAACATGACATCAACATTTTTAACCTTTTTTGATTTGAAATCATCATGTTTGAGCTCACGTTTTGTGTGAAATGTACATTTTGCTGCATTTTAAAGTGAAATCGACACCTTTCTGGTCGTGCGCTGACGCAACAACAAATACTGTTTTTTTGAATACGTAATTTCTCAAAACCAAAGCAAACTTCGGCAAAAAAAGGTACATGACCGTGGTTTTCTAGTGCATTGAAGTCCCCATGCAAAAATTCAGGCAATTTGGAGGACACAAAATTTTTCACCCAAATCGTCACTTACGCCTGTTTTGCACCAAGCCATTCAATTCTCGCTGGCAATTGTTTGCGCTGTTGGTAGGTCCTCAGTGCTGTCAATGATGTCATCCATGTAAGTATTTTGGATAATTTGTGCTGCTTGGGGGTATTTTTCTCTTCCCATCTCAGTGGTTTTTCTTAGAGCTACTGTAGCAATGGTGCCTGATGGCTTATCACCAAATGATACTCTTTGTATGGTATATGTATCTGGTTCTCTCATCATGTCCATATTTTGCATAAGAATCAGTGGGTGTGCTGATCTATTGGTTTCGTCTTTACCATATGGTACTTATTCCTGATATCACCCATCAATACTACTTGGTTCTCCCTAAACCGTATTAATACTCCCACTAGATTGTTGAGTAGATCTGGACCTTTTGCCCAATATTTATTAAGTACATGGCCCATGTACTTAGCACTACTATTGAACACTATTCTAACCGGTGTAGACTTTGAATCTGGTTTGAGAACTTCATGATGCGAGAGATAATGTATAGGGCCTTTGTAACTGTTTAGTTCTTCTTTACTGAGTTTACGGGCAACATCCCTTGCAACCATGTCTTTTATTTGCATATTGTAAATTTTGGCGTGCTGAGGGTTCTTGAGGAGCCTTTTCTCCGTAGAGATCAGCGTTGCCACTGCTACTCGCCTGGTATCTGGTAGGGCAGAAGGGTTTTTGATCCAAGGATATTCTGCAATCCATCGACCATCCTGATAGTCATATTTGAGATTTTTGTCGATCAGCTCAAGCTCTCTTTCTTCTTTAATACTGTACTATTCTTTAATACTGTACTATTATTATTATTACTCTTTACTCCCCATGGGACATCTCCCGCTTTTACATCCTCCACAGCGGGGTTTACAGTCGATTCCAAGATTTTTGATGTTGTAAAAATCCTCTACGTTCACTTTCATAACATGAAGGACTTTTACATCACTGAGATTAGGTTTCACACTGTTTTCCTCGATTACTGCGTGTGTTCCTCCTATGTATCGGCCGAAGTGATTCTTCAGAAGCAGCAAATGTTCTGAGTTTTGCTCTCTCTCAGGGTGAAACCCAGCGTATTCATAGCCTATTAGGACATCGGTTGCTCTGGTAGGGCGCATGATTTCTTCCTTTGAAATGTTTTTGAACAATTGAACTACACCATCAATATTTATGCTTTGAATGTCTGAAGTGATCTTGTCTATGCCATAAACGTCAAACTCAACAATTTGGCCTTTTTTATCAGAGACATAGCCGGTACTTTTCTGATGCAATCTTCTCGCTTTTCGCACCCACTTTTACGATAGACAGCTCTACCCGTATTCCCTTTAGTTTCTCTTCCCGTGCCTTTTGGTTTGTGATGAGCGTTGTCACACATGACGTTTTGTTGTTCTTTCGTTATTAAAGCATTGATTATAGTTACAGCCAGATGTGCTTGAGCTTCCTTTGTCTTTAGGTGGTCTTCTTTCAGCTTTGTCAAATCGACTATGGTGATGCCTTCTGGTTCACCTAGTTGTGCGGTTTCCTCATGGTTGGAAAGCTAAGTAACTATTTCTTGAACAGAAAGTGGCTCTTGTTCGCTGTTTTCATTTAATACTAGCATCAAATTGCTGGTTCCCTCATTTTTCACCGTTCTCCTTGTATTCTGTTTAACTAACTTTCAAATGATACCCTTCGAGACAGCTTGTCTGTTCCATGGCAGAGGCCTTTTTGATTGCATTGGTTAGGGTTGTCCTGTTCAGGGTTAGGGTCAGCTTCTCGTATGCTTCTGAAGCTATCAAAGTATTATTATCATTGATAATTATTGTTATTTTATGAAATAGTGTTCCACTGTTAAAATTATAATAATTTTTATACATCTGTGCATCCAGACTCTTATTATTATTATTATTATTATTATTATTATTATTGGTATTTTGTTATTATTGTTATTGTTATTGTTTTGTGAAAATAGTGTTCCACTGTTAAAATTATAATGTACCTCTGTACATCCAGACCCAGGGGGTTCAGATGTTTTCATGTGCACAGGCATTGAATAATCTGTTTGAAGATCAGTGTGTTTGTTTATTACATGATGAAGGAATGCCTTAAACTTTGCAAGTTTCACTTCCCCCAGCCTTTCTTGTGTGGATGTGACAGCCCTGTAAAAATGTTTGACACATGCTTTCTGCCATCTACCAATGATCTCACATCCTCTTTCTTTACTGAGTTTGGTCAGTACCTTTTGGATTTCTAAAAATACAATAAAACATGTCAGGAAAATATTACTTGGTAATTAGATCACATAATTTAAAGTCACCATAAAAGAGCAAAGGTTGTATACAATATTTACTTTTTGCAATATGCCAAAGATCAAAGAAGTGATCAATAACAGGCTTGCCAAGGTCTTTTCATTTTTTCGGACATTCATTTCTAATCCATTTTGCAATAGAAACGTGTCCGTTGGAAATGAATGATTTCATAATCATTCCTGACCCCAGGATAAAGTGAATGCCTTTTGGAATGTTAGGAACTCCATTGCTGTACTACTTTCAGCTTGATTAGCCTATTGTACAATATGATGCAAGAAATAAATGTTCGTCACTATGCAGCTAAGGCTGTTATTATTTCTGCTTAAATTGTGTTTGCATTGTTTAACCACAGATCTAAGTTTAACCTCGTAATTTGCATTAAACAGGATCAGAGAAATTCATGGTCTTGTGTTAATATTCAAGGCTGTGCTCCAGATGCCACAGGCGACCAACTTTTCCCTCAAGGCCACTGGAAAAACTTACTTTTTTCATATAAGCTTATAATAAGTACTGGGCACCCAGGATTTCATGGTTAGGAGCCTTTGGGCTCCTCATAATTTTTCTTATGCCACAGCCTTGATATTTATTTACAGTTACACGGTACCTACACGAGAACTAGGCATAATTATGATCAATCCAATAGTGCAGCAGAAAATACTGTATGTGCCAAATAGCCCTTATGTGTGATGACATCGCAATTTCTTTGGTAATTTCAAAGTGAGGCTTGGTGGTAATGGTTTTGCAGGAATATCAAAGAAACATATAGGACACATCAAACATGGCTGGAGGAAATTCGCCTAAAATTACTCTTTCAGAGGATTATATCAACAGAGCTTTGTTAAGAGGGAAAACCTCTAGTCAACTGACTATTCCTGAGTTAGAGAGATGGCTTTCCTGCAGGAAAGGAGCAGAATTGAGCAGAACAAAGCAATCGCTGGTCGAAGGTAAATACACATGAATAGCTTGTTTTCCTGGCTTATTTTATGTTGTAAATGGTGCATCAAACTTAAAGAAATCAACTGTCCCTTTCAGAGTCCAAAGTTGTATCAATGGTGATCTCGATAAAGAACTTGATCAAGCCATTTCCACAAGATTATAATGCCATCTCTGTGAAACATGTACAGTTTGATGTGGCTTTAAAGCTGGCTAATTTGTGCAAGGGATTGTCACAGCATTTCTTAAAGTACTGAATACTGGACAAAGAGGAGCTACTTCTGTTTAACAAGTGGCTTCAACAGTCCCAACTAATTTAGACTCTGACCCAGTTAATCAAGCCTCCTGTTGAATTCCAATCCCACAGGGTTTTCCCCCCTTCAAATCCAGAGTCATCCATGCAGACAACTGCAGCAATTGAAGATGCTAGTGGAAAACCCTCCTAAGTGACTATTTAGGTCAATTTTTTTTGTCAAAAGTGCCTGAAATTTTGCATATGGCCTTCAATTTACTTACTTAAAAATGCCTTGTTGTTTTTTTTCGCCAATTTGCTTTTCGTTTTCGAGGAAATCGAAGCCAAAATATGGAAGAGTCGTTGAGTGGCGTGCAATGAAGCAAAACGAAACGCAATGATCATTTAAATTTGTGCAATGCATGCAGGTACGTGTTACGTGGCGCAAGTGATTAATGTGCGTGCTTGCAATGATCTTTTTCTGAAGGCCGTCAGTTCAAATATGGAAATTTTTGCCCTGTTTTTTTTTCTCTCTCTCTTTCTCTTGTTTTTTTTTTGCTCTACGTTTTATTATCTTTTTGTTCACAAGAAAAACCTAGTTGTCGATTTAAACCGCCGAACAATGCTAGTCAGATCTGCTGGTTAAACGCTGGCTTAGACATTTTCCTTTACTTGACAAACCGTCACAGACGGATTTTTTGTTTTACTTGATTGAAACCATCCTCTGGAAATTGTTGCTCTGGTTCGTCATCAAGCTCTGTTTTAAACGATCATCGATTTTGTAATCGCTTCGCTGAATGGCGTGAAAACGCACAAGCATGCCACAAAAATACATAAAATTTCACAACCCCGGATACATTAGTATTCGTAGCTCAGTCGGTTGTGCGCTAGATTGTTGATTTACTGCTAATCAGTTCCGCTGGTTTAACGCCTACTGAGGCATTTTTCTTACACTGGACAACCCATCATGGACAGCTTTTGTTTTTTCCCCTTTTATTGCTGATTATTTTTAGTTCGTAATCGAAGTCTGCTTCGCTCAGCCAAGAAAACCAACAACTAAAACAAGCAAAGAAAAACACAGTCGAGCCAGCCCTTTACCGAGCTCGTACAAAGAGACTTAATAACATTCCTTGTGTGTCGGAAGGTTCGCCTATTTATCGATGCTGTCATAAAGTTTTCAAGGTCTCTTTGTAAAGTGAAGTTTGAGCGTGTAACAATTTAAAAAAGCGAATATCAGCGACCGCCAGCTGTTCGAGCCCGGCGATACAAGCATTGCTTTTAGAAAATTAATGTGGTGGTCTTGTTGACTTCTTGGCACAAGCGATAAAAGCGCTACATCACGAACGTAAATACTTTCAATGTCGTCAGACCGGTTCGACACAACATCAGGCATCAACATTGAAATATGCCATACTATCGATACAGCTAGTGCTAAAATAAACCGTGAAGTTCACATTGAAATACACTGATTAAAATGAACTTCCGTGTGTATCGAAAAGAACAAATGTGACCCTCCATATGACTTTGATGCTAAAGGTGATAGCACACTCACAACACACCTCCACTTTACAACAAAAGAAACTGGTTTTAGCATGCTTAATGTGTGTCCAGGAGCACACTTCATTAGCAAATTGTTTTGTTTTACAGGACACATTTGAAACAATAGAGCGTGACCATTCGAACAAAGTAGTGTAAGCAGTCGAACAAAAAAGCGTGTTAGCCTTTGAAAACAAAACCTAGCGTGCAAAATGACACAACACACTACCTGTGTATGCACATACTCTAAGCGTGCAAGATCGCACGCAAAATTTAGCTAGAACGTGTTCTGCGTCAAGAGTTTCGGAAAGTCATATTGATGAGTATTGTGACTTACCTTTCTTGAATTAGCCTTAGTCTTGGTGCGAAATCAGCGTGTACTAATAATATTCGTACCCATCGATCGCTGTTTTGGAGTGCAATTTTTCGAAACACGATGAATACTCGCCCATCTTACGAAGCAAGCTGAACTCGGTGTAAAACTCTGCGGCGAACTGACGTGCAAGTTTTGATCGAAGTCTCGAGCTTAAACTTATATTTTTTAGACAACGACGCAAGTCTTTCGAATGTGTTTTTAGATTAGTTCTCCAGTCTGAAAAGCAATTCGAACAAAGTTGAAAGTGGAGAATGTTCTTTGAGCAATTCAGGTACTAAAACAAAAGAATAAGAATAAAATTTACTTTCGTTGTTGAATGCTACTAGTATCACGACGAGGAAACACTAACACGAGCAACAGTCAAATTCAGTTCCAGTCCTCGCACGGTCGTAATTCAAGACGTGGAAAGCCTAGTCAGTTTTTACCAAATGCGTTTTGGCATAGCTTGTCATTCCCCGACGGGTAACATAAGTTCCCTTCCCCGATACAAAGAACACAATTGAGAGGCGAAAATTTATGTTAAGCCAATTCCATGCGAAAAGAACTCCGGCCACATGCCACTGTCCAGTTACTGACTAAATGAATGCCTAGAACAGGCTACAGATTTATTCCGACCCTTGTTTCACTAGCTATTCTTTTTCCTGGTGGTTGAGACAAGAACGGGAATAAAGCCTCGTGTTACAAGCTAGAAAGCATCTACTGTATTAAAAAATGACACATTTTGGAAAACGCAAAAAGTACTTCTCTAGCCACTTCTAATCGTTTACATAATCTTAAAAATAAGTTGTTGAGAAGCCTAATGATAATTAGTAGAATTCTACTAGTATACTAACGCAAATGCTGGGATCTGATGGGCTGAGCAATTGCACATTATCAGCCATTAGTGTGCAGCGACTGGAACTCGTGTACAAAATGACAACGTCTGTTTCGTTTAGCCAAAGTCTTGGAGGAATTTTTTAATGAAAATGGAAAATTTAATTCCAGAAAAGACTAATCGAAGGACATTTACGGTTTGTTGACTTACAAAAAAATGTTGAAATTACTGAAGAAAAATGATACGCGCGAGTACACAACTTCAATTTTGAATGACAATTCAATCTGAGCGATCTTTCTAAGGTGGAAAGTTCAATCATGATACGTCGAGAAAGTGTTTTTCGTAGTTTTTGCACGTGGGCCCATCATCTAAATTAAGAAAGCTGAAGGAATTTTGACTATGTAAGACGGTCGGGTTACATGAAATCATGTGATGTATCGTGACCTGAAGGCTTTATACTCGGCCTTACTTATTTTGACAAGACATCGACCGTTTACAACAACGGAAATGGCTACTGAAATTGGCCCCTCGAGTCTAGAGGCAAACGATACTATTGCCAGTGAGATAAACAAGCAATTGCAAGAAGAAAGTTCAAAAGAAATAGGCCAAGTCCTGCAAGCCAAGTAAGCTGGATGTTTATACCAAACGTCTTTAGCAATCTATAGCTATAGGTTTTAACTTTATTTTACTATCTTGCAGTTCGGAAGTTTGTTATTTAGAAGATACAAGTAGGTTTTAGCACCTGAGTATAACGTTTGTCTCCGACGATAGCTGAGACTTATTTCAGATGGTTGCTTTCAAAGAGACTTGACTTGAGCAGTAAAAAGAAAATGTTGCATGTTGTTAGAAACTACTGAGTTACAGTGTCGATTATTTATTATTATTCTACTTAACCACTAGATCGCATGCTCAGTGAAGATAGCAAAATTATTGTCTACTTGCGTCAACGGTCACTAATTCATCTCCCATGTTCATTGCTCTACATTTAACTTCACAGCTTTGCTTTTGATCAAGACGAAGAGATGGATAGTGGTTTTCAGGCCACAGAATGCCAAAACATATGTCAAGAAATGGAAGAGATAAACGTGTCCCAAGACATGGAATTTGTGCACAACAAAGATGATCTTGAACTTGATTTTGTCGAGGATACAGTACCATCTGGCACTGTCTCCTCACTCATTTCCGATGAACAAACTGAACAAAAAGCAAGCGAATTCGCTGATCTTGCGGATCAATAACGACTGCAAAGATCGGAAGACATCTCCCAAAATCCTCATGTTATGGAAAGTGAAAAGCATCCAAGCTGGCTAATTGACCATATGGATGGCATAAAAGATACTCTTGAGAAAGAGCTTTTAGATCTACAGGATGATCTAAAAGACCCATTTGAACTAAATTATGACGACACCTCCCTGGAACAAGAGATTGAGGAGATTCAGAAAATGAAAGCCAAGGAGGAAAATGTAGAGCAAACCGCCAAACTTGAGAACACTCCAATTTATCCAGGGTCTCGTTTAACTGTTGGCGTAAGTGCATTGTTGGTGATGGCAGTTGTACTTCGCCACTCTCTTACGGGGCAGGCATTAAACGATATTCTTAAGTTGATATGGTTGCACTGTCTAGGTTCCAGTGAATTTCTGCGCTCGATTAACACGTTGAAAAAGTGCTTTTGTAATTTATCTTCACCATTGACCTTTCACTGGTACTGTTCCTATTGTTTTATGCTCTAGGACAAAAATAAGCATGAGAAGTTCTGCCCAAATTCTTTTTGCAACAAGGACTTCTCGGTTTCAGGTAGTTTGTCCTTTTTTGTAGAAGTCCCAATTATGGATCAACTGAGAAAAACTGTTTTCAAAACCAGGGTTTTACAATGATATTCAATTTCGTCATAATCGCGACAAGAAAGGTGACCGAATAAGTGATATTTATGATGGCGAACTTTACAAAAAATTGTCACAGCCTCCAAATGTACTATCAAGTCGAGATAGTGTGTCTTTTACATGGAATACAGACGGGGTTCCCGTTTTTAAGTCATCAAACTTCTCACTCTGGCCTTTGTAATTGGTCATTAATGAGCTACCTCCCAAAAAACGCTTTTCAAGGACAACATGATACTAGCAGGATTGTGGTTTGGCTCTTCAAAACCTGCTATGTGGATATTTCTAAAACCTTTTCATTCAGCTTTAACTATGCTGGAAAGCAATGGGATGACAGTTGAAAGCCCCGATAAGCATGGTGGATTTGACATACATGCTGTTCTTCTATGTGGAACATGTGATCTCCCCGCCAAAGCGTGCATGTGCAACGCGGTCCAATATAATGGGTTATTTGGATGTTTTAAATGCTTACAGCCCGGTTGTACAGTGAAGGTGGGAAATAAAGGTAGACATGTACATGCCTTCCCTTTTAACAGAGATGTCAAAGGACCCCCAAGAACACATGATGTGTCTTGCTGATGCTAAAGCAGCGATCGCACAAGAAGAACCGGTAAGAGGGATAAAGGGCCCTTGTTGGTTTGGTGGACTTAAATACTATGATTTAATCAAAGGAACAGCAATCGATTACATGCACTGTGTCCTAGAAGGCGTTACAAAGTCATTATTGAACATGTGGTTCTCTTCTTCACACAAGAAAGAACCCTTTAATATATCAGACAAAATACAAGAAGTCGACAAAAGACTTTTAAAAATTAAACCGCCAAACGACATCACACGATGCCCAAGGAAAATAAAAAATGAAATCAAGTACTGGAAGGCTTCCGAATTCCGTTCTTTTGTTTTGTTTTACAGACCAGTTGTTTTACGCGGCGTTTTGCCAATTGAACACTATACACACTTCATTCTTTTAAGTGAAGCCATTTTCATACTGCTTGGTGATAGCATTACAAACAATGCTGTTGATCACGCTGAACGATTGCTTCAGCATTTTTGCTTGATGTTTTCGGCTCTTTACACGGCGGGAAAGGAGACTATTAACATTCATTCTCTTCTTCACTTAGCGGACGGCGTTAGAACTCTTGGGCCTCTGTGGACACACTCCTGTTTTCCATTTGAAAGTTACAATGGTAATTTATTGAAGTTATTTCACGGTACTCAAAATGTTGACCTCCAAATTGTATCTGCTGTTGCAATATCGCAATCGTTACCCAGCCTCAAGTTAAAACTCATTTCAGGCTCCATAGAAGAAGAGTTTTTTAACTCCTTGATGAATCCTTCTCATATAAGAAAAGAGCAGGCTATTGAAAAAGACATAGCTGCATTAGGCAGTGTGTTTGTAAAGAAACTAAACCTTGAAGAGGTGAATGCCCTGGGAAGATACTTTGGTTATACTCCACTCTTGGATTCCGTTCCCTGTTTCAAACGAGTGCGAATATGAGGATCAGTATATCATTCCCTCTCCTACAAGCAGGTCTCAGCTCGGAACAGTTATACCATACTCTATGATGAAAGCGGCCTTCACCATTGTTGTGATCTACCGATTGGACAAGTTGATTTCTATTTTCAGTATCAACTACCTTGTGCAAATACTCTTTCATGCACGGACAACTGGGTTTGTCCAGTGCAAAATCTTGCACTATTACGCGACCTTCCAAAGGTGCCCGACTTCAATTTTGTTGAAGACCCAGTTACAAATGCGACTGGATTACAGATTTCAGCTGTTTGTTCACCCGAACTAGGAAGCCTCAAGGTCGTACCAATATCTGCTATTAAAGAGAAGCTTGTTTACATGCACTTTGAGGGCGACCAAATAGCTTTTGTTTCCCGCTTTCCCAATAGAGTCGAATCAGATTAACTGAGACGTAGTCAGATTTAAACAGAAACAGTAAATTTAAATAGTATGCGTTCTTTATGTAGTACTTGAAGTAATGAGACTTTATATACACGCTATCAATTCATATTTACATGCTTTTCCATCAAGCAGTGTTGCAAACAACACTTATTGAATTAGTAGTTTACGTTGACTTTTCAGTACCCTGATCCCAGAGGTTTTCCTAGATTTTTCTTGGTATGAGAGAGCTGCGAGAGAGCCGTAAAGCGGTGGAAACATCAAGAAAAACCTCTGTGCCCCTCAAATGTCGTGTTGACGACAGACAGGAATGAATAAACATTCTTACGGTCCTTCGCGTGACTCTTTTTACTCAAATGACAGAAACAAATTAGCGCTTATCGATTTCTTAATTCAGTGTGAAGTTGCCGAGTCTCACATAATGCTCAGAGAAAGTACCGAAGTGGCAAATGTCTCGAAAAATCGAATGATTGTGTTAGAAGGAGATTGAGAACGCGCATGCATAAATCAGCATGCTCACGAAATACTTCTCAGAAATTAAGACAAGATGTCAGCTAAATAAACCATGGCAAACTTCCTTTACTAGCTTTTGTCTGTGTTGTTGTGTGTTGTTCTATTTATTACCTTAATAAGTCGTAAGTACCTGACACAGTTAAAATTTACTGCATTTAAAACCCTATGGATATGGATGGCTGCCCATTTTTACTAGCCCGGTGGTTATTTCGGGAAGCCATGCATGCACTTTATCGTATATATATATTATTAGACGTTTTGTTGTGTACTAGTATCGCTGAATATTTGTACGAGTTGTGCCGTATTTTGGCGAACCCGTAGGGAGAGTCAAAATACAAACAACGAGTAAAGATTCATTCTCAGCGATACTACACATCAAAACGTCTGATTTATTATCCAACACATCAAAGTTTTATGTCCGTGTGGGCGAATTTTACAGGGAATGCGTCACAGAATTGTGCGAAGCGGGACGGAATTGGCGCGGGAAATCCAGCTAACTGATTGGTCAACAGCAAACAAACCTGTCTAACTGGTCCTCTGGAGTACAAAAACCACGTGATATACTCTACGAGGTGCAGTTGGATATAACGCCTACTATTTTTCATCGTGCAATACCGCGTGCCTTAGCGCAGGCTCATTTTCCGAAAGAGCTGCTTGTACAACTCACCTCGCATTGTCCCTCGCGTTGATAAAAGTATTACTTGTACCACATATCTGCGTTTACTTCTGAGTGCTGAACAATCACCATTGATTCTGATATTATCATGCGAGCATGTACCCACAAATGTAGATAAAGCAACAACGAAGGTTCACAACGAAGATGTTATCGGTTTCAGCCCAACAGAACGATCACACAATGATCAGTCCAGCGACTCCGGTATGCATGCCTTGTTTTAAATTGTTTATTTTGCTAACAAACTTACTTCGCTTATTAAATTACTTTAAATGTATAAAATATGTCCATTTTCGGTTTTACGAATGACAAAGCAGCTAAATTCTTACTGTACGGTGGCTTTCCTTCGCTAGCTATCTATGATTATTCATATCTTGTGTGCTGCAGTGTCTGGCAGCCTTGAGCAGCTACTTGACAGCCATCGTCGGGCTGCCGAACAGCTGCAAAACACTGCAATGCACTTCAAAGGGCTGCACAGCATTTCTGCAGCGCGCTACAACTTAACTTTAGCTGTGAGATGACTTCCAAGACGCTGCAAATCGGCTGCAAATCCGCTGTTTAGCCATTTCGCAGCACTTTTGCGGCGCTGCACAGCGCTGCTTGTTTCATACGGGACCGCCTGTTTGCTTGTTGGTTTCTGAGAAATTTGTGAGCTTCTTCATTTGCGAGGAGTGTTAAATTTCTTTCTTTGCTTTCCGCGTGAGTTGGTGACTGAAGTAGTTCTGCATGGGACAATTTGCCTGGATAGTAAAATTCGCTCTCAGAATGTTCACTTTCATGAATCATTGTAGAGAGAACAAACTTTGGCAGCAACAAAATATTGTCTTTGCCATTAACAGGCATCAATTTTGCCGCAATCGTTTCTAGTAGGGACGTACGTGTTTTTCCGGCCCTATCACTTCGACGCGTACGGCCCTCATACGGGACCTTTTTCTTATGGTTTTGCAAGGAAATTGCACGCGGGGCCGTACGGGTCATGTGATAAATACTTTTATGTAAGACCCAAACAGAATAATAGCTTTATCAGGCATGGTGATGGGACAAATTGATCATTTCAGTGAGATAGGTCATTATTTCAAAGTAGCCCGTTTTTGCATGTTGATAATACAGGTAAGCGTTTATTGACTGAAAAATCAGAAAGGAATCTACTTGATTTCCACATCAGCAACTACAGTGTTACTTGTATTTTTACACAGTCAGGTGTGAAATTATCGAACATCATCCACTGTCATACTGAAGAAAACATTCGCAATGTAGGCAATAAAAATGGATTTACCCACCGTTGCAGCTATCTGTTGAACACTTTGATGTAGCATTAAATTGTTCAACCATGTCCATCACTTGTGTTGACTCGCAAACAAACAATCTCCGCTCGATTTCTATTCCACTTGACACCTTGCTGCTGCCACTCGCCTTTGCCCATTCTGCCTTTTCTTCATCCAAATTGTCATCCTCAGTTTTTTGTTCCTCAGAGCTTGTTGACTGGTCGTGCAAACAATATGTTAAGTATCTTGCTTTCAACTCCACTTTCACACTAGTTTGCGTCGGGTATTTTGTTTTTCCCGGACTGACAAATCTCAAACGCATTGTCTCGCCAGACTTGTACGGTTCCTCTCTCCAGTTTGCAGCAAGACCGAAACTTTTACGGCTTCCAAGCCCAACTCCTCTTCCTTTTCTTTTTCTTAGGCGCCATCTTGAATAGTCGAAGACCGGATGTCGCGCACGCTGTGCCTTGAACTTTTGTGACGCTCATGCATCACAGCATGACGTGCCTAGCAACCGGTAAACAAAACA
Source organism: Micromussa lordhowensis (assembly GCA_964020085.1). Classification (NCBI taxonomy): domain Eukaryota; kingdom Metazoa; phylum Cnidaria; class Anthozoa; order Scleractinia; family Lobophylliidae; genus Micromussa; species Micromussa lordhowensis. The sequence continues at coordinate 15,868,084 of OZ026600.1, forward strand.
GAACTGTGAGGAAACAAAGGTTAAAATGTGCCAACAGACAAGCAGATCAGCGGAAGTCGGTTCAAAATGGCGACAAGAAGCATCTTGACGATTGTTATGGCGAATTTACCTTAATTTGTCGAGCTCGGAAGCTTCGCATCGACTTTCAACGCACCGCCGAAGTGTTTGGAAATACAAAATTTCATTTTCTGAAAAAATCTAAAGGCCTTTTTCAACGAAACTTGGCAAACTCTTTCTCAAGTATCTGTCGAAGAAATCTGTGCTTGGGTGACCCGCAGAAGGCAAAAGATGTTGAGTTCCAGTTGTGCAAAGTTCTCTTCCAGTCTTTCAGTCATAACTTCGGAGTCTTAAGCATTTAACTTAAACCCAAGCACAAATTTATTCCTTATATTTATATTTAAACATCTCTGCATTCATATTTCCCTTTTTTGGATAGTTCTATCAAAAAACGCAAATCTCTCTCTCTGATATGGGTCAATATTTAACCCAGTATCACCACAGGGGGTCAGATACACTGAAAACAGGTGAATTTTCTGGATTTTTATTTATTGATGATTCATTCTGGGAAGTAAACAGGGTCATTTTGAGCCGTTTTATTAGTGATAATAAAGAAGAAAAATGACCCAAAATACCCTGGGCGGGTACCTTAAATTAGAGTTTCCTTTTTCGGCTCGGTTGCCCTGAGTTTGGTGACTCTTATTTTGCGTACTGCTAGCCACAGACCCTTAGTAGTTTGATGTTGTTTCACAACCGCGTCAATCAACGAGTACATTTCTTCAGTTAAGGCAGCTTTGCTTTCTGTAAAGAACACAAGGATTATTAAGTCGAAAACTTACACTGGTTCTTCGTATTTTAGTCGTCGAACGTGAACAAGCTCTACAATGATTAATTCTAAACACCTTGAAGGGTAATTTCAATCTCATTTAAGGGTCTGTTGTATTTAGCCATTTTCCACCTTGTTTTCCAGACAAGACCGAGATGTGAATGGTCTCAAGCAAAAATTATTAAACGTAATTTTGGAGAAAAAGGTGGGGGAAATTGTCAAAACTTGTGTCAGATGACACGAAACAAATTTATTTTATACTTAACCATACAGCATGATACGTTATCTTCTAAATAGCATGATAATATTACAACTCTGTGCGTACGTTCCAAGGGAAGTGAGTCGAGATCCAGATCTATATCCCTTATGCGATCTGCTCCGTCAGACTCTGGAATTTCTTTTAACACCTCTTTGCTATTTGACACAAACTTGTGTAGATTGAAGCCTCCTTTGTCACACATCACCTTCGTGTTCTTCATGAGTTTGACTGCTTCTCGAACTGTGCTTACGGACTTTAAACCGTCGTCCACGTAGAAGTCGTTTTCTCAGAAAGTTTGCGGCGGCTGTACCAAACTCGGCTTCGCGGTCGTCAGCTGTGGCTTTTAGCGCGAAATTTACGCAGCCAGGGGAGGACGTGCCTCCAAGTAGGTAGACTGTCATTCTGTACTGTTGTGGTTCTTTCACGGTATTCCCGTTTGGCCACCAGGGAAAACGGAGCAAGTCTCTGTGTTCTTCGTTGAGTCGCACCTCATGAAACATGCCTTCGATGTCGCAGCAGAAGGTGACTGGCTCCTGACGAAATCTTGTCAGCACCCCCACCAGGTTGTTCGTCAGGTCTGGTCCTTGTAACAGGTTTTTGTTCAGGGACTGATTCTGGTAAGTTGCGGCACAATCGAAAACGGCTCTAAACTTCTTCTTCTTTGGGTGATACAATTCATGATGCGGTATGTACCATGTGTTTTTCTTGGCTGTGTTGGTCGTGTTTTCGATTGGTACTACTTCGGCGTAGCCTTTGTTGATCACTTCATTCATGAACTTAACGTAGTCTTCTCGATATTGCTTGTTGCTCGCAAATTGTTTCGTTAACTGGTTCAGCCGGTGGAGCACTACTTCTTTGTTGTCTGGGAGGCTTAGGGCTTCGTCTCTGAGTGGAAGAGGGAGTTCATAGTGACTATCGTCAGTTCGGTGAATGCCATCTTTGACTATTTTTAGGAATTTTCGGTCGTCTTTTGAGAGGCTCTTGAACGACGTGTCTTTGTGCTCCGTGAAATCCCGCTCAAACATCTTTACTATTGCAGTGGCATTGATGAGTTCCTTCGTCAGCTCGTTCAGCACGAAGTTTATTTATTTTGTCATCACTATCACTCGCTATCTCTTTGGCTACGATCCTGTTGCAAGTCACTAAGCTGTCTTCATCTGTTTGGGTATCAGGGGGATTGGCAGGTCCAACTATACACCATCCAAGGAGAGTTCTTACTGCATAGGGATCTTCGCTTCTTCCAGCCACAATTTCTCTCGGCTTGATTGCCATAGGGCAGTTAGAACCAATGAGCACGCCAACACTGAGGCTCACTTTGAGAGGTGAGATCCTTTCTTTAATTTTCTTCAGATGAGGCCACCTGTCTGCTATCTCCGGAGTGGGGATCTGATCTTTCCTCGATGGAATTGAATCTCTGGCATATGCCTTTGGTAGATGAGCTTTAGCGCGCCTGTCGAGACACTCAACGACCAATCCGTCAACTCAAGATACTGAGACAACTTCACGGCCATGCATGGTGCATAGTTTGATGCTAGTACTAACTCCTTCAATGCCGATCTCACTTTTTAATTTGTTCGTTATGAACGTCGTGTCACTCGCATCGTCCAGAAGCGCATAGGTTTTGACTTCGTTGCTAGGGTTGTCTTTGTGATACAGG
>OZ026600.1:15875822-15885822 GCA_964020085.1 Micromussa lordhowensis
GTTGAATTCAGCTTTTAGCATGATAGGCAAAGCCACGGCCAATAAAATAACTGCAAAACTTGTAGAGAAAAACTCAGGCTTTCGCTTTTGCGTGAAAATTAATTCGAACATGTGGTCATGCCACGAAGCACGTCTCTAAAATTTTGAACATTTTTGTGCTTTTAAATAAGTTTTTTTGCCTCATCTTGAATGAAAATTTATTGTTATTGAACTTCCTGTCACGTTTCTTTCATTTGGTTGCCTATATTTGGGAATTTTAGGTTTTAAAAGTGAACAGTATTTTTGAATGCTGGAATTCTGCATATTTAATTTACGGCGACCCCTCGTGGTTTGTTTGTTTAGTGTATTCGCTTCCCTCAAATATATTTTATTGAGTCGTGTTCAGCTTCTACAGAACTAAGTTGGCACTAAATTTACACAGTTGAAAAACGATTTATCTCAAAATAATTGCCGTGTTTTTGTTGTCTTATTGATGTACATTTTTCAACTTTCTTTCGCTGCGCTGTATTATTTCGTCGGGCGGTAAAAAATTATCCGATTTCTTCTTTTTGAATTGGTTTTACGTGTGTTTTTCGTCTTTTATCTTCTGGTATTTTCTTAAATGTTCTCCATTATAGTAAAAGAATGGAAATTCTGTTGTATTTGGTTTCGTTTCATCCTCTAAAGTAAACATTTAATTTATTTTTGCGTATGCAATTTTCTCGGCGTTTTGTCACGTGGCGAAGAAAAAATATAATTTCTTGTTTTCTTACAAGTTATACGCATCAAGTTGAGTTCTTTTTGTTGCTATTTTTTACTATTTTGGCCGTTCATTTATTGAACTTTAAATAAACGAAGTCTTGAAACCTGATCTTGTGTCTGTAGTTACTGCGCATATGGTTTATTTTTGTGCTTTCACTCGCTCTGACATATTTCCAAAAAACACCAGGAAATTAGGGGTGGGTCGCCGACAGTTTGATGCAGGAGTCAATGGGTTAACAAGGACAAGCTAACAAGCAGCTAAACTACAAAAAAGTACAGTATTGTGCAAAAGTAATGCAAACGAAGTTGGTCGAAATTCGTCCTTTGTTCTCGCGAATTTTCCTTGAAAAGTCGTCAAATTTTCGAAAGATGTTTCGTAGGGTTTTAAGCGAAAAATTCACGATCTTTCTCAAAATTTCGAAGTAGCGAATTTTCAAGGTAACCCAAGGAAAATTCGAGATAACGAAATTCAAAGGAGCAAATTTTTGTGAATGAATCGGCGGCCGCCATAAACGGCATCGCTGAACGAGCGTATGTAAATAAACTTAACTCATATCAAAAATAGATTCAATGATCCGACAGTTTAATCGGCTATTTCCAAGGCAAAAACCGATTGCCTTGCAAAACGAAAACAGCGACTGCTTCACAAGTATTTCCACTAAAACAGATTCGGAAACCTTATTTTCGGAACTTTGATTTTGTACTTTGCTTATTGCGCGTCAAAGTCTGTTGACGTGAAAATGTTTAGAGAGGCCCGCTTTTCCAAAACAAACAACGCAGAAATGAGTCAGAACTTTTGTAGACAAAAGTTTTATTTCATGAAACACTACATTTCGTATTGGAATCAAAACTCAAAAGCTCTCAAATGTCTTTTGCGTGTGTTTTAGCCAGAGCAATACACGTCTCAATCGAGTCGAAAGTTAAGTCATACAATACAGTCTTCGGATGCCTTACCTTGTAAACTGAATCCTTGCCGGGTTTAAAAGCAGTAAGCTTCTTTCAAGCATTTCCTTATTCCATATCGACCGTCAGCATCCACTCGTATTTAAACCCAGCCGAAGTTCAATGTTCTGTTTATGTTGACGATTTTAGAAAACTTACGAGCCCACAGTGATTCGGCTGCGGTACAGATTTTGCGTCCATAGCCACGTCATGTAAGACAAAGTGAGGCGTTCGCGAGAAGTGAGTACTTCCAAATGAACACATTTGTTCTGTTTTTTTTTTTTCGGCCGAATGAGCGGCAATCGTCCTTCGTTCACTTCGCTTTAAATATACCAGACGATTGACTTTTCTGAGTGTCTAGGTAAAAGACACATTAAAATCTAGGAAGATTGAGACGCACAGGTTTGGGAGAAAGGGGGCTGGGCGCTATAACGGTTTCGTAATAGTATGACAATGTAGTACAAGGTTTCCTCGAGTAAAGCAATAGTACTGTAAATAGAGCGGTTTTCAATCGAGCAGCAAAATCAGTCAATCACTTTGGTTTTACTTTTTGTATTACTACGGTTTGAGATCGCGCGAGTAATCTAATTGGCAGGTAATTTGTTTGGTTTTGGTTTTAAGGCACTCACTTGAAAATCGCTCTAGACTTCTTGGGGTTTTGGTTTTTAGACAAGAAAGGGGCTTGGAGAGTGAAACGATCTATTAATAACAGTCATGATAGAAAGTTATTTCATAACATTTCATTCTCATTTATTTTCTCACAGCCAACTAAAGACTACAACATTACGATGAAAACTGAGATTACAGTTTGCTTCGTAAAATACACTTCTTCAGAAAACGTTCTTAATAAATACAACTGAGAAATGATGCCGACAATTTAAGACGACCTACAGTAAGCGACTGTTTTCATTTTTTCTTAGGTTCTGGCATCTTTTTCCTATGCTGATTTTGCATGCCTCCCACATTTTTTCCATTTCTTCGTCATTTCTGCAGTGGTGCGAGAATGATCTGATTACCTCAGCTGCAACCAAAATAAAATGTCTAAATAAGCCTACATAACAGTAAAGTTCATTATGAAAATGGCTAACATCATACCCGCATCTTTTAGTCTACACGTTTAATTTAGTTTGTTTTCATTTCTATGAAGGAGCTTAAGCACCATCAAACACTGCACCTTGAGCAAATCAACCAGAACTTGTTTCCCTCAAAATATATTGTTTTGGCGTGTCACAGAACATGACTCAGTAAATTATACCATAATGAACTTGAAGCAAGACATTGTTTTTGAGCAGTAAACAGATGTTATGGTTGGACATTTGATTTTAAAACAAGTAAAATGGTACAGAAAAATGAAAAGCAAAGTGGCTAAAGAAAACAGACCAAAAATTAAGTATGATACAACTGATATGCATGTATCTCGATATGCTTCACTTACCTTTTATAGCAGAAATAATCATCGGATCCAGTGGCGCGAAGTCTTTGGTCCCATGAACTGTAGACCACATCAAAGTTGCTTTAGAGAATAATTTGTGTGCTAAGCAGAGAGCCATCCCTGATGGTTTTGATGCTGCTTTGATGAAAATGTAGTAATTTCTTCCTAGCCGTAGGTTTCCAGATCCACCAATTTCAACCGTATCTATATAAATGATGAATAAAAATTGATCAACATGATAACATCAACATCAACTAACCCCTATCCACTTGAAATTCAGGTAAATTAACCACAAGTAACTGGGAATACTGCAAAGTATCAATGATAACCTAGTGGTGCTCATACGTCATCAAGTGTCCAAATTAAATAGGGACTATGAATTCTGACCTGAAGAATGGCTAAAAGTGCGAAACGTCATCCACAGAAACATACAACACATTGAAACGTTGGCAAAGTTACTTTTTAATGTTTTATTGTTTACATTGTCACAACACATCACTGCGAAGATATAAGCATACTATACGGTATCTTTGATAGCTAAACAAAGATAATAAAATACCTGTCAATTCAGTATTGAGTAACATGTCCACATCTGCCAGTGGTGTCCTCTGTAGTGACTGGACCGTGTGAACTGGGTACTCTGGATTCCGCTGCATTGTTTGGATCTGAACTGAGAGCTCTGCATTCCTCTGCACTGACTGGACCTGAACTGGGTACTCCAGGGACTGGCTTAAATGAGAATCAGGTGTCGAAAACCGCAACGGAGGGGCACACTGTGAGGTTTGATGCTGGACTGAAGATGCTGGAGCAGATGTCATAAGGTTCAGGATCTTGTCAAGCTTGGCTTCCTGCCTTGCAAAGGAACACTCGAGCCGTTCCAGGATTGTTCGGGCAAGGCGAAGCTCTGTGGCTGCATCACTTCCTTGGCACACCTGAAGTAAATAAACTCATTGTAAGTTTGTGACGTATAATAAATCCTACATATTTTTTACAAATAATGAGTTTAAAGTAAGTTACTCAGTGCACTGTGCAGGGCCGTAGCCAGCAAAAAATTTCTGAGGCAATGTCAATGAAAAATTTTGACGATACTTTCTAAGATGACGCTAAGTTTCTCTCATAGTGTTGGGGGTCTTTCTCCTCTGTGACAGCTTTCTATAGAATGTGAAGTGTAATTCCCTTCAAAAAAAATTCACGAAGTAACATTTTTATTCTATGCTTACCTCTGTTACATTATCCAGACTCTGCATTGCTCTACTTATGAGATTTCCCATATTTGGAATTTCAATCTCTCCTCCATCAGATTAATCTCCCAGATCAGCGGTGGGTGGAGGCGATGTTTCTTTGATAGGCCTGACAGGCTGAAGTGGACGCTGAGGAATCAGTGAAAACAACGGAGTATCATCATCTGAATCGGAACTGTCTTCGGACGACTCAATGACTTGTTGCTCTTTAGCTGGTGACATAACCTCCAAAATCTGCATGAACCGGTGTTCGGGAAGTTTTTCTCTAATGAACGCGACAAGTGTGGTCTCGAGGATGTTGCAGAACAAATCAGCATCCATGATGCCATCAAAGATACAAATGTTTGTGGCACTGTGTCTGCTAATTCCCGCCCAGACATGAACCTTCAGCGGATGTTTTGGTTTCGGTTTTTGCTTCGTTGGCTCGTCTACCCTCCTGTAACAGGTGCAACGATACTGCATGATGGAAATGGAACACTCATAGCTGAAAATGACGTTGTGAAATGTTTCGCCACTCTCCATGATGTGCTGAGCGTACTCCAATCTCTTCACTTTGTTGGCATCACGTATCAGCTGACAATAAGCAGTCCGCTGTAGAGTCCAGCCTTGTTGCTTGCGGGATCTTCGCACTGTGGATGTGATGTTTCCACAAATTTTATATTATGTTGTTGTATATGTCGACACTTACTACCTGTCAAGTTTTTTCACAAGTTTTACTTTTATAAACTACATTTTGAGCTATCGCAAAATGTATAACTTGGACCGATGAATAACGTGTGTGATTAGCACGAGTATAGCCATAAATGGGGTAAGATTGGCTCATCACATCTATTAAACGAGAATGGTGACCTATCATTTTTATTTTATTTTTCGAAACAGTGCTTGGTAGAGAACATTCAGGGAAAGTTTCAAAAAAATTCATTGGTAACTTTTATTTCTGAGGAATCTCCTTAATATAAAAAAATATAAAAAAGTGTTGCATTGGTTTTTTAGTAAATTAAATGAAGTGTAGAATAGTTTATAATTCCTTTGCATGGTTTGCATGACCGGCATTGAAATAAATTACCTAATTGTTCTTTGCCCTCATGTACCAATGCACTTTCCTCATCAGTCAGTAGTGTTTTCTCAAACTTTGCAAACACTGGTTGTGGGAAAAACCACAGTATTCTTGACGTAAAGCCCTTTGCATTATTTGATTGGTCTTGTATAACCGGAAGTGCTGCAAATGGTTGTGTGAATCCAAGTAAGGAAAATAATGTTTGTTCCATAGAGAAGTTGGCATTTCCAGTAACTGAAAGGATAAAAAAAAGTGTTAGATAGTGTAGTTCCAAGGAATATCAATGCCCACCTCAAGGAAGGTTAAAAAGCCCAATTTTTGGAATAGAAGTATGAAACAAAAATTTAATTTTCAAGGAGCTGTGTAATTCAAATTTACAATTTTTTCGTGGTATGGATATTTTTTGGTTCAACAGCACAATTACAATGCTTGTATTATATTGGCCATTTAATGGTATATTACTTTGTGGTGGAGAAATCAACATCAAGTTATAACTAGGCTACCTAAGCTCATGCCTATTCAGTGTTACACTATATACCAAGGAGGGGGGATTCTCCCTATAGTGGTCCATATGGGGAGGTTCCGGGATTTCTTTTACAGGCTTCGGGTATATAAACGGGTAGGGATTTCACAAGTTTAGGAATATAAAAAGGTAGTGAAATTGGTCATCCAGTAGTTAAGTGGACCTTGAATTATAATATTTCAAATAGATGCCCATTGTGGCTGAATTTCTTTATTCGTTAGAGAGATTAAGCACCGCGTATTTTTTTTCCCCGCGAACGGCAGAGATGGTCATGTGATCTGACATTTCCAGCATTTGCCGTTTGCCGGCTGCCGTTTCTACTCGAGGAGGACATTTTTCCCGTTTGTAGGGAACGCAAAAACGTGAGTATTTGCAGCCCATTTTTACCCACTATTTCTACATTTTGATCACTTGCTTTTATAGCTACAATCAGCGTCATAAGTGTTGAGACATTTTACTCCAATACCGCATTTTCCAACGATTTCGGTTATTTATTACTCAAATATCCCCTCCCCCCCTTTTTCAATGTTGAAATAGAAATCTCCCTGCCTGTGTTATTACTCCAACATGGAAAGGGGCCAAGGGGGCTGTCTGTAAGACCCATTAAACATTACTTTAAAGAGGAGAGACCAATTTCACCGAAAATCGTCATAAGCTGCAACCTGTCTCAACTACTTATGACGCTGATTGTCGGAGTGGATTAATTGAGAAATTTACACTTTTACTTTAGTGCATATGGCTGCTTCTGGCAGAAATGATGATACTCAATCTAAATTCTTCTTTTCTGTTAAAAATTCCAACATTTCTGGGAATATCGTGGAATTTTTACCTTTAAAGCTTTCTAGACTGTTTATTACACGGTGTAAACAACATGGAAATTTTCACGTGCGACACCATAATAGACTTACAATCACTTCAAGCCTTTCACGTTACGTTACCACTGGATCGAGCGATCCTACATCGGCGTGTATGTCATCATGGAACTTATAAAAGGGTATGAGTCGGGATCGTGTTCTGTAGATGATGAAGTTGTGAGCGAAGATGATATCCCTGCGTGCAAAGACCAGGAACTTAGAGAAAGAGCTGTACGTAAAGTGTACCTCATTACCTACAGTCAAGTTGAGCTGGAGCGATTTCCTACCAGGCAATCGTTTGTTGATGCTGTGTTGTACTCGTTCTACGATACTCCTGCTGAAATCGTTCAGTGGTGTTGCTGCCAGGAACAACACGCTAATTCTGGTGTTCATTACCACATGGCTATTAAGCTGGACAGAAATCAGCGGTGGCTTTCAAGTAAGAGAAATTTGTTGGAGAGATGTGGTATTTCTGTGCATTTCTCAAGCATCCACCGAAATTATTATAGCGCATGGCAGTATGTAACTAAAGAGGATGAAGAGTTTATTGAAAGTGTCAACCATCCAGACTTAGCCAATGGAAAACCTCCTAACACTACATCAGCATCAATTGCTAATACAGCGGGAAGGAGAAAGCGAAGTGTATCTCGGGAAAGAGGAGATCGTGATATATATAGCGAAGAAGATTATCTTGCAACATCTTCCATTGTTCATGATCACAATACGAGGAAAAGAGAAAGCCGGGGGAAAAAGAAACGACTGTCCGCTTACGAATTATCTGAAGTCATTGTAGAGAAGAACATTAAATCTCGTACTGAGTTGCTGTCTCTTGCGCGCAAACAAAAAATGGAAGGCAAAACTGATATTGCAGAGTTCATTGTAAATAGAGGCGCGAAGGTTGTTGCCGAGGTTTTAGAGACTGCGTGGGAACTTGAAAACTCGGAAGAACATCTACAACGGACAAGGAAATCAAGAATCGAACTTCTTCAAGAGGTCAAAGAAGATGAATGTGTGGAAAATTGTTCAGGACAGTGGCTTGCGTGCGCCAGACAAGTGTTGGACAAAAATGGAGTTTCACTGCAATTTTTTGGACAGACTGTCCTGGAACTGTTGGAGAAAGGAAGGGGGAAATATCGTAATTTATTGATAGTTGGTCCCGCAAATTGTGGAAAGACATTTATTTTGAACCCGCTAAACGTCATTTACAATACCTTTTCGAACCCAGCAAGTACAAGTTTTGCGTGGGTTGGAGCAGAAAAGGCTGAATGTATCTTTTTGAATGACTTCAGGTGGTCTCCCGCCATTATTCAGTGGCATGACCTCCTTCTACTGCTGGAAGGTCAACTGGTGCATCTGCCCGCTCCTAAGTCACATTACGCAAAGGACATTGTGTTCAACAGCGACACCCCAATTTTTGCAACAAGCAAAAATCCCATTATGTTAATTAAAAACGGCGCGATCGATGAGAGGGAAAGTGAGATGATGGCAGTTCGTTGGAAGCAATTTACCTTCCATTGGCAGATTCCTGAAGCGAAACAAAAGGAAATTCCTTCTTGTCCAAAGTGTTTCGCATGTCTGGTTCTTGGAGAGTAAACGAGGATGTTTGAATAGTCGTATATCACGAGTAACCACGAGTAACCATGCAAGATAAGAAAACATTGCATAATTATATTTGCTTTCCGGGTTACTCGTGGTTACTCGTTGATTTTCAGAAACAAAAGCAGTAGGAGTTATTTTTCCACGATAGTTCCTTAGGGAACAGCAAATTGTTCACAGTTAGGCCAGTTTCTACATCACTGCGTTGAAATTGAAGCGAAAACAGGGAAAAGAACGCACATGTATTTTATTACGTACAACAGCATCAGTGTGTCACGCTTTTATATGAACTGCATTACGATGTCACGCCATGAAAATGACATGTACTGGGAAGCTTTCATTTTTGAAAGGATATTTTGCTGTGGAAATAAATTGAAGTTTTTCTTAATACTTTGTACGTGCACCGTTCTTTTCAATTATTAAATCTATTCTTCTGCTAATACTTTCGATTGTCCTGTCTATTAACCTCTCATCCAGAGTGTTAATTGTGTCAGCTACACGTCTCGAGAACTGTTCATTTTTTGAAGGTTTCAAACGTAATGTTTTTGTTCAGAGCTTCTTTCTGTAGAATTTGCTTGATGATATTAAAAATGTTCTCTATGGGGTTAATATCAGGACTCCGCGGTAGAATTGTAAGAAGCTTAGCCCTTATTTTCAACCATGTGGAGCGAGCCAAAGCACTGTTTTTGACTGGGGAAAGGAAATTTCCTTTGAATAAGTTCTTTAAAGTACGAACCATTGAGTCTGTCGTATTGTTCACAGAGAACTACTCCTTCGCGGTAACTTATTGCCACCATGAATTTGGCGACTCTTCCCCCAGATCCGCAATGGGAACCTTTAGACGTACAGCCCAGTGCGAGGCCCTCGTGCTTTTTCCTCCATATCCGCGCTTTCGGGGCACGCGCTTGATCCGCAGGATTATATTTATGGACAAAACTAACTCCATCTAAATAAAAAGCAATCTTTTCTGTCCATAAACTACACAGGTAGTTCGTCTTAACCTTTTGCGCAAATTGTAATCGCTTGTACTGGTCTTTTTCCGTAAGGATTCCCTTTTTTCTTGCTTGCAGATAATAGAATCCTTTCCTTCTGAGAAACCGCTGGACTGTCCTACAGGATACTGTATTGAGATTTATTCCCGCACTGTGCATAATCCGCTTCACTGTAAAGTTGCCTTTTGATTTTCTTAAAACCGGAATTTGTCGAAGAAGTAGACGCTCATCGCGCGTTGATAACTTTCGCAGGCGTCCTGTGGTATACTTATCTGTCGCCATCCCTTTGGTAGATTTCTTTCCATTTTCACCCTTCAGGATGCGATAGAACGAAGCTCTGGAAATATTAAGCTTTTTTATGATAGCTGCCGGCTTTTCTCCTTTAAACTGCATTGCCAACCGGATGTATGCACGCTTTTCCGGATCGATTTTTCCCTTGAAAACCATTGCAACGGGATTATTGTTGTGCAGAGACAGTATTTATGACGTCATCAACAAAGACCAATTTGCTCACCATTTATTCATTAACGGCAATGACGTCATGAAAATCCCCTAGAAGTGTGTAACTTCGCCTGATGTAAAAGTTAAGATGCGTTAAAGTCTTTGAAAATGTTTGCTGTTT
>OZ026600.1:15890822-15928322 GCA_964020085.1 Micromussa lordhowensis
ACGAAAATTCGAAGAAAAATCAGCCTTTGTTCGAGCGAATTATCGCTCAATACGCCGCGAAATTTCACTCGAACTTTCGAGTGAACTTTCGTCGAAAAGTCTCGGGAACAAAGAACAAAATTCGCGCATTTCGCTTGCATTACTTTTGCACAATACTGTAGACTTTCTAGCAGATGCGAGAGTCTATTATAGATGTCAGAAAGAATCTATAGAAAAACAAAACATAATGTCACTATTCTGTTATTCAAACTAAGTGTAGAATGTAATATGGAATGATTGAGGGGGGCACAGCCCTATAGCAGGTTTTAAGATATCACTCCATGACAAGTGCACACTCTAAAGGCCTCGCTTAACCCCCCACAACATGGGAATAGAACAAGAGCATTGGCAGAGCCTTTCGTATCTCCCCAGCACAGCACAGGCTGGATCAGACAAGATAAAGGCAAGGATATGAGATAGCAGGACGCAAGCAATCCCAAAGCTTGGCAGAAGACTTAACAGAACCACAAGGAGTGACCCCAGTTTATTGGTAAATAACAAATAAAAGGACTTCTCCAAGGGACGGAAGGTGGGAAAATTTTAAAGCTAAATTACTCCTTTCTTGACATGAGTGAAGGTATTTATATTAGCTGAACATGCATGGTACATACTTCATTGAATATCATACTCAGTTCTTGTAATAAACCAGGGAAAGCGAATTGTGTATCTACATACTTTAATAATCACGAAGAAGAATAGAACAAGGATGAATTAAATTCTACACTGCACAACATGGATATCCGATTACCGGTAACATAACTCCGCACGTGACTAGATTATAACATTCCTCCCCCTTAACACTTTTGCTATTCCAAACAAAAAAACTGAGTAGAAGCATAATAAAATCAATCTAATGTTTTCAAATCAATGTCTTTCACGCAATGATTCTCGCTGATCACTAATCAATGTTCAAAAACAATGTCACATAAGTTTTAAAGTTCATAATCCTTGAAACGTTCGGGTAAACGTCGGTCGTGAACTGGCCGTGATGGTGTAGCCTCTTGTGCATCAGCTGAACTCATGACCGGCTTGGTTGGGTCGCTCGGTGGGGTTGCGTCTGTTGTGCAATCTGCCTTCGACACTACTCCTGGTACCAAAATTTCAGGATTTGACTTTGTTGAGTCTTGGCTGTGGCTCCTCCGCATGTGGTCCTGATGTCGTCGGACAACTCGACCATCCGGTAATTTGACTAGGGCTGAGACTGGGCCCGTTGTCTGCACCACAGTTCCTTTTTGCCAGGACTTGGGGGAACTGAAGTTCTTTATGAACACGGGATCATTGGCTTCAAAGTCCCTGTGTTTGGCGTGGTGGTCATGAGTCTGTTTTTTATGTTCTTGCTTCTGTCTCACCAGACTTGCAGTACTGGGTACTATGAGGTCAAGCTTAGTTCTCAGCTTTCTCTTCATCAGTAGCTCCGCTGGTGAAACCCCTGTTGTCGTGTGTGGTGTTGTTCTGTACTTGAGCAGAAAACGTGACAACTTGTCTTGTATGGTTCCCTCTTCCATCTTCTCTATCCCTTCTTTGAACGCTCTAACTGCTCGCTCCGCCTGTCCATTCGAAGCTGGATGGTGTGGTGATACCTTGGTGTGTTTGACGCCATTATTTGAGAGGAAACTCTCAAATTCTGCACTTGTGAAATTGGGACCATTGTCGCTGACGATGGTTTCCGGGAGACCATGGGCCACCACACAACTTCGCTATGGTGGCTGCTGATGTTGTACTTCACATTATGTGGACGTCCATCCACTTGGAATGTGCATCAATCACCAATAAATACATGTGACCCTTACGTGGCCCCGCATCATCGATGTGCACCCTTGCCCAGGGTTGACCAGGTCACTACCACGGGTGAAGTGGTGCTTCTGCTGGAGCCTTCTGGTGTAGTTGGCATTGCTGACACCTTTTAACTGCATGTTCTAACTCACGATCCCTGTTTGGCCACCACACATAACCATGTGCAAGGGCTTTCATCCTCGATATGCCCGGATGGGCTTCGTGAAGCTCGGCTATGACTTGTGCTCGTCCTTGTGGTGGTACTATCACCCTGTTTCCCCATAGAACGCATCCACCTTCTATGGTTAATTCTGCTTTCCGGCTCAAATATGGGTGTAACTGCACATCCAGGCATTGGTGTGGCCATCCATTAAGTGTAAACTGGTGCACTTTTGAGAGAACAGGATCGCGCCTTGTCCATTCTTGGATGTGTCGTGAGTTGATTGGGGTGTGGTCCAGATGTTCTAAGAGCAAAACTGTCTCTCCAGGGACAGGAACAGACTTGGGCATCTTGGACAAGCGGAGTCGACTTAATGCATCCGCATTGGCATTTGTGGTCCCTGCTTTATAGGCAATCTTGTACTCATATGCTGCCAAGGTAAGGGCCCACCGCTGAACTCTTGGAGAGGCTTGTTGGGGTACTCCTTTCTTCTCGTTAAAGAGCCCCTCTAGTGGCTTGTGATCGGTCTGTATGGTGAACTTGTGACCGTACAAGAACTGATTAAACTTCTTCACTCCGAAGATAATGGCCAAAGCCTCTTTTTCAATAGTGGAATAACCACGCTCAGCTGCGTTCAGTGACCTTGAGACATAACCAATCGGGCGCTCTGTTCCATCTGCCATCCGGTGGGAGAGTACCGCCCCTACTCCATAATCTGAGGCATCACTCGCCAAGATTAGTTCCAGATTTGGCTGGAAATGTACCAGGAGGTCTGCAGACTGGAGTAGTTTCTTGGATTTGTCAAAAGCCACCTGCTGCTCGGTCTTCCAACACCACTTTGTACCTTGTCTAAGAAGCTTGTGGAGTGGTTCTAGTACTGTAGCGATGTCTGGTAGGAAACGGTGAAAATAATTTAGCGTTCCAAGAAATGCACACAGCTGTGTAACATTCTCAGGCACTGGGGCATTCTGTATGCCTTCCACCTTAGCTTCTACTGGCTTGATGCCACGACCATTGATCTCATAACCACAATAGGTGACTTCCGACACCATGAAGAAACACTTTTCTTTTCGCAGCCGCAGCCCCGCTTCTGAAAGCTTCTTGAGGACAGCTTCCAAATTGGCAATGTGATTGTTGTCGTCCTTCCTGCTGATAAGAATGTCGTCCATTCGCACAATGACCTGAGGAATGCCCTGCAAGAGGTTTTCCATTGTCCTCTGAAAAATACCAGGTGCAGAGGACACTCCAAAAGGCAGTCTATTGTACTGGAATAGGCCTTTATGGGTGTTTATGGTCGTGAACTTCCGAGACCCCTCGTCTAGAGTCATCTACTGATATGCTTGCGACATGTCCAGCTTGGTAAATTTCTCACCACCCCCCAGGGCAGCCAAAAGATCCTCTGTTTCCGGTATTGGATAATTGTCCAGTTTGGACACTTGATTTACTGCTAGTTTATAGTCTCCACAGATCCTTACAGTCCCATTGGGTTTTGCCACAGGTACAATGGGCACTGCCCATTCTGAGAATTCCACCGGAGAGATAATTCCTTCACTCTCCAATCTTTCGAGTTCAAGTTCGACATTGGTTCTCAATGCGTAAGGTACTGCTCTGGCTTTGATGTATTTTGGTTGTGCGTCTTGATCCACGTAGATCTTCGCCTTTACACCTTTAAGCATGCCCAATCCTTCAGCGAATACATCTTGGTATTTTGAAAGCACTTCATGGAGTGGCGATCGGGGATTATCACTGGCTATCTGAAAGATTGTTTCCCAATCCAAGCGAATTTCTTCAAGCCAATCTCGACCAAGTAGGTTCGGTCCGCCACCTTTGACAATAAGAGCGCTTAATTTCCTTTGCTGGTTTTCATATTTTACTGGAACCATAACTGCTCCTAGCACTGGAATCTTTTCTCCTGTATACGTGCTTAAAACCGCTTTTGTTGTCTGGAGTGCACCTAATGCGTCACGCAATCTTCCGTATGTTGCTTCATTTAATATCGTCTTCGAAGCACCCGTGTCGATTTCCATCGCGTTTTTTCGTCCACAAAGTTCCAGATCCACTTTGAATGATTTCTTTCGATCGCTGGACAGATGATACATAGCATAGACGTCGTCTTGATCGGCGCTTTCTTCAACAAAATGCGTTCTTTGTTTGCCATCCGGCCGGCGCCAACGCTTGTCTGGCTTTCGGGGTTTCTTCTTTCCTCGACATACTTTAGCCATGTGGCCTTCTTTTGACATTTGTAACACACTTCGTTCTTGTATTTGCAGCTCGAGGGATCGTGGTTTCCATTGCAGCGATAGCACTCTTGTTTTGGCTGAAAATGTGGAGGTTTAGTTTCTCCTTCAACCTTGTTGATATTGTTGTCACTGCTGGGCGTCTTCCCGCCAATAATTTCGATTAGATTCTTTGAAGCCATTTCGGTTGCTGTAGCGATTTCTACCGCCTTTTCAAATGTGAGCTCCCGTTCGGCCAACAGTAGTCGTTGAATGCGATCGTCGCTGATTCCACAAACGAGTCGATCTCGCAGCATGTCTTCGAGTGTTGTTCCTAACTGGCAATGCTTGGAAAACCTTCTGAGTCCTGCAACGAACTCTGCAACATTTTCCCCTTCGAGGCGACTCCTGCTATGAAATTTGAATCGCTGGACAATAACACTTGGCTTCGGCGAAAAATGGCTTTCCAGCTTTTGTAAGATCTCTTTTAAACCCGCATCGCCCGGTTTCTGGGGTTGTAACAAATCGCGAATTAACCCGTACGTTTTGCTTCCACAAACGCTTAACAGGATAGCTTGTTGTTTCTTCTCGTCTTTAATTTCATTCGCGGCGAAGTACTGCTCGAGTCTTTCCGCGTATTGAGTCCACGTTTCCTCTGACTCCTTAAATTCTCCCACGTTCCCATAGGTTGCCATTGTTTATCCTCGTCGCCAATGTAATAAACCAGGGAAAGCGAATTGTTGATCTACATACTTTAATAATCACGAAGAAGAATAGAACAAGGATGAATTGAAATTCTACACTGCACAACATGGATATCCGATTAGCGGTAACATAACTCCGCACGTGACTAGATTATAACAGTTCTGGCTCTGCCCTTCCAAACAAGTTTGCTAGCTCACACCACCGGTTTGGGTAGGCAAGTCGGCGAAGTAGTATGAGAAGTGCCTCTGCTGCAGGACATACTGTCCTTTGGTGATAGATGTAGGTTTCGAGTTGCAAGGCAGCAACAAGCCTTTCAAAGTGATTTTGCTGAAATCTTTTGGATAGTAAAGCTACAGTTACATTCATGAATGGTTTTGCTTACAGTTTTGGGAATTTTCCCACAAGGTTTTGAAGCAAAGGATCCTACACATTACTAATTTGACTTGTTTTTACTATGTAATCTGCTTATTGGTTGCCTGAATTGTACAGTTGTAGAACATCAAAATTGCTAGATATCTTTGCTTACATTTTGTAGTTTTAAGAGTATGCAACTGTGCAGCTTCATATTGAAAAAGAAAAAGCTAATAAGCATTTACTTTCTACACACAAATATATTTACACTACCACAAAACTAGTTTCGTCTAAAGACCTGGTCAGTTGGTAGTAAAGATCGTTAAAATTTAAATCTTAGACTATTTTATATAACATGACACAAGAAATAACCTGGTATCTAGTTACATACAATAAACTAAAATAACACAATGGACTAGAATCCAGTTTATACTGTGTGACAGTCACACAAAACAGTGTCAGATATGTTTGTAGCTTGATTTTACAACTGTGTGACAACAGCCCTTGGTATCCGGACATAGCTCCATTCGTTTCTAGTGTTGATTAGGCGATCTTGAGGAACTCGGTTGATCTGGACCGACTCTGAGATCTGTCTCAGCATTGCGTCATCATGAAATATTCCCGTGACATTCATGTTGAAGCCTGGAACATTTCCACCATGTTTATCACAGGAATGTCTCCACATCACCGAATTTTCCTCCTTCTGCTGCAAAGCCCTGAGGTGTTCCTTCCCGCGGGTGTAGGCACTTTGTGACGTTTCTCCTACGTACTTATGGTGGCAAAGCTGACATTCCAACGCATAAGTAACACCAGTTCCTCTGCAAGGCCCTTTTCCCCCACTGCTGCAGACCAGACAGTTGGTGTTGTTGCAATCTTTCACCTCGAACGGGTTTGACCTTTGTAACATCCGCTTGAGGGTCACGCCTGACTGCTCGACTACTTTGATCTTAAAGCCCGCTCCCTTTATTTCTTTCATGTAACGACGTTTTAACTGGGACCCCGGAGTTGCTGGCACGAAGATTACAGTGTCAAAGCCGCCTTTCTTGTACCAAGATTCGCGCTTTTCTCGTCTCTCTTGAGCCCGTTCAAGCTGTTTCCACGTTCTTGGTCGGTACAAGGATTGCTCACCACTTGCATCTAATTCGATCATACGGTTGTAGGCTGCCAGTGCTGACTTAACCACTTCCGTTCTAAACTTCTGGTCATATCCTGAATACTGCAGTCGTAACATCATGTGATTTACGTGGCCTACGACGGTTTTCCAGGGAAGCTCTCTACTGCAGTTGAGCAATATCCTCAAGACTTCCTGAGTGAGTATTGTCCTCTTACAGCTCCAGGACAAGGCTGATCTGGCATTGATTACACACTTAGAGGCTACATCCTTAGAATAGAACTCGTGTAAGACCACATTCACTTCACTTTCTTCCTATCCTCTGTCTTGTTGTCGCCTCATCTCCACCCAAACTTTTAAATCAAGGATGGGTAGCTTGTCATCATCATGTTTGGAAGGGAAATCCACCTCCAACTGAATCGACGGGTGAATGCTGTTTCCGATCTTCTGGACTAGAGCCATACACCTCCTATCAGCTTTGACGGCCCGCTCTTGTTCAACGACACTCTCATCCAAAACAACCCTACCCACGCTGTCAACAAACTTAAGGCCTGGCCTGGTAGCGTTCACAATGACATTGATGTCATCAACATACCTCTTGTACATCCTCAATCCTAAACCGTTCTCATCCATCCTGATCTTAAACTGCCTATCCCACCAAACCATGAACAATTGAGCAAGAACACCAGTAAGTTGTAAGCCTATCGGACCTCCCTTGGACTGTAGTTTGACTTGGCCATCAAACGTATACAGATGGTTTTGCATGATGAAATAAAGAACCACCTTCATCGCCTCAGTGAACATTCTTCTTGTGGTCTCAGAATCTGGCTTTTCCTATTACAAACTTTTTAATGAGTGATCTGTTTCGGAACCTACCAGAATAAAAAAAATGGAAAGAAAATTTCCCAAACCTTTTTCTTGACTGGGGTAGCAATTTTACCAAGACATATCGGATTACTAAAGACAACAAACTTAGGCAATTTTTATTGAAAATATTACACAGGATAATCATTACCAAAAAGGACCTCAAGAAATTTAATATTGCAACTGACGACCATTGCAATTTCTGTTCTAGGACATATTCTTTAATGCAGACATTTCTAGAGTGTGATGTCTCTATCTCAGCACATTCAAGTGCTGTAAAGTGGTTTTAACGATATACACAAATTCAATATGAATCCTTGGAGCATGCGTGGACACGATGTGCGGTGGCACGTTTTTTGAGTGAGCGAACGCTCGCCCCTAAATTTCCCAAATTTATGAAGAAATCACAGCAAAAATTAGTAAATAGGTCAACAATTCATGACAGGGAGAGGAAAAAACATAAACGGGGAGAAAGAGGCTCGACTGACGAGGAGATTGCGACTCCAAAACGATCAAATATGGCGACATCGCTGGGACGAGGTGAAGACGTATCTCTAGAGACACATCAGCCAACAAACGAACAGCAGAAGCCAGAACCTACCCTACTTGAGCTCCACGAGATGCTGGTGGACATTCAGATAAACGTAAATAACATTCTACGTGAGAATAAAGAGATACGCAACGAGATGGAAGGGCTGAAATTTACGGTTAGCCGACAGACCAACGAAATATCCACTCTCAAAACTCACTTGCAAAAGATGGACAATCAGTACCAAGAGATCGAAAAACAACTTTATGCAGCGAAAAGGCACGTGGAGGAGCAGCAAGAGGAAATCAGTGAATTGTACGATTTACAGGATAAACTGGAACAGTATACCAGGAAAAACTCTTTAGAAATCCATGGAGTGCCGGAGAGCGCGTATTCATCGACTGAAGAGGTGGTGCTCAAATTGGCGGAGGCGTTACAGGTACCAATAAACCCTGTTGATATTGAGATCAGCCATAAATTGAACAGAAAGGGGAACAAGCCGATAATGGCAAAATTCGTAAGTCATAAAACTAAAACCAGTTTGTTCAAGGTGAGAGTCAACTTGCGTAATATAAAGCTGCCTAATCTGTTCCCGGGAACTCATTCTCCTGAATCCAAAGATAGGATTTGTATTTACGAAAGTTTGACCTCCTATAGAAAGAAAATAGTTAATGAGGCAAATACGATGAGGCGAAACGGAGAACTATTGAAAGTCTGGACGATGGAGGGACAAATCTATGTTAAAACCTCGCCAGATGGAAGACCAATTAGGATAAGGGAACTGGATGATCTAAAATCCTTATAAAATAATTTAAATCGGTAACTTAAGTAGATTGGGGCAGAGATCGGGAGAGGGAGAAATTTTCTCTGAAAGAGGAAACCTCTTATAACGTCTTTTAGCTTGTATTTGTTTGTTGTTTTGTTTATTTGGTTAGTTTTACTTCTTTTTTTCTGTTTGCCTGTTCTGTATTGGTGTTACAATTTTGTTTTCCTTTCTCTCTCTCAGTGATTAATTTGCATTTTTAAGGACCTTATGTGCTAACAATGCATAAGAACACAATGTATGATATTTTATCTTTAAACGTCAGGGGAATTAGAGACCAACTAAAAAGGAGGAGCATTTTTGCATATCTTAAAGATCATTCACCAAAAATTATCTTTCTGCAAGAAACGTATTCCGAACCAAGCGATGAAATGATATGGAAGAGCGAATGGGGAGGCGAGATGTTTTTTTCTCATGGAACTAAACACAGCAAAGGGGTATGCATTCTTATTCACCCTTCGATCCGGAGTAAAGTTGATTGTATTTTTAACAGCAATACGGGACGAATGGTGTTAATTACAATGGAATTCAACTCGCTAAAGCTGTCACTCTGTAACGTTTATGCACCCAACAATCATTCACACCAACTGACTTTTCTACAAGAGCTAAACAATGTGCTCATTGATAAATCAGAACTTCCCACACTTATAGTAGGTGGCGATTGGAACTACACTCTCACAAAAAAGATAAATTGGACGGCACCGCCTGGAAACCGTCAAACTATAGGAATTTGCTTTTGACAACAATGGAGGCTTTTGACTTAATAGATATTCAAAGAGTACGCCACCCGCAACTACGAAGATACTCTTATGTATCTAAAGCCTTAAAACTTAAATCAAGAATTGACTTTTTCCTGGTTGCCCAGAATTTGACACGGTTTGTTAAAAAAGAGTGATATTTACCCGTCTGTGGCACCGGATCATCAAGCAATTTACATGTCTTTGTCGTGGCGTAATGAAACACCTCACAGACCAGGGCTTTGGAAATTTAATAATACCTTATTGGACGATGAACAATACCTGGCTAATATTCGTAAAACGTATTTTTCTGCAAGCGAAATGTACTCAGCCATAAAAGACAAACGTTTGTTTTGGGAAATGTTAAAAATGGAGTTTAGATCAACAACCATCTCCTTTAGTAAAAATAAAAGTAAATTAGTACATGTTAGAGAAGAAGAAGTTAAGGGTCGACTCGAAGAACTGGATCATATCATCTGCAATAATTTTAACTCCCTTGGTATAGATCCCGTTCTAAATGAATATGATGATCTTAAAGCAGAGTTACAATCAATTTATGAGAAGAAAGCAAGATCTACTATATTTAGATCAAAATGCCGCTGGGTAGAAGAAGGCGAACCCCGAACAAAATATTTTTTTAATTTAGAAAAGAAGAACTACAATAAGAAAACTTATCACTGAACTTCATGAAAAAGATAGAACATCAATTAAAAATGAGAGACAGATATTAGATAGTATCGAAAAATATTATAGCCAAGTATATAAAACAGCAACCAATTTTGAACAAAAGGATTTTGATAGTTTCATTGAACCACTAACAATCTCAAAACTCACGATTGAAGACAGAGAGAAAATGGAAGGTCCTCTCTCCTTTGAAGAATGTAGAAAGGTTTTGGACACATTCGAGAGCGATAAAACGCCAGGGCCGGGTTGTTCAAAGCCTGATTAAGCTAACCCAGGATTAGCGAGAATTTTGATTTCAGTTTTGTAACTTTTCAGTGAAGTTTTCTGTTTATATTATTTGTCTTTCTGTTTTTAGTTTGAGTAATCTCAAACTACGCAAAACATCAGCAGTTGAAAACATTTTTATTCAAGAAAAATCAATGCCATGATTAACTTTTAATCCTAGGTTAGCGTTAACCGGCTTTCGAACAACCCGGCCCAGGAGAAGACAGTTTTACGGTTGAATTTTACACAACTTTCTTCGATTTGATAGGACAGGATCTGGTTGCGAGCTTCAATGCTGCTTACGAGCTAAATGTGACCTTCCACGGGAAAACATGCAATTAGGGTTAACCGTTCAAACGGGCAAAACTAAACGGGAAACGAACGGCAAAGAAACACTACGAGAAAGCGTTTTAACGCTTTAATCAACGGTTCGAACGGCCGAGAAAAATTTTCGAACGGATGAACATAACCGTTTAAACGGGCAGCCAAAGTAAACGAACGGCAAAGCATAAGCGTTTAAACGGGCAAACAAAAATGAATGGGTAAACAGATGACAAAACCGTTCGAATGAAACCGTTCGAACTGATAGCGAATACTGAACAAACAGCTAGCTAGTTTTGATTAGGAACGGTAATCTAACTGTTAGAATTAGCATGGGAATGGATAAACACAATCAATTTTAAGCTTAAGGCTTACGTTTGGAAGTGCTAGTGAAGATGAGAGCATAAACAAGCAGATTTATTTTAAAACTTACATCACTCAGAAGCTTCTTTAGTTTGACATTCCATCCATTTTGAATCAAGTCGCGATTTACATAGTTTTTAGTCACGAACAATTCACTCGGCTTAAGAGGCCAAGAAGCCATCACTTCGACTCGCGAGCAACTCGACCGCATCCTTTTTGACTGCCTCGTTTTGATGTAAAAAGAGCAGCAGCCCTGGAACTTAGTATTGTTGTTTCTATGACAACGGCTAACAAGTCACTACTTAGCTTTACTAGCTACGACTTCAAACAACATGGCAGACGTTCATCTAGAAACCGAAGAAAATCCAAACCAGTCAATCGAAAAAACTAAGAAATTCCTGCGCGATGGCTGTGCTTGTTCGTATGGATCTAAAGGGGGACCTTGTTCCAGAGAATTCCAAGAAGAAACGGTGTTATCCAATCTGAATAACTGCCTCGAGCTGACTAGCGGAGAACTTGACTTGGTTATCTTAGCTAATATCCAAGCGTTTACTCGCAACGAAAGCTCTGGATCGAAGAGAAGCAGAAGCACGCGATGCTCTTTCCAGTTTCAGTCCGTCACTATATGCAAAGACACGTTCCTTCATCTTTACGGCCTCGGTTATTCTCGATTTCGTCGTCTCAAAGAGCATTACAAGCAACATGGACTCTTTCCACGAACCCATGGCAACAGTAAAAGGCTACCTAGTAACACGCTTCCTCAGCGAGTTACGGAGAACGTCCACAATTTTCTTACCAACTACGTGGAAGAGAACGCGATAGTCTTACCTGGAAGGATACCAGGATTCAAGCGAGATGATGTTCAAGTACTGTCCTCGAATGAAACAAAGATTAGTGTCTGGCGCGTGTACACTGATACTTGTAAAGCTTCTGATGAACAAGCAGTATGTTACAGCAAATTCGCTGACATGTGGCAACAGTTCCATCCAAATGTTGTTGTTTCAAAACCAATGTCTGACCTTTGCTTTACCTGTCAGCAAAACACGACTAAGCTTTTGCGCGCAGCAAACCTAGCGTAACTGTTTTCTCCATCAGAATTACCCAGCTTAATTTCTTTTCTCTTCGGAAAATGAGGGCGATCTTTCCACTGACAGTTTGTCTTCCAAATAACCTGAACTTTGTCGTTTACAGACATTATTTTTGAAGGGGATAGATGGTTGAATGAATGGAAATTTGTTGACAAGTCTTTCATTTTTAAACTCATCAGACAATGACCATGGATTTGATTGGCTAATTGAAACCACAGTTACTTAAAACAAAGAGGTGCTACAAACAAAAGAAAACCTGTGTCCATTTCTCGAAGATTATACTGCTCCATTAGCATTGAATTTAGCAATGTGATTTTGTTAAAAGAAATTATGGCAAAATAAGTAACAACACAAATCGTGATGTTTGCGCGAGACGTGCTTGCGACTCACTTGCTGACTGCGTGTGCGTGTGATTGTCACATAAAAACCAATCACGTGGAATTTTGTTACTTGATGACTTCGTTCGCCTCAGATGCGACGCAAAACCATGGTTAAAATTTATTTCCACAGTTGAAAACTCAACTCAAGCGCTCAGAATGAAGAAAGATACCTTTAAGGAGTCGAAGGTATAACAAAAGTATTTAACACGCGGAAAAAAATACAACACGACCGCAGGATTCGCGAATAATGTGAAACACATAACTGTTCCAGTTCATAACCTGCGAGGAATAAACTGCATACTGGTATGTCCTGTGCATGAATCCATTGTAGGATACTCAAAAGGTCTCGTAAATAAATTAATTTGAAGCGCTAGTGTTGTGTTTGAGTTGCTGTCTTTTTAAATGAAGAGTGATTGTCTTTTAGGAAAGGCTTTGATTTGTGAACTCTAAGTGGTTTGATTATGTTCTTTCGAAATAAATTGTGAGGTTTTGAGCGGCTAAAGGAAATGCGTACTGGATGACCTGTTACTCTCTATTGTGCATGAATCCATTGTAGGATACTGAAAAGGACTTGTAAATTTCTTAATTCAAAGTGCTTGTGTGTGTATGTCCCGCAATAACCTTACAATGTCAACTCCCACATAAATAACACCGGCTGTAACTCTCTCTCTCTTTCAAAAATGTTATTTTATCGCATAGTTCGGTACTGACTTATTTCTAGTTGTGGAAAGGTCAAAAGATATAACGCATGTGAAACTTCTCCCAAGTTTAGCGGCAAAAATTTCGGGCATTTGCGAATGTAAATGTCAATAGTTTATTTACTGTTTACATGCGAGATTCACAACACTCGTCATTTGCATGCTGCGTAATTCTGCGTATGTTTTGTCTCAACTAATTCTCAAGCTTTACCAAGAATTTTAAATTAGGTTATCCGCTTAAACTTTTTGCTCGTTACAAAATGGTGGATTTGAGCGATTTGATGGGTTTTGCGTTGACTTTTACTGCACGTTACAAGGAGTCGCCCGGCTTCCAAATCGAACACCAGATAAATAGAAGATTGATGCTTCTTCTCGTGGCATTCAATCGAAGATCCATTTAAAATCCAAGTGCTAACCACCAAATAATTTTCCAGAAATACACCTTTCGAAGCGACGATTTCGTGTGCTAAGAGCAACAGTCACGCTGTTCGCTCCACGCTGATTGGATGCATTCTTTACCATCATCCAATCAGCGTGGAGTATCAGCGTGCCTGCGGATGAGCTTTCAGAACAAACGCAAGTCGTTCGAACGCTAAGTTATCAAGAAGCATTTAAACATCTAACAATAGTTTCGTCAGTTTAACGGAGGGGCGTTTCAGGGAAGATCAAAACAGCGTGGTACAAAATACCTTGTCATAAATTAATCGTGATGTGATGCAGTCGCGGTAAATAAATAATTTGAAGCGCTCGTGTTGTTTACTTTTTACATGAATGGTGCGTGATTGCCTTTTACAAAAGGCTTGCGGTTTGTTCTAAGTGGTTTAACTTCAGTCTTTCGTCATTAATATTTGAGGTTCGAACGGCTAAAAGAAACGTTTTGAGCGGTAAAGAGGAGGCCGTTTGAACGGTGTAGAACAGTAAAGACGAAGTGTTGAACGGTTTACAAACAAACGGATAGAGCTCGCCGTTCGAACGGGGCCGTTCATAATGGAAGATTCAAGCGTTTTAAACGGCTGAATTTATTTAATAAACGGGGGAATAAATTAACCAAACGGGTAGAGCTTGCCGTTTGAACGGGCGGTAAGAAATTTTAAACGAATAAACTAACGTTTCGAACGCTTTTTCCGGGCGTTTAAACGGCATACAAACGTTTATTGAACGCCAAGAGCCGTTTGAATGGTTAACCCTAATTGCATGTTTTCCCGTGGAAGGTCACAAATGAACTTTTCATATCACAAAGAAGAGGAATTGTCACTCTTATACCAAAGGAAGATGGTTCATTACTAGAATTACAAAATTGGAGACCAATAACCTTACTTAACGTTGATTGTAAAATCGCAACTAAACCAATAGCCAAAAGAATAGAACCATATCTACCAACCTTAATACATAGTGATCAAACTGGTTGTATCAAAGGGAGATATATTGGAGAAAATATTCGTCTAATTGAGGATGTGATGGAACACACAAAGCTGCATAACATACCTGGAATTTTAGTATCACTGGATTTCAAAAAAGCTTTTCATTCATATATAATGAATACACTACGCGTTTTTAATTTTGGGACCAGTATTATGCGTTGGATTAGCACTTTTTATACCAATATTGAAAGTGCAGTTATAAATAACGGTTTTTTAACAAACTGGTTTAAGCCATCGAGAGGTGTAAGGCAAGGATGTCCGCTTTCTCCTTTTTTATTCATTCTATCAGCTGAACTGTTAGCAATCAAGATAAGACAAGACACAAAGATAGTAGGTATTAAAATTCTGGAAAATACAATTAAATTAAGTCAATTTGCAAATGACACAAACTTGTTTTGTGCCGATTTGGAAGCAGTTAAAGAAGCCTTGAAATTAGTTGATGAATTTGGAAGGTTGTCAGGGCTAACTTTAAACGTTAAGAAATCTAAAGCAATGTGGCTGGGGAAATGGGAAAAAAATAAAAACAATCCTTTAAATCTAAAATGGATGCGCAGTCCGGTGCGTATATTAGGGGTTCATGTTTCGTATAATGATAAAGAAAACAACGAATTAAACTTTCATCTTAAAATACGCAAGATGCAAACAAATTTGGATATATGGAGAGCAAGAAATCTCACATTGTTTGGAAAAGTTATGATAATCAAGTCTCTAGGACTGTCACAGCTAGCTTATTCAGCCTCGACATTAAATGTTCCTGAGGAAATCACACCAATTCTAAAAACAAAACTATTTAACTTCCTGTGGAACAACAAAAAAGACAAAATTAAAAGGGAGGGGCTTTACCAAGACATCAATAAAGGCGGACTGCGTATGGTAGACACAGAAATAATTTTCAAGGCTCTAAAACTGGCCTGGATTCCTAGACTTTTGTTGCCAGGAAATCCAAAATGGAAAACAGTCCCAGATTACTATCTAAAAGGAGTAGGGGGTCTCAACTTTTTATTAAGATGCAATTATGACGAAAAATACCTAACCTCACTGCTGGTGTTCTATAGAAATATTCTAAAGTACTTTAGAGAATTAAAAACTTTATATAATCATAGTCAAGACCAAAAGATAATTCTACACAATAACAAAGATATACTCGTTGGAGATAGACCCTTTTTTATTAGGGAATGGTATCAAAATGGCATCCTTTCAATCCAAGATCTTTTAACATCGACCAGTCAACTAATGTCGTATCAAGATTTTCTGGACAATTACCACTGTAAAAAGACTAATTTTCTTCACTATTATCAGGTCATTAGTGCCATCCCGAAACACCTGCTAACTTTGGCAAGAAATGAGGCTCCAATCAAAAAAGAACCTTACCTTAGCAACACCTTTAGTTTTCAGCTTGACGAAACCACACAAATTGACCTGATTAAAATTTGAACTAGTGAATTTTACAAACTACTTAACACCAGGACACACACAGTAGAACATAAGGGTCCCCAAAAATGGGACAATCACTATGTAACAAAAACAGATGTGTGGAAAAAACGTTTCGCCTCCCTTAAAACTCTATGTAAAGAGCCCAAGCTTAAGGAATTTCAATTTAAATTTATGCACCGAATTGTTGTTACAAGAAAAGAACTTTTTCGTTATGGTATCCAGCCAGACGATGACTGTGTATATTGTGGCGAAAGGGACTCCATCGATCATACTTTTAGTGACTGTGCTTTTGTTAAAAAATTTTCACACGAGGTCATCAATTGGTTCAATTTAACAAACAAAACTCACTTTAACCCGTCCATACAAGAGAAACTATTCGGCGTTACATCCGAACAATTTGGAAAAAATGCAACAAAGAAATTTAATTACACACTTCTTTTTATGAAATACTACATTTACACTAACAAACTGCATACTAGTTCAATCTTACTTGCTGATTTTGTAAACAAAGTCTTACTTAGATACAGAATTGAACATTTCGAAGTACAAATAATATGAGAAAGCAAAGATGTCTCCTCCGCTTTCTTTTCCTGTTTCACAATTTGCATTATAATTAAAGTAATTCCTAGTCATCAAATGTATGGTACATATAGATTACTTCATAGAAAGTGCGACGTACGGATTTTTATTCACGAGTCGCAAGACTTTGGAAAACGAACGAGTGAGCGGAGCGAACGAGCGAGTTTTCCAAAGTCTTGCAACGAGTGAATAAAAATCCATACAAAGCACTTTCTATGCTGTAATTTGTTTATTGTATATATAACGAGAATTAAACAGACCCATTAGATCAGTTTTAGTTTAGATAAGTTTACATGCAGAACGCTGAGAACGTAATGAATGACCGAGCGTAATGAAAAACAAATCCGCTTTCAAGTCCAGATACAGGCGGACAACGAGCCTACACAAGCTTAAATATAATAGGGGAAAATTCGTAAATACATAGTGAGAAATCTTTTCGTTTGTCCATAATTAAGCTTACTGTCAGATTCAATCTGTCATAGCGACGCTTCACGCTGTGCAAAGACACAGAAAGACAAATTCAGACTCTGTTGACTTACACTGTTTATTTGAATGTTCCTCCTTGATTGTTGTTGGCTTTCTGGTGTTAAATTTACTTCCTACTTCCTCGGTTTCTTGAAAGGCTATTGATTCTCAAACTGAAGTTCTAGCGCTCAAGATATCAATCAATTATCATATATACTTACATCATTTCACTCCTCACGGGAAGATATGAACTCAACAAATTGACCTTGCTCCCAATGTGTGGCTTCATAGCTCAGTTGGTAGAGCATCGCACCGGTATCGCGGAGGTCACGGGTTCGAATCCCGTTGAAGCCCTGATTTTTTTCAGGCTTCTTCTTTCCAGTTGCTTAAATTGGAAAATTCACTGCGAGGATCATTCTTCACTTTCATCTATGACCGCAGTTCAAATATATGAATTATTTCATATATACTTACATCATTTCACTCCTCACGGGAAGATATGAACTCAACAAATTGACCTTGCTCCCAATGTGTGGCTTCATAGCTCAGTTGGTAGAGCATCGCACCGGTATCGCGGAGGTCACGGGTTCGAATCCCGTTGAAGCCCTGATTTTTTTCAGGCTTCTTCTTTCCAGTTGCTTAAATTGGAAAATTCACTGCGAGGATCATTCTTCACTTTCATCTATGACCGCAGTTCAAATATATGAATTATTTCATATATACTTACATCATTTCACTCCTCACGGGAAGATATGAACTCAACAAATTGACCTTGCTCCCAATGTGTGGCTTCATAGCTCAGTTGGTAGAGCATCGCACCGGTATCGCGGAGGTCACGGGTTCGAATCCCGTTGAAGCCCTGATTTTTTTCAGGCTTCTTCTTTCCAGTTGCTTAAATTGGAAAATTCACTGCGAGGATCATTCTTCACTTTCATCTATGACCGCAGTTCAAATATATGAATTATTTCATATATACTTACATCATTTCACTCCTCACGGGAAGATATGAACTCAACAAATTGACCTTGCTCCCAATGTGTGGCTTCATAGCTCAGTTGGTAGAGCATCGCACCGGTATCGCGGAGGTCACGGGTTCGAATCCCGTTGAAGCCCTGATTTTTTTCAGGCTTCTTCTTTCCAGTTGCTTAAATTGGAAAATTCACTGCGAGGATCATTCTTCACTTTCATCTATGACCGCAGTTCAAATATATGAATTATTTCATATATACTTACATCATTTCACTCCTCACGGGAAGATATGAACTCAACAAATTGACCTTGCTCCCAATGTGTGGCTTCATAGCTCAGTTGGTAGAGCATCGCACCGGTATCGCGGAGGTCACGGGTTCGAATCCCGTTGAAGCCCTGATTTTTTTCAGGCTTCTTCTTTCCAGTTGCTTAAATTGGAAAATTCACTGCGAGGATCATTCTTCACTTTCTTTAATGTTACTACTTTTATTCAATGACTATGTAAGTATAAGAAATTAAGGCAATTGGAATGTACCCGAAGTGTTCTTTGTACTGTGGAAATGTTAAGACTGTAATTTATTGTAAGTAGATAAATTTTAATTATATAATTGCTGCATTGTAAATAATGGAACTGAGAGAAATGTTAAAAACAGTAGTAGTTAATAAAAAAAAATCTTCTAAAAAAAAATATGAATCCTTACTGTACAAAAGATATTGTGTTTTAGGATCGTGGGAATGTCGCTAGGTCTATAAATATTAGCATAATTATTCAGTTTGTGTGTCATCGTAGAACAGCAAGTAAACAGGTATTATCGAGTGGAACAGTTCGAAAGTTGGGGTTGCCGTTTCGTCCCACCAAAAACTGGTAGCAGAGCGAGGTTACAAGTCCGTTCGAGAAGATGTCCGAAACTGCAGAAACTGCGGAAAGCGTCGAAGAAAGTACGGGAAGCGCTGAAGACGAAGCCGATGCAAATGAGGTTCTGCTGGAGGAGTTAAAAAGGCAGAAACGTGTTTTGAAAATGCAGCTTACCAAGCTCTATACCCGACTAATGAGGCTAATGTCCGATGAAACAATCGACAGGGAAGCAATTTTAATCGCCCTCGAAAACGTGGAGGAGAAAAAAATGGATGCAGTGCAAATTTTGGAAGACCTGATAGTTATTTACGAGAGAGTAAATGATAAGAAGAACGTCGAGCGATCGAATGAAGAAATCGACAAGATAATCGAAGCTACCGATAAAGAAATTGCCTCAGTGAAAGATTTTCTCTCTTCTTCCTCTCAGAAACCGTCGTCGACAGCTTCTGATAAACACGTGGAGGCGAAACAATTGCCGCCGTTGGACGACAGTTTGCCGCCGAAAAATCCAGAAGCAACAGCGAAGCCTTTCTTTTCACAATCGAAACAACCACCAAGTACTTCTGCCGATAGGAAACTCGAATGAATTAAATTGCCGACATTCTCTGGTGACAAGACAAAGTTTGAATACTTCTGGACAGCCTTCGAAAGCATTGTGGATGACTCTGATGAGCCGGCGAAATACAAGATGATAAGGCTAAAGGCTTGCCTTCAGGGAAAGGCAGAAGAATCAATATCGAAGCTTGGCTTTTCAGAAGAAGCGTATGAAGAGGCCAAAAAAACTCTCAAACGAAGATTTGGTGGCGAAAGAAGACAACTTCAGAATTATCTCGAGGAGGTAAAGAGAATTAAATCAATTCAAGAAGGAAATGTACAGGAACTCGAGAAATTTGCTGATACTCTCGCAAGCACGGTCGTTACTCTCCGCAAACATGGTCGATGGAGTGAATTAGATCCTGGAAGCCTTCTCTACACTGTTGTTCTGGAAAAGATTCCGAAATCTATGTTGTCCAGATTTTACCGTTGGGTAAAAGAAAGTGGTCGACCAGAATCTATTGAGACTCTTCGAGACTGGATAACTGAGGAATCAGAGTATCAAGTGAAAGCTGTGGAAACCGTGGAGGGGCTTCATGGTGGCAAAGGAAAGCCGAAGGAGGACGTTAGAAAACGGTGGAATCGAACATTTACTACCTTTAAGCAGAAGTGTTACATTTGCCAAGGGAATCACTCAATCAGAAACTGTGAGGAATACAAATCTATGAGCGTTGACGACAGGTGGAAAATTGCTAAAGAAAAGAAACTATGTTTTCGTTGTTTGGCTAATAATCACCAAGGAAGGGACTGTAAGAGAGCGAAAGAATGTGGGATTAATGGCTGCAAGAGAAATCACGACAGACTCCTGCATCAATCCCAGGAAATTCAAGCCCACGAACTAACTGTCGTCGAGGAATCCTCAAATTCTTCTCTTCCCCCTACAAGAGCCTTTGCAACTGTGCCAAGTGACGAACCAGCTTTGCCAAATGCAGAACAGGGCACCGAAGAGCACTCCCACCTTACCACGCTCGCTTCCGCGCAGAATCAAGAAACTGTGTCTCTGCGAACAGTGCCCATTTGGTTGTCTGCAAATGGAAGGAAGATTAAAGTAAACGCCCTTTTAGATGATGCAAGTAGTGTTTCTTATGTAAACGAGGAGCTAGCTGGTGCACTTGGTTTGTCTGCAACATACGAGCAAGTCACAGTTAATGTTCTTAATGAGAGCGTGGAAACGTTCGATTTAATGCCTGTAAGCATGACGCTGGAAAGCTCTGATGGAAATGTGAGGTTACCCTTTAAAGCTCTAACCTGTCCGCGTCGTGAACTGGAAACTACAAGGCTGTTGTTTGGTCAAAATTTCAGGATCGATGGCCCCATTTACGCGTCTGCAAATTTCCAGAACCGCCACCTGACCCTATTGTTGACGTGCTCATTGGTCAAGATCAAATCGATCTCCACTACTCAAAGTGTGACGTCAGAGGAAATCCGGGAGAGCCGATTGCAAGATTAGGGCCCTTGGGCTGGTCGTGTGTTGGTCCCCCACAAGGGAGAGCTGTTATCAGGAGCCACAGGA
This sequence comes from Micromussa lordhowensis, assembly GCA_964020085.1. Taxonomy (NCBI): domain Eukaryota; kingdom Metazoa; phylum Cnidaria; class Anthozoa; order Scleractinia; family Lobophylliidae; genus Micromussa; species Micromussa lordhowensis. The sequence goes on from OZ026600.1 coordinate 15,911,760, forward strand.
CGAATCTGGCCTGTACCTTTTTCACCAGACCTCATATATTTGATGAAATCAACGATTCTCTGAAAAGGTTCTGGGAGATAGACACTCTAGGCATCCAAGAGAATGACGTGAAGATATTGTCTAGAGAAGAGAAGCTTGCGTTAGACAAGACTCGCCTCTCACTCACTCATGGAAGTTGATCGCAAACCTGATGTATACGAATTTGAACGCATCTGCTCCGTTTCGTGCCCAATTCGTGTCCCAGGAAAATGCCAGGATCCACGAGGAGAAATTTCCCCTTGCTGCTGAGACCGTGATGAAGTCGACATACATGGATGACTCGTTGGATTCAACTAGGGACAATGACAGTGCAGTCCAGTTGTTTCACCAACTTCAAGGCCTGTGGGATGAAGCAGGAATGAAAGCTCGAAAATGGCTAAGTAATTCACCAGAGGTACTTACAGTCATTCCCCAGGAACTCAGAGCGTTTGAAATAGATCTTAACTACAATGCTTTGCCTTTGACAAAGACCCTTGGGGTTTTATGGAGTGCACAGGAAGATGTTTTCTCCTTTCACGTCGCGACACCTGTGGAGGAAGATGTTCTCACCAAAAGGTCTATCTTGGGAAGAGTGGCGGCTGTTTTTGATCCACTGGGCCTCGCAAGTCCATTCATAGTGCGAGCAAAGATCCTTATCCAAGATTTGTGGTCAATGGGGTTAGGCTGGGACGAACCCATTACTTCTAAGATCTCTGTTCGAGTAAAGGAATGGTTCTCGGAGTTGGAGGAGTTGAAAGAAATCAAAGTTCCCAGAAGCCTGCGAGAACCTAAGGTGGAGAAATCGAGTTCTGTTCACACCTTTGTCGACGCGTCGAAAGATGCCTACGGTGCAGTGAGCTACCTGAGGTGTGAATACGACCAGCTTCGTAATGGTGTCTCCATCATCGCGTCAAAAGTTAAAGTTGCCCCTTTGAAGCCAATGACTACACCACGGCTGGAACTGATGGCGGCCATTTTAGGTCTGAACCTAACGACGTCGATTATGAGAGCCTTGAACATTCCGATAGCTGATGCCCATTTCTGGTCTGATAGTATGGACGTCTTATACTGGATCCGTGGCAGAGGAAGGCAGTTTCGACCATTTGTTGCGAATAGAGTTGGAGAGATTCAGCGCCAGTCGAGCCCCGAGCAGTGGCAGTATGTAGAATCTAAAGAAAATCCAGCTGACCTATGTTCCCGTGGACTAGTTGCCCACAGCCTAATGGAAAGCCAGCTCTGGTGGAATGGTCCACAATTTCTTCTGCAAGCTGAAAACGATTGGCCACAAACCAAGATTGAGGAGGGATCGGAGGTGAAAAAGGAAGCACAAAAGACCTGTCTTATTCTTCAACAACAGTGTTTTGTCTCAATTCCTGTCTCTAAAGATCCTACATTGAAGTTGAATCCAGACAAACTGGTCAAGTTGGACAAGGCTGACGCGGGTGTCTTGCTGGGTCATCAGATTTATTAATAATTGCCTTGCGAGACGCGAGGATCGGACTGTTGGCCCCCTAGCCCCTGAAGAGATCCAAAACATTGAAGTTCAAGTCATTCATGCTGCACAGCGGAAAGACTTCGCTAAGGAGTTTAGTGCCATTCAAGCAAACCGGGCCTTGCCTAAGAAGAGCCGATTATTAAAGTTAACGCCAAAAGTCGACCATGATGGCTTGCTTCGTGCTGACGGACGGTTACAGTACGCCGAAAATCTTCCCTATGATGTGCATTTTCCTGTCATCTTGCCAAGAGGGAACTGGGTGACCAAATTGATCGTGAAGCACTATCACGAGGCTGGGCATCATATCACCGGAACCAATCATACACTTGCAAATCTCTCAACCAAGTACTGGATAGTAGCAGCACGAGAAGAAATACGAGATTGGGAAAAGTCATGCAATGAGTGTAGGAGACGCAAGTTGAAAGCCGCTGACCAAATCATGGCACCACTACCGGATGTAAGGTTACGTCAACCACTTCGTGCATTCGCCCATGTGTCCGTTGATTATGGAGGTCCCTTCATCACCGTCCAAGGTCGCGGGAAACGGTGACAAAAACGTTGGCTGTGCCTATTTACCTGTTTATCAAGTCGAGCAGTGCATTTAGAGATGGCTTACGGTCTGGACACCGACAGCTTTTTAAGGTGTTTCGTCCGAATGACCAGTCGCAGAGGATATCCATTAACAATGGTCAGTGATCGGGGTACAAACTTCATTGGAGCAGACAGAGAGCTTCGAGAGCTCGTCGACGGACTGGATCAGAATAGAATTCAAGATCAGACCGCCGAGAAAGGAGTTAAGTGGTCGTTTAACCCACCTTTAGCGCCCCATTTTGGAGGAGTTCATGAAGTCATGATCAAAGCAGCAAAAAAGGCTATACGTGCGATACTCCGTAATGCAGATGTCAACGACGAAGAACTAACGACCGCCTTTGTAGGAGTAGAAGCCTTAATGAATTCCCGTCCGCTAACGTATCAGTCAGCCGACCCTAGAGACGCTACGCCACTCACACCTAACCACTTTCTTCATGGCCAGATGGGAGGTGTTTCAGCGCCAGAATCGGTTGATGAAGTCGATTTTAGCCCAAGGAATAGATGGAGGCGGGTTCAAGAGTTAATTTCACACTTCTGGAAGAGATGGATGAAGGAGTGGCTTCCATTATTAACTGCGCGCCAGAAGTGGACCGAAGTAAAGCCGGATCTCAAGAGTGGTGATATTGTGCTTGCCATCTCTCCTGATTCCCCCAGAGCACACTGGCCTTTGGGAAGAGTTCTGGAAGTGTTTCCTGGACGAGGACGCCATGTTCGAGTTGCCAAGATTCAAATTGGCCAAAACACTGTTTTGAGACCTGTGTCTAAGTGCGTTTTGCTGGACTCCAATTAGGGCAAAAATGTTACGTCTTGTTAAGTTTGACAGAGTCAAAAGGGGGAGAATGTACAAAAGATATTGTGTTTTAGGATCGTGGGAATGTCGCTAGGTCTATAAATATTAGCATAATTATTCAGTTTGTGTGTCATCGTAGAACAGCAAGTAAACAGGTATTATCGAGTGAAACAGTTCGAAAGTTGTTTTATTTATTTTTTGGGGTTGCCGTTTCGTCCCACCACTTACGCTGAACAGATTTTATTCAATTTGAGTGATGGAGTGGCTTCGTTGACCTCCATCCAAAAGCGCAGACTGGATCTTCTCTTGCTTCTCATAAAACACTGTTTATTCGTGTAAGGTGTTCTCAAAGACCCCCAATCTTTCTGAACTTCAAAACAAACTCCAAATGCAATGGAAAAACATTGTTCACTGACTTCAGTGATTTTGTGTTTGTTCCCCTCAATACATTATGGATTGCAGTAATGCAAAAAGGTAACTACGCGTGATGTTAAATGTGTTAAGTTTAAGTAACATAAGTAATCGATTTATATTGCAAGTGACTAAATTAATCGTATTGCAGTGTGAACAGTTTAAGTGTTAGGGGGTGTTTACATGACAACTCGCACCGGCGCGAGTTTCACACTGGGATGACGTTTTGATTTCGTATCGCCTTTACATGATGACTGGGTCATTTCATATCTTGTCATTTAACGGTACATTTCATGCTGATAAAATACGCGTTTGGTTCAAAATCGCAAACATTACGCCTGCGCTACACGTTCCAGTCTACCGGCAAACTGATTTCACACCGAAATGGGTGGTCGTTTCGCGTTTCCGTGAAACCGTTGCGACATTTTGTACCAGAGTGAAATTCTCACCCCGGTGAGAGAACCGTGGTGAACTCACGCCGGGGTGACTCGCGCCGGCATAACATTTTGTGGTGGTATCATGTACACAAATTTAGAAGCATGAGAGGGAACCGGAGTGAACTCGCTCTGAGGCGAAAGTTGCCCCAGTGTCATGTAAACACCGCCTTATTATTATTGTAAGCAACATGGGTTATCGTATTGTACTGTAAGTAGTGTAAGCGTTATATTGTAAGTAGCGTAAGTGATCGTATTGTATTGTAAGTAGTGAAAAAAAATAAAAATGTAAAAATGGTACTGGTACGTATGAAAAGTCATTTTAGTCCTCTACTGATGATTAGTTATAAGCAACATAATCTGTTACACAATGCATTTTTGCATTTAGCTATGGCGTTTTGGTCAATGTTGGCCTTATTAAGGAATAATCAACTTGCCACCCTTGAAATGAACTGCCTCCAACTACAAATAAGCGTTTTCCAGACGCCAGAATATTCATTTCAATAATGGCCATAGCACCATGATCAGTAAGATTATAAGTTGAAGGCTGAAAACTAATCGGCTTTAGAGGCGCTATAATTTTCATCAATTCGCTACTTGCACATACCCATAATCCTTTGCGTTTTGGGGGGTAACCAGTAGAAGAAATGTATGGTATCATGACAAAAATTAGTTCGGTGAGCTCGGAAAACCAGCTACTAATGCTTAAAAATGCACCCGAATTTACCAAAATCATGATAGGAGAAATTTCTCTTCATTTAGTTATAAACTAGTACAAATTTCTCCTATCATGATTTTGGTAAATTCTGGTGCATTTTTAAGCATTAGTAGCTGGTTTTCCGAGCTCACTGAACTAATTTTTGTCATGATACCATACATTTCTTCTACTGGTCTAAGTCCATACGATCTGGTACAACTTCTGTCAAATTGAATTGAGCTCGAAATGGTCTTTGTCTACTACTTCCTCTCCATTCAGCCAAGCCAATGGTCCTGGCGTAGGCTGGACTGAAGGGGTATGGCATCACGTCTCCCTGGCCCTCAAACTTCACATGTGACTGAAAAGACGAAGGCTCGCTCCCCATCAGGAAACTGGATCAGGAATGTCTGCTGATGATTGGAAACAAGGGTGGCATCCTGCCCGTTGATGATTCTGGCTGCCTTGTTCTAGTTGATGACCATGCACATTCCATGGTAGGGCACGTCATCATCATCGACCGCTACTGCTATATACAGCAAGTTGCTGATGGATAGCTGGCCGGCAAAGAGTTTCTCGGTGACCAAGCAGTTGATCCTCCTGGCGGCCGCTCTCAACACTGTCATGATGACAGTGTCAGGGTTGTTGCAGAAGGCCTGGCAAACCTCGTGGTTGTCGAGAAAACCGGCGGGACACGGCAAAATCGACTCCAGGAAGTTGGAGTAGTCCTTGTTGATGATCTGGAACTGCTGGTAGAGTGAGTGCTTCACAGAGTTCTGCTTGGTGAATGTCTGGTTGTTCACAATGGACAAGCTGCCGTCCACGGTCTGCAGAGGCTGTTGCTGACGTTTGTCACCTGCTATGACGACAACCGGACGGTAGTTGAGGCAATTCAGGGTGCCAGCCACCATGTTGAAAGACTGGGAGGATACGAGAGAGGGCTCGTCAACTACCACCAGGTCAAAGCTGTTTACCACGTAGTTGACGTCCATGCTCTCGTCGGCGTCCACCAAGATGTGGAACATGGCGTGGATGGTGTCACGGAGGAGGCCCTCCCCTATAATTGCTTGGCATCCCTGCACCAGAAGGGCGACCGGAGCTGCCAGCAGAACCATGGCCGCCTACTGCAAGGTATGGTGGATGGCTCAGATCACCACCTGGGATTTGCCAGTGCCTGGTTTTCCAAGGAGTACGCGGTACTTATGCCAGTCGCAGGAACTGGACAAGCCATCGTGGGCAGTATAGTCCACAAATCTTTGGTGGTGGGCCAGGCAGTCCACGATGTCTCAGAAGGTGCTGGTCTAACAAGGAGACATCAGATACAGCTGCTCGATGGATCGGGTCTGCAGGTATCTGATGCGACCGTCGACCACTCACTGCCGCCAGATACACAATATCGTGCAGAGCCATGATGAAGGCCACCGGGGTAGTCAGGAAACTGTGGCAATGACCTTCGTGCTGGAACTGCTGTACGATCTGCTGGGCGGTGGTCCAGTTCTCCAGCCGAAGGGTGAGAGCCTGGGAAAAGTACTGGATGACGGGTGGCATGGAACTCTCCTCCAGGTGCCTGAGCTGCACTGCATGACGGTGCGCATGGTGGAGCAGCAGGTGCTGGAAAAAGAAGACTGGATTGAACACTGACACGCATTTGACCGCCACCAAGTACTTGTCCCAGTCCAGGGTTTTACTCCTGTTACCAAGTAAAGTGTGCTTTCGTAGCCACTCCAGCAAGGACTGGTCCTCTTCCCGCCTATCCCAACTCGGGTACAATTGGTAGGCCACGTTGGTGCCCTCCTGGCCGGGATGAGGAGGCGTAAAATGTTTTTCCAACTTATCAGTCCAGGCGGGCTTGATGGACGACAACTGAAAGATCATCCCCAGGCACCAAGAGACGTATCATTCGGAGAAAAGAGTTTGCGGCCTTGTACCCGGTGACGTTGGTGCAGTAAAGCCCCTCGCTGACAGCACAATCTTGTATCTTGGTGACGTAGGATTACATGTTTTTCAGCAGCATGCCCTTTCCATCTGCCAGCTTGAAGGCAGTGTGGCACCGGAGTGCACCCAACAGTGTGGTGAGGTAGGCCCTCGGGTTTCCATCAGCATCTTCTGCCGTGTACTGGAACTCCAGGTGGCTGCTTCCGTCTGCACATTGAATGAATGAGTCAGGCGTATCGCGGAGAGGCAGATAGGAACTCAACGATTTCTGGGTGTCAGCCACGAGGAAGGCGTCATTGGCATTCCCCAGGGGATGGAAGCCTGCAGCAGGTTGGCCCAAATCAAGGACAAATCCTTGATCAACATTTGCGGATGAAGCGTTCCCAAAGACTGAAACTCAAACCGGTAAAAGTTGAGAGCTGTCCAACATATGGTGGTAACAGCAGTTGCAGTTTGCACCGGTCAGATATCCTCTGGCCACCTGCTCGAGGGTGTGGGCTATATGGAGGGTTTCCAGGACGGGCAGGTCAGTTGGCTCCAAAGAGTGCTGCTTCTGAAGGTCATGTACAAGTCCACTCGTACGGACTAATGTTGAGGATTGAGGGAAAACCATCGTGCCGGAAGGCGTCAATCAGTGCAAGGTGCTGCCACTGCCAGTATGTGGCCAAGAACAACTTGTCTTAAAGTCCTTTATTGGGACTACAACCTGATGCCTTCGAGGAGTTGATGGCGCCAGTTATGGTTTTAAGAGCCATTGCCAGAGAAAACCGGGCAGACCTCACGGATCGGGGTCGGCCGATTCCTACCATATTTTGGCTGTTTAATATATTCCATCAGTGATGTTGACAGGCAATATTCTTAGATTTCAGGAACTTTTCCTTTTCGAGATCAGACCACCCCCCTAAAAACCCACCGCTAGCTTGAAATAATGGAGTTAATTTAGACACTTAAGAATCGAAAACGCTTAACAATTGTAATCACTTCGCGAAAGCTGCCATCTTTAAGATTCTATTACCTGAACCTATAAGGACTTCTGATAGGCCATTATTGACCTGTTTGAGACATTCGGTAGCTTACCATACATAAAACAAGTTGTGGTAAGTAAAATTCTAATTTTTCCAACGCTTTTTTAATCACTACTTCCCTCGAATCGGTGGCGGTTTATTCAGAAAGAAATGGGTGCTAAAAACTGCTAATCAATCCATCTTTCCATATCAAGAAGCAGAACTCTGGGATCTTTAAATTTAGAGGCGATTTCAACGAGAATTCCAGTTGCATTTTCTGGGTAAAAGCTAACAATCTGTCACGTCATCCTTCAAGGTCACGCATCCTTGCCGGGTTGACACAAATTTGAACAAATGTACTAAAAGTCCCAGAAATTACCTGGAAATGAAAACCACAGCAAATGTAAATTCAATTCTTTTCAAGTCTCTTTAACAGTTTCATGAATTGACGGATGTAGTGAAGTTCTTTTCACTGTGGCATGTTCAACAAATTTGCATAAAATGTCAATATTGACCACGTCGTGCTGAACGTATCGGATTTCACGAAGCAAATAATATTGTATTTCGGCTTGTTTTGGGTTTGAAAGTACCACCCATTCGTATTACTGTGTACATTACTTAATCAGGCAGTGTGAGAAGGTAAAAAATATAAACTACCAGAGTTATTGCTTAGTCGTATGCTTAATTGTAGTCCAAGAATGCGAGCGACTCAGAAAAAAAGTAGCTTTGAAATACTATTTTGTTCTATGTAATGAAATCATAAAGTACAATGCGTTATCTGGATCTGCAATATCAATCCATCCTTAAAGAATTGGTTATAAAGGGAACTAATTTATAGCGAGAATTAAATTTTTTTAGCGGGAGGTTTTTCCGTCGCGCAAATTATTTTTTTGTCACTAAACGTTGTACGCAAGATTTCTTTTACTATTGAAAGTATTTTTTACTGCACTATATTAAAAGCTGATTATTTATTATTATTATTATTATTATTATTTAACAATTATTCCTCGAGCCCGAATCTGAGTCAATAGCCCATGAGGCCGAAGACCGAATGGGCTATTGACTCAGAGGCCATGAGGGCGAGAGGAATAATTGTTTTAGTAAAATCCAACTAGTTGGTCAAAAAAAAATCGAGACAAAACCGAAACTTCAGCAAAACGCGATTCAGCCGCCGTTGTTTTGGTTTTCAAAGCCGGCGCTTTTCACTACTAGTGGGCTATAACAAATAGCCTACTAGTAGCTCAACCAATCAGAACGCAGCATTGATAATAGACCACTAGTTGGATTTTACTATTATTATTTATCGTGTGACGGGATATTTGCCACCATCACTTCCTTCAAAAGGGTAATATAACGGTCAGTTCCAAAAGAGTGGTTGCAGAAGACTGGGGGAGATGTTTCGAGTTGAACTACACTTTAGTAATTTCTTTCTTTCACTAAATTTAGTGGCCTACACCCTACATGCTGTACCCCTGTACCAACTGAACACACACAGGCGAAAAAAAGCTAAGTGGCCTTTTGGGACCCCTTGGGCACGCAAACAGTGCGATGTATATCCTGATTTCAGCCATGTGAGTGATATAAGTGTCTTTCTTGCAACACGTCCGCTTTCCCATGCATCAAGGTCAAAGGATAACTTATGACGAAAGTCTCTCGCCTCAGCTGTGCTCAAGGACAATTATCCCTGACCGACATCCGTACTACTTGCTACAAGAACATGACTTCACCAACTCTTCTATGGCGTCGATGTATGGCCTTTTTCTTTGCTGATTACCAACAGTCGTCAATGCAAATTCTGCGCAAATGTTTTTCAGTTCCACGACTTTCAGATTTTTTAGCTTTCCGCATTTTGCTATTTTGCAAATGTCGCGGTCTTCAAAAGACAGTGGGTGCTGAAGATCTACTGCTTCATACACTTCATATCTTAGGTTCTGTTCAAATGAATGACCTTCCCAGGTGCTGACGTCATCTTCAGTAAGATTCTCTTCTTCTTCTACTGTAACTGGATGAGCCTCTTTGCTTTTCTGCAATGCAAATAATCGGGAAAAATAGCTGGTTATTTGCCGTGAGGTTTTCCATTCCTCTGGTGAAAACAACGCCAATCCCTTTGAGTCTTTAGCATCTTGCATCTCCATTGAAACCTCGACTGGATTAGCCTTTTTCCCACCAAGCAAGCCTTCATTGACCTTGGCTATCAAAAATTCTTTGACTTTCTCGGAGGTTTTTGCTGCCATTTTCTGGCCTTTAAGTGCCCAGCCTTGCACACTTAATTTATCATCACTGCAAGAAGAAAGGTTAGAGTCAGGTGGACAGGCCGACTTGGAGCATTCAGTGGACGGTGAAACTATTCCGGTGACATGTTGGGCCCATTTTCTTCTTATGGTGTCGTAAACTGTTTCACGTTCCAAAACGAGCTGATGTGTTACGGTGTCCATATGATCCTGAGCCTCGTTCTCTTTCCTGAAAATCAGCACACAACCGGGTGCATCACAAAAAAAGACTTCATTTCTTGGTTCTCGAGAGAGGTATGAATGTGGTCCTGAGCCAACATTTCTGCGCTGAGGGCTTTCGCCAAATGGCTGCAACAACTTCATTCCAGTTTCTCCTTGCGCTGTCTTTCATTGATAAGTCATCAGGCTTCCAGGGCCAATTTGGTAAGCGCACCAAACACGAATTCCGGCTTCAGTAAACTCGAAGTTGTTTAACTTGCTGATTTCTTTGAGTTTGTCGGTCCCACCTGTTTCATTTGCTGTGTTTACTTCCGCAACGGCTGCTCTACATCCTGTAATACCTCCATGTGACTCGAGGGCTTCCTTCATATCGGCAGCGGTTACAACATCGTGCTTTTCGTTGACATATCGTCTGATGTGCGCTTTCAGTGGAGCTATCTTTCTGTCGCATATGTCTTTTCCTGCTTGGGGCTCAGAAAAATCATATCGCCTGATCTGAATCCTTGTTCTTGAACCAATAGCTGGAAGAGCAAACAACAACGGCGCATTGTGATAACAGGCACCATTGTCCGAGCGAAGAAATGCTTCTGTAATGAATGGTTGCTCTGTCTTAACAGTTTTTAGAAGACTTTCTATTATTGAAGCAACAGCGAACCAATCTTGCTTGCAGTGTTCAAATAAGTGAACGAAGCACTGAACTGAGAACCTTTCCTCTTGCTTCTCAATTACACAACTTACGTGCCAGCTCTTGCGTCTCTTTCCAAAAAAGTCCTTCATTTGTTCTCTATAGTGAAGAGGTAAAAATTTCATGGCCCAGTCCATCACAATGAGGCAGTTATTGCCATTGAGCTTGCTCAGAACATCTTGTTTTGCTAAATCTTGGTTGACAACGCGTATGTTATGAGCCTTCCACACACCAATGGCCTCTTTGGCTTTATCATACTCAAACTGAAGCTTTCTTTTAGTTCCGTCATCAAGCCCCGCACCAGAACCGTCTTCGATTTTGACTCCAATTTCTTCAATAACAGTTTCCATTCCACTACAGGCGTCACATATAATGTTATGAACATGATCACAGTTGGCCTTAAATGAGGGATCAGTAGATGAGGTTAGCGCGTGCACAACACAGTGATCAACGCATCTCTCATCTTTGCTCAGGTGTAACTTGTAGTCAGCTTTGAGGTATCTCTTGGCATTCGAGAGTTGTTGCTTGGTTTCTTTCTCCCAGCTGGAAGTAACTGCTTGTTTATTTCAGAGAGTACCAGCAATTTTCTCTAGACACTCAAATCCTTGAACGCCCTCAGTAGTTAAATAGTCTAAGCCATGCAAGGACTTTTGCATGGAAGCTGAGCACACATCTAGAATTCTAAACAGAGTTCTTTCACTAGCCGGCTTAAATACAATATCAGTGCAATAAGCCTGATACTGCGCAATGATTCTTGATGGAATTAGAGTTCTAATCACTGCGGGTATGACAGCATGTCCTCCACTGTCTAATTTCAACTTACGGGTACCATATGCGATGTCTTGCAGGAAACATGGTCTTGATATGAAATCAATGAAGTGATCCGTCTTGACAGGATCAAGGGGTATGCGAAAAATAGGTGTTTCCACAACGGGTTGACCTTCCCCTACATCAATGGCATGTCGACGGGCTTGGTCAATGCGCCACTTTGATAGGCCTGGGATCATTTCTTGAAGATCCGTCTTACTGAAATCATTAACAAAGAGAGAAAGAATCTGCTTTTTAGTTTGCCAGTTTTCGGCGTCGTTATGAGCAGAGATAAGTGTTTCCACAAGACCAGTTCTAATCGTTTTCTCTTCGCGGGGGGTTCCTTTCCGACATTACGAACCTGCTGGTCTTCCCGCAGACAACTCCACATTGTCTCTTCTTGTCCCGGAACAACAACCGACAACACTGCTTGCAGAACCTCTTTCACCTTGCGTTGATAGTATTGCTGCTGCGTCACTGACACATCCTCCCATGCTGTATTAAGTGTGGATGCAATAGGACTGCAGCGACCCTCAGTTGCGAGATCGCTTGATTGATTACTCCTCTTCTCTCACGCTGCTGTTCTTTCTCATCAATCCACAAGCTAATTTCTGCGTCATCGTCTTCATTGGCAGATATCATCGAGATTTCAAGTTGACTTTCATATGCTGAAACAGTACTAGCATTTGGTCTCCTAGGTGATTCATCAGTCGATATCCTTGACACAGACAACTGTTCGTGAATCTCTTCAGGGTTTGTATCGGGAGTCGCCTATGAAAATGACAAAGGCAGAATATTATAGGCATGATATATACATAATTTATATTAGCTCTACATACACTACCATTACGAAGTATACAGATATTTATTTTTATTAACCAGATTTTCATAAGATTGAGTGCCTACCTCAACTGTTACTGCAAGTTGCTTTTCTCGCTTCATCGCGTAGTGATGTTTCCTGCAACTCGTGCAGACAACTTAAGTGGAAACAAAGGAAAAAGATACGATAAAGATTCTCTTCTTCTTCTACTGTAACTGGATGAGCCTCTTTGCTTTTCTGCAATGCAGATAATCGGGAAAAATAGCTGGTTATTTGCTGTGAGGTTTTCCATTCCTCTGGTGAAAACAACGCCAATCCCTTTGAGTCTTTAGCATCTTGCATCTCCATTGAAACCTCGACTGGATTAGCCTTTTTCCCACCAAGCAAGCCTTCATTGAACTTGGCTATCAAAAATTCTTTGACTTTCTCGGAGGTTTTTGCTGCCATTTTCTGGCCTTTAAGTGCCCAGCCTTGCACACTTAATTTATCATCACTGCAAGAAGAAAGGTTAGAGTCAGGTGGACAGGCCGACTTGGAGCATTCAGTGGACCGTGAAACTATTCCGGTGACATGTTGGGCCCATTTTCTTCTCATGGTGTCGTAAACTGTTTCACGTTCCAAAACGAGCTGATGTGTTACGGTGTCCATATGATCCTGAGCCTCGTTCTCTTTCCTGAAAATCAGCACACAACCAGGTGTATCACAAAAAAAGACTTCATTTCTTGGTTCTCGAGAGAGGTATGAATGTGGTCCTGAGCCAACATTTCTGCGCTGAGGGCTTTCGCCAAATGGCTGCAACAACTTCATTCCAGTTTCTCCTTGCGCTGTCTTTCATTGATAAGTCATCAGGCTTCCAGGGCCAATTTGGTAAGCGCACCAAACACGAATTCCGGCTTCAGTAAACTCGAAGTTGTTTAACTTGCTGATTCCTTTGAGTTTGTTGGTCCCACCTGTTTCATTTGCTGTGTTTACTTCCAAAGGAAGAAAAAGAAAGAACAAAAGAAAAAAAGAAAAACAAAGGAAAAAGATACGATAAAGAAAGGCGGAAAAGATTTGATAAAGAAAGGTAAATAAAGATATGATAAAGATAAATTCAGAGGGAAAGGCTTTTATTTTGGGTTATAGAGAGCTAAAGTAATACTAAAAAAGTATGTAAGTAAAGTTGTGGCTCATACAACATTCTCTTATTTGCGTCTCAGCATTTTCAGGGACTAACGAGCGAAAGAAGAAATTGCGCCGAAAACCTTCCACGTGTTGTCTTCTTGCGACAGGACATTTCCAATTGGATAGACTACTGATTGTCTATCCAAGTTGCAATTGCTGTATTTATCTTTTGCAACCTCATCGATTGCATGAAACACTGGACACCTACTGACTTCTTTACCCCTTCCACCGCCCCCATGAAAGTTCGGTGATACCTAGTCTCTCACGCGCCCCTTCCCACCATAGCCTGCAAACAGGCTCCCGGCAAGGGCAGAAAAAAAAAATCCAGCGAGCGAAGTGAGCCGTTTAGCGCAAAATAAAGATCCACGCGAGCAAAGCGAGTGGGAGCGGGGGAGCCCGTAGACATTGCTTTTGATGCTCCGTTCCGCCCCTTAATGATTAGCCTGTTACAAATCTGCCAAGAAGGTAATTAAACCTGCCAAAAGCCGAAATCAGTGGAAAAAAGTATTCTCTACGGACCAAACACGTTGAGAGACTTGAAACAAGGAATGCTCTTTGCGATGTTGATTGATTGATTGATTGATTGATATAGTTACAGTACAACGATAAGCTACAAGCGCCTTTCACTACAAAAATGGTTTCGTCATCATATGGCAGTTTGAAAGCGGCGACATTGCAAAGGTCTCATCACAGGTCTAAACTTGTTAACCTGGTCTTCCGTTATATATCGACACTAAAGGCGTTACAACTAAGACACAAGCACGTTCTCGTTTCCATAAGTCTTCCAGTTGACGTGGCAGCAAAAATGGAAAATTAGACTCTTCGCGAAACCAGTCGGTAGGATTCCAAAATCATTGCGCCACAGTTTCAATGCATAGTTTCTGCTCAAACCAGAGATATAAACAAAATGTTGAAAAGAATTGCTCAAGGTTGGCTTTAATTCCACATCTGTAAACTGTGCACTGCATGCAGACGCCGTCTTTGTAGGTCCACTCGCCCTAGACCACACTCGGCTAGCTCGCACTAAACCTGTTTGCACGCTATTCCCACCACTGTTTCCTAACAGCTGAGAGTTCAACCCCTTGAAATATTGCAGCCGTTACAAACGCCCTAAGGAAATGACCCTCGTTTACCACGGAACGCAAAAAATGTCTGAAATAAGTCTTCTACTATCCATGGTACTGAACATTGATAACTTGCAATGTAGAGGCTAATGCAGAAGTGAAACGCCTGTGAGCCCATATCATATCTTGAAATCTAAGAATATTGCCTTTCAACATCACTGATGGATTGTATTAAACGGCCAAAATATGGAAGGAATCGGCCGACCCCGATCCGTGAGGTCTACCCGGTTTTCTCTGGCAATGGCTCTTAAACAGCCAGCGGTCGTATTGGTACTGGAGTATCTCGTAGTCCAGGCTGTCGTACAAAACAGGGGACAGCCCCTTGTGCATGAAGCTGAGCTTGCCATTCGCCCGGTTGTTCTGCCCTCTTATCATGATCTCGCACAATGCTGGTTGGTGGTACAGGGTGGGCCACAGGTCGCACTCGATGCCTTCATAGTCGGGTGCAGTGGAGATTTCATAAGTGAATGGGGCCCGGACACCACAAGACTGCATGATCACAAATTTACAGTACGAGCTATCCCGCTTCGCCATCAAGAAGTCGAGAATGTTTCCAAGTTTTGTTCTTCAGTCTCCTACACTATCGATCTTCTCCTGTACCCTCATGGCCAACCAGGTGACATGGAAGGGGCCGGTCCTCTGATGGTACCTGTGCACAACATGGCAATATTTCCCGCAGTCGATATTGAACTGGTGCAGCACACGGATGTCCTGACAGGTGAGGTTTCGGAGGACCAGAGGCATGTCATTCGTCTGCGGGACCATTTAGATGCCACCTCCACATTTACACTTGGTGGTGATGGGCGCCGCGCTCCACGTCCAGAAGGAGGGCAGGAGGTTCAGACGATCCAGTTTCTAACACTCGTCACATAATGACCACTTTTCTTAAGGGACCATTCCCTGAGGTTGTGCACTTCCCACTTCTTGACAATGGAGGGGTCTTCTGCATCCTGCAGGTCATAGTGGTGCTGGAAGTCTTCTCTGCACTGCTGAAAGGCCCGTTGCCTGCCAGACTGACTCCTCTGGACCTCCTGCTCATGGCGTAGCATGACTGGGTAGCTGTTGACCGCAATGGCAGCTCTGTGCTCCCAGGGATCCAGCTCGCTGTCTTGAGACAACTCCTGGCCGCTTGTGGAACTGCCCTCAGTGTCGCTTGCCGACTCCATGAACATTCTAGCGAGGCAGATGAGGCAGCAATAAGTCAGTGTGACAAAGGCATGAACTGATGTGACATGACCACACACATGAATGACGTGACAGCAGCAGGCGTAAAATCTTACTACCTGTTAGTAATGGTTGGTTTAGGAACCAAACTAGCATGCAATGGTTTGTACAAATACATTGAGAATGCCAACTGTGACCAACAAAACAGCGCACTAGTTGCGTCAAAAAAAAAATCGAAAAAAAGTCACAGGGACACAACTCGGACACCAAGGGCATAACGCCAGAATGCAGCAGGGACGCTACTAACATGCCAAAAATAAACAAGCAGTGACATAACAGGCACCGTTTGCGTATGGTGCAACCCAAAAAAAGGGGGTAACGAAAGACCCAATTATCAGTACTAGCGTGACAAACATGCAGGCCAAACATCAGTAAGTCACTGTTCTCGGAAGCGGTCAGCCCAAGAAAAGATATGCAACGAGCAAAAATTGCTGCAGTGGCGGTACTAATGTGCAAAAAAAAACAGGCAATGGACATAACACCGACAGTTCCCGTTTGCAGCAATGACCATTAAGACATGAAGCTGCTATACTTACAATGAATTCGGTCAACCAAAACAATGACAAGGGACCTCAAAGTAAATTTTTTTTTTTTTATGCTACAAAACCATATTTTTCTTGAATGCGATCTGGGCACCACAGGCCGCAAGACAGTGCTCTACCAACTGATAGTTGACCGAATTCGTAGAAACCATTGAATGATCACTGATCTGAGTATCCAGCACACCGGGTGTCAAAGTACTTGTCTTGTTATTAGTCAGGATTAGATCGAGTAGTGTCTCGGTTGTTTTGGTCTTACGAGTGGCTTTGGTAATTAAGCAATTAGGTTAAAAAATATCCAAGAAGTCTAAGAGGCTTCTACCATCTTCTGGAGGCTTGTCTGGATCCTATAAATCCACATTGAAATCCCTGGCGTGA
>OZ026600.1:15930822-15948322 GCA_964020085.1 Micromussa lordhowensis
CCTTTCTTTGTGTGTTTTGGGGAGGCCATACAGATGCACAAGTCTGGAACCTTTAGGGCAAAGTTGGTCGGCTGTGGCCTTGGGTAGAATCTGATGTACCTTCTCGTAGAGCTGTTTCTCTTTCTCTAGAAGTGGGTGGAAATGTTTAGGAGGTCTCCCTCTGGATTTTGGACGGTGTTGGTCAACGTGGGAAAACTTCGTAGAGTCATTGATCGAGGCCTCGCATAGAAGACGAAGGTACTGATCTTTGTCCATTATTACAACACCAGAGCCTTTGTCCGGTCTGGAAATGATAATATCATCCCTTCGTTTGAGGTTGTTGAGGGCTCTCAGTAGCGCTTTAGGAGGAGAAGGGCCTTTCTTTGCGATATAGTTGAGTGCGATCGAGCGCAAGGTGGCGGATGCTAGGTCTTTTAGCTTAGGATCTGTAATGAGGGGCTCTAATTTCCAAAATGCTTTTTCGAAGTTAGCTTGGATATCTTTGCTAGAGCAGTGCTGAGGAAGTGAGAATTTAAGACCTCTGCATAAGATAAGCTTCTCGAAGAAGGATAAGTGGCATGAGGAAAGGTTGTTGATGTGTTCGTCTATGTCGAGGTCCTTGGATATTAGTCGAGAAAGCTTCTTGGTGTGACACTTCATCATCTCCTGAAGTTGAGTTCGTTGCAGCGACCGAAGTATCTTGATAATGACGACACATTTGAAAGCAGAGCAAGTTACGCGTAAATCACGCAGGCTGTTAATGAAGTCTTCTTTCAGTTGTTTAATCTGGGACAATTTGCCTTTCAACTCCTCTTCAACGATTCCTCTTTCAAAGTTAGAAGAAGATTTCTTCCACTTATTGGATCTTGTAGCGTCGACTTTGGCGAAGGTTGGAATCACGTCAAAATTCTGACAAAGTCGTAAGAAATCGATGGCGCCTTCACATTTGACAAGTCGAATACTGCACTTTTCCAGGCGTCTGAAGAGGTGCAGTTGATTGTCGCGTTTTAACGTACGTAACAGGAGCGATTTGGAAAAACATTTTATCAAAAAGTTAAACGCTAAAAGATTCTTTAAAACCATTTTAAAAAACTCTAAAAAATATGATGGCGTAGAGTAACGCCGAAAAAATATAAAAAAAATATAATGGCGTAGAGTAACGCCGAAACGTCGTCTGCTTTTTAGAGTTTTTTAAAATGGTTTTAAAGAATCTTTTAGCGTTTAACTTTTTGATAAAATGTTTTTCCAAATCGCTCCTGTTACGTACGTTAAAATATTTCTTGTAACCAAAATAATTCGAAAAATACTATAGGAAAATTATACAAAAATAATAATACAGAGAATATTTTTTTTAATAAAAAAACGATAAAAGGGGGTAACTCGTAACCCTGTGCTAAGGACCCTAAAACGGGTACTAGGCTGTTGGGTCAACAGCCGCCCAGTCCAGGCAAAAGGGCAGGGGTGGACAAAACCCTGCACAGTCTAAAATTTTAGACTGTGTGCTACCCAAATCAAAAAGCAGGGTCTGAATGAATAATAGATTTGTAATTGATTTATGTATTAGGTGACCACGGAGAGGATATAGAAAATCAAGAGAAGAAATAGAAAGAAGATGTAACATCACCCGAGTGGAAAAAGGACAGGAACATCGACATCAAGACTCATATGGTTGAGAATCTTCAGGGGCAAAGCCCAACCGAGCAGGGGTGTTTCTAGTCCGGTACCAGACCTTTGCCCGACAACATCGTGTCGAGTCCCACGGAAAAGAAGAGGAAAAGATACTGAAGAAGAGCTTGTGACCCTCCATAAAAACAAACTTTGTAGACTACGAGAAAAAAATTTGTAGATAATGAAATTTTTAATTAAAGGTTTGGAAAGGAAAGCGAAAAACGATTGTGAAAAATGTTTCCATTTACCATTGAAAAGAAAATAATGTTTGTACCAAAAAGTTGAAAAAGTTGAAGCGAAGTGTCGTTCAAGCGGAAGCAATTCCCTCAGGGATTTTTAATAATTAAAGCCCTGTAAAAATAAATTATCCCTGTGTATCATTGTACAAGAAAATAAAAAAAGGTACTCACGTTGAGAGGATTAAGCACTTGAAAGGAATAAACACTTGAAATAGGATTGTTTTGAAGAAAACCGTTTGAGACCGTGAAAAAATGTTACAAGATTGATGCCAACCATTGCGCCATGATTTAGTGATCAGTAAATGATGTAGGGGGCGTGGCCTCGAAAAGGACTATGGTATAGTCACAAAGGGCCCTATTCAAGGAAAATGGCGACATGTTGGAAGGCGAGAATGGTTGAGATAAACAATTCTCTAATATCAGATGTGATTTATATAATGTGCAAGGGATAAAACAAAAGCTTGGGTCGAGGGCATTGTCAATGAGGAAAGTTGAGTAATAATTAATATTTGCAAGTGGAACCTTCGATTTCGATGGAACAAAGTAGCGTACTGGTAAACCGGTAAGGGAAAGGCTTCAAATCAATGATTTATCGTTCTAAAACATATAAAGATTATTAATAAATATTTATTGTAGAAACATGGGATAAGAGTTAAAGAAAATGTAAATTATTCCAGTAATCGCAAGCAAAATCTTTGCTGTGGAGTGACTCTGGTATAACAAATTCAACAAAATCACTTAAGCTTATTTCTATGGAAGCTTAAGTTCAAACTTATAAAGCTTAAGTTTACAGTGATCCTTATGTATAGAATGTAATGAGAACATAAATATTCAAAATTTACAAATAAATATTGGAATAATTTTTGGAATAATTTGTGTGAGCAATATTATTTGGAAGGATTAAGCGTATGTATATCAATTAATGAAATGAATTTTGGCCTTGTACAGGTACTTGACTGAATATACAAGATTAAAATTATTGCACAGATGTATATTTCTTTCATGATACCTAAAACCTTTGAGACAATGAATATGATGGTATCAAGAATTATAAAAGTGTTGCCAATATAGATAATATATAGATTTAGGCCAGCCTAAAAGCGTAGCTCCTGGGCCGGGTTGTTCAGAGCCAGATCAAACTAGCCGAGGATAAAGTAGAATTTTGATTTGAGTTTTGTAACTTTGCGGTGAGATTTTCTGTATATTGTTTTTGTGTTTTGAATTTTAATGAAAGCAAAATACGCAAAACAAAAGCAGTGAAAAAACTTTGTACAAAAGAAAAGGTTATAATTCGGTTAAATTTTAATCCTGGGTTAGCGTTAACCGGCTTCCTACCAACCCTACGCTGTTTACAGCAAGTTAATCCTGACATGAGCCTGCGATCTAATCGAAAAAAGCAGCACTTGGGCAGCGGTCAACTTTAAAAAAACACGTGACCTCGATGAGCCCTGAACTTGAGCCTGCGATATGGTCACGTGATACTAGTCAGCGGATTCCTTGTTTTGACAGGTGTCAATTGACTGCAACATGGATGTCCAAAGGACGCTTTAAACCAAGGGTACATGTGCTCTGTCAACCTACAAGGAAAGCCCGCGAAAACTGAAGCCTCGTTTTGGTTTACGTGTCAATTGTGGCCGCCATGTTGCGCGACTCCACCACCGTCGCCTTCGTCATCGTCGTCGTCGTCGTGCGTACGCGCCCACGAGCAATACCGCTAGCCATGATACACATGAGAAAATCAGTTCATGGGTTCCCTTCAGTTTCCTAATATGGGTATGGGGCTCCGCTTGGCGGCCTTCGGCCGCCGGAGCTCCGCTATAAATCAATATTGTATGTGTTTCAAGAATTATAGAAGTTTTGCCAATATAGATATAAAACAATATTGCATGTGTCTCATTCATCATACCTCATAGGCAAATCTGTAAGACTATGGTGATGATGATGATAAATAAAATAATGTATATTAATTTAAAGAAGAATTTTGATGGTTAACCAACTTTCAGTAAAGTATTTCGTTGGTAAGGAGTAGTTTGTGGAGTTACAGTATGTCTTTGTTAGGTTAGGTATGTTTGCTGTGTGGTACTTGCGAAGAATGTTAGTGACAATTTTGTCGGTCTGTTTGTCTTTGTTGTATAAAGCTTTGTAGTAGACAGTCGGTTTCTGTTAATCTGCTTGTTTATCTTTAAGACCTCGTTTGTGGGTAGTTAGTGTATGCCAAGGGAAGGAGTGTTCAGAGATCAATTTGTCAGGATGGTTTAAAGCAGTTAGTCGTAGGGAAAACAGTTTGTATATAAAGTTGTAGTCCTCTGGAGTCACAGAAAGTCTACTGTAGCGTATTGTCTCAGTCTTCATGATACCGGTTGTGAAAAATGTTTCCATTTACCATTGAAAAGAAAATAATGTTTGTACCGAAAAGTTGAAAAAGTTGAAGCGAAGTGTCGTTCAAGCGGAAGCAATTCCCCTGGGGATTTTTAATAATTGAAGGGGTGAGTGCAAAACCATGCTAAGTGACGATTTTGTGCCTGTTCTTTTTGTGCTTTTTTTTTTGTCAAAAGTGCCTGAATTTTTGCATGTGGCTTTCAGTTGAATAGAAAAACATTACCATGTATTTTTTTCGCTGGTTTGCTCTTTGTTTTCGAGAAATAACATATGCGAAAAGTCCCCCGTTTTCTGACGGCATCTTTTGTCACACGAGAAACAAAAGAATGAAACCAGTAAAGCGTCACTTTAACCACCAGTTGATGGAGCCGAAACAAGTATTACAATCAAATAATTTGCTCAAGATGCTAACAGATGCTTCGATGGCGCAAGCGATCTACGCGCTGCTCTGCAGGCCGTTCATTGTTTTTCGAGGGGTTGGTTCAACACAACCTCAGGCCAAATGTTTTTCTTTTCGCGTTATCTCCCCTCTTTTTTTTTAAACCAAAGCACGCTTTCCAAGAACCCGTGCTGGGGATACTGTTAATAGAAACCATTTTCAAGTTCGTATTTAAGGCCACCTGCTATTAGTATAAAGTAGTTATGGAACCGAAACAAGCGTGTAATAAACATTTAAAATTGTCTTTAATTGCTAACGCTGTTTAACGCTGTTTAACGCGTTTCGCTGCAAGTCAGGAGTATTTCACTAGAGGATAGTTTGACGCCACTTCAATCGAGGTTTTTTTTTATCTTTCCTCTTGTAAAAACACAGGACCCTTTCCCAGAACCCGTGCTGTTGATGCTGCTAAAATTAACCGTTTTCAAGTTCGTATTTAAGGCCTGGTTTCATTCATCCAAAACACTATTGCTTTTTTTAATTTCGGCGAGTCTATCCAATGCTGGATTTCAATTTTCTACTCAAATATCCAGAGCTCAGTCTTGAATAATGGATTTAGTACAAACTACTTTGCACTTTCAAGGGGAGTTAGACAAGGATGTTCCTTGTCCCCTTTACTCTTCGTCTTGGCGGTCGAGCTTTTAGCATGCAAAATTAGACAAGACAAGGAAATCCAGGGAATAAATATTTTTCAAAGGGAATTAAAAATAAGTCAATTTGCAGATGACACTACCCTTTTTAACAGTAATAGAAAGTCCGTCAGAAGAGCCATCAATGTTCTAGACAACTTCGGTGACCTGTCCGGCTTAAGATTAAATAAGTCGAAAACCAAAGCTCTTTGGCTTGGACCTTGGAGGCATTGCAAAGAAACACCCTCCGGATTCCAGTGGCCTAAAAAACCTGTCCGAATACTTGGATCCTATGTATCTTACGATGTAAAACAAAATGAAAAACTTAATTTTGAGGCAAAACTGCAGAAAATGCAAAGTATTTTTTATGTTTGGAATTGTCGAAACTTTACACTATTCGGAAGATGTCTTATAGCAAAAAGCCTGGGAATCTCGCAGTTGGTCAACACGATTTCAAATCTCAACATTTCAAAAGCCTCTATTCAGGCTGTTAATTCTGCTATTTTCAAATTTATTTGGAAACAGAAAAAAGATAAAATCAAACGTAGAGTAATGATCTCCGATTCTGACAATGGTGGTCTACGCGCGCCTAGTATAGACACCATGGCAAAATCACTGAAGCTGGCATGGATCCCTAGGCTTTTATCAGAAGAGGAAAATTCTGAGGACTCCTGGAAGGCCATCCCCAACTACCTTCTGGACAAATTTGGTGGACTAAATTTTTTGTTAAGATGCAATTATGATAAAAAGTTTCTGTCAAGGATCAATTTACCCCAGTTCTACAAAGAAATCCTTCAGTATTTCCTAGAACTTAAGACATCCTATAACTACTCTTCACATCAGGAATTTGTTTTGTTTAATAACAAAGACATATTGTTGGACGGATACTCTATCTTTTATAAAAATTGGTTTGAAAAAGGCGTCTTTCTCAGCCAAGATCTTCTAGACATAGACGGTAATGTCATGTCGTACACAAAATTTCTAGAGAAATATCTTCTAAGTTGTAATTTTCTTGCCTATTTTCAAGTTGTTTCAGCAATTCCAAAAGATGCTATAGAGAGACCAAAGGTAACCCCTATAAATAAAACAGATTTCCTGTCCAAAAATGTTTTTCCGCTTTCATCAGGAATTTGCATAAATCTCTTAAAAATGAAAAATAAAGACTTTTATAAATTACTAATCAACAGAGACAAAATCCAACTCAAGGCAAGCACAAAGTGGGCCCGAGACTTACAAGTAGACCAGATCCCTTTAGAGTCATACTTTGGAGATATAAAAACCATTTGCAAGGACAACAAGCTGAGAGAATTCTATTTTAAACTTTTGCATAGAATAATAGTTACCAAAAAAGAGCTGTTTCTTTATGGAAAAGAAGTAAATATGCTATGTAGATATTGCCAAATGAACGACTCAATAATCCACACCCTCCAAAACTGCTCCTGGACTAAACAATTTTTCTCGGAAGTTATCAAGTGGTTTAACAACGAAAATGCCACCTCCTTAGGCTTCTCGCAGACCGAAATAATGTTTGGCACTAAAGCAAATCCAAAAAACGTAGAACTATATTTTGAAAGAAAACTCAACTTCACATTATTATTCGCCAAGTATTATTTGTACAACACAAAATTAACACATGGGGAAATCTCCATGTCTGATTTCATAGTAAAAGTACTTCATAAATATTCATTGGAAGGTTTAAACGTGTAGCTGTGAAATGTAAAACTTACCCAATCTACATCCTACTTAGAAAAAAAAGAGAGTAAGTGTGGTGTAAGTTGGCATCTTTTTTATAATAATATCTTGTATACAAAACTTATAACATAAATAGAATAACAATATCCATTTCAATTATAGTAGAAACATAAACCATCCCTGTACAAACAAGTAACTTTTAGTGCTATGCATTGTAAATAGGCCAACTGTAACGTAGATAGTGTAATTGTAATGTAATATATGTATTGTTCAGTAGTACAAGTACACGTAGTGTAAGTATAATACCAGTGCTGTAAGTAATTTAAATTATTATTAAAAAAAAAAAAATTAAGGCCCGGTTCAAATGCCACTCCACTCGTGTCGAACCAAACTCGATAACGTTCGACTTTGGAGCGACTGTCCAAATCGGAAAGCTGTGTCTAATATCTCGCTGTTACAAGGAAGCAATATCTCACAAGCTAAACTGGTATCACGAAGAAACAGTAAAAAAAAAGAATTTGCGCTAAAGAACCTCGCTCAAACAGTCCTGTTTCACGTAAATCAAAGGCATGAACGGAACTCGAAAACGTGACTGAGTTTCTGCTGTCTTTAGTTTTAGTGACGACTTCGAGCTTCATGCATGACTGGTCACGTCACTCAATTTTGAGCCAATCACAAGCCATTGTATGAAAAATACAGTACAGTAATTTATGCAGTAGGTTCGGTTTCGGTATTTCCACTTCAGAGGTATACGGATTATACCTTTATCAGTAAAGTTACAAGGCTGCACAAATACAAGTTTATGCTCCACCATTTTTGTTTCTTTCTTCAATTTATTCCCGGTCGAAGGGGCTGAAATTTCCCTTATTTTATGGCTTGCTCCGTGAGCGGGAAAAATATAACAAACATACAAGAAATGTTTGACAAAAATAAACACTTGAATAAGAAAGAGAGAAACTTTGAGTGCTATAAACACTGTAATGTCGCTTCATTACTTGTTTATGGCTTCGTAGAATATGAGATGAACCGGCTCCTTGTGTGAGTGAATTTTTTTCCTGCTCTCTCCTCACCCCTATCAAAACCATCTGATGACATCTGTTACCACTAAATTGAATGAAAGTGAAGAATGATCCTCGCAGTGAATTTTCCAATTTAAGCAACTGGAAAGAAGAAGCCTGAATTATTTCATATATATTTACATCACTAAATTGAATATCAGTATGTCAACAAGGCCTTCTGCAGGTTACTGTTCACATGGTCTTTATGATGTACACCACACATTTTGACGGCTTGCAAGTACAGAAATCGTATAAAGACAGCTTACCTGTTTCCACTTACCGTTGTTACCGCTCTGACTAGCTTCAATGTGATGTCCACTCGTAGCAGTATTGGTTTGGATGGAGATTTGAACCTGCATCATTTGCTTGCCATCATTTGGTGTTATTATATTCCAGCTTATTTTCATGTTTTAGTCGCATTTAACAAACTGACTGACCTAGAGACTGATGTTTGGCTTACAATTTTCATTGATTGTGGTGCAAATGTAATGTTATAAGGAAGAGGGAACGCTGTTTCTTAAAAAGCAGCTGCAATAAAAGAAATATAGACAACAAAGGAGGAAAGAATTGTTAATAAATAGGTTAATAAATAGAGAACTGGAAATAAAAGAAATAAATCAGGTGGAGGGACGTTTTGGAACAAAGACCTTAGGATCCCAATCCAGAAAGGGTATCTTTAGCGTGATGTCTTCAGCTTGGTGATTTTTTTTTTTCAGTTTGAAGTGGTAATGTTACCAAATAAGTGCCCAAATTTGTTTTAAGTCGTAACATTGATGTACTGTCCTTTCAGTGGCACACTTGATGTTTATAGGAGGAACAGAGCACTCTGAAATTGCATCAATTGTAATTTCCCCCAATTTTCTTTTACAAGTTGTCCAGCATCTTTCTTACGATTTGTTATTGTTCT
The DNA here is from genome assembly GCA_964020085.1 of Micromussa lordhowensis. Classification (NCBI taxonomy): domain Eukaryota; kingdom Metazoa; phylum Cnidaria; class Anthozoa; order Scleractinia; family Lobophylliidae; genus Micromussa; species Micromussa lordhowensis. Next base: position 15,939,810 of record OZ026600.1, read on the forward strand.
TTTAGGTAAAATGTAAGCAAGTAGCAAAAATATTTTTTAAGCCTATTCCTCCCCGGATTGGTATCCTTGGTCTTGATCTCCAGGTCCTTCCTCAAGCCCAACCCCTGGTGGAAGTAGAAAGGGAGGCTGAACAATCATCTGCTCGTGATGAGCTTCAAGATCGTTCAACCTCCGTTGCAACTCTGAGAGATGGCACTCCCGCGTCCTCCCGCACAGCATGAAGAGTACGTAAGAAAAGGCTGCAGACATGGCAAAGCCAGCCACAAACATAACCGCTCCAAAAACGCTGAAAAAAAAAAACGAAAAGAAGTCGTTCAAATCCCGAAGTCCGTGACATCCCACCAAGTTTTCCAGATTGTGTAAACCTCAACCTCAGAAGGAAAGGTCATCTTAAATTCTTGAATATGACTATGTCACATTAAAATCGAGAATAAGCAACAGAATTTCAGTGAATTTATTACATTTTCTTCTCAGGACTCATGCTAGGGCTGTTCATCGCCAACGTTAAGAAAACAGAAAACACAAGGATAACCTAATAAAGATGTCTTTTAGAAACGCGTTTAGAAACACCTTGTCCTGATAAGCATCTACGCTTAGGGATTCTTATGCTTAGGGATTATGGGCTGCCCATTGCCACTATTTGTCACTATTCGTGACTGTTCGGCATTATTCGCACTATTCGAGACTATTCGATGTTCGCTATTCGTGACTGTTCGCTATTCGCTATTTGGGTTTTCCAGACACCCCCTGAAAAGGTAGAGATTTCTTCAATTCTGTTATCAACAAAGGACGACGTGCTTCTGAAAATTGGAGAAGCCAAGTACAAGCTTGTTTTCAATGCAGCGGATGACATTTTGGTTCCCTGATAGCAGAGGCTCTTTTCCTGGTGTTCGCTGGCAGGAGCGAACACCAGGAAAAGAGCCTCTACTAGCAGAGAAACATTTTGGATTTCAAATTCCAAAACATTTTGAAAAGTGAACATTCACCGAGTTGTGTCAAGCTTAATTTGAAGTTGACTAGTGCCACACTGTAGAGACGTGCTGAGAGTTAGTTTTCAAAAAAATATTTCAACTTAGATTTCTTGCGATTATATATAAGCTTATAACGTTTCACCGTGCATATAAGTTATATTCAATTTTATACATCCAAGATCGACTATGTTGTTTGTCTTTTCACAGCCCTCTGTTCCTCTAAAATGTAGTATGTGCCGCTCGTGTTGTTGTTTGCAAACTGATACCTGTAATCAATTAAACAAGCAATTCACTGCTCAAATTTGATTGGTCCAATTAATTTATGTGGTCAAGAGGGTTGAGTCTAATAAGTTGACTGTCTACAGCCTGAAGTCATCAAATTAAAAAGTAAGGAATTATCAATCCTTTTAAGATTTTAGTTTAGTTAGTCATTAGAACAGCTGAAGACTTATCTTTCTAATACATTTTCAGTTTGATAGGGTTTTTCATCTTGTGATAAAGCAAGGTTGAATTTCTAAGCTTTTGCGTGACACGATATTAAAATACCGGACGAGAATGCCGTCACCAAGGTTAAAAAAGTGAGTTATCCGCTGAGTTTTTGCAATCTGAACTGTCCTTGTATGAGAATAACTACTCATATAGACGTTTATAAGCTCTCAGAAAACGAATACAACCTTTTTTTTTAGCAAAACTCGATGACACGTTTTTCTTAGCTTGCAGCCGCCATATTAAAGTGACCTTCCAGGGGAAAATGTACACTAACGCTTTTCCGTTAAACGGGCAAAAACTAACGGCTAACAAACGGTTAACAAATGCTTTTTCAAAACGTTCAAACGGTTTGGTAAACGCTTTTAACGGGTGAGCGAAAATTTCTAACCTTTTACAAAAACGTTTTAATGGATAGTGTCGATTTTCTGAACGCTTTTTCAAAACGTTCAAGTGGTTTGGTTAACACTTTTATCAGATGAGCGAAAATTTCTAACGTTTTACAAAAATGTTGTGTCGATTTTCTGAACGGCTTGTAAAAACATTAAACGCTTCTCAAAGTGTTTAAACAGATTGTCTCGGTCTCAAACATTTATATTTCGAAAGCAACATGTGTTTATATTTCGAAGCACCTCAACCAGGCTAAAAATACGGCCGACAAACTTGCAACCGCTATGATTTACACTCAATGTACGAAATTCTGTTTCTTGTATAAACCGATGAAAAAATACGCCAAAACAATTTGAGGTTGTGAATTTCATTTATTACTTACCGAAAGTTGAACATGCCGGACAGGAAATGGATTACACCAGCGAGCGCTTCGCTCCCATGGTTTCACTGCAGTTTGCAGATCGATGTACTCCTGCGTGCTTTCGATTCTTTGATCAGCATTAAAAGGGAGCTTGTGGATAAGATTTTCAAGTGTTTTCTTTCATTTCTTCAAGTCCTAGCAGTCAGACAATTATATTGTAAAGTTCTTCATCTTTTTTCGTTTTTACAGTAATTCTTGTTTCTCGATCGATCGCAACCCATGAAAACAGTCGTTCCTATTTATATTCACGACTAAGAGACAGGAATGAAAGTGCAGCTCGAACTAAGGAGCCTGAGTGTTTAATGTCGTCCAAATATCATACAAAGTTCAGCATCATAACTAAAGAATAGTATATAAATATCCCTACATAAAGCCACTCAGGCTAACTATTCACGTGCGCCGCCCGATACGAAAACCCAAAAACCTTATGGGAAAAAATTGGGAACGTATTCCCCAACCGATGCAGTCGCACAACCTCTGGGGGTAAAAGGTAAAAAATCAATTGATAGAAGAATAAAGTAAGATATAAAATAAAAGTTGATAGTTCGAGAGCTGAGATGAATACATTACAACTGTCAAAACCTTGTATACCTCAAAACAATTTTTATTTTGCCAGCCCATTTACACCGCCAACTCCTAGATCACTAGCATCTGAATAAACAATGGAACGAGATTGTGAAACGTGACGCCCAATGGGGGCCTCCCATTCAAACTTCCAACGTTCTCTTTCCAGAAAGAAAGTTCTTCTTGACAGAATCGGACAAGGAAAACCTAGAGTCCCAACTAGGCTGAAGGATGATGGACATATGAATAAACTTTGTCATCAATGTAGTAACTACCTACAGCTAGATTAAAGGAATTAATGCGACCAGCAAGAGCGGACAGTTCCCTGGCGGTGCAACAATTAGCCTCTAAAAGGGAATCAATATCAGAAACAACCCGCTTGAGCTTAGTCCCCGGAATAAAAAGCAAACCCTGAAAAAGATCAATGGTGAAACCCAACAAATCAAGGACTGATGTAGGAACCCAAACAGATTTCTCGAGGTCGGGTACAAAGCCAGAACAAACCAAATCAGTCTTAACCTTGGTGGAATGGGCTAAAGCAACCTGATAGGAAGGCCCCTCCCCTAAACCATCATTAAGATAAACAACAATGTGAATACCATCTTGCCTCCAGTAGGCAACGAGAGGCCTAAAGATCTTTGTGAAAACAAAAAGGCCTGAACAGAGGCCGAAAGGCAGGACGCTAAAGCAAAAATAACAGACCTTACCCTGATAAAACCAGGAAAACCCCAAAAATGTCTGGTGGGGCGGGAAGATAAGCACATGATGATAACCGCTCTTAGTGTCAAATGAAAACATCAAATGACCCTTGTCAAAATAATTTAGAGCAACCTTAAGATCCTCAAACTTGACCTTTGCTTCCAGACATGCCGATTTTTCCCAGATGGCTGAATAGAAACGGAAAGAGGGTTAACGTTATGGGGCAGGACCTTTGCTTAAAAAATGTGATTGGTAACCAACAATTCGGAAATGGCTTCGTTAACAAAATCCGAATGCGCCAAAGCTGACTTATTATTACTAGAAAAACTAACAGGGGGTATAGAGTGAAAAGGAATACGATAACCATGCTCGATAACATCTAGAATAAATTGACTGGCACCTATAGGACGCCAAAACTGAATATGGGATTTTAGCCTACCGGCTACAACAATACTATAACTACGACCCTGTTCATATTAAAAAAAATCAAAATCATCTTCAACAAAGTTCCGTGGCTTTTCTGTGCCTTCGACGAGTGCACCAACATCCCAGTCCATCACGTACGTTTCCCAGGTTGGCTAACTGACAACCGCGCCTGAAGGACGGGACACTGATTCCTGAAATGACCAAAACTACCACAAGCAAAGCAACTGTGAACATGCGAACCACTGTGAGCTTTAGGCCAATTGACAGCACCGAACGGATTCGAAAAATTAGACCCTTCCTTTAACTCTTCCAAGACCTTTTCAACTTGAGGCAAAGACGCCTGAAGGGCGGTCAAAGCAGAATAAACACAAACATGGCGTCTCCATTCAAAGCTTTATAAATTTGACTAAACATTTCTTCGGATATCTCCCGCATGAAACATCGCACAGATCTGAATCTTTGTGAGACTGTTTTAATTAATATTCATCTTCTTTGGTCTCTTTGATTCTTGACTTAATTTGTTGAATGCTTTTGATGATGGTGTGACAGTGAAAACTGGCGTATTTAGAGGCTGTGAACAGTCTGACGAATTTCTAAAACAAAAAAAGCGGTATATCAATACGAACTTGATATATTAGAACAGCGACGAGTCTCACTCGTTTGGAAAATGTCTGCCAACGTTTCAAGACCGGGATTTTTTTCTGTTGTTGTTTAGACCCGTCTATTTCCTCGACTAGATGAGCATGCAACTAATTGAATTGTATTTCTTATTGATGTAGTATGTATTCTCCTTCTTATAATCAAAGGTCAACTGATACCCATAACGCCACCACCACTTATTATAAACACTTTGTTGCTGGTTGTACTATGCTAACCTTTGACCCTGTTTGGCCAGGGCAAGTACCAACTTTCTTTACACTCAATGCTTGAAGATACAATTTCCGCAGACTAATAATAAAAATATAATGCAATAAGCACAATTATTACGTTTACCTTGCATTGTAGAAGTTCCTGGCCGCTTGGAGGCTACACGTGGATTAGGTTTGATTTAGGGGATTTTGTGACACATCCGGCTGCAACGCAGCCTAGGTTTGAGTCTGCCTTGTGTGTTGTTTGTATCCCGGTCAAAGAGGGATCTGGTATCAACAAACTCTCATTGGTGATCAACTCTTGATGGGGCCATGCAACATTCACACAGACGTAAATGAAACGGGGTTTTCTTTTATTTAGAAAGAACGCTAAGGTAATTTTTCTGTCAATATAAAAGTATTTTCACAACTATCACTCAACTATGCTCTATGCACTGGTGAGCACTTTCTTACTTTTATATAAAAAGTTAATCAAGCGTAAACTTGGTCAGAACTTGAGAGTAACTATACTTGTAAACACCGTGATTTTAGGTCCACAGATCAATTTTTTCCAAATCTGAGAGTTGAAGCTGCTACAATCAGGTGCTAAAATCAAGTGGTATCTGATATAGGCTGGTGATTTCACTGACGCAAACTCTGACGTGATATCGACAAGTTACAGAGGGTTTAAACAATACTGTAATCCAAGTAAAAACCTGGACAAATTGTCAAAAAAATGTGGAGAGAGGCTTCGGTTTATGTTATTACATTCAAGAAGGTCTGACATATCAGCGAAGGCCTGTATTTTTTTTTTTAACAAGTTGGAAGTAACGAACCCAGGAAGTAAATTAAAGAAAACTGTTCAAATCAGAATTATTCACTAAGTGAAAATTATTTCCAGCAATATGAAGTCAAGTTCCACAAAATGCATCATGAGCCTAATGCTGAGATCAAAGTGATGCACAACCTGTATGAAGGGTCAAGCTTCGTACTCAGAAAACTTCCGCTTTTCGGAACAGATAAGGTCTACACACAGACATCTGAGCATATCCGATTATAGTAGAGGCCATTGTTCATTTATCTGCAGCCCAACAAACAGAGATTGAGACTTCAATGTGTAATAATAACGATAGCGTTTATTTACCTAATATAAAATTCCATTACGCATGTTATTGAAAAGCGGTAACATAAATGAACTCCTGTTCTAAATTAAGGAAGAAAGAGAAAAGCTATTGACAAAAGTTGAACCATTGCATACTTCTAATTCAAGTTACAACCTTATTATTATCACTATGAACACAAGCAGTAAATATTTTGGTCGATCAAGTTTTAAGATCATTAGGAGCACTGAAAAAATCTAGGCAATTCCGAAAATCAAAGGTAAAATATAAATTTATTTTTTACTTAGTGTTGCCCTTTCTTCTCCAGAGGGAGAGAAGGAACTGATGATGATGTTGTCCTCTTTGCTTAAGCTCTCTATTTAATCTCAGGTAACATTTATATTTCGGAATTGCCTATTATATCATTCATCGTTAATGATTTATTTCACATCTATTCATGCAGCATCGTCGGAGTCCTTGGTTGCGGCGGAAGATTTCAAGCTCATATACAACTCTCGTTCTGGCTCTGGGATGTGGTGTCTGGCCAGTTTTTGGAGATCTTTCACTTTGCTGGGGTTCAGGGGAAGTTGACTTTCGTACAGGATAGATGGCTGCAGATTTACCTGTGCTGAGTTGGTCACTCTAACCTTCTTCCATGGCTCGTCGGTAGAGAAACTGTTGCAAAACCACACTTCTTCTGGATGGTGGACCATCTGTCCATCACTGTCTTCTCCCCAGCCGAAGTTCATCCAGTGAACCTCCCTGATTCTGAACGGATCTCCATGGTTGTCGTTCTTTCCAATTTTGTACTTTGTGGAGAGGTAGTCTTTCCAGTTTTTGAAATTTCTTTGGTCCATTGGTTTTCACCTTTGCTGAACTCTTCCTCTTCTCAAGTTGTGCAAAGTTGCGGTCATTTTCGACGAATGCATGTCCTCTAACCAGGAACTTGTGATCCAGGATCTCATATACTCCTGTCTTCTGAAGCTCGGCGTACAAACTGATGATGGTCTGATTTTTGTTTTGGCCTCCGCACCCGTCGGAATAGCTGACAAGTGACCTGTGGGGAAAATCGACATAAGATATATTACAAGTAAAGAATAATCCGATTCCAATAATTAGAATTGTATTATTAATAATATATTATTAGTAATTATTATTTCTGGTTGCAGTATTAAACTGAACGCTTTAGAAAATTCGCGTGGACTAAATTGCCCATTTGACATTTGCAGTTGTTGTACGCGCGCTTGGCAGTTTCTTTCAAAAAATTCAACAATTTTTATTCATGGAACTGTGAATGTCCTTAGTCTTCTCTAGAGTTTCATTATCCATTTGCTTCTGAATGTTTTTTCAAAGCTTCAGAGAAACTTGAAAACGTTGCAATTTTGTCGACCACACTAAGCCACTACACACTAATGGCTGACAGCATTTGCATTAGTATACTGGTAGAATTATACTAGTAACTCTTAGTAACTAATCGTTAGGTTGTCCTTCGTTGATACTCTTTTTCAATTTTGCTTTTGATGACCTGAAAGCATTTTCATGTTAAGCATGTGCACTTTGTCAGCTTCTGTGAGGAAGGTGTGGGGGCAGTAGGCAACCGAGTTTGCATCGTGTTTGGCGGTGTGTTCCCCAAACATACACATGTATCCCACGTCTGATACACAGTCGTGGATCCCAAAGTTTTACATCCATAACTGCCTCATGTAAAATACTTCACTGTGGCAAAGATTTGGGGTGAAAAGGTTTTGTTGAAAGTCATATGTGATCACGTCCACACTTTCTTTGCTGCAGAAAGAGTGGTGGCTGCCGAGTCTCCTCCTCGTCCCACGCCAGCTTTCCTTGGCTGCCCGTTTGTCCTCCCTTTTCATAGTGTATCCGGCTTGTGCTTTGGCTTGGTGGTCCGATTTTTCTCTTTCAAAATTGTCTTTTTCTGGACCATGGACAGTGTCAATGGCAATGGCCAGCTCATCACATCTGGTACAGGTATCAGATCTTGGAGTCCCGAACCTTTATTATTATATGATTATTATTATTATTAAATCAGATGTGCGGTTGTTTCATTTTAGTAAGACTATGCTATTGTGCGACGATATTAGATTAGTTGTCATTATAAAATGAGTCCAGAAAAGTTACCCATTATTAACAACCAATGTGCCGTTTACCGTTGAACACTAATGAGATTCAAATTCCTTATGATAAGCATCGCAAAGTGTCCTCATTGGCAAAAAGTCACCAAAACACGCAGAGGTTTTTCAATCCACGCCGGGCTGCTGAGCCCGCGGAATCAGCCACGAAAATTGTCAGCATTTTTTTTTCAAAATGGCGGCCAATTCAAAAGGTTAATTATTAACCAAATCTATGACATAAATTATAGCATACAGGGATTTCTGGGAATTTTGGAGGCCTGGCTGCAAGACCACGAGGAAAACTTCTTTTTTGAAGTCATTTGCTGAATTTCAAGTACGTTTAAGTGTGTTTTTACGCTCTCTTTTGTTGCGTTGTGAGGCATCTAAATTACCATTTCTTGTCGTACTTTCCCAAATAAGTTTTGATGGACGTACAGCAGAGAAAATTTAAAACGGCAAAAACCTGGCAAGTATAATGGAGA
>OZ026600.1:15953322-15965822 GCA_964020085.1 Micromussa lordhowensis
ATTTAACAGAAGATCCAATCTGTATGTGGTGTTTTCCCTCGCACTTTCTACAAAGTGTCTAGGAATAGCAGAAACTACTTGAAAATAGATGAGGAAGTTACATCTAAGATTATATTTTTGGATGAATTCTGAGTAAGAGAGGAATTTTCCATCGGCTTTGAGAAGATGATGTACCAGATAGATGCCGCGATCAAACCAGTTCCTATAGAAAATACTGTGGCCGTGAATTAAAATATCTTTGTTGTTAAATAGAATTTGTTCTTGGCCGGACTGGTTTGAAAAAGATTCTTTTAGTTCCAAGAAGTACAGGAGAATCAATTTGTAGAACTGAGGTAGCCCAATCTGATCGAGAAATTTCTTGTCGTAATTGCACCGTAATATGAAATTTAGGACCCCGTATTTTTCGACAATGTAGTTAGGAATTGACTTCCAAGATTCACCATTCTTATGTTCATCAGCTAACAGTCTGGAGATCCAAGCTAACTTCAATTATACAATGCCAGATATATTTTTATGCTCACGCCACATATAAATTGTAACGCCGTTACTTACCGTCACACGTAATTAAAAATGACGTAATTTAAGAGTCGAATTTGCATGATGCTAACATGCTCTGAGTCCTCCAACCCCTCCTACACTAATACTCATGAAAGAAAGCGCGGAAATGGCAAGTAGTCTCGAGTCTTGACAAACAGCGACCGACAGTAACACGACGTTACAGATAGATACAAATCGTAACAAAACGTTACAAGCCGTTACACACAGTTACAAGGGGTTACAAGCCGTTACACACAGTTACAAGGGGTTACAAGCCGTTACAAACAGTTACAAGGGTTTACAAGCCGTTACACACAGTTACAAGGGGTTACAAGCCGTTACACACAGTTACAAGGGGTTACAAGCCGTTACACACAGTTACAAGGGGTTACAAGCCGTTACACACAGTTACAAGGGGTTACAAGCCGTTACAAACAGTTACAAGGGGTTACAAGCCGTTACACACAGTTACAAGGGGTTACAAGCCGTTACACACAGTTACAAGGGGTTACAAGCCGTTACACACAGTTACAAGGGGTTACAAGCCGTTACACACAGTTACCAGGGGTTACAAGCCGTTACAAACAGTTACAAGGGGTTACAAGCCGTTACACACAGTTACAAGGGGTTACAAGCCGTTACACACAGTTACAAGGGGTTACAAGCCGTTACACACGGTTACAAGGGGTTACAAGCCGTTACACACAGTTACAAGGGGTTACAAGCCGTTACACACAGTTACACACAGTTACAAGGGGTTACAAGCCGTTACACACAGTTACACACAGTTACAAGCCGTTACACACAGTTAGAAGGGGTTACAGCCGTTACAAACACTTACGTGCACTTAGAATGGGCTGACAAATTAGCACTCAGTTAAATTCTGTTTCTAGGTTCGGGGGTGAGTTACATTAAAGTTCTCATCTGGCACCCGGTTTGGCGGTTTGTGGTCTGGTCGTTTACGCAACGGCTATACAATGCTGATGAGGTCCCATTGGTGGAAGGGATTTTTTTTAACACATATTTTCGTACTTCTTCTTATGTTTATGCTTATGTTTAAGAGATGAGTGGGTCGGAGCGGTTGCAGCTAGATCTTTTCGTATCCTTAACTCGGTATATCTTTTTTCTGTAAGGATATTGAATCAGTAAAGGAAAATATAATGATTATCAACAAGTTTGCTGAACTCTCAGGTTTTAAATTTAACAAAAAGAACACCAAAGCTATCTTGGTTGGATCGAAGACGAAGAATAAAACTAAGCCCCTAGCACTGACTAAACATATATAACTAATGAACCGACAAAAAACTGTGACTGGGGATCTATATTTCGTACAGTTGTAATAACAACCAGAACAGAAATCCAAAAAAATTGTCAAAAAAAAAAAAAAAAAAAAGAAATTGAAAGAAAAACATATTAAAAAAAAGTAAAAAAATTGTTTACAAAAAATTTTAAAAAAATGTTGATTGCGATTCAGCCCGGTGCATTCACTGCTCAATTTTTTGAAATTGTTTTCTATTTGTTTTTAATTATTTTAATTAATTTTTGTTTACTTCATTTTTTTAAAATCTTTTTTACCAATTATTTAAATTTTTTTAAAAGATTTCTTTTAATTTTTTAAAACAATTTTTTTATAAATTTTTTATTAATTTTTGTCTGTTTTTTTTTTAACAAAGTCTTAAAAGGAAAGGCAAGGAAGCATACATACATACATACATACATACATACATGCATGCATGCATGCATGCATACATGCCTGCATACATTTTATTTTTGTTTTCAGATTAACAATACAAATTGAACATGCTCGCGGATAGCATATGCTAGTCTAGGTGAGCTTGCAATGGGGAAACGGCCGAACAAAGAAAAGAGCCCGACTATTATTACGCGGCCGACAAGAGCACCATGATATTAAGGTTGAAGACTTCTCGCTTCAATTTTATGATGGCGGCGTTGAATTCGTCACATTTTCCGAAGGTTTAACAAAGACAAGAGGTGGTGGTCTGCGAGTTAAACCTCGGCTAGCAACTCCTAAAATGTTTGCGCCCGCACGAAGAGATACCCCGTTGTTTTCCTGAAGAAGAACTTAGATAAACGTTCGATAGAGTTGAAAATAGAGAGGTTAAGCATGACGTTTACGGCAAACGGCAAACGGCAGAAATGAAACTTTTGCCGTCTATCTTCAGCTCTCTGTACAGTAACATCAAAATATTTGTATTTGTAGGGACTAGTAAGAGACACTTTTCTATTTTTGTGTCACTTATTTAAGGATTACAAGAAAAGAATAGAAAAGAAGAGGTAATCTTTGCCGTTTGCCGTCTGCCGTAAACGTCATGCTTAAACTCTCTAATGACTGGTCCAGTGTACCTCGGCCAAACCACAGACCAGCGTTTGGCAAAAATGAAAAAAAGACGCCCACGGGTAAAAACACTATAAATAGTACTAGGAAAACAAAGGAAGAAAACTCGCCTCTTAAAGATGTTTGCCCAGACAAAAAGAACGACGGTTGTACAGAAGTTGAAAAGCTTTGAAAATACGCGTGAAATTAATCCTTAATTGCTCTCGGGCCCATGGGATTAAATGTACGAATCCAATGATGCTTGGAAAGTAATTCCCAATGCTTACCCTTTCTCTTGAAATGCAACTACAACACAAAAAATTACACTACAATATCCCCCTCTTTTGGACTTTTTTTTAAATTGTAGTGCAAGTTTAAATGTAATTATTGTAATTGCTCGAGCAAATAAGAAATAATTTTTTTGCTTGTGCTTATGCTTGTCACATAGTGTGAACCAACCCTTGGCCGGATTATGTAGATGTAAAATAGGATTGCAAAATTGTCTTGACATGTTACCATCTTAATGCGGTTCGTGGATGTTAAGTAGTGTCTGTAAATTGATGGTTCGGGGAAAGTCGAACGCTGATTACAGACATGAGAAAGCGAAGTAATGTATTGTTTTGTTCGCAAAATGATGGTTCGACGGAAAAAAATTGAAAAAAATTTATCAACAGTTCTGAAAACGTCATTGCGAAACTGAAGCAATAAGGCATCAAATGTGGCATGTAGAGCTGAAATTCCTTTCCTGACATAGCTAATAATCAGTTGGTAATAAATTACATTTGTATCTTGAAAGTAAGGGCAATGGCTCTTTTCAATGTGGGTATATTTTCAATTGTCTGGTAAAAAGTAGTTTCTAATCTACTGTTATGAGGATGGATGGAAACTAATGATAGCAATCAGTTGATATGTTCAACTGGCACGGTTTGATAGACTCTGCCCTACTTGTGTATCCAGTCATGGAATGAAGATGAAATACGCATCTGGTAAACTTCTGACTTGAGATAGCAAATTCATACACACTCTTCTCTTCACAGAGTATGCAGACATGTTGGTAAGTGGTGCTGGTGTTAGGGCGGGGACCGTCAGCCGGATAGAGGTTCTCTCTGCTGCCGTTGGTTGTTGGTCGCCAATTTTAAATTCTTTCCAAGAGCCTTTCCATGGTGAACACACTTCGACATTTTCTGTGATAGTAAATGCTTGGGATTGCTCCTTCACTGGATGTCTCAGCATTATCAAGAACGTGTTTGTGTTTACGGGCAGCAGACGCTAGCCTCTTACAAGTGCTCTTCAGGACTTCTCTTTGTTTGATCTAACTATTTCCGTATCGCTAGGCACTGTATGTAAAGGAGAAATTCCTTGTCCACTAGTTCTTTCTAGAGGGGGGTGGAACAGGGGGGTAAATCTCCCTTCTCCCTACTTTCCGAGCCACTTTCTCCCTCCTCCCTAAAAATCAACTTTTCTTTTTCTCCCTCCTCCCTATTTTCCCCCCTATATCTCCCTCCTACCAACTTTAATTGGGCCATTTCTCCCTCCTCCCTATTCTGTTCCTCCCCCCTCTTTCTAACGGAGTAAAAGGTAAAGTTTGGTTAGACTTTTTTTTACTAACCGTGAGACAGAGTATCTTGAAAACCCCAGAACGAGTCCAAGAAGGAAACTTCTCTTCTTTGGAAAGAGGAAAACTTCCTGTTGATTAAAAAAAGGGTGGGAAAATTTGACGTGAATTATACCGGCACCACCTTCAGCATTCAGGGGGTGGCCTAGTCGCCGCTCATGACTTCCTACACGAATGAATCGATACCCGCCGAGAAAAAAATACCAAAAATAACAGAAACAATGCATCAAGGCCTCAAAACATTAGCAGCTAATATGCCAGTACGTAGATTTAACGTCTACGAGAGCTTCCAGACAACTGTGAGCAGTAAGCGTATCGTCGTTGTCTGTGCCCATCGATGGAGTTCTCTTTTTTTAGAAGCTGCAACGTATTTTCTGAACTATTGTGTTTTATATGGATGTAGTTTTGTGAACCAAGACCCTGTAGATCTATTCTAAAACCAAAAAAAAAAAAAAATAAATTCCGCGTGTCCGCGACTTTAGGGGATATAGTTGATATTCTCGCTTCGCGTCCCTTTCCATGTCCCTCCTCTGTGTTCCATTTCTTTTGCAAAAGATATCGAAATGTTGCGAAATTTATCTCGATTTCTCCCGGTTCCGGCAACCTTACGCATCTCCCTTCCCGCCCATTTTTCTTCCTTCTCCATTACAGTATTTTGGATGCACTCTTTCCATTTGTGGCATTTTTCAATTAATAGCCCATAATATAAAACTATTCGAGGAAAAAATTGGACGCGTGATCCCTGCTGCAAAGGGCCTATTGTTATTACCTAATGACCCTGATGCCATCTGAGCAAGGGTTTAGTGTGTTACTGAGGAAACCGTTCGGCAGTTAGGCACAAATGGGGTCATTGTCATCTACGGGTAAACTGTTCAAATGTCAAAAATCAAAAGATGGATCTTGTATTTTTGTATGAAATGTCTCTCTGCAGCGGCCTTTTCTTTCCGGTGACTTAATGATTGATTTATCGCCTTTACCTTTGGGCTTTTGTACTTTGATCATTAAACAGGTTCTGCCAAATTCTCTTTAGTAAGGGAGAAGTGTGTTGCCCGCGTGATAATGGCGGCGCAATCGTATGTATACAATAGAGATTTGTTGTGGAGGTCAAGGTCTGCCAAGCACCTGCTTTCCCCCTTTACCAAAAAAGGAAGGTTATTCCCTTTTTTAGCGCAACGATTGGGAAGAGCGGGAAATTTGCTTTAAATGTTTTGATCTCGCGGTCGATCCTCAGAACACGTAGTATTTGCTAATCGTTAGCTTCAGTCAAGAGTAGTCGACGCAATCTTGCCTCAGAACTTGAAACGCGGGAAATTTAGATTTTGAAATGTCTGTTTTAGCATATGAATTTGTAGTGAACGAGAAAGACATGGGTATCAATTCAGAAGGAAAGAATGGCCGGGTGGAATACGTTGAAAAGGCGAGCTTCTCGTTAGAAATTCTGAAGCACATTGACGCCGGACAACAAAGCGGATTTTTGTGCAAGGTTTACTGCTCTCTGCGCGAAGAGTCAAGGTGAGTACTTTTATGTGAGTTTAATTGAAACTCCCTCATGTAGATTTGAAAAGTTTCGGGTGTCTGTCGATAAATTTCTGAATTGTATTTCGGATTAAAATGTTTTAGCTCGATGCTGATCAGTTAGGCAGATTAAATAGAGTCAAACGACTTTAGAGGTTTTTTTTTAGACACAGAGCCGTAGATACCTTGACAAGCAAAGCTAAGAAACTGTATTAACGCTTGTATTGTTTTGCTGTGATAGGCTTTAAATTTGTAGCGAAGCGAATCAGACATGTTTCCCCGCCAAAAAGAAAGATTTCGCGCGCAGGTTTCTGTTCAAGTCCCCGCGTGAGGTCAGAGGGCCATCAAAACGATCAGTACAAATTTAATGAATTGAACATTTCTTCTTAGGGTGTGCTACTTTAGGATACACCGAGCTCTATCTGGCGGCCAGGGAAAATTTTTGGACGATCTGAACGTGACATACGGATCAGGAGTCCTCACTTGTGATTTTGAAGGCCCTGAATTCAAAGCTTTTTTAAAATGGCTTATGAAGAACTACTTCAGGTGAGGCTTGTTAAAAGATGTATTCTGTGATTGTATGTAGTTTGACGAAATGTGCATTACTTTTTAAAATGCGACGCGTCTTTCAGTGATTGATTGGCTACTACAGTACCCAACAATGCTGTCATTTACTTAAAGGGGCATGTTCACGCTATTCCATTACACTACTATACTAATGCAAATGCTGCAATCTGATTGGCTGAGCTACTCGTATATTATCACCCATTAGAGTACAGTCGCTGTCGGTCGTGTACAGAAATCGATGTTTCAATAGTTTTTCTGCAGTTTTGGAAGAAAGTTTAGATGTAAACAAGTAGTTGAATTCCTGAGAAGGCTAAAAGAAGCACATTAAAGTTTTCTTGACTTTAAAAACTTGAAAATATTGAAAAAGCAGGTGCTCGCTCAAACAACTGCAATTTTGCCAAGGACAGTTTAATTCCAGCGACTTTGTGCAAAGGTAAAGTTCAATAATGCGTGAAAAAATAATCGGAAACCGTCATTTGCGTTAATTTCAGTTGGAATTCTACTAAAACAATTAGATTATTTTCTCTCGATTTCTATGAAATTATAGATGATTCGGCCTTCGGACTATCACCTCAATAAAACCTCGAGCGCATAATCTAATTGTTAAAGAGGCGGTGAGATGTAGGTCATTAATTAAATATTCCTGCTCAAAGAAAAGCGCAAAAAAAAATAATAAATAAATAAATAAAAAGATACAGCGGGTCACGCTAAATAAACAAATCAACATATGAAACAAATCGGAAACATTTTCTTGCGCAACCCAACACTGAAAAAACAATTTTGAGTTGAGAAAAAAAAAAGCACTACAGCGAATTCTGTTTGTTTTACCATAAATTTGGTCAAAATTTGAGCATTTCCCAATGCGACCCCCACGAGCGACATATTGAAAAAATTTACCAGTGGAGCAAAAAGATCAAACACGCCGTGGTGTATGTGCGGGTTATGTACATTTCTCCCAATCGCCCCCAAAAAGCAAAAATTCATTAAAGATGTCAACTGCGTGTTTATTTATGAATATTGATCCCCAGTATTGTTTACGAATGTTTATCCCCAGTATTGTTTTCAAAAGGCTTTTATCAGTGTTTACACAAGAATTTAGCCTTGTTGTGTGGCCCCCACCCCCTATGTGTCTTGAGAGAGGAACAAAACAGAGATTTCATAAAGACCTACTAAAATAACTTGAGCTCACAGCTGGAGGCATACTTTTTTATGTAGACTTCCACATCCGCAACCCCACAAAATGGTTTATTTTGGAATTGCTTTTTCAGGAAATGTAGAATCTCCCAATTAAAGGACACATTCAAGGCAGCTGTTTGCATAGGCCGGCAACCAAATAGTGATGTCTGGGTGTTTGGTCCAGACCTACAACTCACAGCAGAGGGAACCATAACTACCCCTGAAGCTTCTTCTACCTTGTGGGTACAAGAGGTGTTTAATATGGAAGAAGGTGGGAAGATGAATAAGAAGGACCAAACTGGACCTTTACCATGCGTGAGGTTGCCTTTGTATGGCTACTCACTAAGGGATGTTATCAAAACATTGATTTACACAGTCCATGATAACACAATGGCAGCAATACTCACTATAGGTAAGGCATGCTTGCAATATTGTCCTTGGTCCATACAATAATATTGCTCCTTTATCCATACATGCATTAAAGGTGTGGTTTTCATTGAGTTTGCATACATGAAGTAAACACAGGTCAATTGACTTATTTAGCAGAAAACCAAACACTAACCAAGGAAACGTCGAATAAAATAATTTTCTTTATTTCCCTGTTTTAATGGTAGATAACAACCCTGACTATCTTAATTTGGTTTGATTATTAATTTCACTGTCTAAGGATATTAACTAATACCTACTGGTGGAATTGCATGTAATACTTTTTTTGCAAATAAGACTTACTTTCCTCAAGACGATATTAATAACATGGAGCCAATAAAATTCAGGAATAATATAAGCTGCTTTTACAACAAGGCTAAAATTAGGATAATCTTCTCTTTTTAGCTGGGATGCTAATTGGTCTCCACTACAAGACAATTATGGAAATTGTGGGCTTCTGTCCCATTCCAGTGATCTGCGGTGTCAACCGACTTGGAAAAACCAAGTCGGCTAAAGCAGCCCTCAGCCTCATTGGAAACATGGGTTCCTTTTATTCCTCTGTGAAGGAAAGATTTGTTCCACGGCTGTGCAGCAGAACGACACTGCCCCCAGTCCTGGATGACGTAAAGAAACCAAAATTAATCGAGGACATTGCTGTGGCGTTCTACAATAGAGGAAAGGATGGCACATGCTTTCTTGAGAGCATGCCCCGTACTTGCCCTATTGTTACTGTTAACTGGGAGACCCTTGATGCCCTGAACCGTGACCCGAGGTATGTTTGTTCAACTTACATTTAACATTAAAATTTAGGGGTTTGGTGTTTTGAGTCTAACCTCTGATGCTGTGGTGCCTTCAATCTCAAAAATTATTTCAAAACACTTGAATTTAAATTCCAAGAAACATTTTACAAGATCTTAATATGATATGATGATGAAACAAAGTTGACCACTATTGGCTATGATGATCACAACCAATTCCAATTATCTCTTATATTATCCTAGGGTCTTTGGTCGTTTGGTATTAATTCCCTTTCTAGAGGGCAGGAGAAGCCCAGATGGCCTCGATGCCCAACAGAGGGCTGAACTTAAGGCTGAGGAAGTTTTCAGCCGGGCATCAAGTGCCATTGGGATGCTGGTTGGTCTGTGCCAGACCTTACCCCACATCCTAAAGACAAGGACTGCAGAGATTAGTAAAGAAATGGCACAGTCATGTCCCGAAATGGATGACCGCTGTAGAAGGAATTATGCTGTTCTAATCAGCTTGGCCGAAAAGGTATGTATTTCTGAACTGACCATCCCATGTAGCAACATAACTAAGTGACTCTCACTTTCATGTGTTAACAATTTGTGCCACAGGTCTTGAAAGTGCCTGTATAAGGCTAATGTTATACATTTGGCCAGTACACACATTTACTTTCTTTTATCTCTGTGTTATGAAGATTACACTCAGGCAATACTACAATATTGATTTTGGGTTATTTTAAATTAGCGTTCTTGCAATAATGTACTTGAGGTTGAATTGTACTAAACAACAACTTGTAGTACAAGAACCAACTTTTCCTTAAGATTTGGCAAGATAACTACCAAAACAGTCAGACAAATTTTTAATGTCCAATTTCCACCAGGTTTACAGCAACTGAAAGGACCCACAAGTTCTGTTGCATTACAATTTTCTTCTTTTTACCCAAGGTCATTGAGAGGGCAGAAATCGAAGACCTTAAATCAGAATTGGCTCTGATGTTTTTCAAGAAGAAGGTCTATCCATTTGCTGTAAGGGACTATCAAGTAGAACAAGCAACAGTTATTGATCAAAACTTTCCTGCTTCTGGGGAACCACTCCTCGTAGATCTTCTGGTTAGATGTATTGCAGTATACAAAGTACCAGTGAAACAGGTATGGTAATGAAATTTTTTTTACTCATCCATAGCATGCTGTAGTTATTAAGCAAGAGGCTACAGGTACACTGTAGTCTGGCCTTTATTTCGCCAGTAGGCTATGCTTTTAGAGACAGCTTCGCCAATTCTTGCACTACTTAACATGTAAAACACAAAAATGTCAAATTATGGTATTACTATCTTCCTTGTAGTTCTAATAGGCTGCAGGAAGTTACTGAAAGGAGTAGATTTTTAAAAGCACTTTCTTTTGCAGGATCTGTGGTAAACCAATAAATTCGTAAAAATGCAAAATAATTTGGTTTTATCAACTGGGTTGACATCGTGAATTGGCCACCATCAAGAGATTCAAAAGCTGATGTTTCGAGCATTTACCCCTGCAAAAAATTTAAGCCTGCCAAAATTTCATGCCACATGGTACCTGTTGCTTATTGGACATTAAAGTATTTCAATTGAAAAAGTCACACAGTGTGGTGTAAAGTGATTAATTATTATCTGACGCATCAAACTTGTATTGTTTCATTCATGTATATAAAAACTTCCTTCTGCAGATGTTGACATGCATAAACCCATCTGTCAACTTTAAGGTGAAGACAGGGACATACAAGGGGGTGGCAGTGGCCTTAAAGTGGTTGCTGCCACTTGTCAAACAATTTGGGAGAACACACCCCCGTGAAGAAGCGATCCGCAGGGACATCGTCACACTAGGTATTGGAGATGGGAAAGGTATTACCCAATACTTTAACAAGTATCCAGATGGCACCTGTATTTCAAGAAGGGCTGGTGGAGTAGAGGTAATAGGAAGGAAGTGTGTGATCATCAAACACTCTTCCTTTGGAGATGAAAGCTGGAAAACATTCAGCGAAGGTACATTAAAATCTACAGTGATATTGAGAAAAAGTCAAAAGCATGTTCTCACCTTTTGTGCGGCCATTATTCTTGTTCCCAATTTCCTCGTCACAGACACTGAAATACAAAAATTAAAACAGGCAGTGAAATACAAAAATTAAATAAAACTTGATGAACTGGGAGCCTGTCTCGTACACTCTAAGCAGTTGAAATCAGAGAGTGTGTGTCCATCGATTTTTTATTTGCCTGCTTCTAACCAAAGACATTTGTTTGTTGACTATGAAATTATTTCCCCACTAACATTTCACTTACGAGCAGCTTGTAATTTGATTGCTTTAGTCACGTCACCATGTATCAACTTTTCTGTACTTCCATAGTAAAAATATCAAATTAAGCGGTAATTAATTATGCAACGTTCATTAGTAAGAATAAAATATAAAGGAAAGTCCATTAATATATTACCATAAACTCATTGTTTAAGCATTTGGCGTCACAGTGGGAGCCTCTTCTGCAGCGGGTGGAACAGGAGTGACTATTCCCACCACACAGGGACCATCTAGCATGACAATAACTTTGCCATCTCCATCATCTCCAGTCTCGGCAACCCAGAAAACAGCTACACCAGCCACAGAGGTTCCATCTTCCCCGACACCAGCTTCAACTTTTACCTTGTGTCCAGTACCTCCAGGCTTGGTTTCCCAGACAACAACTACACTTGACACACAAGGTCCATCTTGTCTGACGCCAGCTTTGCTGTCCAACTTGTGTGAAGTAACTCCAGCTTCAGCTACCCAGACAACAACTACACCAGCCTCACAGGATCAAACTTGCCCGACCCCAGCTATGCTATCCACTTTGTGTCATGTCGCTCCAGTCTCAGCCACCCAGACAACAATCACCCGAGCCACTCAAGATATATCTTGCTTGACACCAGCTTCACCATTCACTTCATGTGAACTAACTCCGGTTTCAGTTACCCAGACAATACCTACACCAGCTTCACAGGATTTATCTTGCCTGACACCAGCTCAGCCTTTGACTTTGTGTCAAGGCCCCCCAGTCTCGGTTACGCAGACAACAACTACATCCGCTTTGTGTCAAGTTTCTCTAGTCTCTGCTACCCAGAAAACAGCTGCACCTTCAGTAACTTATGCGGAAAGTTGGAAAGTCAACGAGGCCACTACCCCAACACCAGCACAAAAGTACCAACTGATACCAGCCACTGCAGCCAAAACTACATCATCATCTAAAAAATTGGAATCAGCGATTACAACTATCCAACCCCAAACTACCTTAACACCAGCAGTTCCAGAACCAGTTGCATTGCCATTGGCTTTGAATGACAGTGGCATTTCCTTAGATGGTGGGTTGGAATCATTTTACAATGTGTATAAATATACCTTTTTTTCCAATGGGTGAAAGATAATGGTAATGATAATGGTTGGATATATAAAACGTTACGTTTTCCATGTTAATGTTGAGTCAGCATGATTTGCCAACTTTTTTCAATAGCAAAGAAGACTTAGTTTAGACTGTTATAATGATTTAAATTTAATTCTTGTCAGTGGAATCAGAAGCCATAGATGACA
>OZ026600.1:15968322-15975822 GCA_964020085.1 Micromussa lordhowensis
ATGTAATCAATTAAGATACAACAGAAACAACTTAGTTTTTATGATACCAACACCCATACATGAATAGCTAGAGTAATGCAACCCTAAAAAAACACTCCCATGTATATATTTTTGTTTCAATATACTGTAGCAACTTGGCTAAAGAGTTTCAGTGGAGTTTCCGGGACCTTTATTAGTGCGAGATAAGTAAGATCTTGGTAAAAGAGCTGAAAGCCTCCCATGCATTCTTCTTATTAATTTTGGGATGTCTATCAATATTGCTAACTCAGGGTCACTGCTATGTGAGCCTGCAGTCAGAATAAATTAAACAAGAAAACTTACGGAAACCAACCATGGGAGCAACTAACCTTTTCAGGTGAAGATAACTTTTCCACTTCAGTACATGTAGCTTTAAATTTCTTGCCTGGTGGTGTTGAAGATGCTTTGCCTTTCACTGGTGCAATGTCTTTTGAATCTCCTCCACCTGATGCAATCTAGAGAGACAAAAAACAGAAATAAAAACATTAAATTCCTTTTGATATACTGTCACTGTAACATTAAAGATATGGAGTATATAACAAGCATGACTGAGGATACCAGCAATGAAATGATACTGAGAGATGCCTTGAGATGGACTCTAATCGAGAGAAAAGAGAGGTAGAAAAAGCCACTAGGCAGAGTATGGTGATGAAGGAACTGAAAGAGATGGGTCTTTCATTGAATCTCATCTGTATATAACTTACTACAGTCAACAATGTATTAAAAGTCCCACAATATATCTGTTTCCTTTTGGTAGTTATTGCAAATAACAATTCTGTTAAGCAGACACCATGTATTAGGCAGACACTAATTAAAAACATTCCTCAGTGTGTCTGCCTACATACATTACATGTACATATTCAGGTTTTCTTATGGCAAGAATGACTTATGAAGCAGTTGAAGTTTTGTAAACTTTATCATGGAAAATCAGTATTAAATTTCTCTGTTTTCCTTAAAACAGTCTTAAATTAATTAAAAATTTTAAAAAAAGGAAGCATACTATATACCTGCTGGCTATTGTTCCGTTTCTTGTATCTCCGTTGTTCGTTAAAAAAATCTTGGATATGTTGGGCAATTCCCTCACTGGTGAAGCCAATTTCTGGAATCCCACATTCTGCTTCAATTTGTGATGCAAATTTATTTAGTTCTGATTTCTTTTCAGGGGTGTTGAACTTGGGGTAATCTCCTTTCCAATGTTCGGTGGCTAATATGCCAACCCTCTTGCGCCTGGATAATAAGTTTTCATCTTATCAGTTCCATAAAACCATGGATAAAAGCTCTTAACATAATATCTAGATTGCAATATTTAAGGTAGTAGAACTGCCTGCAAACATGTCTATTTTTCACAAAACTCTTGATTGTAAAAAGACTATTTCAATTTGTGCCCATGGGTGAAGGATGATAACAGGAATTGAACTATGTATTACCTGCTAAAATAATTTTGTAGTCAGGCAATTTGCCTGGACCAAACCTTTGATGTAACCCTGCCTCCTCCTCCCACAACCACAGGGCCCAATTCAATAGCAAAAGTAATTCCAGTGTTCATAATGAAAATTCTATGCGTACCACAATTCCAGTATGAAATATATGGAAACATAAACACGCACCACAAGAAGTAATAGCCAGGACAAAGTATTTCAAAATGTAACATACTTGGACAAATATAGTCTCTTCATGTTAGGGTCAAATCCTGACATAACACCCATAGTTGGCTTTAAACGAGGGCTTGTAACTGGTGATCTATCCACTAAATCAGTAGGAAGTACTTTTAAAAACTCGTGCTTGAAGCGCACTGCAGCTCCATATTTCAGACCAAGGTTTCTATAAATTCCGGCATCCGCATCTTTTTTCAGAAGGTCGGCAACAACAGGAAAGCTTGTTATCTCTTCTTCTAAATATTAAAGTAAACAGTTAATGTCACAGCAGAAGTCTGAATGTAAAGCTTGCTTAATAGTATTTCGCACGAAAAAGAATAAAAGTATTGAAATAAGAATGAAAATTAAAACATTTCAACGTGTTGTTGTACTTCCCTAAAAAATGCATGAAATGGGCTGTAAATGACTGACCGTGTGTGCAACAGACAACGAAAAGCGCGCCAAATGCTCCTTCGCAGAAGTCCAGGATCTCGACGTCAAATTATTTAGTACGTAAAATTCATGATCATTTTGTGAATAATAAACTAAAGATACCAAGTACTATTGTTTTCCAGGGTTTGTCTACCTGCAAGACGACGGGGTTGATAACCACGGGAAACGAATTACCCGGGAAACTTTACAGACTATGGTGGAAATATTATGAAATTATGAAAAGTAAGGCTGAACAATTGGGAATGCTTCAATCAAATACCCCTAAAAACAGTAACAACTGTTACTAGGAGGCATAATTTACTGATGAAATGTGGCAGCGCCTTCGTTGGTGCTCGCTTCTGAATATTTCTTACCTTCAAAGAGTTTCGAGACTTCGCTTCCAAAAAGTGCTGTGACACGTTCGAAGATGACTTCCTTATCCTCCATTTGCTTATCTTCTGTATCTCGTTTTCCATTTGCCGATGCACTGCAACTGGAGTCTGACATAATTGATCTTTTCCGTTATCCCCTTCAAATTTCACTTCCAAAAACGAAACAAAATGTTCCGAAAAGTCAAATTACAGAGAAAGAAAATAAAGTGTTTGTCTGTTTGCCAGTTCTTGGTTCTCGGTGGTTCCCGCTCTTTTTGGCAGAGCTAGATTTATAAGGTAGTTTCATTGGTCCGTGTCTGTCCGTGTCTCGTCACGTGTATTTGACAAAATACATAAGCTTCTCTGATTGGATAGTGAGCTCACTGCCGCGAGGAGTATGGGCAGATCGCTGAGTAGCCGCGCCGATTGAAACAAAATGGCCGACTGTTCAAGATGGAAAGCTGGTCGAGAGAAGAAATCTCCACCTGTGGTTGTAGCGAAAGAACGTACAGGCATGTTCATTGTCCCTGTCTTCAATGTCGTGGAAGTGCAACGGATAGAAACACTGAGTTACGACAAGGTGAAGGCCCCAGTGATGTCTGGTACGGTCATGTACAGGACATAGATTTTCGAAATAAGTCAGTTGATGTGTATTTCTTCATTGAAAGTCGGCGATGTCCAAATGTTTTTGTTCGCGAGTCTCGTTCTAGAGGTGCAAGAAACACAATTTCTTGGAGGTCTGTAATTGGAGTTGCAGATGGCCATTGGAGTGGTCCTGGCATGTGGACAAAGGATTTGTGATTTTGTAAATACAGTTGCTTGGACGGTTACATGTAATTGTTTATTGCAGGCTTCATCATCAATTTTTATAAGAGATATCCTAAGCCAGTGAAAGGTTATGAAAAGTGACTGTGTGTCAATTACATTGTCCTTTTCCATAGAAATGTCACTGAAAACTGAAATAATTCAAAGGAGAGGTTTCAGAGGAAATTATTTGTATCTGTTCTATCAATTTATTTCGTGTGTCAGTAATCTGGTCTCTACTTCAGTGAGCAATACATGTAATTTATTAGTGTGATATACACGTACAGCTGTATGTGTTGTGCTATTTCTCTTTCATTCACAACTTTTTGAATAACTTGGGGAAATGTTCCCACATCATTCACAATTTTGGGAATAACTTGGGGAAATGTTCCCATATCATTCACAACTTTGGGAATAACTTGGGAAAATGTTCATATATTATTCACAATTTTGGGAATAACTTGGGGAAATGTTCCCATATCATTCCCAACGTTGGCAATAACTTGGGGAAATGTTCCCATGTTATTCACAACTTTGGGAATAGCTTGGGGAAATGTTCCCATGTTATTCACAACTTTGGGAATAACTTGGGGAAATGTTCCCATATTATTCACAACGTTGGGGATAACTTGGAAAATTGTTCCCATATCATTCACAACTTTGGGAATAACTTGGGGGAATGGTCCCATATCATTCACAACTTTGGTAATAACTTGGGGAAATGTTCCCATATCACTCAACGTTGGGAATAACTTGGGGAAATGTTCCCATATCATTCACAATTTTGGGAATAACTTGGGGAAATGTTCCCATATCATTCACAACTTTGGGAATAACTTGGGAAAATGTTCCCATGTTATTCACAACTTTGGGAATAGCATGGGAAATACTACTCAAGTTTTTCCCAATATTGGGAAATAAAAAGAGCAAAGTCATTTCCCCAATGAAAACCCATTTAGAAAATCTTGGGAAATGGCAAATTCCCAAATTTTTCCCTAAAAAGGAATTTCTTGTCCCAGGGTTTTCCCAATAGAGGGAAAATATCCCATTCTATTCCCAGGATGGAATTTTGAAAAGTTTCCTGTGCACTGTGATAAAACATGACGGGCATTAGAGGACATGAGGGAAATGTAGAAAACACGAGCCGCAGGCAAGTGTTTTCTACATTTCTCAAGTATTCTAAAATGCCCGTCATGTATTATCACAGTGTAATACACCGCTCACGCTTCTTCATTTCCTTTGACATAGATTTTACACACACAAAACAAGAAAACACGCTTTTTCTATGTTTTATGCTCTGATAAAACGTGTTTTTTTTAACAGTCAGAGCGCAAGCAGTGTCCTGTCTATATTAAAAATGAATATAGGCTATCGATACTTAAAAAAAGGTTTCACTTCACTTAATACTATTTTGACAAGTGATACTTGATGTAGCTGAGCACAAGTACCATTTTGTTTTCTTTTGCAGAGAGTTCTAAGTACTGTGTATGCAAAACGGTATGTAGCTACACCTGCTTTTTGTTTGACATGGTCATGATTCACCTTATGCTTATAATCTGCAAAATATGGAACAAAGGGCTGTCTAAATTCACCCCATTCCCCCCACTCTCCTGACTATGTATGCCCTGACTAAGGTACGACATGTGGCAGGCTGAATATGAAACCAGAAGTGGTTCTCTGTACTATTCAAAAGAACAGAAGAGAACAAGATACTTATGCATGATAGAATTTGGTAAAATTGTGCAGACAGATATCCCTATATGTGCTACCCTGATTTTAGAGGAGTTGTGATTGTCAGAAATCTCATATCAGCAATCTAAATTTAGAGGATAAAGAATTTAATCTTTGAGCCAAAAAAAGGATAGGTAAAAAAAAAAAAAAAAGGTACAGTTGCTACCCCGGTTATACAGTTGGTGGTGATTCAGTTAAAGTCTGAAGTAGCTTTTTTAAGTTTACCGATATATTAAACAATTAGATTGAGCTCAAGATGTCTATCGCGTGTGATAATTTAGAAGGCGCATCCCTAGTCAACTTTTGTGAAGAGAAATTGAGAGCGAATCATCTAATTGTTTTAGTATAAATCTACTAGTCGTTCCAAACTTTAACAGAAATCCCCTTCACAGACACTTCAAAAACACTAGAAGGCCCCGAGCACATGGTACTACATTACTCAATATCTATCACAGAATTGTTAATGAGTAGGGTAGGATATTCGAGAATGGCATTAGTGATAGAAGGCTAGTAGAATTACACTATTATTGCTAATAAATTGAAGCAGGAGAGATTTTTGATGACTTGTAATCTGATTCAATCCTAACAGAAGAAATCACAAAAGGAAGAAGATAACATGGTCATCTGTGAGAATAACTCAAGAAAAAAAGGGAAAAAGGTGAGAGAAAGAAAGGTGAAAAAATGGATGACAAAATTCTAGGATACAATGCAGCTAGAGAAATATAAGAAGTAAAATTGAATAAGTTTGAATCGTTTGTGAAACCCTGACAAATTTGAGGTTGTTTACAATGGAGAACATAATTATATTTATGGAGTAGTAATTTTTTCCCCTGTGGTGCCTATCTAAAGAGAAATTCTCAAATCACCTTCCTCTTCATGCATTTCAGTGCCCTGGCAACAATTTCTTTCACTTAAAATGTCTTGAATTGACAAGAGTGCCAAAGGAAAATCCTTGGTAAGTCTCTCTGCTATTTTTGTATGATAATTTTGCCAAACCAACTGAACAAGCACATCTTTGTAAGGAATAAAGTTTATGTAACTGGGGCCATGGTTTTTTAAAGCATGATTATACTCATCCACTACGTATTGAAAGTAAATTGAAAATGATGTCATTACTCTCAAGACAACCTGTCCAAAAACTATATGATATATTATTTTATTTCTTTAGTATTAAGGGATTTGAATGCATTAATGTACAATTCAATTGCTCTAGACCACGAGACCAAAACAGGGAATTGCCCAAAAACAATAGTTATAAACCCTTCCACGTACTTTGTATGATAATTTCTTTTTCTTGAATTTCGTGCAGCCATCTTTTCTTGCAGTGTAAACGGCAAACAGGTAAACGAAGCTCCAAACCCACTCTTGAACAGATTCTCTTGGTGAAATGTGTGAAAAATTTGAAAGGACGCGCATTTCAGCGTGGGTTTGAAAGGTATACACGTTATTGGTCAATAAACACCACGTGTTTTGTTGTTGAATCACGCACGTGTTTCTTGAACAATGCGTGCCACACATGTGAGGGACTGGGGCCTAGACTACAATCCAACAAACATGGCGGACGATAAAGACGATTGCGGAAAGGTTACACAAAAACGAAGAGGTCGCTACCGCGAATACATGCGTTACTCTAATCCATACAAATTTCCAGCAGCAAGAAGACGAAAAGGCAACCTGTATAAATGGAAACAATCCTCGACTGGCACACGCAATGATTTAAAACAGTGCGATGTTAAGGAACTGATTCCTGAACAACCACAAGCACAGCCTTGTAGTCATGGCGATGTTGCTGAACTATCTCTTGCAGAAACAAACAGTATGATGCTTGGTGAAGCCTGTAGCTATTTGCAAGTGAAAGACATGGATAGTTCATGTGAATTTGCCTTGGAAGACGAAGACAACTCAAGAATAAGCGAAGACGAATTTGAACTGTTAGATTTCGCCGATTCTAACACTTTTGAACAATTTGTCAAAGATGACGATGCTTGCTCGGATTTTTTCAGTGACTGTGAGGACCCTGATGAAATAGACTCAGAGTGTATTCCGGAACAGTGTGAAGCGGAATCAGATGACAGGCTTTATTCAGGAGCTCCAATCGCGAGTAGCTCAAGTGTTGTGTTGTTGCTGTCTTTTGTGTTTAAACACAAGCTTACACATGAAGCATTCAATGATTTGCTTGCAGTAATAGAGGCTCACTGTCCTCGACCTAACAATTGCAAGACAACAGTGAACAAGCTGTT
This sequence comes from Micromussa lordhowensis, assembly GCA_964020085.1. Taxonomy (NCBI): domain Eukaryota; kingdom Metazoa; phylum Cnidaria; class Anthozoa; order Scleractinia; family Lobophylliidae; genus Micromussa; species Micromussa lordhowensis. Next base: position 15,975,553 of record OZ026600.1, read on the forward strand.
CCAATTCCTGAGCCAAGCGAAGGGAAATGTTGTGAAGCATTACTTCTGTGGTTTCTGCAAGGCATATTTTGGTACGCATGTCAAAGGAAACTGTAATATTTGTGGCAAAAGTATCCAAAACAATGGTGGATTCTTCATTGAAGTACCTATTGTAAATCAGCTGCAAAAGTTTTTCTCTGGTAAGTATATTATTGTGTATATTATTATTATTATTATTATTATTATTATTATTATTATTCATAATTGCTAATTAGGAGCATACAAGCTTTA
>OZ026600.1:15983322-16005822 GCA_964020085.1 Micromussa lordhowensis
ACTTCCTTTGATGGGAGAAGTTCAATAAGCTGAATGTCACCGACTGGCTTTTGAGGCCTGGTGGAATCTAGCATAGGATTTTGAGCTCTTCCCACCTCTGCAAATTGGTGAGTCCAGTGAATGGATTTGTTCTTGTGCTCTTTGGTCTGTATTAGTGCCTGTACTTCCATATCTACATTGTCTCCAACAATTCTATAACATAAAAACTAATTTAGGAAATAACAATTTCTGTATATTTCGACATACTGTCAGATAGAATCAATATGGAATCAACAAAAAAATGTGGATGCCTTTTATTGTTATTGCTAACTGGCTGCATGGCCACCTTTTTTTATTCAGGCCAACCTCTTAAATACAAAAAGAAAGCACAAGTTAGAAATGAAATTTATTTTTGTAACTACATCTTTCACACAAAATCTTCACAAAATTATTCACAGAATTGAAGACAAAAGAAATATGTCTGCTACTTGTTACTCTAGAAAGAGTTTCAAACTTAAAAATAAACAACAAGTGAAAGCTTGACAGCCATAAAGTCAATTATAAATTTTTTGGACTTTATTAATAGGCCAACAATACTTTTGATTCAATTAGGCAGATTAGGATCTTGTTTGTGTCACGAGCAATATATCTTTCTTTCTAATATAATCGAGGAGAAAAATGCTACAAGATTAATGCGCAGATGCTAACTTGAAGATCGGAAGCCTCTGAGATTGCAAGTCGTTCAAGGCCAACTCCACATCTCCACTGGAAAATCCTTGTAGTTGGGTATCCAGGTTAGCATGAGCCTTTTCCAGAAGCTGTAACACGTGCGCGCCAGTTTCATCTTCGTATGATGAATAATTTGCCATTTGTGGCCTCTGAACATCGATAACATTTTTGCCGTGGCTGTCTGTGGGGATCTGATCTCTCTTTATCTCCTCGAGAAGTCGGATGGCTCCTTTGTTGTTTTTCAATTTCTTTCTTCCAGACAAGAACTTTGCTGTCGTAATTGGCACTCATTTTTTTTTGTAGGGCTACTGTCATGTCTGCAGACATGCAAATTCCAAGACGGTTCAGTCGTCGATAGTCTACGTAACAGGCAGCAATATGAAACAAAATCATTGAGATTCTATACGCAATTGCTGACATAGTGGCGTTTCTGCAACGAGCAACAACTGCCGTGGAAAGTGCTATGTGATTTGTTGCATCTTTGTCACCGGCGGCACCAGTTATGGCAGCATTCCACAATGGACAGAAAATGGCAGTTTCACGTAAAACGAGGCGATTACTAAAAGACGACAACTGATCTGGATCAGTTCCTTTCAATACAGAATCTGATCGACAGTATCCTTGAATTCTGTAGAGACCTTTCGCTTCAGAGCAGCCGGCAACTCTTCTGCCATTTCCGTGTGATTAAAAACACCATTTGCCGTCGCTCTCCACTCTTTCAAGGCGATATTTTTGATAACCAAGATGGTCTTGTTTTCATTCGATGTTCTGACTTCAATATGTCCACCTGGATACAAAATCAAGACCTTAACTCTAGTCTTGCTTTGTTCCACAGTCTCCACAATGTCGTCAATGTTTAAAAGGCCAAGACCCCAGTCGCTATTTTCGAGTGAAGTAGGTGATGAGACATTCGCGGAATCTTGGTCTTTTTCAGAATTAGGGCTGAAAAGAGATTTTTTCGTCATAGACTTGCGTCGTTTAGAGCCCTCAATTCCACTTGGGCAGTCCTGATCGCCTTCTCTTTTGGAAGCCCAAGTTTCTTCAGTGTTTTTCTTCACCTTTCTTGGAGCAGGGCTGCGCTCAGGTGAAGAAACAGATGTTGGAAGGCAGCGCTTGAATCGCTAATCAATTTTGTCTCCTTCATTCTTTCCCAGTGCAGTTGCCACAAACGAATATAGTTGGTGCATGTTCCTTATTTTTCGTGCACAGGTAGAACAAACTCTGTCGGATGTAGTGGTGGAGACCCTTACTTTTAAGCCCACATCTTCGCACAGTTTCGCAAGGACAACACCGACGATACCTTTTTGATTTGAACCTTGAAATAAATTTTCTGTTCCAATGCCACGTGCGGATTCTCCGTATTGAATTTTACAACAACAACCACACAGGCGACAAAAGTCTTTGACCGAAGGAAGATTAGGTTTTCTTCCACGCCCGGTTTTTTCTTTGGCGTAACTTTCACAACAACCGACATCGCGCCGGTATGTTGTTGTGAAGAAGAGAGAACATTTTCCCGGGAAAGTTGACAGTACAAAGGTTAGCGGCTGTCACTGAACTGTCAACGTTGATGTCGAAGTGACGTTTAATTGGATTACTGCATTCCTGCGGTTTTGGGGTGGAAATGAAAAAATTACCGATATCAGGGCAGGCTCACTTTCTCGCGCCTCCTCACCAGACTCCGCTCGGCTGGATCGCTTTCCATTTTCGCTCTTTTGCTCGCGCGTGTGCCCCAAATGTGAGCCGGCTCGCAGGCTACCCTGGGCCAGCACTAATTTATTTGTAATTTGCAATGAAACCATTTGAAAGCTAGCAATCATTCCATCACTTGTTATTTCATCTTTGGAGAATTGCTATTTATTATGATTAAAGTGGTGCTACGATGAAAATTTTAGATTTTTTTGGCCGGTTTTTTTAACTGAACTACAATGTTTATGACCTAAAAAAGATAAATTCGTAAATTTGGATTAGGATACACTACAGAAACAGCCCGGGTAAACTTGCCGAAAACACGTCCGCCATTAATCGAATCACCAACTGGTAGGCCCGCTATTATTTGTATCAGCGGTCTTCTTTTTCATTTTCATTTATTTTTTTATTTGCCATATGTTCAATATTTTACAGTCATTTTATATGATTAACAGAAAAGAAAATTGAAATGGCGAGGAGACCTGAAGGAAACCATACTAGGTCAGGTCTCCTCACTTAAGAAAAAACAGGTCTTAATATAAATAATTACAATATGGACTTACGACAGCTAACTTAAATCTTAAGATACACACACGAACACACACATATACTTAACAAATAATCTAATCTTAGCCATACAAAAACACTAATACGTACTAAGCAAAAATTCTTTAAGCTTTCGTTTAAAAGATGCAGATGAGGACGAACCAGTTATGACAGAGTTCAAAGAATTGTAAAACTTTGGACCTTGGAAATAAATTGAAAACAGTCTGGTGTTTGTTCTACACTTCTTGTGACGTCCTCCAATCAAGACAACACAGCAACGCCATAACAACACCATATCAAACCTTTAGTATGTTGATGAGTTTGTCTCCTTCGAATTCTCCTTCTCCTTCATCGGAAAGCGAGTCAGACAACGACTTTGAAATAGAAGAAGACACAGTACATCAAGCGGTCGATTTTCTTCCTTACAATGAAGAACTGGAGTCACTGGCTACTGAGGAAGAGGCCTCCGAGTACGATGCAACAATACAGCAACAAGAAGAACTAGAACAACACTATCAACAGAGATATACTCTCGAAGTTGCAGTGAATACATGGTACAGTAGTTATATTTGATCTTTTAACCGGTTATGCACACACACTTTATATTCTTAACGGCATATTTTAGTGAAAATGGACTAAGTTGGTTGATTTGCAGAGAACTTTACACCTCACGTGCATACTAAGTAAGAGCACTCGCCGGGGGACAGCAATAAACATTCAAAAAATAATAAAATATTTGACTACAGTTCAAACCTGCAATGTTGTTATTCGCCAGCATAATATGTAAGCCTTACTTATAACCGATGTGTGTTTCAATTTGTCACATTTTGCTTTTTTGTTGGCTCAGGTGCACATGTTCCCACTGCTCTGTCATGACTGCAACAAAAGCTGAGGAATGTCAGTGCTACAAAGAGATCGATCGCTGTGCAGAAGTGATGGGCAAAATTGGTCGAAAGAGGACTATTACTCTTCATCCCGGATTCCGCGACGTTTGTCTCAACAAGTACGTTTTGGAGGTAGCATCTCTTGGCCTCAAGACAAAGGTTGCTAAAGGACAATATACGTTCAAGGGCAGAAAAGTGAAAATGAGTAAGTGGAATGTTTCTGTTGAAATGTAATTTTCAGTATTTTTTTGTATTTTATTAATTTTTTGCAGCATGCTGCTAGTAATTTACAACAATTTACAAGTTTACTTTAAAAGTTTAAACATTATTATTAAACTTCTTAGAATACACATTATGCTACATCATTTATAATACAAAAAAAATACTTGAATTCACTATACACACACACCTACATATACACAACAATATAACATGCGACTGACCCCTATGTTTTTCAGACCTAAAAAGCACATATAATATGAAACTTAGTAGCATCTCAGTGCATAACAGTTATAAATCAGAAATTGCCCCATTTCGCTACATAAAACGATAACTTATTTTTTGACTTAGCAAATAACCAATTCAAGATTTTGAATCTTCCTTAGTCTAGACATAAAACATAATTTTCAGTATTGTAGTGTCGGGGTAACATTTGGGACTATCTTGGTAGTTCCTTGCCGTGTTGTGCATACAGCAAGATAAGGAAACAGTTTCCAAGTGAGGATGGCAATTATCATGGATTTGAAGATGAGAACACTGACGGTTAAATAACGGTCTGTGCACACATAAATGCACATGTAGTTGTTTTATTCAAAAGCATCACAAATCAAAATGCTACAAATCGATCATACTGTTGTTTCATTGTGTAGTTCCTTACAATATCCATACGTCCCCCACGAAAGGGATTTTTTGAAGACCTCCCACCCCCGCACTAGAATTCCAATTCAACTTCATACATTTTATGACTTTTTTGGTCTTTACAGCCCCCACCCCAAAATCCCCAAACTGATATTTGGGGGAGTATGGCTATCTTCCGTAACTACGCCGTTCCAATTAAATTGTGACTGTGTGGGATGGTTTACATCATCCATCAGCATTAATTTAGTCTAATTTTACACCAAAGTGAACTTAATCATATATTCAAAAGATTTCCAGAAAGAATTCTTGTGCAGAATACTTTTAAATTTATTAATATTATTAAACTTCGGTTCAAACTCCATTGTGTAATTTAGTGTCAGTGGTGATTGTTTAAGTGCAGCTACTTTTGCAAATATGTGATTTCAGAAAACATCCATGCCTCCCCCAAGGATGGTTTTTGGTTTGGACCCTCCCACTTCCTGGAATTTCCAATTTTGCTCCATATATAGTTTTACTTAAAAGTGTTGGCTTTCGAGACCCTCTCCCTCAGAATTTCCAAGACCATCTTTAGGGGTGGGTATGCATATTTTCTGGAACCACACAATGAGTAAAGGTAAATCACATCTTCTTTGCCAGTTAACAGTTTGTAAATAATATCAATGAACAAGAACCCAAAATGCATACACCAATATATGAATGGTGCTGAATATTGTACTCCTTGTTTTCTCCCATGCAACCAAACTTCTGACCTTTTTAGCCACATTCCACAATATGCATGAATTTTTTTTTCCAAGGGGTAAAGGTAAAGTCTGCATACGAGCCAAGTGGCCCATCAGGCCAGAGCTTATCCCGGTTTCCGTGGCATGAAGCGAGTAGGAATATTTCTACTCCCACCTGGATGGGATGCCAGTCCATCGCAGGGTTACCCCCAGCATTAAATTCGCCGGTACCCATTTATACACCTGGGTGGAGAGAGGCACCGCGAGAGTAAAGTGTCTTGCCTAAGAACACAACGCAATGTCCCAGGCCAGGGCTCGAACCCGGAGCGCTCGTTCCGGGGTCGAGCGCACTAACCATGAGGCCACCGCCTCATGGGACAAGGGACAAAGATGATTTCCAGTCCGTACTTCGCAGTCTCAGAACCCTAATGTTTATAAACATTATACATGGATCACTCGATGATATGCGAATGGATGTTATTCCTTAGAACCACATACCTTATCCTTGAGACCTTTCAAATTCTCTTTCTAACAGCTCCATTGATTTTTACAGCTGTGAAGTTCTTTCATGAAGTGATGTGAGAAAGAACAAAGTATTAAGCTTCGACCACTTTGTATCCATAATGGTGGAATTTACTTCATGTAAGTAGTTGCAAAATGTTACAATTTGTGATGCCTTACATGACGCAACACAAAAAACATAAACAAACAATCGAGAGTGCGCAGTACGGACTTGAAATCAGCTTTAAATGTGTTTCTCCATGAAATATCAACAACCTCACCCATTTAAGTTAGCACTTGAGCTTGAGTCTGGACCAACCTCCTCGCTACCCAACAACTTTTCCGTGAACCTTTGTTAGAGTGGGCATGGATATTTCCTAAGAGGTGTACTTTTTGAAGCATTTTCATTATTTCCACATTGTGGTCCATGGCCCCTAGTGGGCTTTCCACAAGTTCTACAATGTGGGACCCCCCTCCCACTAGCAGTTCTCTCATCAGTTGATGCGCATGGTTGACCTCTGGCCAATTCCTGTTGTAGCTCTTCCTCTGAAATTTGATAATAACTTGATCATGAGATACTTTACAAATGTTATTCATGTTAGTACAGAATGAATTTGTATTTTCATTGACTTGAAGCATTCATAATAGTTTTGAACCTCCAAGGCAAATTTAAATGGTGCAAGAAAACAGGAAATAAAAAAAAACTTTCGGTCAGAGTGATTGGAAGGTTTAAGAATTGAAAGGGGCTAAATTTCACTGTGGCAGTTAAAATGACTTTTATTAGAACTAGGTATCGTTGCCTTTACTGTCCAGGACACAAACCTTAGTTATTTTTGTGAACCTTAATTTTCACTGCATAATACCTGTGCATGTTGGTGGGCAAATGACCGTCTCCGTCATCTTCCTTGCTTTCCTTTTCCAGCATAGAGTACAGTGAAGGAGGAACCTCTTGTTTCAGTTCATTCTCTAAGTCTAAGGCCTTAAGGTCTGCCCTTGGTGCACTCATGAGGTTATTGTAGATGTCTGCTACATAATCTATGAAAGTACAATACATAGAATTACCAATTACAAAAAATAAGACTAATTAATCCTATTTTTTGAATTTTTCTATTGCTTTCTATTGCTGATCTTTCTATGTACACTTATATTGCTATAACAGTATTTGTTTACGTGAATGTACCGTAATTTGATGGCACTTTGACCTCCCTGACAGTAGCTTCTCCATCTTTGAACTTTGGGTAGAAAACATGTAGAACTGTCTTGCCTTGGTCATCACGCTTTGTCTCCTTCTTGAGATTATAATTAAAATGTAGGGCATGTGATGAACAACGAATATTCAATCCAAGAGAACTTGATTACATAATTAAGCTTAGCTTGTTTTTGATTTAGATAAGATACGTTTCTGTTCTGTTTCATTTATAGAGTTTTTACGCCCCTATTTTCATGTGCTATTGTTCACAGTCTGAATCAATTACGTAGCTAGCCGTTCCTGTTTTCTAACCGGTTTTGAAACTCTACACGTGAATTGTGCCCTTATCAGAGAACCCCCTTTAAGCTTTTGTTAGTTGGAGTTAGGAGATCTACGGAGTAACGTTGGCGTTTTCGGAGTTACGTAGCGTTGGAGCTTCTCTAGCCCTTAAGACAGGATCAGACGTAAGTTTCAGCTTATTGTATTCAGTTTTCGTTTTCCTTTAATTTTGTTTCCTTTGTAATTAGTCTTAGTCCCTTTTTGAACCCGTACATTGTAATTTCCCCTTTAAGTTTTCACCGCATGTGTACAATAATCCAGACGAGTTGGCGATCGTATTAAACGCTGTTGAGTTAACTTGCGCTCATTGTTGCATTCTACACTGTGGTTGACACTTCCCGATCTCCAGTGCACAACACCCCGTGTCCGCTGCACTGGGTACGCGACAGGGCAGCTTAAATTGATCTATTTGAATTAAAAAAAAACAGAGATTATATTATATAGAATATATATATTTCAGCAATTTCAGCAAATGGCAATTACTGCAGTTAGGCTGGACCATATCAATAGTTATGAGAACATTCAATTCAATTTTTTTGGCTTTGGTAACTAATGCTTCCAGGATTTGAAACTTGAATGCCTTTCATGCTGATCATCTGATGAAAATGCCAAAGTGTCTCTTCAATTTGTAAAGTTATTTTGATTGAATTACTTTCAAACATATAATCAAGTTGTTAAATGATAGTAAGCTAAAGTGAATAATTTATTCCTACCTGGTACTGTACTGATGAGTGAAGAATTTTCTGCACCGTTTGCTTGATGATCTAGAAATCAATAAATGTGGTCTTATGTTTACATTGTGTAACTTAACAAAATAAATTATGGAATAAAGTAAGTGGACATTCACGAAACACACGTAAAACCTATCAGATTTTCGGCTTTCACCATGTTCATCTTTGAATGTTCAATTACACATGGCTATTTCTTTTGTTCAGTTAATAATATTATAATAACAAAAGGTTTCATTGTCCATATACATGTATATGTTAAATGATGATTTTAGTCATTTTGGATTTTACATTTGGATGCCATTCCGACTGGTTGGTTTCTGATGTAATATAACTACAGCTGTACTTATCCTTACCATTCACCCTCACGGATTCAGAACTAGATGGTAATAGCTTGTGTATAGCCTCAGCTACACTCTGGGAAGTGAAAACGGCTTGCATTATAGCTTCCTGTGAACCCTGAGGAAACATGGCTTCAAGCTGTTGCTCGATCATGGTACTGTTTAATGGCTGTCCAGGAGGAGAAGTGTTTTCCCTTTGATGATTATTAGTAAAAGAGGAACTGCTTTCCAGGTTGCCAAGTACAGCAGATGAAGGTGCTGAATCTCTGCCACATGCAGGTACCACAAACTGTCTTGTCACAAACAAGGTCTGCATCATTTTTGGGTTCGTCTTGGTCCATCACATTCGTCTTGTACGTTTCTTCGTTTATTTTGCTTTGCCGTTTTCCTGCACTCTCTACGTTCGGTCTTTGTTGGTTACTTTATACTCATTCCCGTGTTTGTAATTTTGTTGTTTTCAGTTGCCGTGTTTCAACCTTCGTTTTGGTGGAATAAATTTCTATGGAAGAAACCAGTTAAGAGTGTGTCCGACTTTATTCCTAAAAGACAAATCTGGTTTATGTGCATGGTCTATTGTGATGTCTTCCGACGCTGTGGATGTTAATTTGTCGAATTCTGCAGGGACGAGCGGTCAACCCTTTCAACGCACAAGTGCACGTGTTCGTAAACCTAACTCTTCTTTGGATCACGAAGGAGCGTCAATTGAACGAATTTGAGAACTAAGACAGAAGAGAGGAGGAGTGCTATCCTCTTTATCTGCAAAAGGAGAGAGATTGACAATGTTCTCACCGATGAAATCAATTTGGAAGCAGTTAACATTAAGCTGCCGGAAGTTACGTCATTGTTTTGTAAATTTGCTGAAGCCCAGCACGCGTATCATGCGGCTTTGACTGACGAAGGTCAAAGACAGGAATCTGAGGTCTATTTCACTGAAATCGAAAGCACTTTGGATTTCTTCTTTCGAACGGTGAACGATTGGCTACGGGTTACGGAAGCTAAACTTAAGGATGATCTGGTAATGCCTGATGACAGTGCTTCTCATGTTGAAATTGGTCTTCGAAACAAGCCTAAACCCTCTGAGTGTGGATCTAGGTCAAGCAGGCTCTCTAAAACAAGCTCAATATCAGCAGCTAGAGCCAAAGAGGCAGCCCGCATTGACGAACTTCGAGCCGAAGTACTTGCTTTAAATCAGTGCCATTCTCTTCAGGAGATGGAACTACTCCTCAAGAGTCAAGAGTATGAGCTTCAGCTGAAGAAAGATGAGCTGAACCTTAAAATGGAATACGCTAAGGCTCTGGCTAGAGAGGAAGCTTATGCTCAAGCAGAAGTAGGAAACTTTGTTCCAAGCAAAGTGTCGGCCTCTAACTCTCGTAGTGATGTTTCAAATGTGACCGCCAACACCAAGGTCAAGTGGACTGATGGCATTAAAAGATCTCAGTTTGCACCTCCTAGAAAAAAAAGCAAGAGTCAATTTGGCAGCTATCGACCTGTCCGGTCTGGCAGGCGATTCCACCTGAGGCTCTGAGAAATCAGGTCTCAGTCACATCGCTTATGACATTCGCGCACAACAAAATCGTGTTATGAAAGAATTTGTGAATCAACAGCAGAGAAATTCGCTCCCCAGGAGACGTGTACCCGTGTTCAGTGGCAACCCGCTGGATTATTGCACCTTTATTCGTGCATTTGAGACTGTCATCGAAACTAGAGAGTCAGATTACGCCAGAAGACTCTATTACCTAGAGCAACATACAGCTGGCAGGCCTCAGGAGTTAGCACGCAGTTGTCTTTACATGAACCCCGAAGCAGGCTACTTGAAAGCAAGGAAGCTTCTAGAGAGTCAATTTGGTCAGAAACATAAAATTGCAATGGTTTATGTGGATAAAGTGACGAATGGTCCTGCTATTAAAGCTGAAGACGCCGAAGCTCTAGAAAATTTCTCCACTTTGCTGGCCAGTTGTACGAATACTCTTAAAGCTATTGGTTACTCCAGCAAGTTTGAAAGCCCAGATTGTATGTGGAAGCTTATCGAGCGACTTCCTCCGAAGCTGCAAGCTAGTTGGCGCGACAACGCTGACAGAATCCTCAACATTGAGGGCAGAGACATTTGTATTGAGACATTTCCCTGTTCTTTGAGCAGAATGCACGTGCTTTGTCCAATCCAGTCTTTGGAAAACTCCCTTTCTTGGAAAAGGAAAAGAAGAATAACAGAGACAGAGGTCACAGATCTAAATCTGTGAAGAGTGGCGACAAGCCGATTGCCCTCGTTACCGTTACTGACAAGAATCCTCCCGGTACATCCAGTCATGACTCGTCCCTTTCTGCCAACCCTTCCAAGAAGAAGTCCCCCTTTTGCAATGCAGATCATACTCTCGCTGAATGTTCCAGTTTCGCTAAATTGCCCGATGCTGATCAGCGTGACTTTGTGATGAAGCAGAGGCTTTGCTTGAATGTCGGCCACCAGTCCAAAGGTTGCTTCAAGAGGAAACCCTGTAATCACTGTGATAAGAAACATGCCACTGTTTTGCATCCAAGTACCCCGGAAGTTGTTGTTGGAGTCAGAACACAACAAGGCTTTGTTGGAACTGAGGGTGGAGATGGCAGGCATCAATCTTTGAACAGCCAGTCAAACACTGTCCAGGACACTGTCCAGAACACGAACCAGAGCACTGGTGATCATTTTTGTGGCTTGACCACAATGGAAGGTTCCCCCGTTACTGCTTTGCCTATAGTGGCTGTAAAGGTTAAAGTTAAAGGAAGTCCTCTGTGCATTGAAACTTATGCATTACTGGACAATGGTTCCAATTCTACCTTTTGTTCAGCCAGTCTGATGGAGTGTTTAATGGTCGTCGGCAAGAAGACAAGACTGAAACTGACCACCATGGATAGCAGTAAAGATGTAGACACGGCTCTTGTTAACAACCTGGTGGAATCTGACCTGGATGAGAATGTTGCCATCCTCCTGCCTGAAGTACTTTCCAGACCAGCTATGCCCATAGGTAGAGATGAAATCCCAAAGCAAAAGGATGTTGAACGATGGTCACACCTTCAGGGCCATGTGTACTTAACCGATCTGAATTCTGGAGTGGACTTATTGATTGGAGCGGATGTTCCTGAAGCCTTGCAGCCAAGAGAGATAATCCCTGCTGCTGATGGAGGTCCATATGCAACCAGAGTTGACCTCGGCTGAGTTATTAATGGTCCAACTTGGAGAAAGCAGAAGTATGTACCTTGCTCTAGTTTCTTCATTACGCCTAAGACTCATCCTATGTGCGCAGCTTGTACTGATCTCGTGGATGCACCTCACTCCAATGGACTGAGTATGTCAAGGGATGACCTTAACTTCATGAACATTGTACCAGGTTTCACTACCATTAAGGAACCGCAACGTGAAAATGCCAGTAAATAGGAGTCAAGCTGAACGAAGAGCCTCTTGCCTCAAACGCAAGCTCTCCAGTGATACCAAACTTCGTGACGACTATGTTGTTTTCCTTGAAGAGGTTATCAGTGCAGGTTATCCAGAGAAGGTACCCCAGAATGTTCTGGATAGATCGGATGGCAAGGTGTGGTTTATCCCACACCACAGTGTCTACCATAACAAGAAGCCGGATAAAATATGCGTGGTGTTTAACTGTTCCGCCCAGTTTCACGGGACGTCCTTAAACAATGAGTTGTTCCAAGGACCAGACCTGACCAACAGTTTAGTTGGTGTGTTGATTCGTTTTCGCCAGGATCCAGTTGCAGTAGTGGGTGACGTTCAATCAATGTTTCACCAGGTGCGCGTTCCGGAAGAAGATAGCGATCTCCTGCAATTTCTCTGGTGGCCCAAAGGTGACTTAGCCAAGAAGCTGGAAGAGTACCGGATGACCGTTCATCTTTTCGGGGCAGTTTCATCGCCAAGTTGTGCCAATTTTGCTATGCGACGAAACGCAGAAAACCACAAGCACGAATTCTCACCTGACGTGGCTGGCTAATACGATCTTGAGAAATTTCTATGTTGATGACTGCCTGAAGTCCTTATCGTCGAATTCTGCAGCAGTCAAGCATGTGGCTGATCTACGTAAACTCATGCTGATTGGTGGATTCAATTTGACTAAATGGGTGAGCAATGATCGGCATGTCTTGGAGTCCATTCCACCAGAAGAAAGAGCCAAGGATGTGAAGGAGCTTGATCTTGAATGCAGTATGCTTCCTACAGAGAGAGCTTTGGGTGTGTCATGGTTTGTCGAGACGGATGCGTTCGGTTTTAAAGTGAACATTAAGGAGAAACCTTGTACCAGGGGTGGGAGTCTCTCAGTCGTTAGTTCAGTCTACGATCCGCTCGGCATGGAAGCTCCTTTCATTCTCCCAGCAAACTTTTTCTTCAGGACCTATGCAGGAAAGGCCTCGGCTGGGATGATGAGATTCCATGTTTACAATTATCTCGATGGCAGGCGTGGCTTGCGGATCTGCCCAAGCTTTCTCAGCTCTCAGTGAACAGATGTCTTAAGGGGGCCGATTTGGAAGAAGTAGTAACTACTGAAATTCATCACTTCTGCGATGCTTCCCAGTGTGCTTATGGAGCCGTCTCATATCTTCAGCAAGTTAATTCAGATGGTCAGGTTCGCTGCTCCTTCTTGGTTGGAAAATCCCGCCTTGCTCCTTTGAAGCAGATGAGTATTCCAAGATTGGAATTAGCAGCTGCAACTGTGTCAGTTCGGTTAAACAAGCTGCTGAAGAATGAGCTGGAAATCCCAATAGACAAAATCACCTTTTGGACTGACAGCATGACTGTCCTGCACTACATTGCAAATGAGTCTAAACACTTCCATACTTACGTTGCTAACCGTGTTGCTATCATTAGAGCAGACTCAAGGCCTTAACAATGGAGATACATAGAATCCGAGTCTAATCCAGCCAACGAAGCCTCACGAGGAACTTCTGCAGATGCATTCATTTCAAATGACCGTTGGATAAAGGGGCCGGATTTCCTTCTAAAGCCTCCTGCCGAATGGATTAACCTACCCAAACACAGTACAGAGCTGTCTGGTGACGACCCGGAGGTGAAATGAGAGTCAAAATCCTTTGTTGTCGACATGCGTCCGAGAGAGATCCAGTCCAATGTTATGTCCTTGGAGGGTTGTCCAATACTGTGAAATAGAATCGATTGGAAGATGGGTCATAACAATTCGATCGATTCGGTCGATTTGTCAAATGGAGAATACTTATATTTGATTGGAAAAGTCCAGCTTACCATTGGACTGCTGTATGTCATTAGCTAGACTTAGAAAAATATCGCTGTTGTAGTAGGGCCCCATAAACTTTTGTCGATTCGATCGATTCGTTCGATTTGTCAAATGGAGAATACTTATATTCGATTGGAAAAGTGCAGCTTTCTATTGGACTGTTGCATGTCATTAGCGAGCCAGAGAAAAATATTGTCGTTTATGAAGGGCCCCATAAACTTTTGTGGATTTGGTCAATTGGAGAATACTTATATTCGATCAGAAACTAGTGATCACGTGGCGTAATTTCGGTTCGCTGATTGGGTGATACTTTTATCAAGATGGCCGCAACTGAGTGGAAATTTGTGACGTGAAGTAATGGCAAAAGTATAGCGTAAGTATAGCAAAATTATAAGGATTCGAGTCCAACTTGGGTTCCTTCGGATCGTTGTACCGCTTTTTTTAATTGATAAGTTGTATTGTCTACTTTATCTTTTGTTTTACTGGGACTTCAACCCCCCCCCAAGCCTCGCGTGAATCTTCCAAGGCTTGATGTTATTGTTTAGTTGTTTCTGAGAAAAGCGCGTCACAGAATAAGGTCTGTTAGGTTCCAAAATCGAGAAAGTATTGTGTAATTTGTGACGCATTTATTGGTAGGTTTTTCAGGTAACTGCTTCTGATATTGTGGATTACTTGATAGAATTGCGTGAAATTGTGGTTTGAACTACCTTTTCTTGCAAATTAAAGACAACACGATAAACTTTTCGCGATAAATTGGCGTCTTGGTTAGGCATGCTGTATGCCTGGATAGGTCAGGCAGATTTCAATAAGCTATGCTATATTAAAGAATTCTTTTACTTCATATATTAGCAGAAGAATTATATTGTGCTGGTTAACACGATATATTTTGTCAGATGGTGTTTGGAAGTAATAAAAACATTGCTATTGTCGAAGTTTGATTTATTGTGTGATTTTTTCAATTGTTTTAGCTTAGTTTGGGCATCTTGACTTCTCTTTTAGTAACTGATCATTTATAATAAATGGTATAATAAAATAAGGTTGCCATGATAAAGGTTATGATAAAAGTTATTTGTAAATCATTTGTAAGGTGAGATGTCTATAATAATTTTTTTATCCACTGCACCTCATTGAGTGGATATAATTACTGAGGCACATAAAGTTCTATTGTTCTCTCTCTGCATTAAATCAACGATTGTAGTCTTTAAGATGACAAAACAACTGTCTGAGGAAAACGGTGGCGGTCCTTTTTGTCAGCAGGGAAATTATCAGGGGTAATATAATTAAACGCGCTAAATAAGCATGCAGCAATATTAAAAATATTGCAGTGTGCAGGCTGCAATATTAAAGATATTGCAGTGTGCAGGCTGCAATATTAAAAATATTGCAGCTAGCCTGTTTTAGGAAATTTAATGTATAAAGTGCACAAAAACTGATAGCTTACAACATTGTCAACAGTATCGTTTGCGTTTAATTCTCGTTCATTGCAACTTAATTATTTTGTTTCAAAGTGCCACTTTAATCAACTAAAACTTTCAAACACTAAAAATAAATGCAATCACGGAGACTGATAGTATGGAACACAATTGATTGTATTAAGTATTC
Source organism: Micromussa lordhowensis (assembly GCA_964020085.1). NCBI lineage: Eukaryota > Metazoa > Cnidaria > Anthozoa > Scleractinia > Lobophylliidae > Micromussa > Micromussa lordhowensis. The sequence goes on from OZ026600.1 coordinate 15,998,646, forward strand.
ATCAGTTTATTTATAGGAAATAACAATTGTAGTGGAATTAGTGCTAACAACTACCGACTGATTACTACCCTCTTGATCACATTTTTCCGGGCTTACTACTTTAACCTCTTGTCCGATATAATTTTCCCCAGCACCGTTTTCGTCCTTTTTCTCTACATCAGTTACAGCCTTTTTTGAAAGAGAACCCTGCAAAATTTTGCTTGCTTCCCTTTTGAGTGCCGATGAGGTACGTTTATATGCTCTGACACCATCGGAAGACCGATGGCCGGTGGTTTCTTGGATAAGTTCTGGAACACCACTATCATACAATCGTGTAGCACAAGAACGCCTCAAAGAGTGATTAGTGTAGTGCCCATCGAACTGCGCTTTTTTCATAATTTTCTTTACTACATTTCCTAAAGTTTCTCTCCCTGCTGCCTTTTTGTAGTACCATATTTTCCCATTTGGCTTTGGCAAAGCGCGCAAATAAAATGCGTTGTCACTAACTTTATTTGGCACGTGAGACAAGTATTTTTTATACAGCTCAACCGGACATCGCTCAACATTTGTCAAATTCGTATATGCCCGAACAACTTTCCTTTTGATACGCAAATGACTCAATCCCCCATTATTTTTCTTACTGATATCCTCGGTATACTGCAAAAATTCACGCCCAAATTCATCACACTGTAAAGATAATTGTGAATTTCTTAGTCTCAAGTTTCGGTGTTCTTGCCCGGCCCTCAGAGCAAAATTAACGCCTAAAACCCAAACCAACGTATCGCGAAGCAATTCTGCATTTTCACTACCAGGAAAACCATGTTCCCACAAATAGTTTTCTTGTTCCTGGGTTATCAAATTTGCCTGGTTAACATCTTCTCCTATACCTTGCCGTGCTCTTTCTTTCATTACAAAGTTAAAGCAGAATTCAGATTTCTAAATGTACAACCTTTCTTGTCAATCAAAGTTAAATTTCGCTTACATTGCACACGTAAATACATCTGAATGCTACTCAAAATTTCATTTAGAGTTTTTCCAGGATACTCTTGGCCATCTTCCTTTCTCACTTCTGCAAAAAACGAGCTAATGTAAAGTCCAACATCTCGTCGGACATGTCGTGTATATCTTGTTCAATTACCGGCTCGCCACTATAATCTTGTTTCAAAACCGCTTTGTTTCTCTGCTTCTTCCAATCCTCAAAGACTTTCAAAACCCACGCCCATTTTCGGCGGCTGGCGTCCGATACCCAGCTTTTGTCAAACTTCTCGCATTCTGAAGCGGTAATGGGCGTTCTAAAACTTTGCTCTATTTAAAAAAAAAAGAAAATGGAAACGCCGCCTTTAGAAGTCGATAAAGAATTAAAGCACTGACAGAAATGTCCAAACGTTACACGACATTACCTTCGATTTCTGCTGAAATATCTGCTTTCGAAGAACTCTGTGTAATAAATAACCCTTCGTCTTCCGACGAATCAACCGTCTTTCTAAACCCAGGTTCACACTGAGTAAAATGACTGAATTCTCTGGCTTATAAAGTATGCAAATTTGTAGTGTTACACAGCTTGCACGAATTAATTCCATCGTTGGAATTGTTTTGAACAACTATAACAACGAGCTACAATAACAATCCTCGGTATCATTAAAATCGAAGATATATTCATCACAAACAAGGAACAATAGCAATGAGCATCACAATTATCTCACATACGTGCGACCAAAATCGAAGATCCAACACAGACACACAACAATAGGATTTCATGGGAATCAATAATTATAATAGATAATTACTTCGGCACATGGCCATTATGAGAAATATTGCAGCCAGCTTCGGCCTACGGCCTCAGCTGGCTGCAATATTTCTCATAATGCCATGTGCCTCAGGAATTATCTATTAAATAATGCCCAAAACAAGTTAAAATATCATGTGGTATTTGTACTCCAGAGTACCAGTTAGACAGGTTTGTTTGCTGAAGACCAATCACTTAGGTGGATTTCTCACGCCGATTCCATTCCGTTTTGATAACTCTTTGTGAACACCAGTTTTTTTCTTGCATGTGAAGGTGCTTCTCCACACTGGCGGTTTTACTGCTTTGCTAATTGTTTATGCTATGGTTATATGGCCTGTCAATGCACTTGAGATTCTGCACATTTACTTAAAACAGCTATTGGAGGAGCTGGTGAAAACAGTATTACTTTTTTGTTAAATGACTTGACTTGAGAGGGGCTACAGATTTGTGTGAATCCTTTTTAATAATAGTCTGATTCTTTCATCTAAGTGATTATGTTGCTGCAAGAAAAATTTACCAAGATCTACTTTACAAATCCTGGCAAATGAAAGGAGCTGCATTAGTCTTGTGCATGTGAAAAGTGTAGCCTAAATTTGTCCAGTTTCTTTTTTGGATTCTTGTCCTTTTTTCAATCCCAACTATCCTTGTTCCTTTATGGTTTAATTTCACTAAATATGGTGTTTCAGCGTTCCCTCAATTTAAAGGTGAATTTGTAGCCTAACATTCTTGAAATTAAAATTTATAAATAAATGGGCGAGTTAAAAAAATGATGTACTTTATTTTGTTGTATTTTTATTGTTGCTTCTATTAGCTCCTTGGATTTGTTTTCAGGTATATTTTTGGTTAGGTTTCGATTACCATTTGTTACTTTAGTTCATTATGCAATCTTTATACGGAATGTGGTTCAGAAATTGTTGCATCAGTAAGGCATATTAACCCAGACCTGATAAAAGAAGCTTTTGATTGAGATATCTAGCAACACTACCACAAGTCAAGTGGTCCATTGAGTAAAAAGTAAAGAAGAATGGCGTTTTTCTTTTTGGAGTATCTTTTTTATTATAGAGATGTTTATGGTTTTGTTTCATGCAAATGATGATAGTGATGCTGTCATAGGTGGTCAATTAAAACAGTATAACACTCAATCAAGAATATCTCCAGTATTATTGGAGCAGTGTTTTTCAAATTTGGCACTACAAATGTACATCAGAAAAGAAACAGAGTGATGGCAGCCGACTATGTTGTTACACTATTCGATAAGAACCTGTGAAAAACCTGTGAAATATCATCTGACAAAGAAACACCCTGTGAAAAAACCTGTGAGTTTTGCAAGGGCTAAATTTTGTGAAAAAACCTGTGAAAAAACCTGTGAATAAACTGTCATGAAATCTCATGAAAGTTGAATCTATGAAAAATTGATTAAAGTACATGTAACAAAAAATGAAATGATGAAGATAAAACCAAGAAGAAAATCACAGTGTAAAACCCAGTCGGGGGTAATGGCTTGAAAGTTTTACATCATTTAAATCCCATTTTGATTTACCTGTAACACATGGTTTATTATAAGCAACCTGTTGAGTTATCAGTGGGCTGGATTGCACCAGCATGTGTGTGCCAAATTGTTGATTTGGCTATCCAGCCCAATCTACGAAATTGCAAGATTTAGTTGAATCTTGCATTTCATTGATTCACCAGGCCGTATCATTTGTGCGGACTGTGAACGCCAAACAAAACACACTGACATCAACAGGCCCAATTGGCAGGCCTTGAATCTTGAAATATTTGTTTACTTTGGTTGTTATTTAACAAATTGACATTGATTTTCTTGTGTCTGTCCTGTAATCGAATATGAATTTCATCATAATATCATCAAAGAAGCTGAGGATCCACTCGACCATTGCCTTGTGGATCTGCAGACTACTTTGTCAATGTAATGACAGAATTCAGTGTCAAAAACTGACAATTTTGTTTTCGTGATAACAAATTGTCAAATTGTCTGCTCTCGCTCATTGACACATTGCATAAATTATAAATTCATGTGTCTGTCTACTTATGGACAATAAAAATTAGGCAATGAGCGTGCAAGAATTTATTTGGTTATCATAAAATTGTACTTTGCTCATTAAATGGGGTTTAATGAGCAACTGTAAAATAATATGAACATCCAAAGAATATTAAATCATGTAAAACTATGATCAGACTTTTTCCCTATGATTATGCTAAAAATTAATTATCAATATAACACAAACGATATTGATCATTGACTCTTATAGATATGGTGGCTCTGAAAAGAACCATTTTATTTACTAGACATCACTCTCATTGTCGGTCTCAAATTTGTTCTCAAACTCCTTGTCACCTTCTGCCCCTCCCAAACAACATCATCTCCAGTGCCATCGAGTGCACACAAAATCTCTCAGAACTTGAGTGGTTTGGCAACCTGACTGGCTGGAATCTCATCCCATGCTTTCTGAATCCATTGAAGAACCTGAACTCCCATCTTGGTGGCTGCTTCTTTCCCAATGGAAACTGTAGCTGAGTAGACCTATAGAACCAGAATAACATACAAAATTTCAAGGATCTGCAGTTTTAATATCAAAGCATGTTCAAGTTACTGAATTGGTGTCAATTTATTTTGCGTCTGTCCCATTATTGATGATAAATTGGGTCATAACTTTGTCAAAGTGGCATGTCGAACCACGAGCTGCAGACGAGTGGTTCCGCAGTAAACTTTGACAATGTTATAATGCAGTGTAACATTGATAAGAGGACAGACGCATAAAAAAGTGATGTCAATTTCGTTTTTACAATAACAAGACCACAAAAATGGTCAACTGCGGGGAATAAATGAGAAGGAAAGACGCCCTAAACTTGCCGTAAACAAAGATAAGTAAATTTTATTTAATATGATGCGAACATTGACAATTGCTTTTCTTGCTTTTTGTTGGCTATTTCTCTGGTTAAAAAGTTGACAGTATGGCAGTTGAAAGTTGAACTTGGAAGTTTGCATAAATCAAAATTTTACCTGTCTGTACTCTTATTGATGATAAAAATGAGCCAATCAATTGTAAAATAATTTTTCATGTTATTGTTGCAAACGGCTTTGTAGCCATTTTACCAAAGGTAGTTTGAATCAAATCCAGCTTTGAAGTAATACTTTACTTGTTTCTGAAGTCTTCAAAGCTGCATTAAATCTGCTATCTGTATTCAAAACACAGTTGAAAATGCACCGATTGTCATGCCTTTGTGCCAGCAAAGGAAAAGAAAAAAAATTAACTACCCATTGCTCTCCAGCAAGAAGCCGTGATGCTCAAATATTGTCCTCATGATTTTCCTCTTTCATACCACTTAGATGTTGTTTGTGGTTTCTTTTGTAGTTTCCTGTGTTATGAGTTGAAGTGGAACTAGCAGTCTGGGTTCAAGCCCTGGCCTGAGACATTGTGTTGTGTTCTTCAGCAAGACACTTTACTCTCACAGTGTCTGTCTCCGCCCACATATATAAATGGGTGCTGGTAAATTTAATGCTGGGTGTAATTTTGGGTTATGTGATGGACAAGCATGCCATTGATGGGGGAGTAAAAATACTCCTAGTTACTGTATGCTACTAAAACTGGAGATAAGCTCTGGTCTGAGGGACACTTGGCTTGTGTGCAGACACTGAAAGTTTCAAATATATGTAGCTGATGGACACTAAAAGCATACAGCACAAACATTGGTATTTTAAATGATGTTACAACTCAGTCCTGGTATTTATCTTTATAGTTAGCACAATGGTCTTACTGCACTGTTCTCCAGCAGTTTGAGGAAATAACATCCAGCTGGAACATAACTCACAAGAGCTCTAGTAAGACAGGTGCAACTGTGTGACTCAGCTTCTTCAATGGCTCTGAAAAGAACCATTCACAAATTTTATGACAACCAGGCTAGTTGTGACATGCAATTGAGGTCACTGCTTAAAATAACATTAACTTTGTTTGAATGGTTCTGAAAAGAACAAATAAAATGAATGAATAAAGGAGTGAATTTTAAATAATGGTAGCTGTGCACATTAAATGAAATTCAGGAACCACAGTTTGTCAGCATCAGGTGCTGTGACAAGTGGTTTGCAGAGCTTGCTGACTTCAACAACACTTCTTCCAGCAACAGTTGTGGTTGGAACATAACCACATCCTGCTCCTTGCATCTTGCTGAGGTCTGCCATAAAGGTTGACAACAGCAAAGTCATGGCATTGGCCAGCAAAGGAATGTTGTACTCTTTCAAAGGATGGTGTAGTGGCTCCCACTACTTCCAAAGAAACAAAAGATGACTTTGTGTATGTTCCCTCCCTCTTCTCAGCCTCCAGGTCTTCTGCCCTCAATACCCAGGAAGCTCCCTTGCTTGCAATATGAACGAGGTGATACTTGTTCATACAAGCATCACCCCCTTGCAACATTTGGGCTTCTTCAGGGGAGAAGTGGTGGGATTCTGGTTGCCAGGAACACATGTGTGGAAAGGCAGACAATTTCCTGGCAAGCCTGGCGCGGTGTTTTTCAGCCTCGTACATTGTCTCCAAGCGAGCAAGCTTGGGGTATTTGGAGTGGTATAGAGCCATCAATTCTGCCAGTTCTCCAAGTGTCAAAGAGTGTGTTTGCCCTTTGTCTCTTCTGACAATGCACACATCAGTGGTTCCAATGATGTCTTCTCCAGATGTAATGTCAGCATTCTGATCATCGGTCATGTCATCTGAATATGAAAGGTTTCAAGAGGGACATGTAAGTGCATTGTGGTATATTTTCCAGTGTGAAAAAATAATCCATTTGAAACTGAATATCCTGTTTGCATTTTGTGATTGTTTGCAGATTACATCCTGTGTCATGTTCTCAGTTACATCAGCAGTGATATATTTCAGAGCCATATTTTCATTGACATGGTGAGTAAAATTCTTTCAATAGGATTAATTTTCGCATCTGTTTCAAATCAATACTACCTAATAATTATTAAGAGATTAAATGGATCATTGTGAAGCACACAGTACAGGGCATAAGTAAGAATACATGCATACAAATACTTACCTGTCTGTGATGCATATAACTGTTTCTTTAGCTAGCAGAATTATAATTTTTAAGGTTAAAATAATAATTATCCAACAATCATGCGCTTTTTTTAAGAGCCAACGTGTGTAAACAGAGTTATAATAACGGTACCACAGCCCACAGTACTGTACTGGCAGCAACAAATTGAAGGTGCTGGTATAACCTCATATGGAACCCCTTCTCTCGTTTTAACCAGTCCCAGATGTGCAAAGAGTTAGGACTAAGCATTGCAGGTTGTCAGTTATCCGGTTAAATATGAGTATAAGCATCAAAAATTTAGAAAGAATGTTAGCAATATTAGCAATTAAAAAATTATTTTAAGAGGTTAGATGTTTTGTGCTA
>OZ026600.1:16008322-16010822 GCA_964020085.1 Micromussa lordhowensis
CACCTCTTGTCTCATTTCTTGCAAGACTAGACTAGAGTGTTCTCTGTCACAAGATATCATCTAACTTGCAAGATGTGTCTGGTCTGGCAATAGCCATTAACCATTGAAATGTCTGTTTTGGAATTTCTTGTGACATGATGAAGTTTACCACGTGAGAGCATCTTGTTTTTCAGGCTCTTATTTTACACACCACTTCAAATAAGAGCCATTTGCAACTTAAAAACAAAAAACTTAAATGAAATGAAAAACTTGTGGCTGGTCTGATTGTCATTACAGCATGTTGGCTTTGCATAAATATTAAGTGGAAACTTGCAAGCAAGACCCAATACTATCATGGCAAATGAAGAAACTGAACAGAAACATTTCCTTTTTAAATTTCAAATCAAGACATTGGTGAAAGTGCATGAATAATTATTGAGTAAAATGTCAGTAAAGCAGTGAATTTGCATAAGTGTGTGCGTCCTTTGAACTCGCATTTGAATTGAAAACTGCTGTTGGTTTCTCCTGAGACAAAAGTTTCAAGATGAGATTCTCATCTCACGAGGTGGTAACATACTTTTCAGCAGTACTGTAATTACTTCTTTCTGCCTTGCTTTGTGCACTGCCATTCTTGATTTCTCTTGTACAGGGATTTTTTTCCAAAAATCAACCCAATTCAGTAGCCCTGAAAAATACATGATTTATCCCTAATTGGTTTACAGAAATCTCTATTCGAATGCACTATCTTATCATGATGAATAAATGAAGTAAATTAAAAAGCAATATTACCTATCTTACCAATTCAAAGTGATCACCGAGCTTTTACAAAAAGTGAAGGTAATCTAGTTCGCTGCATTAAGGATGGAATAAAACTTTTTATACCAACTAATAGAACACATAATACTTATCTTGAATTTCACACCAAGCACATGCCTTGTAGGCTCCTGAACCAAGGACATTGAAAACCTTACCCACACCAGGATAATCAAGAACATAAGATAACATCTCACACTTAAACAGAAATGGTGCCTTGCTGTATGAATCGTAAACAGATTTGCAAGACAGCTGTAACAGCTCATCAACAAGCAAGTCAAGATATCGCTGAAGAGTTTCGGGTTCCCGTGATCCGTTTCCTATACAATATTTAGGAACAAACAAGTCAGTAAATTAGGCTGTTTAGATGTGAAGAAGAAGATCTGAAACAAGAAAATAAAGGAATGCTTTCTCCACAAATGCATCATTGCCTTGTTACATGCAGTCTACCAAACCATAACAAAATGCCAGCTCCTTGGTTCCATAATAAAAAAACAACTGTGACAAAAGGAAGCATGCATTATATAAAAAAAGCGAAGCCTTAGAGCCAAGGGTGGCCCATAGCTGCCGGAGCTTATCCCGGTTTCTGTAGCATGAAGCGGCAAGAAGTATTTCTACTTCCCCTGGACGGGATGCTAGTCCATCGCAGGTCACTCCCCCGCAATTTTGTTAGGTTTCCCTAACAAATAGCAGGTACCCATTTATACACCTGGGTGGAAAGAGGTACTGTGAGAGTAAAGTGTCTTGCCCAAGAACACAACACACTGTCCCCGGCCAGGGCTCGAACCCGGACCGCTCGCTCCGGAGTCGAGCGCACTAACCATGAGGCCACCGCGCCTCCCAAAAGGAAGCATGCATTATAACCCTATATAAAAACAACATCTAAAAAATCTAAAATTATTTCTTCTACGCTGCTCAACTGACAATGAGCATGAATAGGAGAAAATTAAAATTCAAACAGGTTCAAGAGGAATAACTAGCATTAACAGTTCTCTACTCACTATTTAGCTGATAAATTTCAATGGACATATATTCACCTGGAATTATGCCAACAAGTAACAGCCTCTCAAACAGGTACCTGATCTGTCGGGGCAATTCAGCATAGCCAGAGTAATTGGCCACATGGAGTATGAAGTTTTATTTTTGTTGAACGGATTCATGCCATCTGTAGATGATTGCAAAAAGACTGTTCTTTCCCTGGCACTACTTCCGAAGGTATTCCATGATGGAGATTGCTGAATATCATCCATGACATCAGGCTGGGTGTGATCCTTTTCAGTTATACTAAATGACTGGACCACTTGGGCTAGTGATGTTGTCCCATAAAGGCGACCGAAACGTGGCCCAAGTGGCAAATAAATAAAATGCTTCCTAGCAATGTTTCTACTTAAAAAACTATCTGAGCCACATTTGGGGCATTTCACCAGAGTGCTATACTTATAACTGTCAGTGTCCCGAAACAGAACACAGTCACAAGGACAGGCATGAAAACAAAGGCTTTTTACAAGATAAGGTTTAATAACTGAGTATGCCTCGTCATAGTTACCCGGTAACAGGTTCCCTGATGGAAGGAGACACTTCTGCACACAAAATTGATATGAGAGACTCTCTTTACTAATACCAGGATTTGAAGAAAACCACAAAAACTGAGAAGCAACAGCTTGTAAAAGTGTAACAGAACTTCCAGGATACAGTGGGGTGTTAGCAA
>OZ026600.1:16020822-16035822 GCA_964020085.1 Micromussa lordhowensis
GTAACTGTCAACGGCGGAAGGAAAATCTAGACCGCCCTTGTGATTACGAAACTCTCTGGACGAAACAACACAGCAACAACTATAATCAAAGCCAATAGGACAGCCGAAGGCTAAGAACTCGCACACCGCCTGGTCTGAATACTCTGATAATAGCAAGCGCCATAAAGAAAGATTAAACGACGTGGGCACCACAACGCGCGCGCCTATAAAATTTGGGACCCCTAGGGTGTACACTCTGTTGTGCAACTCCACAAGAGAATATGGAGCGAAAGCATTGGAAACAGGACGATCTAACGAAGAACTAAAACTAACTACATTACTGTCCTTAAAAGTAACAGTAGAGTGTTCCTGCGACGACAACAATGAAACATCTACTTCGGAGCTAAGCACATCGATAGTAATGTCATGCGGATTGGAGGGTGTGTCTGACTCACAAACCGATGGTACTGTTAATTCTGTCAAGTTATCAGATCTTAAGTCTTGAATAAACTGTTCCTGCACGGAAGAGTTCAAGTCTGGAAGAGACGTATCCTGTACGCTAAGTCTAGAGTCTTGAGAAACGTTGATAATTTTAAGTCTAGAATCATTAATAAAGTCTTGCAAAAAAAATCCAGAGTTGTGAAAAACCAAATCCTGATCGTCTGAAGTGAGGTCTTGCACATCACAAACATCTGGGGTTAAAATTTATAATGTCAGGGCCAGAAGAGTCTTGGAAAGGTAAATAGGCACAATCCTGAGAAATAGGGATATGTCAGGCGGATGTTTCCGTAGCACTAGCAGCCTTTGGCGTCTCGCCCTTCAAAGGACAATCTTTAGAAAATTCCGTGTGACGCGCCGATACGCGTGAATCCACCCAACAACGTGCACAAATATGCTGAAACCATTTACGTTCACCGCGAAGAGTGCCATAATGATCCTTCGAGAACTTGCAAACACTGTACTGGAAATCTCGGCAGAAGAAAACTGCCACAGAATTCTCCATACGAGTGGCCCCTGTCCTCGACTGCCTGCTTGAGGGTTGTAAGATTCTGTTTTCCAAATGAGTGAAAGAGTCTCCCCAGCGAGCCCGACCACACTCAATCTCAAAGAGCACTGCAGCATGAAGTTCACGAACCGAAGGCCAGGTGAACTGCGTGGCTAAATACATCAACAAGGAGAGGTATTGATTCGCGCGCGAAGTTCCACAGGAGAGAGATCAGGGCGTTGGAGGATAGTGGCATAGCCGCCCGCAAACTCGGCTAAGGTTAAATTGTCATATTTCTTCTCTTTAGAGATGTAGAATAAACTAAGATGACTATGCGGTCATAGCTGGGGTGTTACCACACGACTTGTTAATTTACTAGCTTTCCCCGATTTCAATGAGTGGCGCCTACCTCTGGATTTACGGGATGATTGCTTTTCTTCGCCATCACTTTCATCGGAGCTGCTCTGATCCAATTTAGCTAGGAACTGGTCCACCCGCGCTGTAAGCGAAGCCTTTTGGCGTAAGTCGGGAAGCGTGTGTGGCGGTCGCATCTCTCCATCATGGAATTGAGGTGGGGCATTAGTTTTCTCCAGCTCCGTGTTTCGAGCACGTAAACCTTCTAATTCGCGCCTCATTTGCTCCATTTTAGTAGAATGCTCGAGCTCAGCATTGGCAGCCTTAGCACTTTCCAGTTGTTGCTGGAGTGTGGCAAAATCCGTGGAGATCGAATTGTCGTGTTGCTCGTGAGACGTATCCAGAACCGGACTGTACGGATCCGGGTGCTGTTCCTCTGATCGTCCGGGCGAGAAACCAAAAGCAGGAAACTGTACCTGTTTCCCCGCGTGTAGGACCGCGTAGTCCAGACGCTCACGAGGACGAAGACCATATGTTGATTTAGCCATATCGTGCGAGTATAGAAGACAATGCAAATTACAATAGTATATCGTTTATAGAAGACAAGGCAACTTGACTCCAGGAGAATACACACGAAAATGAATGCCTCCGGCGTTACATCCGTATATATAACATAGATCACAGCGCTTTCAAGCAAGTTTTGATGATAGATCGCAGATAGCAGCTTTTTGAACTTGGTAATTTGGAACGATTGTTAAAGCTACCGGCGTTAAAATGACAGCAAAAGCGGTCGGTAAAAACTCAAGCTCTTGTTTTAGCGTGAAGAATTAATTTGCACATGTGGTGATGTAGTGAAGCATGTCTGGAAAGTTTGGAATATTTTTTTGCTTTTAACTAGGTTCCTTCGCGTTTAATAGCTTGAACGAAAAATTACTATTATTGAACTTCTCTTCGCATTTCTTTCATTTGGTCCCCTGTATTTGGCAATTTTAGGTTTTAAAAGTGAACAGTACCTTTCACGCTGGATTTCTGCATTTTTGCTCATGGATGTTATGTAACATCCATGAGCTTAGGGGGCAATCGGATGGCGCTCGATCACTCACTCACTCGATTCTGATTAATTTATTCATTAAACCGGATTAAATCGTTTCTCCCAACCCTCCCCTGCTTAGTATGGTTCTTGTCCTAGGCACTTCGTGGGGTAGGTTCAGCAGGTTTTAGCGGGGTACTAGAAAGACGAATTTTTGTCCGACAACATGGAGTTCAAACATATGGCGGCTAACGTGGCACGAAGATGGTTTTTGGTTCAACTCGTGGAGTTGTAAAATTGAAATTTGTCAAGCTAAGCAGCAGTAGCTGTAACAAATGGAGATGGAAAGACAAGAAGACGTGTATTGCAGCAACGAAGAGACCTTTCGTGGAGGCCAGATTGAAAATTATAAAGCTAAGGAACATTAGCTTCGGCAAAATGGATTTTGAAATCAAAAGCTGCGATGCTCGCTTCGAAATCTACGATGCTCAGTAAAAGGCGACGATGTCACGACCGAAAAAATGCCTGGTAAAATGTTACCTGGAGGAGGAAACAATGCAAAGGCAAATGAATGGAGTTTTTACGGGAGAAGGAGATTAAAGGGTATTGCTTATTGGAAACAGTCTGTTTCTCGCTATAGGTCAGTGTCTCTTGCCTTTTCAGTTCCTTACATTTTTGGCCCTCGTGCTACCCTTTCCTCGTTTATGCCTGCAAGGCAGGGCATATTTGTTAGGGATACACTTGGCCTTGTTTTAGGAAAGTGTTGTAAAGTTCAGTGTGACAAAGCAAGCTTGGTTACATATTACAGTTGGAAATATAACCTATGTATAAGCCTTTGTTGTTAACGTAGCCATGTAAATATCTCTACTACGTGTCGCTTGAAATATAGAAAACTAGTTCTTGATATCCGTTTTAAAACATGTGGGAATATTAGTTCCTCACTGACTTCTTGAGGGGCACGGGGGTAGACTGATGAATTCGAGGGTGTAAAATATCAAGTCTTTATCAAAGCTATAAACGGAGCTCGGGAGAAATTCCGGTGAATAGAAGGGTTGTAATGTTGTATTTTGCACGAACTAACAACCTACCCCATAACAATTTAAATTGATTTCTCTCCATAAAGTTTCAGAAATGTATTAAATACAAAGTAATTATTCATCGTACAGTTTTGACATACTTAAACAGTTCTCCCCTTCGGCAGTTAAGCCACTGCTGTTGAATTAAATTTGATAACATGTTCTAAGAAATACCATAATTTAAAAGCAACGCCAAGTGTTGCAGCTCCAAGCGTTTGTTGAAACAAGACAAGATAGTTATTTTCGTGACCACGCCAAAGTAATATTATGTCATGTTTGGAGATATCTTTTTAGGGTGAGTATTTCTGCTATGCTCTAATGTCACGGTGCAGAGAACGGCATGTAGGTGTGTTTTTGGCAAGATAAACGCATCACGTTTAACCCGAGACAATATATGTTATTGTATTTGGTGCCAATTTCCACTAAAAAGAAATAAGAACTGTTAGATCTTTTTTATAGGAGTAATATGCAAGAACTGGAGTTTTTTTGTATTTGGTGAAATAAGGTAATTGATGAAACAGACTCAGAGATGTTTGGGAAGAACGCATGTGTTGTTGTGTTATGTAATTTTATGGGGGATAACAAGTTGTTAAGTGAATTTGTCATCATATGTCACAGATGAAATCATGCGATTGTAAAACATGTAAGCTAAAAGTTGACCTTTTAATGAAATGGATAAGATTTGGTAGGGCTATCGAATGGTATTCGCGAGAATGTGAGCGGTTCTTTTATTTTTGCGAGGAAGAGCTGTGACATAGTTTATCTTGAGAGCAGCCGGAGCACTTTAGAAAGTACATGTAGAAGACTTGTAGAGATGGCGAGCAGCGAAAAGATTTTTAAATTTTTCTTTAGCTGATTTTTTTTTTCTTTAATACAAAGAAAACCTTTTGCACACATTCCGGTAGCTTACAGCTAAAGCCTTATTGTTTGATGCCAAATTACTTCAGGTGGCTTCACGCGAGCATCACTTGATTTTCATGCGAATGACCGTGCAGGTGACATATATTTTCATACCGATAGTTTCGCTCAAAGACTCGTTTTGCCACAGTGACAAAATGTAAACTTGGCATTGGGCTATTCATCCATGAGCTGCTCAGGGAGCCTTTGATTAATTTACGGCGACTATCAGGCGGTTTGTTTATTTTCTTCATTCGCTTTCTTCAATTAGCTCATTTTTGCATATGCCATTTCTCGGCTTCCTTTGGACATTTTGTCGCGGGGTAAAGAAACTAAAGAAATAACACAACAAGTTGATGCATGAGGTCTTTTTGTTAATGGTTTTGAGTATTTTGGTCCTTTTACGTGTTCGACTTTAAATAAATAACATCTTGAAACCTGATCCTGTGTCTGTGATTACTGTACATCTGGTTTATTTTTGTGCTCGCTCTGAAATATTCCAAAAAACGCCAGGGAATTAGAGGTGGGTCGCGGGCAATTTCCTTTAGGCATCAGTGGGTTAATATGAACAGAGGTTCTCTTCAATCAAGAAGTTTCAGGCATATACACCTTTTGGTTCTAGGTACAGCTTTGCAGGATTCGGGGGTTTTCAGGAGCTTTAACAACCGACCGGGAGGGAACTGGGATAGAAATAAACAACAGTTGAAAGGATTCACGAACATGCACGTGTGTTCAGATTGAAAGGCCCTCATGAATTTGGTTGCGTGTGTTTTGAAGCGGCACAAGAGCAGAGAACTGGAGATGTTTTTGTTTTGTTTGTGGAAAAAGTTCACTGTCTTCATAATGCACTTAAGAGTATTCAACTTCTCTGCGTATAAAACTGAGCTTGAACTTAACTTGAGAAGGTGAAGCTGCTTGAAAACGTTGAATTTACCGTAGGTAAGTAAGATTTAAGTGACTGTCATAGATAAAATGCTATCCCCTCAATCTGCAGTCAATGACTTCAAACCCGCACACTTTTTGCAAACAGTTTATCAGCATGTGTTTACAAATTTATTGCTCGTAAGTTGGACTACACGGCAGGTTGTTCGTATCAGTCCCTAAAAGAAAATTGTGTAAACGCTGCTGAACTGCCATTCAATATGTTGCGAAATTTTGTGTGCTACCTGGCGATTTATCGTTTGTGCTCACGAATTTCCTTGAGCTGAACGAAAGTTCAAACAAAAATAGCCCTTTGTTCAAACAAATTATCACTCCATATGCCTTGAAAATCCATGCGAACTTTCGAGCGAACTTTCGTCGAAAAAGCACGGGAACAAAGAACGAAATTCGCGTATTTCGCTTGCATTACTTTTGCACAATACTGTACATAACCTGGTGAATTGTTGCTTTATTATGCTTGTTTCTTAGGGCAGTTTTCTTAGGGTTTTAATTTCGCGCACGCTTTTGCTATTGTCGCACACGCTTTTCGCGATTGTTAATTCCTTTCGCTCAACACGGGTCATATTGTCGCTCACGCTTAAAGAACGAGGTATACATATTTGGCTTGTTTGTTGTCGCCCACGCTTTTGCTATTGTCGCCCATGTTTTCGCTCCAAACGGGTCCCTGGATTGTTAATTTCTTTTGCCTGACATGGGTCATATTGTCGCTCACGCTTAGAGAACGGGGTATACATATTAGGCTTGTTCTTGTTTTGGCTTGTTCTTGTTTGTTGTTACCCACCCTTTTGCGGTACATTTGTTTATAGTCGTCATTCAAGTGTATCCACCGGTTCGACATATTTTTAATTTGAAATCAAGAATGAAATAACCATTCCCACCAATCGAACGAATCGATCGATTCGACAATCATGCACCGGGTCGCCGTTGTCACTAATGAGATGCAATTGTCCGATCGACAACCGCACTTGTCGAATCGATAGGAAACTTTTCCATTTGACAAATCGAACGAGTCGATCGAATCGACAGCACTTTGTCCACTTCTCGCTAATGAAATGCAATTTTCCGATCAATGCAATTGTCCGATCAACGACCGCACCTGTCGAATCGATAGTAAACTTTTCCGTTTGACAAATCGAACGAATCGATCAAATCGACAGCACTTTGTCCACTTCTCGCTAATCAAATGGAATTTTTCCGATCGACAACAAATAGAACGTTGTTTTGTCGGTTGGACTCTATGCGACAGTATTAGACATGAGTGTGTCCTTGGTCCAGCGGTTCTCATCTTCGCTCAAATTGTTGAAGTTCATTGCGGTTTGTCTTCAGTGCCAAAGTAGATTTATTACCAGGAAACGAAATCTACGCAAGACAACTTTGACAGAAGTTCCCAGTTGTCCAGTTTGGAACCTTTGTCCTGTTCAGAGATAAATGATGCAGAGAGAGAACTAATCATGTTTGACCAGAGTCGTACCTTCGCCGAAGAGAGAAGAGCCATAGAGAAAGGGGATTGTGTGAAGAAGTCAAGCGTGCTCGCAAAATTGGATCCGACCTTGGTGAACGGTCTTCTTCGTGTGGGTGGACGTCTAAGTAGAGCACCTCTGCATGATGACTTGAAGCACCAGATAATTATCGCCAAAGATTCTCCTCTTGCCCAGCTTCTGATCCAGCCCTTTCACCAGAAGAGTGGTCACTCTGGCAGAGAATATGTTCTGTCCCTCGAGAGAAAGATTTTGGCTCATCCGTGCTAATGTTACCGTATGAAGTGTACTTTCATCTTGCTTTGGTTGCAGACGACGTCAGAGCGCTGTTGGAGAACAAAAAAGGCCAATTTGCCACGCCCTCGAGTAACCCCAGATCAACCCCCCTTCACTTGTGTTGGGATAGACTATTTTGGTCCCTTCTTTGTTCGTCAAAAGAGAAGCATGGTTAAACGCTATGGAGCTATATTTACTTGTTCGGCTGTCAGAGGTGTTCACCTGGAAATTTCATATTCGTTGGACACAGATTCCTTCATCCTCGTCAGGCTTCATCGCCTGAAGAGGTCAGGTGAAAGAGATACGTTCTGACAATGGAACCAATTTCACAGGGGCTGAAAAGTAGCTAGGAGTCATGATTGAAGGCTGGAACCAAGCCCAGATCCACGAAGAGCTCTTACAGAAAAGTATTCAATGGTATTTCAATCCGCCGCCGGCCTCGCGTCATGGCAGCGCTTGGGAAAGAATGATAAGATCCACACGAAAGATCCTGGGAAGCCTAGTTAAAGAGCAAACGATCGACAATGAGAGCCTTCAAACTCTAATGTGTGAAGCCGAGAGCATCATCAGTGGCAGACCGTTGACTGCAATCTCTGATGACCCTAAAGATTTGGAGCCCTTGATGCCGAATCACCTGTTGTTGTTACATCAGGAAGCTTCTCTTCCACCAGGTGTTTTCGAGAGAAGTCAGTTGTACTCAAGGCGAAGGTGGCTGCAAGTTCAATATTTAGCCAACGTCTTCTAGTACAGATGGAAAAGAGAGTACCTCCCATTGTTGCAAGAGCGCCAAAAGTGGTTACGCCCAAGAAGAAATTTCTCGGTCGGAGACACCGTTATTATTGCGAACGAGCAGTTGCCTAGGAATTTATGGCCGATTGGTAGAGTCAGTGAGGTTTACTCTGATAGCAGTGGTTTCGTTCGACGTGTCAAGGTCATAACGAAGTCGACGCTGGAACGTCCATTCAGCAAGCTTTGTTTATTGGAACAAGTTTAGAGACACGTTAGAGACTTAATCTTAAGAACACCAATCAGGAAGCTGTGTCTTCATGGGAAACACTAGATAGTGTCGCTTTATAGCAGTTCTCTTTGTTGTATTTGCAAAGAATCTACGTTTTAGTGAGTACCGCTTTACGCTTTAATCACTTAAGTAATTCTGAGCCTGTTTGTTTTGTTGGTAAATTCAAGGTTTTCACCTTCGTATTTAAGGGGCCGGAATGTAGGCGCCAGAATTTGGATTTGTTCACACCATAGTTTTTGCGTGATTGGTTTTCTTTAGTTTCGTGTTTGGTGTTAGTTTTCGCGTAATTAGCTTTCTTTGATTCATGGCCTTTTGTATATGTTATGTTTATTTGCATTCTCTATAAGTTCGGTTCGCGTGTAATTTATTTCAGTTAGTAGCATTTTCTAGGTTTTGTGTATTTGGATCAGTGGATTTTCTACAGTCTTTTTTGGGTTCGTCTTGGTCTGTCACATTCATCTTGTAAGTTTCTTTGTTCATTTCGCTTTGCTGTTTTCCTGCACTCTTCACGTTTGGTCTTTGTTAGTTACTTTGTGCTCATACCCATGTTTGTAATTTTGTTGTTTTCAGTTACTGTGTTTCAACCTTCGTTTTGGTGGAATAAATTTCTATGGAAGAAACCAGTTTAAAGCGTGTGCGACTTTAATAATTAAATACGATAAGCATTTGAGAACAGTACACAAGGGAAGTGTAGAAAACCCAAGCCGAAGGCGAGTGTTTTCTTCATTTCTCTAGTGTTCTCAAATGTCCGGAGTGTGTTCATTCACAGTCTAATACACAGCTTAAACACGAAGGCGCGCTATATAAGGGAAGGCTCCTCCCCCTGTTTCAGCTTGCTGGTTGTAACTAACCAAAATGGCGGCTAACGGCCACAATAAAAGAAGGACAGATATGCTGAGAAATGTTGCTTACTTGTGTAATTACCAGTAGAAAAAGCTTGTCACCAATTTTGTTTGCCTTTTTTAATGTTTTCCGAACTATTTACGACTATAAGTTGAAGTATAACTGCCAATATAAGCGATGTCGCTGTCGAATTGTTGTTGTTGTTTACAGAGGTCCGTATGCCACGACAGTTGAGTGACAACTGTTCTGGAGGTACCTAAGGTACCTCGCCTTATATAGCGCGTCTTCGTGTTTAAGTTTCTTCATTTGCTTTATGATAGAGATTTTACCAGTGGAAACAATAAAACACACTTTTTCTATGTTTTCTACTCTGAGAAAACATAGGTTTTCGACCAATCAAAGCGCATGCAGGGTCCTAGCTATATTATAATACTGTATTATTTATTAACATTGTTGCCATGCTTACTTCCTCTCTGCCTTTGATTTCCTCCAATACTCTGACATAGATTGGACTTGTTCCTGAAATATGCTTTAGTACTTTGGCATTAAGCTCTTGGCCTTCCTGTTGTTTTATGGGTAAACTATTTGAACCAATGCTCCTTACAAACTCAAAGCTAAATATAACAAAACTTCAAGGTTGCAATCCACTTACATGTAAAAATAAACATATTCACAACAAACACTCTTGTTTACCAGTGGTATTTGTTAGAGAAATTAATGGCGATGGGATGGGTGTGGTATTAAATTCAAAATAAAATATATCTGTTTGCCAATACTCTGCCGTCTGGTACTAGTACATCTAACTGGGCATTTTAAAACAACAATGAATATTACGTATTATTATATGGCAAACTCAGTCTTAGGTAAATCCCTGGGCTCTGATTGGTTCTTTCTCGGTCAGGATTTTGCAGTACGGACCATTTCCATGGAAACGGTCCAACCCGTTTATTTTTGTTTAGGAGCGAAGCCGGCAAATTCAAAACTTGCAACCAAGCGAAAAAAATTGTGAATATTGTCATTCTTCACAGTGAAACTACCAGAAGATGGATGAAGAAGATGAACATTCTCCAAGCGAGTTTTATTATCCTGAAGATGTTGAAACTTTTGATGCAGAAACTGAAACAGGCATCACCGAAAGCCAGGTGGCCATAGATGATTTTACCAACAGAAAAGTGCAAACACAAACAAAAAGACAGCTACTGATATGAACACTCTTCTTCGCCACATGGAAGCTAATGGTATGAAAAATGAAAAAATTGAAAGCTTGACCACCTTTTGTCGAAATTTTTTTTGAACGCACGCAAGCAAAATGGAGAAAAGTACGAGCCGGCGACAGTTTCCAGTTTCCAGCGATACTTAAGTGAGATACTTATACTATACAGCGATACTTAAGTGAGAAGAAATATCCATTTAACATACTCAAGGACAATGAGTTCCAAAAATCCAGAAAAGTCCTTGCAGCAAAGCGAAAGTCACTTGTTCACGAGCACGGCAAAGGAAACAAACCGCAAGCTGCTCAGGCTATAGATGAAGACACAGAGGATGCCCTTTTTGAAGCAGGAGAATTTGGTGACTCTAATTCAGTTGCGCTTCAAAGAACTGTGTGGTGGCTTTTATCTCTACACTTCGGTTACCGAGCAAGAGTCGGAAGTTGCGCTGGGGTGACGTTCAGCTTCAACAACAGCAGAATGATGGTCACGAAGTCTTGGTTTGGTTGGCCGAGCGAGGCACGAAGACCCAACATGGTCAGGAGAGAGGATACCAAAGGGCGTTCCAACCAAAGATTTATGCCACCAATACAGCAAGATGTCCTGTCAGTTTTTACAAAAAATTCAGCAGTCACCGGCCGGTGGAAATGAACGCACCAAAATCAACGTTTTACTTAGCGGTCCGCCATAATTGACGATCAAATGAAGAAATTTGGTATATGAAGGTGCATCCCTCGGAAGAAACGAGATAGGAAAGTGTATGTCCACCGCAGCGAAGAATGCTGGCCTTCAGAGAGAGGGGAAAAAGTAACTAATCATTCCGTCAGGAAAACCTGTATTTCGAGGCTCCTTGATACTGAAGTTCCCAGAGAACTTTGTAGCCCAACTGAGTGGCCACAAAAGCACGGAGAGTTTACAGTCCTACAAGTCCGCCAGTGCCAAACACCAAAAGAGGATGTCCTTGACCCTCAGCAGAGCTGATGTTTCTGGATCCAGAGATGAAGCTTTATCAAGTGTCCATAATCAACGGTTTCAAGCAGTAACTCGCTCGACTACAGACACCGCTGCAAGTTCGACAACAACTACATTGATTGATCAGTCAAGCGATCCGTTACTGTCTTCCACCGCTCCAATTTTTACAGGTGCAAACATAGGATCCATCAGCGGGTGCACATTCCAAGTATTTCATGGCAGTGTGTAAATTGTCCAGAATGAAAGGAAGCGTCGGATTGTTATCGACAGCGAGGAGGACGATTGACTTTGAAGCTATTTTTTGTCCAGTTTTGAATTAATTCACTTGACACTGACTTGATCCATATTTTGTAAACAAGAAAATATTGTTTGATCGACAAGAAACCCTTTCTCAAGTTTTAGAATCAACAACTGCTTTTGTTAGATTCCGTTAGAAAGCGTTTTTGAAGTTTTGTTTAAGCTAATTTTGGACGATTTCACATTCAATAAATTTGTTTTTCGAACTCGTGGTAGCTTGCTTTTGTCTGAGCTGCTCAGGTCATCGCGAATACGTCACGTCGGAAGCCCTTTAAGTGCAAGCTACCGGAAGTGCATTTTACTATCAGAAACAGTGTGCCATATAATAAACTACTTACTAACCTAGCTAGCTCGAGCCCAACTGGGGAATATTGGCCCTCTGTCGTTTTGTACGGACCTCGCTGCGCTCGGTCCGTACTGCCACGACCTCGAGCCAATATTCCCTGGTACGGCCCTCGCGCTCGGTTAGTAAGGGGTTATTATTTCAACAAGCATTTATTGTACACACAGACTTTCTGATTGTGATATTTGATATTTCCATTGCAACATCACTAGAATACCTCAGTTTTTTAAAAAAAAGCACTCTGTTTGCAGCAAAATATTTCCTCACCATTTATTTTAAATCTTTATTATTATGATTACTATTGTTATTGTTATTATTATAAAAATACACACATTTTATTATTATTATTATTATTATTATTATTATTATTACATGTATTATTATTAAAGTCTTAATGCTCACCTCACATTATTACCACTTTAGTTTTTTAGAACACATTCAAAAAGATTCTCTATCTCCTGCCTCAAAGTTGCCGCACTCCAATCTTTAACCACTGGCCACGCATCTATGTAGAGGTTTTTCCGGATCAAATCTGCCTTTACTTCCCCACACGGAACCTTCTCCCATTCAGGACAATCAAGAAGACAGACGCCTTTGTAAAACACACTTGGTTCAGCCACATCCTGTGTTAATTTTTGGTTTCTCTGAGGGTGGTGTATGGCTGAAATCACCCATTGTGGGACCGTGATGTCCCCCGTCTTCCTGAATCTCTTACGCTCCTTCCGTAATTGGAAGTCGCTGAAAAGTTATTCGCTGCAGCCCTGATAGATGCCACTGTCAATGGCAAAATCACTTGCACGGTGGTGCTTGTGGATGCGCGTGGTATTCGGAAGGCCCGGTTCAGTTCAGAAGTCACTGATACCTCGTTTCTGGTTTTAGTATTTGATGCTGCGGTTTGAACTGCATTTTCTTGTCGCAGCAAGTTGCTCAAGTTGTTGATGACCACATTGACGATTTCTTGTACAGAACTAGCAGGCTGCACGTTGCCAGCCATTGTTTGCAGCTTGTGGAAATTCTCACATAGAAGTTCCCACGCGGTGAAATTCTCACATTCCCATATTCTAAGAGTAGCACTCCCTGTGATGCCATATCAGGATATGCCCTATTACATCCGGTTGAAGTGGTAATCAGTTTCGCTTCCTCTCGACTAGTTTTTTTTTCGATGTTAATTTTTCTGCTTCACTGCACTTTTGTGTTGGCCATATTTTTTCATCAATTTTTAAGCCTAAAACCACAATTTTTTATTGCGTGAACCATTATTTGTTTGGAGCAAAATTTCATTTGCTCGACTACGCACTTTTAATCTCACTGTTTATCTCTCCAAGTCAGTCATCTTTTTTTAGGTTTATTTTTTTAGGTTTATTTTACTCAAGAAAAAAATATGCAAACTAGGCTAAGTGTAGATAGAATCTACCCATGGCTTATTATTAGTAATTACTTTTTCGCACCTATAGCGGTTTAGGACGCATGCAGAGAGAGGATATGCCCTATTACATCCGGTTGAAGCGCTAATCAGGTTCCGCTTCCTCTCGACAAGTTTTTTTTTTTTTCAATGTTAGTTTTCCACTTCACTGCACTTTTGTGTTGGCCATATTTTTTCATGAATTTTTAAATCTAAAACCACAATTTTTTATTGTCGTGGACCATTATTTTTTTGGAGTAAAATTTCATTTGCTCGACCACGCACTTTTAATCTGACTGTTTATTTCTCCAAGTCAGTCATCTTTTTTTAGGCTTATTTTTTATTTTTAAATCTAAAACCACATTTTTTTTGTTGTCCTGGACCATTATTTTTTGTTTTAAAGTAGCATTTTGCTTATTCGAGCACATGTTTTTAATATCACTATTTATTTCTCCAAGTAAGTCAATTTTTAGGTTTATTTTTGTCCGCAACGAAACGCCATAGCAAGGAGCCCAAAATGTTTCCTTAAGGCACTCCAGATGCTTGTTCAGACCAGCAGGAAGAATGGCCTTCAATGACTACTCTTTGTCTTCTGGTAGTCAAAAAGTTTGAAATCCATTCCAGTATCTTGACCCTTGATTCCGTGCTGTTGGAGTTTTAGTAGCAGCTGTGAATGAGAGACTTTATCAAAGGCTTTCGCAAAGTCTAGAAAAATTGTGTCCACAGAGCCACGCTCGTCAATAATACGAAGCCACTCGTGGACAAGCTGGAGCAGCTGAGTTGATCGTTATTGAATTTCACTCAAATTGTTTTGTCCCTTGCTGCTTTAATTTTAATTAAGGCACCAAGTCTTTATAGGCTGTATTTCTGAAGCTTGACATGTTTGTCACTCATCTCAAACAGAGAGAAAGATCAAAGACTGGGGGTTTAGAAAAATGCTCAACTTTTTTTTTCTGGTATCAGACTAATTCAGCCACCCTGATCGGACTATACCCTATTGCAACAGTTACTGATTATGACAACCTGTTTTTCTTGCAACCCCTTGTTAAAAACTCACATTGATAAGGTGAATAAAAATGTTGTTATGCTGTTGTTACAAAACTGTGTATTAAATTTTATTCAACCCCATGAAATGACGTGGAAAATGTGCTTTTTTACACCAACTTTAAGGCTACTACTTTCTTTACAATTAATCCTTTTAATAGCTTACTGATACGAAACAACAATTCAGAGTTTTAAGGTGCTCTGGACACTTGTGCATATGGGATATCCAATAGCAAGGTTGTAATGTTGTTTCAAGATCATGCTTGCTGAGATACAACAGGTAGTAGGACACTAGTTGAGAGTTCTTCTGAACACTAATGTAATAAGCTAAATTGAAGGGTTTGATTTTTTATTTCTAACAATGTACGCACAAGGTAAAGTCTGCATACGAGCCAAGGGCCCCATCAGGCCAAAACTTATCCTGGTTCTTATATAGCATGAAGCAACTAGGAGTATTTCTACTCACCCCTGGATGGGATACTAGTCCATCATAGGGCTACCAACATTTGAGGTCGTCAGTACCCATTTATATGCCTGGGTGGAGAGAGGCACTGTGAGAGTAAAGTGTATTACCAACACAATGACCCTGACCAGGGCTCAAACAATAAGGCCAACAAGCCTTCCACACACAAAAACAGCCTATAAAGATTGTCTTGTAGCTTTTTACTTTTGTGTCTCATAACCATTATACCTTTGATGCTATTTTGTAGAATGTACATGATTTGACAAATAATTTGTGTTAAAAATGAACAGAAATCTAGGTGCCCTAAATTTAATTATCAAAGCTGAAAAACATACTCAATGTCCAGTTTAATGGCATGTGTTTGACATTTTTACTTGTTTATGATGAATCTTG
>OZ026600.1:16040822-16148322 GCA_964020085.1 Micromussa lordhowensis
GCTTTAACTTGAGCCTGGGTCTTCTTAAGTTCTTTCCCCGCCCCAGCCAGAGATTGGGCAATTGGTCCATAACAGGCTCTGTTGCATGGTGGATAAAACGGGTGCTGTGTGGCTCTCCAGAGTAATTTCCTCGGTCTGTTGATGAGAGATAGAGCTCTTCTGTTGTGGTTGCACCAGTTGCTCCTGCAATAGGGCATGATCAGCTGGCCAGAGCTTTAACTTGAACCTTGGTCTTCTTAAGTTCTTTCCCCGCCCCAGCCAGAGATTGGGCAATTAGTCCACCACCGTACTGACCAGCTGTTGGAAACTGGAAGTTCCCAAAAAGGGATATATCTTTCATTGTCCAAACTTTGTTTAGTGCCTTGGTTCGGTCTTTGTTCAGCTTACGTCACTGGACATTCTTCATTGACTATGAAAATATCAGAACAAAACAGAAAGAGAGTGGTTAAAATTTGTAAAATGAAAACATTATTTACCTCAAAGTGATATCCATAATAGCATTAGGAGTTCAGGACTTTCACTATGAAACATCTTCAAAATTATAAAAAAAATTGTTACGCTACAGGCAAGTGAAATTTGCAGGTAAATTCAAATAGCATGAGCAATATTTTAAAATCATCATGACATTTTTTATTGTGCACCAAAGCAATTACATTTCAAGTATCCAAGGGTTTCTGAAATGAAGAGCTACCAGGCATAACATCTATTAAAGTGGAGTTCTCATTTGAAATGCACTTTGCATGTGGAGTTTTTGTTAAGGCAGCTCAACATAGCTTAAACGTTTTCTCAGCCATTAAACATACTACAGAGTGTATTGACATTCTATAAATGACATTATTGAATAAGGCAATGATGCATACCGCAGTTATCTCTCCAAGCTGATTTCCTGTCTCCAGGATGTTGCCAACTTGCACCCAATGTACTATTTTGTGGCTAATATGGGCAAAATGTGTATCAAGCTGGGACTTTCCTTCTCCTGCTTCGAAGGTATTGTACTCTACCAAGGTTAAATCAAATGCTTGATTTACTTCAGTCAGGTAGAGTAGGAAGCCTGAATTATGGTAATGAGGGCCATTAAAATAACATACAAACAACCAAAATTAGAATGGAAAATAGTTCTCTAGATATTGATATTTCATATCTGCACATTCAGACAATCATCACACAGGACAATGTTACTCTATGCACAATAAGAGAAAACAGGGTCCTGCAGACATTACCACGCTGAATTCCAGGTTATTCACACGAGATCTGACAGCTACATTTCACAGTCATGGCTCAAAAAAAGTCAAATCCAGCACCAAATGTGCAAAACTACTTCTTTGAAATCGCATATAATAACAAAATGTTTCGTCACACACAATTATTTCTGTTCATGAAATATAATACAAGAAAACTTTAGACTAGTCCAGCTGCCAATCGTGGTAATAATAAACCAAGATTGAAATCAGTTGTTCCACTTACCAGAAAACAAGTACACTTGCCACATCCATGGCACTCTGGCGGAACCAAGAATCTTGCTTGGTGTCTTCCCACCATTGGTCCAGCACCTCACAAACGTTCTTGTTTTCCTCAACTTGGGCTCTAGCAAGGAGGCCATGGAGAGATCTCTTGCCATACCAGTCTCTTTGAATCTCACAAAGATGCACACCAAGCTCCAGTTTCATTTTGTAATCAATTATTACCACTGCTTCGCCTGGCTGGAGATTGTTGAGCACAAATTTGTGGTAGTCTCCCTGATGCTTAGTTCTCAACAAATGCCCAATATACAACAAACTGGAGGGCATCACTTTCTTCAACTCCTCTTTTAGTCTGTCTTGCTCAGAGGTGTCTGCTATCCTCATGTGAACGTTCACGACCTTCTCAACTTGAATTAATGCAACAACATCAGGGCACGAATTTGGATGAGTTTCTCTACATGACCCAAAAGCAAAGTTTGAGACAAGGGGAATGCCTCTCTGCAATTTTCCTGAACTGTGTCTTAAGGAGCTGCTAGTGTTTTCTCTTCTTTGAGTGAGACGGCTGCATTACGTTCAATGTCATTCAACAAAGTTTGCATCTTGTGATAATTGGAGTGACCATAATCCTCGGAAAGATTACAAAGTCCGGCCAACATAGTGTCAGAGCGAAAGCTTGGTGGAAGATGGCTATAAATATATGTTCTCTTTACATCATTAGGATACTCTAACAGGTACCAATATCTTCTTTACTTTCCTTCAATACTTTCCAATACCTGACAGGAGTTTCTTGATCATAAACAATGATGCTCCAGCAGGATGAAGGTCTTGATACATCATGAAGAACTTTGAGAGTTCCTCAAGAACAACTGGACTCACACACTGTCGTTGGAACTTGCACTAGGATGGCGTGGTCCCACCACGACCAAAGAGGATTGCATGGACTCTCGCTGCAGTGACAGTATATGGAGAGCAACCAAAATGTTCTTGCAGGAACCGATATGTGTAATCCATGGCAACAATGGACAACAACCTCCTCCATCCATCTGCGAAATATGTCATTCTCCCAACAGATTCAGCAGCAACAATCCTGTTATTAAATTCTTGTGGTGTTTGGCACCAGACTATGTCAATTTACTATCTTTTTAAGATGAACCAATAAACAACTTTGCCTTTTGAGCTGCTGTATTCTTTCTGACCTCACATGCCTTTTCTTTAAACACGCATTCTTTATAGTCCTTTATAAGAGATTCCAGGAGTGGATTGTTCTCTGTACTTGATGCACCAAATGCAGAAACCCATTTCTTGCACCCAACCATTTCAGTAATTAATTGAGGCAAGTCTGCTTCTTCGAAAACTACAACTTTCAAAGCTGCTTGTCTTAAGGTGTCAATTATTTCACTTCTGATTTTTCTCTGACCACGTAAACTTTGATTTTTATAAGGAATTACTGGAGGACTGGGTCGCTGTGTGCTTTTATCATGTTTTTCACATGACATGACTGGTGCAGGCATGAAATCTTCAACATGATTATCATCTTCTAGGCATGGGCTTGCAAAGTATGAAATAAAAGGCATCAGAACATGATGTCAGAAGATCAATTCATGGTCATCTCATTCTGAAATACTTGTTACTTTTCTCCTCTTGTTCATACCACCTGGCCCTCGACCGTATTATTGCCCCTTATGCAATATACCCATACTGAAGATCATACTCAGTCTTCAAAATCTCAAGTTTGTCAACATTTTCTAGTGACGGGTCCTGATCGCATTGTACCTGAAAGTTTTTCAATTTTTTTTCTAAATCTGCCATTTTGGCCTTTCTTTCCCTTGCTTTACATTTACTCTAAGAAATTGTATCTTGTCAAATTTTGTACTTAATAAGGTCCCAAAACAATCTAGGGTCTTCAATATCTTGGAATTCTTCGACCCAGAACTCATATGTACTATTAATTTAAGTAACATAGTCCTTATCATCTAATAAACTTGCGTTAATCTTCCAGAAAGAGGGTCCACGTATATGTTTCTCTATTCCATTAATCAACAGCAGAATTGCTGAGTGATCTGACTTAATGGAAGGAACAATGTCTACCTGATCATCTCCTCTTGCAGAGCATTGTCAACTAACCAAAAATCAAGCCTTCTTTGAATTGTTGGTGTTTTCTGTCTCCAAGTGAATCGTCTTATTTCTGGACTCCTCGCCTTCCAAAAGTCAACTAAATCCCGCAATAAGCAAATGTTCTCAATCTCCTTAGCCGATTCCTTCAATTTTGGTTTGCCACCAAATCCATCAAGGTCAGGGTCTAAAATAACATTGAAATCCCCATCCATTATGATCCTACAGTCATCATCTATACCGCTATTGAGGAGAGCATGCGCGCCATCGTGGAGTTAGGACGCAATTTTTAAGCGGAGCCTACTCCATCCTAAATTCAGTTAAAATTTGGATACAATCGGCTATAAGAGGTAAAAAAAGTTGAAAGATGGAATCTAAATGAAGAAGAGAAGAGGCAAACATAAAAGAGGCAAACGAGGTTTTACTGAAGAAGAAGTAAACTCCGCCAAGAAACCTAACATGGAGGCGGCCGACTGTACCAACAACGACAACGAAGTTGAAGAATTAGAGGTTGATTTTTACGAAACAGTGTCCGAACAAGAACCAAGTCTTAAAGACATAAAGGATATGCTTTCATGTGTTCAAGCCACGCTCAAAGATATTCAGAAAGATGGCAGACGAACTGGCCAAGCTAAAGTCTTCCTTCGGCTTTCAAGAACTACAACTAAATTCCCTCAGGGAGTCTCTAAGGAAGGCGACAAAGGCAAACGACGCAATGAAACTAAAGTTACGAGCGCTGAGAGAGAAATTTAACAAACAGAAATCTGCAACTGATGAGTTGTACGAAAGTCTTGACGACCTCGAGCAATATTCAAGGAAGAACTCCCTTGAAATTCATGGCGTCCCCGAAGATTTATATACTTCTGCGGAAGATGTGGTCATCAAGTTAAGTGAGCTGTTAAACGAGCTTGTTCGAGGCGAAGATATTGACATCACATATAAAATTTACAGTGATAAAAACAAACCGAGAAATATCATTGTCAAGTTTATAAGCCACAAGAAAAAACTGCACTTTATAAGAAGCGAACTGCATTAAAGAACGTGAGGATCTCACAGTTGTTTCCACATTGCCCAGCAGCCACAGCTTTGGCCTCAAAACGGTTGTACATTAAGGATGGAATGCTGAGCAGTGTGTGGTCTATGGACGGCAAAATTTTTGTCAAGACTTCGCCCGAGGGTGCAGCACATAGGATTCATTGCCAGGAAGACCTTGACAACTTATGACAGTAAGCTAGCCCGACTGCACTTTATCGCATTTTTTTTTTTTTTTCTTTTTTTCCCCTTTTATTTCCATTTTCTTTGTTATTATTAGTTACAGCTCTATTAATAGTTACATAATTAGTCCCATACTTACAATACTTACAACACTAAACGTCTAAATAAAACAACACTGGTCAAGATGCAACACTGGTCAAGATGCAGGGGGAATTCACAGGGTTTTAGCTACAGCTATATCAGAGGATGTCTTTTCGTTAGTTGAAATTTTACTTTCGATATTTTGTTTTAGTTGATATTTTCCAATTTGTACATGAGAGATAACTTATTAATAAATTCGTGCATGTGAATGCCCTTACTATTGATTTTGTTTGAATAAATGTAATGGCGCATAGCTAGGGTAGTGTAGTTAAATTTATAGATTAGCTTTGTTTCTTTGGAGTTCGGGATAATACCGAACAAGAGTTCCTTCGTGGTCGGGGAGATCTGACAACAATTAGCTTCATTGAACCATTGTATAACTTTTTTTGTAAAGGACTCAGTAAACGGACAATCAATAAAAGTGTGCTCAATGGAGTCCTTATTCCCACAATAGAGGCATTCGTCATCAGTTGTGATACCGAATTTGAATAGTTCTTTCCTAGTTATTACGATTCTGTGAATTAGTTTAAACTGGAACTCTTTAAGCCTAGTTTCCTTACAGATGTTCTTTAGTGACTTGAAAATACTGGTCCACGAGTCTTTATTTATAGAGAGGTTTTCACTCCAACGTGTGGGGCCAGTTTGATCATGGGTGTGAGTCTTGGAAACAAACAATTTATAGAAATCTCTTGACCTTGCCATGCAAAAATTAATTTGAACTGAATCGTTCAGAATAAAAAAATATTGTCATTACTGGTAAAGAACGATTTATTAAGGGTGTCAGGTTGTTTAGCTATGGACAGGAGGTGCTTAGGAATGGCGCTAAGCACTTGATAGTATTGTAGAAAACTGGTTCTGCATGAATATTTAAGTGAGAATGCTTGAAAAGTTAACAGATTACCAGTTTCATCTAACAAGTCCTTTATAGAGATAATACCCTTCTTAAACCAGTCCCTCCAAAAAAATTGTTTCCCGCCAATAAGTATTTCTTTGTTGTTGAATAATATTAAATTTTGTTTTTGGTCATAATCATACAGATTTTTTAAATCAGTAAAATTATCAAGGATATTCTTATAAAAGACTGGTAAATCTTTGAAGTGTTTTGTATCATAGTTGCACCTTAAGAGGAAGTTAAGGCCGCCCACTCCCTTAAAAAAATGATTCGGAATGGTACACCAGTTACTGTTAACGGATTTTATCAATCTAGGGATCCATGCAAGTTTTAAGGCTTTGAACATAATATTTGTATCAGTCATGCGGATTCCTCCTCTATCTGGGTCTTGATAAAGGCCAGATCTTTTTATTTTATCTTTTTTATTTCTCCAAAGAAATCTAAACAATTTTGTTTTTACTAAATCCGCCGTTCCTTGAGGAGCTGTAAGATTGGACGCCGAATAAACTAATTGTGACAAACCCAAGATTTTTAGTATCATTACTCTTCCGAATACGGTCAAGTCTCTTGAGCTCCACATATCCAGTTTAGTTTGAAGTTTTCGTATCTTCTGGCCAACATTAAGGTCGTTGTTCCCTTTTTCATCATAAGAAAAATGGATCCCAAGAATTTTCACAGGGCAATGAAACCATGAAATATTTAGAGGTTTGTTTTTATTATTCATCCATTTCCCTAACCAAATCGCCTTTGTTTTCTTCACATTTAAATAGAGACCCGCTAGTTTCCCAAAGTCTTCCACTATTTTCAGTGTTTTTTCTAATGATCCTAAGTCAGCATTAAATAGGGTGGTATCATCTGCAAACTGAGAGAGCTTGATTTCATTTCCAAATATCTTAATGCCTTTTACGGTTGAGTCCTGACGGATTTTATTAGCAAGCAGTTCGGCTGAAAGAATAAAGAGGTAAGGAGAGAGAGGGCAACCCTGACGTACTCCTTTAGACGGTTTAAACCAGTTTGTTCTATTGCCGTTATTGACTACTGTACTCTCTATGTTTGAATAAAAAGTGCTGACCCAGCGTTTCATGTCCGTTCCAAAATTAAAATAGTCGAGCGTTTTCATTATAAAGGGCCATTCGAGAGAATCAAAGGCCTTCCGAAAGTCTAGTGATGTTAGTATGCCTGGGAGATTCTGTGTTTTTGCTATTTCCATTACGTCGTTTATGAGACGGATATTTTCTCCTATATAGCGTCCTTTAACAAAGCCTGTTTGATCCGGGTGAATTAGATTTCCAAGTATTGGTTCGAGACGTTTTGCAATTGCTTTGGCAGCAATCTTAAAGTCGACATTAAGTAACGTAATCGGTCTCCAATTGCAGAGATCTAAGAGGGAACCGTCCTCTTTTGGGGTAAGTGTGATTATTCCCCTTCGTTGAGAGATGCTAAGTTCACATTTCGCATGTGCTTCATTAAAACTTGCTAATAAATCATTCCCTAGTAGATAAAAGAAACATTTATAAAATTCTATTGTGAAGCCATCTTCTCCGGGGGCTTTATCATTCTGGAAGGTTTCTAGAGCTTTTCTGCATTCGTCGTATGTTAGTGGACCTTCAAGATTGTCTCGCTCTTCATCCCTGAGAGTTGGGATTTCTATCGCATCTTTATCTCTTACAGTTGTTCGTTCTAAGATACGAATTAGGATGGATCTGACACAAAGCTTCAAACGCCTTTTGATAGCATGCAGCTAAATGCTTGTATCTGCCTGTGTTTTGTGTTTACTGTTTGTATTTGTCAGTTTTTGCGTTTCTTTTTTTAATATTTTACGGTGTCGGTCTAACTATAAGCCAGTATTTCAGCGACTCTGTGCATTTAAAATTATGTTTATCAATTGTTGTGCCCCATGATAAAATTATCATCTGCTAACATAAATAGGTCACGGCCATGTCATTGCAAAAGAAAATCAGTCTTTTATCTTTAAATGTTAGAGGCTTAAGAAATCGAGTCAAACGAAGAAGTACTTTTAGTTTCCTAAAAGATCAAAGTTGTGACATTTTCCTCCTCCAGGAAACATTCTCGGAACCCAAAGATGAATTGATATGGAAGAGTGAGTGGGGAGGTGCTATTTTTTTTCCCACGGGTCAACTCATAGTAAAGGAGTTTCTATTCTGATAAATCCATTAAGAACATTGAATGTGAAAGCAACCAGTTAAGATCCTGACGGGAGAATTGTATCAGTTGACTTGATTTATAGTTCAGGCAGAATTTCAATCTGCAATGTTTACACGCCTAATGACTGCCAGCAACAACAGAAATTCTTGCTAAATTTAAACAGATATTTGGTGTCAAACACAGAAAATCTTATTGTGGGAGGTGATTGGAATGTTACCCTACAAGCTATGGATAAAAAAGGCGGTGTTCCTTGGAGACCAACTTTATAATGTGACAAACTCGTATCGATAATGGACGACATCGGCTTAATTGATGTTTTTAGGAAGCTTAATCCAAATGAAAGAAGCTTTTCTTATGAATCCAAATCACTGAAAGTGAGTTCCAGGATTGACTTCTATTTAGTGTCGAAATCAATTACAAACTGGGTCATCAAAGTTAATACAAAAGTTTCCAATGCGCCAGACCATAAAGCTGTTGAACTTGACCTTAAAATTCACAGTGAAAAATGAGGTCCCGGTCTATGGAAATTTAATAACTCCCTAGTGGAAGACAACGAATTTGTCGAGCTCATTAATAGACAATACCCAGTTATACGTGAGAAGTATTTAGATTTGAAAGATGACAGGTTAAAATGGGAATTGATTAAGATGGAATTAAGAAGCATCACTATCTCATATACAAAACACAAAGAAAAACAATGTAGAAATCGAGTAACGGAGCTCCAAAACCGTTTGGAAGCTTTAGAAACAATGATAAATAACAGCAATAATGAAGAGCAAATAAGCGCTGAAATTACAAAATATGACAATCTAAAGACAGAACTTCAACGTATATATGAAGCCAAAGGGAAGGGCGCAATTCTTCGCTCCAAAGTCAGGTGGGTTGAGCAAGGTGAAAAACCTACCAAGTATTTCTTTAATTTAGAAAAAAGAAACTTCAATCGTAAAGTAATTACAGAAATAAAACGAGAAGATGGCAAGACAGTTGTTGAGGAACACGAGATATTGAAAGAAATTGAATCCTTTTACAGTAAATTATATGCCTCACAAGTCGTGGATAATAACGAGGCCTTTAGTGATTTTACGTGTGATCTAGAAACAGCGAAACTAACAGATGAAGAAAGAGAGGAATTAGAAGGTTACATAACAATAGAGGAATGCGTCAAAGTCTTAAAAACCTTCCCTCCCTGTAAATCGCCCGGAGATGATGGTTTCACCGTGGAATTTTACTGTTGTTTTTTCGATTTAGTGAGCCGCGATTTAGTAAATAGTTTTAATGCCGCTTATAAAGAAGGAGAGTTGTCGATATCTCAACGCAGAGGTGTCATAACTCTCATGCCCAAGGAGGACTCAGGCTTATCCGATCTCTCAAACTGGCGACCAATCACTCTTTTAAATTTAGACTACAAGATTGCATCAAAAGTAATAGCAAAGAGAATAGAAAAGATTTTACCAAGAATAATTCATCCTGACCAAACTGGCTTTGTTAAAGGAAGATACATTGGTCAAAATATCAGGTTGATAAATGATATCATGGAACATACTAAAGTACACAATATCCCTGGAATATTACTTCTTCTTGACTTCCAGAAAGCATTTGACACCATTGAATGGTCTTTTATCCAGAATACTTTAAATTTCCTTAACTTTGGTGACAGTATTAGACGCTGGTTTCCACTTTTTACACTGGTCCTGAAAGTGCGGTTTTAAACAATGGATTTTCTACAAATTATTTTGAATTATCAAGAGGGGTTAGACAGGGCTGTCCTCTGTCACCTTATCTTTTCATTCTAGGAGCTGAAATTTTAGCATGCAAGATACGTCAAGATAAAGAAATACAAGGAATCAGAATCTTTAATTCTGAAGCTAAGATAAGTCAATTTGCTGATGACACATCGTTAATTTGTAAAAGCTGCCATTCTGTTGAAAAAGTAATCGAAGTGTTAGACTCCTTCGGGGATTTCTCTGGTTTGCGTTTAAATGCCGCTAAAACCAAAGCCCTGTGGCTTGGCCCTTGGCATGATAGCAAAGAAAAGCCATTTGGGTTTAAATGGCCCAAAGAACCGGTTCGTGCATTAGGTATTTTTATATCATATGATGAAAGGCAAAATAATAAAAAGAACTTTCTTGGTAAAATTGACAAATTAGGCGCCAAACTAGAGGTTTGGCGTTCCCGGAATCTTTCAATACTAGGGAGATGCCTCATAACAAAATGCCTCGGTATCCCGCAGTTAGTGTTCTCCATGTCAATTTTAGATGCCCCTAAGAACTGTATTCCAACTATTAATACATCTATTAATACATCTATTTTTCAGTTTATCTGGAAAAAAAGAAGAGATAAGATTAAGCGTCAAGTGATGTATCAAAATTACGATAAAGGAGGATTGCATGTTCCTAATGTGGATGTAATGATCAAATCCCTAAGGCTAGCTTGGATACCACGCCTTCTTTCTAATGACGAGAAATGGAGCGAGGTTTGGAAAACAATCCCAAACCATTATTTTGACAAGTTCGGTGGCCTAAACTTCCTCTTAAGGTATCAGTGTGCCCCAAATGACCATCGTTCTTTGGCCCCGCTTTACAGTCGGACGTTTGACGCAAACCCCAATAAAGTATATATTTTCTGAGAGCTTAATAATTGTAGATTACGAAGGTATATTCATCGACATAAAAAAATGTATGATTTTCCGAATATAGCGCGCTATTTCACTAATCAAGTTCGTTTCCGGTCAGATTTGATCGGGAGAACACGATCAACACCGCTATGTCTTCTTGACACCTTTCTCTAAAAAACGGTGTCGGCAAATTTTGATTACTTGTCTGGTTTGTTTCTGACACGCAGTTAAACTTTGAGAGTTGATAAAACATGCATTCTCTTCACTAAAAAGGTCATAACGTTTGAAAGAAACCAAAAATGAAAATTTCCCGACGCCGTCTTTTTGCCTGATTATCGGGCAACGTTCTCTCCAAATTTCAGCGAAAAATGTTAAAAACTCGCCGGAAACGAAATCGTTTCGAGATACGAAGACAAATATACTTTTGGGCGTTCTTCCGCTGTAATGAGATAATTACACAAAACGTGTGAAACTTAATTACCCGTTGATAGACCAAGTAAAGGCTCAGTTTACTTTAACAACAGAGCTCATCTCAATAACAAAGCGGGCTCAAATGTTGCTCCTGGCGGGAAATATCCTTTGGAAGATCTGGATTCCGCCGCTCGCGTATAAGGTTAGTAAGGAAATAATTTTCGTTTAATTTTTCATTTTCCATGTTTTAAATGTCTTTGCTAATGCAGATTCACCATCCATCTAACGAAACAGGTTGAATGATACCGAAGACAAGTAAAAAGCGTTCTCATAAACAAGGGACAGGAAATGAACGGGCACGCACGCGTGCAGATCAAGAAGTTACAACTTCGAACAGCGAAAGCCCCAAACAACTCATGATTACAGAAATCATTTCGAAACCTTTTTCCTCTTTGACGGTTTCTTTGCGCTTGCAAAAGGACACGGACTTCGTTTTTCTTCGACGACATGGAATATAAATACCATAAACTTTTCAATCTAAAATATACAAAAGCAAAACACTCGAAGCAGCACGTCGACGACCAATTTTAGAAATACAAACACAAAGGTGTGAAAACTCGCGGACATAGTGTCTGTCACGTGATGCAAGTTTACTTCTCGTGACAACGTGTTGACGGCTATCAATTAGAGATAATTAATGGGAAGAAACGTTTTCTGTTAATAACTTTGCTTAGGATCAATCTTTTTTCATAGAATTTTTTTTTAAATGAAAGATTGCAATATGATCTATCTGAAAAAGCGAAAAAAATTTTTTTGGAAAAATGATCAAATTTGGGGTACACTGATACCTTAAGATGTAACTACAATCTGAAGTTTCTTGAGCAGACCAGTATGCCTCAATTCTATAAGTCAATGCTCCAGTTCTTTCATGAATAGCCTACAAGCAGGCTCTCCGTATGGGTTATTCCGAGATTCGCTTTCGGTCAAAAGATAGTGAGGGGAGGGGTGGGGGTGGGGCGAGACAGGGAGAGCCTGCAATGATCCTTGTACGATTTGAGTTCAGCCTCGTTTTCCGCTTGACTGATCTGTCAAGTTATCAAATTGAAATGAACCAATCACAAGGAAACGGAAGTGACTTTTCATACACGTGCGGTTTGTTTACATGTAAGTACAAGTAAGTTGTAAGTACATGTAAATACAGTTGTCATGAACTCGGAAACTCCTACGAAAACATTTCGTCGAAAAGAAAACCGCAAAGGAAGAAAACCGGAAAGCGTCAAATCGGTTGATGAATTTTGCAGAATTTGCAAGTGTTCGTTGAGGACAAAATATGGCTCTCTAGGATCTTTTGTGAACGTTTTCAAACCTTGCAACAGAGAGGGATTTCATAATATAGTTCTCGCATCTTCATGTTTTCAAGCTGGTATCACTTTCGACAAGAACACAGTTTTTTCCTCAAGAATCTGCCCTGCATGTTTCAGGAAAGCCTGCACGTACTGCAAGCTTTACGATTTTTTAGCCACTGAGATAAATAAACCGAGGCAAGAAGAAACTGAGGAAACTATCATCACCAAGCGGGCCATGATATTGACGCCGGGAAGAAGCCCTTCCCGTAAATCAAGAAAGGAAGACGACCAAAGATCAGGAATTCCCTCGGCTAGAGAGCTACCTCCACTTTCTCGTCGTCCTCTTCTGCAGATCGTTGACGACGACCAGCTCGGCAAGGAAAACAATCAACCTTGTCTGCAGAGCGGAGCGGAACCATCCAATTTGAATTTCCTGGCACATCTCAATATAGACGATCTTCCGGACAACACTACAATCGTTAAAGTCTTCGTTTTGTCGCCGAATGGGAATGTGACGATAACAACACCCAACGATAAAGCTACAACCTGCCTTATAAAGAATCTGGCACTTAAGAGGTGGAAAGCAGCCGCAAATGCTTTTATTGTGCACGAAGCTATGCGGGAGGATCTGCTGATCACACTAAATAGGGCTGTAAACAAAGAGTTCAAAGATTATTGCAAGTCCGACACTATTTTGAAAGGTAGAGATTTTGACGAGCTCGCAGCATTCTCGAACAAACATGTTGTGAAGGAAGCTGAAGTGAATTTGCCGTTATGGAACGCCTGCATTCGCGGTTCATGTGGAACTGAACTGGAAGATGATAAAGACTCGACAAACACCATTGCCCTGGCCACTGCAACTGCAGCGCGTCATCGTGTACGAGATTTGTCAGCATTTCACTATAGAATGTCTACCGTGTTATGCCATGGGGGAATTTCATTTGAAGGAGCAGTTGAGCTGAACGAGCTTGGAATATGCATGTCACCGCAACAGATGGTTCATCTTCAGAGAGCCATGGGCAAGGATCACGATGCGAAAATTCTCATGTGGAGGACACGAGTTGAGGAAAACGAGTCTGCGTGTTTACTTCTCCAAGAAGTGACAGCCAAACAGTTCCCACCATTAGGAGATGATGATATGGATGTAGTGCGCATGGCAGATTTGCAGGCAAATTCCATTCAGCAGTACCGCTTTTACAACGAAAAGGTGATGGAAGTATGTTTGTCGGAGATTTCCTCTGTTCAAAGCAGGGTGGGTGAGGAACTGCCTACAGAAGATGTCATCAGTGAAGCGCTGTTTGCACTCAAACAGAAAGACATACCATTTTACAAGTAAGTAACAAATATTATTAATCAATCAGAAGTGGAATTTAGATATTTCTCAGTTGAAATATAGAAAAAATAAACAATCAATTTACGCAGTGCCTCTTTTTCCAGTAGAGTATGACAAGGGTTAAAGCTAAGGGGAGTCTTTGTTTTGTAGGTTAGCTGAATTGGCTCAGTGCACTATCAGTATATCAGTCATTCAAGGCTAAAGAAGATTTAACTGATAATTCATTATTTTTCCAGGATTGTGGGTAATAATGTTGATTTTGAAATACACGCCAGGATGCAAAGTAAAGATCACAGCAACCAGTCTATCCACTGGACTCATCAATATGCAGTGAAAGACCGTGTGATTGACAGGATGCTTGAAACGCGACATCGTCAAAAAGCAGTGTGCAACATTCAGCTGGCAGAGTTACTTCCAGATGAAAATACATGTGCATGATTGCAAAAACGATGGGCCGTTCTTGTCAGCAGAGTGGTCACTTCCTACCTTAAGGAATTCAAGTTTCTGCAGAAGGAGGTGGTAAGGCATATCCCACACCAATACTCTCATCAGATGTCTCAGAAGTCTGATATAGTAAGTTTCATTAAAAACAACTTATCATATTAACTGTTCTGAATTAAGATTTTATTAGCTTTATTTAGAACTATACTTTTTGGGGAGGGGGAGGAGGGGGGATGGGTCCATGCTTGTGATAGCCCCCTTTGGCTTAAAAATTATGATACATTTAGGCAAGAACTTCATGCTAGCCCACATATAGAGCACACTCCCATATTGTCTTATCCATATATATCCATATATGGAATGTCTTATCCATATATGGATAGGTAGGCTAGCATGAAGTTTTGACCTACATTTACTCCTATATATTAAAGTTGGAAATGCACATCCCTTCAGGAATTTCTGTATCTGCCCTGTTTTCTTATCTTGTAATTTGTTGTTATGGTAGTGTTCTTTGAATATTGAATTTGTCAATGCCAATGTATCTGGAGAAATGGCACAACTTATGATCTTAAACCAAGAGAGATATGTTCCAGCAATCAGCACTGGACATGGGAAGAAAGAAATCACCAGTCAAGTTCCCATGCATGGTGACCAGTTGTTTGAAGAACGCGCAAGGAATGTTCAATGGACGTTCAGAGTTGGAAACGATGCATTTGAAAGATTAGAAGGCCTCACAACTGAGTTTGCTGATTGGCATGCAAAAGTCACTTTATACAAGGTATGTGAAGCATATAGCTACAAAACCCAGGGGGGTACTCCCTATAATGGCCTATACAGGGAGGCTCCGCCTGAAAGGGGTACCTTTTTCACGCTTCAGGTATGTAAAAGGGTAGGGATTTCAAAAGTTGAGGTATATAAAAGGGTAGGAAAATTGCTCATTTAGGTATTTAAAAGGGCAATTAATTATATTTCGAATAGATGCCTCTCGTGACTGTATCATTCTATTTATTAAGCACTACATGAAAGTAAGAACAAGACTTCCTAAAGAAGGTATGTGAAAGGGGTACCTTTTTCAATAAAAAGTATTTAAAAGGGGTACCTTTTCTGCCAGAATGGTGTATAAAAGGGCAAGGGGTTGGATCTCGGGGTGGAACCTCCCCGTATCAAACTTTGTTAAGTACCCCCTTCCCCCCAGGCTAAAGAAAATGCAGATGTCTCCTTTAGCAACCCATTTCTGACTCCTCCAGTTGACTTTCCTAATATTATTACTCAGGATCTATATATTTTAACAGATTGAGTTTGACAGATTTGTCAGGCACAGTTCTGCAGGTGAATTAGGCACAACACGAGCCAACATGAATAGGACGGGAAAAACAACTGCCTCCAAAGGAATTGACAAGAAGTACAATGAGTACAAGGAGTTCCATGAGAGGGAAATTGAGGCTCACATCTGTGCGGCATTTATGGAGATGGCTAGCATGGAAACTATGCATTGTAAGTCATCTCTGATCTCACTAGATACCATCAGAACCTGTAATGAACTGTTATTCTATTCTTATTCTATTCCAGCAAGGCCAGCATTTATACTTCCTGACGACAATGTCTCAAAAGATACCAAGTCACGATGGCTGTTGGAGATCTGTGAGAACTTAGTTCATGAACACCTGTTTGGGACTGGAGAGATTGAAGCCCTTGTTCAGAAGACAGACAATCTGCAGAGTGCATTGGATGGAACATTTCCATGTCGTCAAGAGGGTTGCAACAAGGTCTATGTGCAGCACTCTAGGAGAGTTAAGTGAGTGAATTCATAAAAAAACACTCGTACTCTATGTATCCACCCTTTAAATTTCCTCCAAAGATATTCTTGAGCATCAGTCAGAAGGTCCTGAAATTTACAGAAAAGAAATCAATGCTTACATGTACTAAGGTATTATATTGAGTTCTATCCTCATGTGCACGAGGGCAGGTTTGGTCAATGTAGGAGAACATAAAAGTTAGTTTTGAAAGCATGTCCACAAGTATTGATTACTGTGTTTTTAATGTTGAAGGCATGAAATAGATGTCCATTCCACCAGATTCAATCAGATTGTCGAAGGAGACCAAGATGAGTTTGGCTATTACATTTGCAATTCTGGATGTGGTTATGTCTATAGCACCAAGGCAACCAGGAACCGGTAAGTTAATGTAGTATAATTTATTTTGGCATGGCACTGGCATTGGGGAATAAAAACAGTAAGAAAAATGAAAATGATAATGTGATAGTGATAATGATGATGATGATGATGATGATGATGATGATAATGTTAAATAATGATAATGATAATGGTAATGGTACTGGTAATGGTAATAGTACTGGTAATGATAATGATAATGATAATGATAATGGTAATGGTACTGGTAATGGTACTGGTAATGATAATGATAATGATAATAATATTAATAATGAAAGCAGTGGTTAGTCATCAATCTGTCAGCCCTGCTCCCTCATATGAATAATAATAATAAAATGCTATATTGTAGACATTTTTACACGTGTAAAACACAAATTGTACTTAGCCCTTTTTAATGATTTGGCCAGGCACCTTCAAGACAATCATAGTGACTACACTGCTGTTGAAACCAG
The DNA here is from genome assembly GCA_964020085.1 of Micromussa lordhowensis. Taxonomy (NCBI): domain Eukaryota; kingdom Metazoa; phylum Cnidaria; class Anthozoa; order Scleractinia; family Lobophylliidae; genus Micromussa; species Micromussa lordhowensis. The sequence goes on from OZ026600.1 coordinate 16,057,577, forward strand.
TGATGTCCAAGAAAAAGAGTGTGGTTCAACTAAACCAGATTTCAAGTTTAACTACCATCAGAACAAACTTGTATTTGGGTTATTACTGTTTGACTTCAACGATGCAGTCAGAGAAGGGGATGGAGAACGCCTCTTGGATTTATATAAACTTGCCTTTTTGCTTTATCACAGTGAAGGCCATACTAAGTATGCATATATTGTCCTACTTCATCTGGTTAAAGTTGTAGCGATACTCCCTGAATTTGAAGCTGACAGGCTCACATGGAATCGATTTTACAACAAGTACGGGGGCAAAGGCAACAATATTTCACTAGACCTCAAAAAAGAGCAACAAAATAAAGTGCTAAAAACACATTTTGCCGTGCTCTTGGTGCAAACATTAATGAGAGCAATGGAGCTAGAGTAGCTCATGCATTAGAACCCCTTGAAACCATAATGGAATCGGTGAATGCTGACTGTAACTACAGTAGTAGAGTTGGCAAAAGGTCAGTTCCTAAACAAGAACAATATGTTGAACAAATTGATGATGACTTGATTAAGGAGAATGTCTTTAGATTCACTGAGGGGAGAGAGGGACATCCATCATTCCCAAAGTTCAGTGGTAAACTTTTGAGAGATATTGACTATCGAGAGCTTCACTGTTGGATGAATGAGCACATTAAATTATGGGGCTCAATCTATGAGAGCCCTGTGTAGCATTGGTTATTTGTTCTGCCTAACATGTTGACTGAATGTAATAAATGCAGCGTGGAACAATATCTAATGGCATTTGTTTTATCACACCTCTGAACATTCTTCACAAAATGGGCTGTAAATAAAATCAGAAGTGCTGCAATGTATGAGCCATCCTGTAATACTCTTTCATTCTCATATTTGACAAAGCACTCCCTTTTCAACTATGTGCTGCCATCCATTTCACCGTCAGAACAATGCTTTCCGAGTAGTACTTAGAAATTATTACTGTGGTTAGTGTTTCCTTAATAGCATTTATTTAGTTGAGCACTATGTTACGAATAGTCTAGTTTACTTATACTTGTTACACTTACAAGTGGCACTGACTGCATTCCCTTTAATGTTACAGTGTATGTTATCGAATGCCATGTTTGCTAGTAAAATGTAGTTAATCACATTTGGGTAGAAAAGAGATAGTAAGCTCCTTCCCAACTACCAAAAGTAAATTGTCACTCTAGGGAATAAATCAAACTGTTCCAGATTTTTCTTTTCCTCAGATGTGTAAAATGGTAGAAATAGAGGCTAAATAAGATTAAAGGCATTTGATAGTCAACTACTGTGTAGCCTGTTTTTTTTTTCTACATGCACATGCCTGCAAAGAGGATTGGGTTGCCATTTTTGTCACTGTTTACCAAGTTTCATTAACTTCCTCGCCATCATCAAAATATTCTCCTGTGCAGTCCTCATTATCAGTGACAAGGAAATCTATGTCAGTAGCTTTATCTCTAAAGAACACATCAGCAATATTGTCCATTTCCTCAATGTCATCAAAAATGTCTTGGAAGATTTCAAGAATTTGAGTGGCAACTTTTACTGAAAACACTGGAAAGCATAGTATGTCTTTAATGGAAAATATTGTGCAGGCACCTTCTACAAGTTGTTTCACAAGGTCATCAGAGAAGCCATGAACCTCCAGTGAACAGCGTGCACTAAATTTCTCCTTCATTTCTGTCAAAGCCTCATGTAGACTGATACGTTGTTGTTGCATAACATCTCGCTTTCTTTGTGTGGGTACCTGCTGCTGCCTAATCAGTACTGGGTTCTCGAAGGGCAGCACACTGCAACTACCTCCACACTTGCAAGTCACTGCACAGTTGCTACAGCAATATGACCAGGTTGGAGTGGCTTGACATCATCCACAAAGGGCTTTAGACAAGCAACACGAAAGCATTCTGAGGTACGTACAAAATTCTTGACATCAACCTCACATTGGGCTGTCTGGTTTCCATGGTATATTATGATACTGTGGGTTGGACTTCCATCACGGCCAGCTCTTCCTGCCTCCTGATGATAGTCAAGCAGTGTCCTTGCAGGACCCCAGTTCAGCACGTACTTAACATCGGGAAAATTAACACCCATGCTGAGTGCCGTAGATGTGACCACAATTCTTTTTACAGATTCCACTTTCTTAAAACTTGCAAGAAATTTATCCTTGCTTTCTGTCCAAGTCATGCTGTGAAATATGTCAATTAAACATTCCTTCGTATCGGCAGTCTTTAAGTTGTATGCCGCACATCCCAATTTGAAAAGGAGATAATTTGCGACATTTGCCATATCACTCATCATATTGCAAAAAATCATAGTTTTCGGTGTATTTACCCCTTTCTGACGCACCATTTCAACAAGCCAGTCCAGCTTTGAAAACATCTCGGCCTTTTTGCACTTTACCACTGTAATCCTCAAGTTTTTCCTTTCTGGACTCATGACGATTTTCTCAGGATTTACCATACCCAGAGATTTGATAATGGTAGTCTGTGTTGATTTATCTGCAGTTCCAGTCAGTGCCAAGTATGGTGTTCCTGAAATAGGTTATGATAAAGTTGTTGTACCAATAGTGGTTTCATCAATTAAAAAAAATTTCCTGATACAATTTAGGCCCTGTTTAGAAGCAGGTAGGGTAATCCTAGTGCTAGGGCTACCCCGGCAAGAGGGTTACCCTGGCACTTGCACATTTCTTCTTAGCTGACTGCTAGGGTTACCCTGGCACTAGGGTAACCATAGCGCCTTGTAAATGCTCTGCAACTCGCCTACTTGGGACAACTCCATTTTGGCTCCAAAAACCAAAATATGATCACAATAGCAACAAAATCAGGGAATTATGACCCAGAAACGAAGTTCTTTCACAATTTGTCATATTTTAGCTTTGGAAATAAGTTATTTTCCAATTTTGTTATCTGTTCGTGCTTTACTTACAAGGTCACCATAGTGTAACAAGCCTAAAGTTGTCTATTGCAGTAGGGTTACCCTATCTGTAAATTTTGCTTGTAAACCTGGGCTATCTTATAGCCCTCTTGCTCGGGTTAACCTGGCAGAAGGGTTACCCTGCCTCCTTATAACAGGGCCTTACTGACATGAATTTCTCATGCCAATGACACTGACAGAACGCTTTGTAAATAACAGTTCATTTTACATGCAACCCATCTGGACTCAATAGTTTGGAAAGTATTGGCAATCTATTGCTGTACAGCAGAAGATTACTTCAAACATAAGCTATTGTAAGTATTACCTTTTCTACAAAACGATTGCAGCACTGCAAGCTCTCCATAAGCACTCCTAAAAACTTTCCCCTTTTTGTCCCTGAAATACAATCAGAAGTAATCCAATTTGACACTATGAAGTCCACAAAACAATACTTCACTCCTGTCACTGGTTAGCCTCCAGGCTACATTTATAAAAGTGTTCCCTGGCAATAAATTATATTTTCAAATCCCACTGTTGAAATTGTGCTGTGAAGAGATGACGGCGAAATTGCAGAATACCCCGGAATGTTATTAAATAAGAATAACTTCTACTGAATGCATTTTGTCTTGTTCTTACCTTTCCCCCGCCCACGTCTCTATCGTATGAGATTCGTCTACTACAACTAAATGAACATCATGTCACTTCTTCATTGCATCTCGAAACCCATGAGCGCATACCGCTTCAGCCAAGGCGAATAAAATTTCCGGCAACCAAGGAAGGTTTTCCAGCAATGCTGGACTTTCGAGTTCCACTGCTGTCAATCCCAGAGAACTGGCTTCTTCAATCTGATCAGCAATGATACTTTTGAGCGGACAAATTACGAGAACACAGCCATTCGATGAAGCCGAGTCCAGCGATTTTACCACTGCGAAAACTTGAAACAGAAGGCTTTTTCCAAAGCCTGTCGGCAACACGGCCAGTACATCCTTTTCCTTGAGGAGACTCCTAATTGCCAGGTCTTGCTCTTTCTTCAGATCAATTCGCTTTGAAGATCTTACATTCAACAACGAGATAGCTTCGTTGAGCTGAGAATCCGTATTATTATCCGCGTTCACGGTCACCATATTGGAATGAGTGAAATGCTAACTTAATTGACATGTGTCAAATCAAATTGGCCAATCAGCAATTTACGTTCAGAATCTGAACGTAAATACTCAAATCGTACAAGGATCATTGCAGGCTCTCCCTGTCTCGCCCCACCCCCACCCCTCCCCCCACTATCTTTTGACCGAAAGCAAATCTCGGAATAACCCATACGGAGAGCCTGATTGCAGGGTATTTCATGAACTAAAATCCTCATACGAAACTGACCTTGGACAAGATTTAGTTTTATTTAACAACAAAGACATTCTTATTGATCATAGGACTTTCTTTTACAAACCGTGGTTCAAGAAAGGAATTTTCCGAGTTCACGACCTCCTCACGGAGTGTGGTACTTTTTTCTCGCACAGTGAATTTACCAAGAGGTGTAATTTAGACTGTAATTTCCTGCAGTATTTGCAAGTGGTCTCTGCAATACCCAAGCTATTACTGGAAAAGGCAAAACAAAACCAGGATCCCAAATTTACGTTTTCACAAAATAATACTTTTTTTTCAACTGTCATACACAATAAAAGTGAATCTTCTGAAATTGAAGAGTAAAGATTACTATTGGCTATTTATAAATAAGGCGAATCCAGAACTCAAGGCACCTAAAAAATGGGCTCGTGACTTGCAGTTCAATAATATAGAATTGAGTGGTTATTTTAAAAACCTAAAAAGCATCTGTAAGGAAAATAATTTAAGAGAGTTGTACTTCAAGTTTTCACACAGAATCATTGTCACAAGAAAGGAACTCTGTTTATATGGTATAGAGTGCAACAGCGCATGCGTATATTGCCAGGAACCTGACTCAATTAGCCATACCTTCATCCACTGTCGATTTTCGAAAGAATTTTTTTCCGAAGTTATTAAATGGTTCGGCAAAGAAAATGGCACCTCCTTCTCACTTAATACAACTGAATTACTCTTTGGGAAATTACCAAATGAATTTGCCATCTTTGATGTTAAACAAGGACCCGCGCTATATAAGGCATAGCTCCTCCCCCTCTTTGTCACGCAATCTTTGTTTCGTAGTCCTAATCAAAGATGGCGGACTCCGCGAGGATGATGCGGTAAACCCATACTTCAATGCAACAAATAAAAACCTACACAATAAGAACTTAATGCGAGTGTAGAACCACCCAAATTGTGAATTTAACTTATAAATGTACTTAAATCCTGATCCTTCTGACGCTAATTGAAGAATTTATCGAAGTAAATTTGAATTTCCCGCCTCTAACCGTCTCTGTCAATCGCTGATCACACGCACCCGCTCACAGACTCCTCGCAGACGATTCGTTGCTTTGTTGAGCCCTCAATATGTCTATGTCATCGTCTAGGCACTATTTAGCATGCTCAAAAGAAGATGATGTAATTAATGCGTTTTTGGGAATGACGGTTCGGTTCATGGCGGAAGCCGTCGTGCATTTTGTACCACAACTTCCACTTTGAATCGAGCTTGTCTGCACGCATCGTCTTTGTTTCTCAGGGGCTATTTTATCTAATCAACGATTTTCTGGATTTACCATGGCGGAATCTTTCTCGAAGAAGCCCAAAGTAATGCCTCCTCGTGCACAACGGATTAGGTACAGCATACAACTTGAGGTTGAAGCGGGTATGGAGGAGCGTTTGGAGGCATTGAAATCTAAAATTCAACGGGTCAAAAGTGCCTTATGTATAACCAGTCGTACACCACTGGGTAACCTTTTGATGATGGAACGATTGCTTAGCTCATTCGAAGAGTTCGAACAAAGTCAAATGGTAACCTCAGCCAGTCACTATTTGTTTTCGCCAGCAATGCAACAACCTTCGCCACAACCTTTTCCTTCGTGTTTGGAAAAAATAGATGCACAAACGCAAACGGATATCTCTGATCCGTATATTTTGGCATACGGTGAAAATACAACTGGAAAGTTTGATATACACACTCAAAGTATGGAGAATGAGGACTATTTTATTTCATCCAACGCTGCGGTTCGAAGCCTCGTATCTACAATGGCACAATATGGCGGAAGGTGTCCTTTATGTGGCTATCCTTTAGAGTTGCCATCGTTCGGTGCTATAAAGCATGGACATGTGGCGCTCGTCAGCGTGGGTTGCGTGGCTGGTCATTCCCTCCGATGGAATTCCAGTAGCATCATCGGCGGAAAGTACACAGCCAATTTGAGGTAAGAGTAAGGTACAAGTAATTGTTTACATTTGGAAATTCAGAAAATTCTGATGTTGACATTTGGGTAAACTAACACTGCTGTCATTATTGTTTAGGGTGTTACATGGATTTATCAGTTGGGGACTTACCGAAACCCAGTATGTCAGTGCTTGTAAGGCAGCTCAAATCGGAAATGTGGACGAGAGATACATCACTACCGGTATTACAATATCTCTGAAATAATTCCTCTCTGATAATAACAGTGTTGTTATATAGTACTTGTTGGACTACAAAAAAAATTCCCCTAATACTCATCAATGTTCTTGCCATTTGTCCAAAAGTGTCATAGAGTTTATTCAGTTTCATTGCCTTTTTCCTTGTCATGCAGGAAACCATTTATGCAGAATACTTTTCTGTGTTCCTGTTTCCTCTTCCCAGTATACACTTCTCTAGGTTACAAGAATGCGGTGAAAGCCTGGTATGAGATCAAATTACAGGAAGCTAGGTTGGAAGCACAGCAGGATGCTCAATATCTTCTACAAGGAGATGTATGTATCCAAGGCATGATGTAGCCTTTCATGGAATTTCTACACTTTTTTTGTTTTGTTTGCAAACTGTTGTTCCATCCAATTAAATTTCATGTTTTTTTTCCCTTTTTCATAAATTTAGATCATCATAACAGATGCTCGACATGATTCGAGCCGAGCTGTGCAGCACACCACAGTTTCTGCTTTATCTTATCGGTGGGAACTTTGAACTATAAACATCTCTGCTTGAATTTTACCCAACATGTGGCATTGTAGCTAATTATCTGACATTTCTTTTTAGAAACAAGAAAGTTATTTATTGCCTGAATTGAGATAAAGAAGATATGCCTTCTGCAGCATCTCGAGAAGTACCCATGACAAAAGCAGTGATAGATTCTCTAACAGCTCTTGGTAAGTTGTAATGTTGAATAGCCCAATTTCGATATATTAAAATTCAGCCTAAAACAATAGACCTCAGTACGAGGCTCGTGGGAATAAACCCCACAAACTCTGTAGTTATTCCCACGAGCCTCGTGCTGAGGTCTATTGTTTTAGGCTGAATTTTAATATATCGAAATTGGGCTATTGATTGTGCACTCTTCCCAGAAATTATAAGCACCTCATAGTTAGAAGCAGGATATGTCTGGCTTTCCCTAAAGGAACACATCGCTTATATTTCTTGCCAGGATTTATGCCAAAAATATTGTGACTCCAAGATGTTGGAATACTAATTTTTTTAACAGGTCTTTGTCACACATACAAAGGAGGATTTTTCACACTGATTTCTTACAAAATAATGTTTCATGAATATTATGCAAATGCAACTTGTTCCTTACATTTATGTTTTGGGTGTCGGGTGAAGTCAAAACCCTCTGACAGTGTTTCTATGTTTATTGCCCTTTGCAACCCCTGCAGGTCATCGTGTTGGTGAAGTTGCGCATGACTATGTGCCAGCATTGAGGCAGTGGCTAGCAACCAAAGGGATTAGAAACTCATATGACAGTTGGCATGGTAGGTCACCAACCAAATTACTAGATTTCACTAGTAGAGATAAAATTGTAATCAGCATCAAGCAAGTAGCTACGGTCTGTTTTCATCTCTGTGATAAGGCATGGATGTTCTTGTTTTTCCTTTCCTCAATAAAGGTGGGAAGGGTGTTAAGAAGGCCATCAAAAAGGTTGCCAGTGGGCTTGTTAGGGACTCAGAGAGGTCATGGTTTGCAGAGTTGTCCGACAAAGGTAATGTGGCTTGTTTGTCGTTACCAACTTTGATTAAATTATGTAATGGAAATCTTATGAATAACAATACCATTACTTGAAGTTAAAAATCCTTCTAAAAATGCTACTGTTTTGACAGTTAAGTGCACAAAGACGCATATCTATTATGCCATGAAGAATTGCAATGGTGATGCAGATGCCCTGAAGCGATACATAGTAAACATTGTAGACCATTACCAGGTAAAAGTGTTCCCTAGGAACCTGTACATGTGATTTGTTATCTTAATTTTCTGACAAGAACAGATTATTTGCCAGGGCACAAGTATATATGAGTGGTTAGTGGCTGTTGTGGCAATGTAATTTTTTATTACCCTCATCCCCACAGGTGAGCCCTTTACACCTTAGTCGTTATCAAGGTTGTACAAGGTACTAAATCAGTACCTCTAGCTCTACTGACTGTGGTAAAAATTGTACAGATGATTGAATGGTTGTTTTATTTATTTTATCTGTGTGGTATAGGGGGATCATTCAAATTGCCATCAGGAGTCTCGGTGTCAACAAGAAGGCTATGTGTGCAGCAAAAAACCTCTTGTTACGCCTCAGGCTATTGCAGCATACCGGAAGGCTATAGTGGGAACGAACATTTACAAATTTGCTGAAGATTATGCCCTGGTAATACTAATTCATACATAAATACCCATGGTGTGAAATTGTATCTTTACTCCACAGCTCTACAAATAACCACTCATTCCTACAGTATGTGGAAAGTCACCGAGTGGGCGGCAACATTACCCCCCAACAACGAAACAGAGATTTACTCAAGACATGTTTTATTTATAATACATAACCTTTCTTCAATAGCCTAATTTTGAACTTATTACCTTTGTTTACTGTAGTGCCGAGATACGTTCTGGATAGAATCATTGCACATGGTGATGCTTATTTATGCACAGAAGCGTATCCATTTCAGTCGCAAAGACACCTATGAAATGAAAATGCAGCTTGCAGTACTTGACTGGGTATGTACCACAACACTTTTATTTGTATTCACATAACTTCACAGAAAGTGGAAAAACATATACAGAGGATAATGAACGTCCACACAGGGACGCTACTTCTTTTTACTTTAATGGAAATTGCCTTAGAATAGACCAGTAACTGTTAACTATTGCTATTATTGAGATTATTATCATTACCATCAGCTTCCTGGTGGTGGAAAGGGGGGGGGGGGAATTCCCATATGAAAATGTCAGGGGTGCTTGCTGCAAATTTCAGAAAAAAGGAAACCTAAGAGCTACAAAGATCCTATGTCCCAATATTGTAAAAGAACACACTGTGTCCTGTCAACATTTTTTGGCTTAATAACCTAAAAGGAATTGCAAAAGTTCTCAGCTGTGCACCTTTTGAGACTCAACACCCAAAGAGAAATCAAAACTACGTTTTGAACCCCAAGAAGGTCCGACGAGCACCCCCGTCCGTTTTACATGGGAGCTCCCCCCCCCCCCCCCCGGGTTAGTTCCTTTTAATGAAAAATAAAAAACTAACTGAAGAAAGCAGCTATGGACAGTTGCATATGAAGTACATGGCCCTTTCATGGTTGCTTTAGTATGTTAATTTTTATTTTTTTGCTCTATTTCAATTCTTTAGAATGAGAATGTGCTGCGTGAAGCCACATCTGAACAATACTACCAGACCAGTCGCCAACCGGACAGAATTGCCCCACACAGGGTTCTGTCAGATAAAACCTACGAGTTCAGAGATGGCATATGGACAACTTTTTATAATTTATTGTAGCACAGTTCGTTGATTGAAGGCTGACCAGTGTAAAAGTGGAATCCTGTAGATTTAGGTGCCATGCCAAACTTTGTGGCGAGGAAAAAAAGAAGTACTCTTGCAGAAGTCGTTGAGATTGTACTGAAACAAATATGGTTCACCATTGTCGATAGTAAGGACTATCCATGATGAAACTCACGCACACAGTAAAGAGCATGTTTGGTAATGTCGCTTTTCACGAGCGACGATGCCCTTGATAGGGGACGCTAGGGGGGTTAGGCCACCTAGCACGAACGTCCTTTATCGCGCAATGTGGCATAACCTCCCTAACGTCGTCAATGAGGCAACCCAGTTGTTCTTTTTTCTCCAGATACTTCGGGTTGTCCCAAAGCCCGTTGTCCTTCAGGGTCTTCCAATACCACTTGTAGTCTTTCCGCCTTTTTATATGGTTCGTTATACGCGCATCACACCTTCCGTTTGGTTTGAAATCAGAAGATGTGATGCACGGGGCTCGAAGGCAGAAGTCACAGGTTGACTCTAAAACCTGTGGAGGCGCGGCCACGCCGGACTCACTGTCTTCGCAGATAGCCACGGCCTCGTCGTTTCTTCGAGGAAAAAGGCGAACAGGCGATGGCCGTAGTGGTTCTTCATAATTGGGTACGGCAAAGCGCTTCCTTGCTGCAAAAAAAAGAAAAACATTTTAGAATAAAAATTTGGATGGAAGTGAACAAGGGCAACTCAAGGGTAAGTACGACGGGTTATGCACAGAACCTGTTGTAATAATCCCACATTGTTACAGAGAAACCAAGTTACATGAATGGAATTGTTCAAGTCAGTTAGCACATTATAAATATCCACTTGATCATATGTAGTTTACGTGATACGTGATACATATCAGTGGTACAAATCTATGACAACTTGAGACCATGGCACAATGCCATATTTTTGGGAAGCTAAACCAAAAATTTCGATTTTGTTCCCTCATCAACAACATTTCACGTTGCTATAAACATTTCCGCCCGAGCAGAAATTCACGCTATTCTATTAAAAGTAGATGAACGGATACAAATCCACATTGAATGTCTTAGGTATTGCTGGAAGCAGGATGATGTAACCTTCGACACCGGGGAATCAAGTTCCATTTGTTTATCACTAAGAAAAGGCGCGCAGTTTGAAAACTTCTGTTCTCTCGAAACGGTCAAATTATTCTGCTTTTGTCGCTGGCTGAAGTCCTTCCTGCAATCTACTTTGTAATCTTTTTCGAGAAGCCGATTTTATGAAGGAGAGAGAAGTTATAGATGGAACGTTCGAACTATAGTGTACTAACCGTTTCCAGTTTGGATCCGTCCTACGGACACAACTTCGCAGGCCAGGTCTGGAATATCTTGAAGGAGACGAATTACCTGATCCTTTTTGCCTTCGTCAATCTCGAGAGTTACCTGCGCATGAAGGCAACAAAAACACTCGTGAAATACAGCTCTAAAGGCAAACAAACGATACCGTGAGAATCAATGTAACAGAAAGAAATATGTACTTACCCGCACGCGTTTTCCATTGGCATTGTCAGCTCCACCTAACATTTTAACAAACTCTTTCCAAGCGTCAAAAATTTCAGATTTGAAAAAAAAAAAAAGGTTCGGAATGACGGCCTTTGTTAGTCTTTGTAATTACTGTGCGCAGTAATAGCAGATATAAGAGACCTGTCCGTATCGCGCGACCCGGAGATGTTGACAGCTCTGTGTCTAGAGTGAAATGACTGACTGCTCGCCCAGTCCAAGGCTCCTTATATAGCGCGGGTCCTTGTTTAAAAAAGTTGAATTATGTCTTTCTATTCGCTAAATACTATATATATACTAACAAGCTTAGTTCAAAAGAACTAAGTTTGAAAGAATTTATCAAAAAACTGGAAATAAAATATTGTATTGAAGGATTTTAAGTCAATAGGAAACTAAGCCCCAAATATGCCCAGATGAGTCAAAGTGAGTTATACGACATCATTATTAATAACCAGGATAATTCAAATTGATTAGACGCCACCAGGTTGTTGTTGTTTTGTTTTGTTTTTCTTTTTGTCAAGTGCTTATGTATTTGTAGTTTCTTCTCTTTTTTTTTTCTCCTCTTACTTTCTTTCCTTTTTTTTTATCAAACCCCTCAATTTAGTGCGAAAAAACTACATTAAGTACAGATGTGTAAAGGTGTAAAGAAAAACTTTAATACAGTTAAATTAAGGTGGTTAAATGACGGCTTAACACCCGAGTTCTACAAGAAATTCTGGAATTTGCTTGGCCGTCTTTTGACTGATTCCTTGAATCATTCGTATATACATGGTGAATTATCTAACTCGCAGAAACAAGCAATAATAAGACTCATTGAAAAGAAAGGAAAGGATAGACGTTACATTAAGAACTGGCGACCCATTTCTTTATTAAATGTTGACACTAAAATTGCTTCGAAAGCTTTGGCATTGAGATTGGAGAAAGTACTGCCTTTTGTTATTAATGATGATCAATATGCGTACGTCAAAAATAGAACAATTTTTGATGCTGTCCGGTCAATTGACGACATCATGGAATATACGAGGATTAACCAGGTGCCTGGGTTAATGGTCGCAATTGACTTTGAAAAGGCATTTGACTCTTTAAGTTGGAATTTTTTATCGAACGCTTTACGATCCTTTAATTTTGGTAATTCCTTTATTAATTGGATCTCCGTTTTTTACACCAACATATCAAGTTGTGTCATGAACAATGGTTTCTCATCACCAATGTTTAAAGTTGAAAGAGGTGTTAGACAAGGTGATCCTTTGTCGCCATACCTCTTCATTATAGCTTTGGAACTTCTTCTAATTAAAATTCGTAACGACCCTTGCATTAAAGGCATTAAGATAGACAACACGGAGGTTAAACTCGCTGCTTTTGCCGACGATTTGACAACATTTCTGCAGGACAAAGGTTCCTTAGAACATTTGTTTAGTATCCTAAAAGCATTTGAAGGGTGTTCCAGCTTGAAACTTAACAAAGACAAAACGGAAGCTTACTGGCTTGGTAGCAGCCATAATTGTAACGACAGCTTAGATATAGAAACGGTTAACAAACCTATGAAAATTCTAGGAATTTATTTTACCTATAATTCACGCCTGAAAAACGAACTAAATTTTGATGCAACTCTAAAATCTTTAAAGAAAACTTTAAATAACTGGCAATGGAGAAATCTTACAGTCCTTGGTAAAATTCAAATTATAAAAACATTTGTGATGCCAAAACTGTTGTTCCGAGCTTCCGTGTTAACTTTTGATAAAAAATTTTTAAAACAACTTAACACAGTATTGTTTAATTTTTTTATGGAAAGGTAAAGATAAAATCAAACGTCTCGCGCTGGTTAGTGATTATAGTGACGGCGGTCTTAGAATGCCCCATCTGGAATCTGCAGTCAAAACCCAAAGAATCATGTGCCTTAAAAAGTTTATTGAAAAGTACCATAGTCCATGGAAGTTAATCCTCTCGCACCATCTTAAAAATTACGGCGATAAATTCCTTCTTCACTGCAATTATGATGTTGCTGACCTACCTAAATCCTTTCCAAAGTTTTATCGCGAGTGTTTTGAAGCTTGGGCTACACTCACCGAGAAACAACCATCTTCGCGCGACCACGTTATGGAACAGATCCTTTGGAATAATAAACATATTCGAATCGATAACAAACCTCAATTTTGTAAAAAGTTACTTATGGCTGGAATCTCAAGAATTAAGGATATCTTCCTCACGAACGGAAAAATTAAAACCTTGGAATTTTTTTTCAGAAAAAGGCCTTAATTTAAATAATTATCTGTTGATATTAGGACTTTCAAAAGCAATACCGGAATCATGGAGGGTTTTGTTAGATTCAGGAACTACATGTTGCTCTCAAACCCCAGATCCGGACTTTACGGATTTTACAGAATTAATTTTCCACTCAAAGACCGGTGATATCAATCTGATTCAACTCACTAGTAAAAAGCTGTACTGGTTTCTTGTAGAGGATATACGTGTACATCCTACTGCGAGGCTAAAATACAACTCCATATACAACGACCAAGATTTTAACTGGAAACAGATTTATTTAATCCCACACAAAGTGACTTTAGATATAAGAACGAGAATTTTTCAATACAAATTGCTTAATCGCATTGTATATACCAACAAATTGTTATATAAAATAGGGTTATCGGACACTTCTTTGTGCACGTTTTGTGGAGAGTATGAAGAATCCCTCGAGCATTTGTTCTTACACTGTCGATTCAGCAATAACTTTTGGATGCAAATTGTTTCCTGGTTGAATGACTTAAATATTACAATCATTGAGCTTAAGGATAGCGAGATCATGTTAGGTTATATAAACGAAAGCCCGCATTGGTTTTTTCTTAATCACGCCCTTATCATTGGTAAGCAAGTAATTTATTCAAGCCGACTGAGCAAATCTAAGCCTCTATTTTCTCAATTTATAGTCAAACTAAAGCATATAGAACGCATTGAATATTATATCGCTAAGAAGAGGGATAGGTGTAATTTTCATGAAAAGAAATGGAAAATCTTAAGGTAGCATCCCACCCCAAATGACCGCTTCGCGTTCGCACCGTTTCAAGGCGAGACATTAAATAAAAACCCTGGCAAACTATATATTTTCTGAAAGCTTAATAATTGAAGATTACCATACCGTATTTATTAAAAGCAAAAAGATAAATGTCTTAAAAATATAGCGATCGGTTTGCAAAAGTACATGGCTTGCAAGATTTAGTTCCTGTGCAGTCGGAAGTGATCAGAAGGAAGTGACAAACATTGCGCCGAGTTCTTAACACCTTTGTCTCAAAAACCGTGTCGGCGAATTTTGATATCTTGCCTGGTTTGTTTTTTACGCCTGGTTAAACTTCGAGGTTCGAAAAAATATCGCTCTTGTTACTTCATTTATTTATAACTTTAGAAAGAACTGAAAAAAAGAAAAACGCCGACATGGTTTTTGAGCTACGTTGTATAGGAACCTTCTCCCCAAATTTGAGCCAAAACGGTTGAAAATTCGCTGCACGCGAACTTAAAACGTGCGCCCAATTTCTTGAAAATATAGTTTCGAGAAAAAGAGCAAAACAGTTTCAGAGACGTACTTCCGGTTCAATGACATTAAACACTATTTTGTCCATAACTTCCCGTAGAAACAATATTTTTTCGAATTTTTTTTTTAAAACAAAGATAGGAGTAAGGTCAGTCTTCCTATCGAGAAAAATTTTTTTTTCCCAAAATGGTCACATTTGGGGTGGGATGCTACCTTAAGAAAATAATTTTTAAATTCAATAAGTTAATTATCATGTAGTAGCTATTAGTGTACTTTATTAACACTGTAGGTATGCGTAGTTTTGTAACTAGGTTGAGTAATTTTTGTAATTTGTGGTGTAACAGTAGTGTACGTACATGTCCAGTAAAAAAAGGTATAAGTAGTGTAAGTAGTGTAAGTAGCAAGTACAATGTAAGTGTAAATGTAAGTAAAATATTAATACTGTAAGTAGTGTAAGTGATCGTTTTGTAAATAAAATTGTCTATTTAATAAAAAAAAAAGGTGGTTAAATGTAATTTAATGTCAATGTAGTGTATGGTAGTGTAATGTAGTTATATGTAGATAAATGTAGTATAATATAATGTGGAGGGTTATTGTAATGTAGTCCTGTGTTATTAAAATAAAGAGTGTTTCAAATATACCGCCATTATCCAGTTCATCCTTAATTTGATCAAAAACAAGAGTTTGTTCACTCAATTTGTTTGGAGCGTAAATGTTTACGAATAAGAACTTTTGATCTTGCACAAATGCCTCAAGAAAAATAAAACGCCCTTCTTTGTTAGACCACACAGATATAAGTTTGAATTCCAAGTGTAACAGCTAAACAATTCTTTACTTGCTCTTGAAAAACGGCTACAGCGCCTCTACAAAACAACTACGAATAATGGCCGACCTAATCCGACTTACAACAACAACAACACACATGGTTCTGACCACGAACAGACTGGTACTAGATGTCTCTTTCAGCAATGTTACACACACCCCTCCCTAGAGGAGGAAGGGCGTTATCAAAGTCCTTCCCTAAGAGGAAGTCTCCCATCCAGGCAGGAGAGTGGCGGCTCCTCACTGAACACCGTACTCGTGCATCAGACTCGTCGCTAATAACTGCAGCATTCTCCATCGGGGCTAGTTCCATGGTGAGTGGGGACCTCTCAACAGCGTGCTCTCCAGCATTTAGATCTGTAGGCAGGTTTCTGTCCTCCTTGACATTGTGCAATGACGGTTGAAATTGAATGGGTCTTGAGCGGTACGATTTAAGATGGTTAAAGTGCACACTGTATTCTGTAGGTGACATCCGATATGACCTTGACAACCCGCCAAGATCCGGACCAGGGATGGTAGAATTTCCGGTGTACCCACTGTGGAATGGCCTTCTCCTCCAACCATACCAAATTGCCAACTTTTTACGGTGTTGACGTCCAAAGCTAAAAGGATCTTGGGAAGATGTTGATCCCATTCCTCTTGTTCTTGTGCAATCTTGGAAATAACACTGGTAACCGTACAGATAAGCCATTCCGCACCCCCATCACACTGAGGATGGTATGCAGTTGTCCTTTGTTTGACGGACTCAATCAAGTCACACAAACCGCGGAATAGTCGAGACTCAAAATTACTAAGTAAACTAAGTACTCCACGAGGGCAACCGAACCGGCATACAAAGTTGTCCATGACTGCTTGCGCTACTGTGTCAGCCTCTTGATTTGGCAAGGCATACGCTTCAGGCCACTTTGTGTACATATCCACCACCACATTAACATACTTGTTTCCTCTATTAGTCTCGGGAAGTGGTCCAAGAATGTCAATCTGGATCCTCTCCAATGGATAACCTGTCTTAATGGATTGCATGGGTGCCCTTGGTCGAGGAATTGGTCCGTTTCTGGAGCCACAGGTGTGACATGTTTGACAGTACAGCTCAATATCTGCAGTATTGCCTAACCAGTAGAAGCATTTCCCCACATTGACTGTGGTCTTGAGCACTGACAAGTGTCCACACAGGTCATGTAACTCTTGCAGCAAATCTTCCTTTGAATGCTGAGGGACACACAACTGGAGGCTCTCGCACCCTGTCTTCTCATCAACCATCGCCGGTACAACATTTCATCCTGCAACACCAAACCATCGCACTGACTCCACAGAGATCACATGTGTTGATCGACCCCTGCCATTTCCTGTTTAGGGGGTCTCTTGCCTGCTTTCAGCCACTGCAGTGCCGCATTCAGGTGCTTGTCTTTGGGTTGCTCTCTTTTAAGATGATCATTAGACCACAGCAGAGGAGATTGTATTCTGACTGGGCTCCCTCAACAGATGGTGTGGCATCTGGCTGTCTTTCCAACAATCACTGGAGCAGGGAAATTCTCTGCTTCCTCTGGCATGTCAGCCACTTGGTTTGCTGGCCAAGGTCGACGAGAAAGGCCATCGGCATTGGCGTGTAAACGACCAGCCCGATGTTCTATTTTCATGTCAAACTGCCGTAGGTACTCAACCCATCTAGCTTCTTGTGGCTTGGGTTGCTTAAAGGTCTGAAGCCACACCAAGGATCGGTGATTCAGCCGAGCGACAAACTGTTTCTTGATCAGGTAAGGATAGAATGTTTCTGTTCTGTGATCTGTGG
This sequence comes from Micromussa lordhowensis, assembly GCA_964020085.1. NCBI lineage: Eukaryota > Metazoa > Cnidaria > Anthozoa > Scleractinia > Lobophylliidae > Micromussa > Micromussa lordhowensis. Next base: position 16,074,989 of record OZ026600.1, read on the forward strand.
ACACTCCTTGTGCGGACAAGATGTGGCCAACAAAAGGTACACGCTGAGGTAGGATACAACATTTTCTGGCTTCACTTTCAATCCGGCCTTCTCAATGAGGGTGAGGGCACGATCCAAGGACTCACAGTGCTCGGCAAAAGTGGGGTAAAAACTAAGACATCATGAAAGAATGCCAAAAGTTCTTCCCATGTCATTCCAGCTAACAAACTTGCAATCTGATGCACAAAGAATAACGCTGCATTGCAAAGCCCAAATGGAACTCGTTTTCACTGCCAGTGTCCTTGCTTGGTATAGGTTGCTGTTTTCTCTCTGTCATTGGGATGAATTTCGAAGGCATGATAAGCTGAGATTAAGTCCAAAGTTGAAAAAAAATTTGCTCCAGCAAGAGTGTCAATCACGTCCTCCACCCTTGGAACAGGGTAATGTTCCTTGACAGTGCCACAGTTTAGCCTGCGGAAATCAATACAGTAACGGTATGAGCCATCCTTTTTGGAAGCTACATGTAGAACGACTTGAGCGCTCCAAGGACTAGTGGATGGCTCTATCACATCTCTCTCAAGTAGCCTTTGCGTTTCTTCACTTATGTACTTCTCTTGAGCTGGTGAGAAGCGGTGCAGGGGTAGTCTTGAAGGGGGTGTTACTTGTAGTAGCCTATTATCAAGACCCTCCTCAACGTACATATCCTTGGCAGTGTCTGTCTTCCATCTGCCATGCAACTTTAACAGCCTTTCCGAAACTGAATTACAACTTTTGCGAACAACAGATGTTATCCCACCTGATCTTAAGCTGTGGATGCCATAGTCATCCGGGTTAGGACCCAGTTGTTTCAAGGAATCCCTTAGGATTTCTCTACATGAAGAGTAGGACATTTTTCCATCCCTTAAAGTGTAACTAGAAGTACTCCTATGAAAAACTAGCGGCCTGAACAAAGGTAGATTACTATTATCGTGGATACCGGCTAAATTCATATACTTTCTTAGAACACTAACAGGGCAATATTGACTAACCGATGCACTTATTTAGACATAGTTACCCTCCCTATAGACATCAGTCTTACTACGAGGCACAAAAATCTTATGTACTGACTGTGAAATTCAATGGTTTGGAGCGATATTACATAATTCATTATAACGAAAAAATCCGGCAAAAGCTAATGAACATAATGCAGCTATCCTAACATCTTTTAAATCAGCACCTTCCTTATTATAAGCATCCAGAATATCTTTGATAATCTTGGAGGAAAATGGTTTCTTCTTGACAACTGGTTAAGACTTAATGCACTTTGCTGACTCAATTATATTTTTACAGAATTCACTATCCAAAGGATTACGGTTGAGTCTAGGCACAAGCGAGTGAAACCATTTTCAACGCAGCATGAGCTTGAATTAAACTGGAAGCGCTTGAAGCACAACACTGATGGATTTCAAATAAATAAAGCAAGACTGTGCTTACAGGAAAAGGCAGTTGAATACTTAGATTCTTCCTTTTACATCACTCTAAAAACCTTTTGATGACCCGAAGGAAGGCTTTAGTTGTAGGGTTCGCTCGGGACTGTAACATGATGCTCACGATTTGGTGAAAATTAGGTGAAGACGAAAACAGGAAGGGTTCCCAAGCTCCGCTTGAACTAAGTATCTGAAATTACAAAATAAGAAACACTCCAAAGTAAAGTGAGATCAAACCCCTACTGTTACAATCATGATAGTACAAAACTAACTCAGACAGGTGCCAGGTCACCCATCAGTGGCTATACCAATAATGCTATCTTCCAATAAGGCCAATGCCTACAAAGTCAGAACTGACTATCCTTCATACATTCCAAGCGGGTGCAGTCACCCTTGATCTAATGTGGCCAGTGCCACGAAAATGCAACGTCATCGGTGCAGTCACCATAAATAAATAGCGAAAAGCCAAAGCAAACTCTGAAAAATAATCGTAGGACATACGGTGAAAGGGTGCCGCCCAGCCCCGGACGTTACAAGCAATAGGCTAATCTAGTCCAAAAATACCATTCTAAAAGCAATGACATGACCCTTAGAGTGCTTCAATCCCAGGAGGGAATTGAGATTCCTGCCATGCACTAGGGATTGGTTCCCAATTTGCATGCCATACACAGATATATACTTGAGATACTTGTTCGTCAATAGAGGCCAATAATGAGCGGAAGGCCAAAAGGGTAAAATAACAGTACCAGTATAATGAAGAACTCTAGGAACAATTGAAACAGACGGGACAACCCAACAGTTTTCTCCTCTCAGTGGCTGAATAAAGAAGTCGACTCCCGCCGTGTTAGGATTCCAAAACCTAGAAAAGAATCTGGGTAGCTTATGATTATAATAAATAGCAAAACAATCTACAGAATGCGGCCCCCAGCAAGCATTCAGGGACAAAACAAATCATTGGTAGTCTGCTAATCATCGACATCAATCAATTTACTAATGTAATCAGCCTGTTGATTTGAGGTGCGAGGAATCCACTGGATGTCTAGGTAAATCCCTGACTGAACACAAATATCAAAAATTATTCTCACCATTTTGCGCAAAGCTAATTTCATGCTACCGACTTCAACAATTCTGGCAGCAGCTTGATTATCAGTAAACCACTTGACATGTGATCCTTTAAGGACAGGAGCAAAAGACTGTAAAGAAAATTCAATCGCACAAAGCTCCCTCCAAGTGGAGCTCTGTAGGCTCTCAGAACCCATCCACATTCTATGGCACACATACTCGTTATTGAAGCCAATAACAGAACCACAACCATTAGTGCTGGCATCAGAATACACAAATGAACTAGGACATGTAAATGCAAAACAATTTCTATTGTTAATATTAATAAGATTTGTTTTCCAAAAATATAATTCTTCCTGACAGTAATCGTCAAGATGAAACTCAGTATTCCAACGGTCATTACACAAGGTGGACATGACGCAATGCCTTGTCATAATTCTACCAATATTACCAACCACAGCACCAGTTGAGATACAGTCGACTCCCGATAACTCGAACCTCGCGCTAACTCGAACCAAAATCGATTTCCCGTGGATTTCGTTCATACATTTACTGTAATTTTACCCTCGGTAACTCGAACCCTCGATAACTCGAAGTAATTTCCATTTCCCTTCAGGTCATTTTCTATATAATTTCACTCTCGATAACTCGAACCGCGTTTGTCAAGACGTGACAAGTCAAAAAATATAGTACTGTAGAACAAAACATTGAATTTATTTTTAAGCAGCCAAGTATTCTAGAGGTCACTCCGTTTAGGGTACGTAGTTCAGATTGCATTAATCTTTGCCGATTAACTCCTTCTTTAAAATGTCAATCCATTTCCTGTGTCCCTTGAAGTTCAGTGTGCATGGCACTTGCATCCCTTCGCCATCTCCACGGTTAATTGCTTGCCAGTCACCACAACAGTACAGTCGTTCTTCTTATCGGCACGCAAAAAATAGAAAATTGTCTTCGCAAAACGGCCTGATTTTCCTTTCATTAAATGTCCAACAACTTCGTCATCACGTTGCACAGAAACCGCGTACTTGTCAACAATATTTCTTGGTTCTGGTACAGCGCTTAGCATCTCGTGAAGCTCTGGGGACCAAACTTCTTGATATACATGATATCCTTTGATAAAGGAATCCAAGTTAAAAGAGACAGTGTCTTCAGATGTTTGTGGGGAATCCATAGTTACTTACAAAGCGAAGTTTATAGCTCTCAACCTGAACTAAGGACTTTTTGTTGTCAAACCGGACGTACGTATTACAAACCACATTGTGAAATTGCGTCGCGAATGGTGACAGACCCCGGGTGACAGACGCGGAATTTGGACTCTGCCCGTGTAGCTGAAATTGCAAAACCACCTCTTCCAGTTCGCTTTCAATGAGATTCAATATTGCTGCTTAGAAATGTCAGAAAAGAAGTCTCTCAAACATAAGATAACCACCAAATCTTTGGAGGAGAAATATAAAGCTCTTAAAGACATCAAGAATGGTGTTGCTAAGAAAGAGGTGGCGACAAAGTATAGCATTCCTTTAAACACTTTGTCCACGTGGGTGAAAGATAAAGAGAAGATTTCATCTGCTTTCGAGAATGGGAAAAGTCCAAAGACAATGAAGCTCAAAGGCGCAGGCTTTGACTCTTTAGACAAAGCGATATACAAGTGGTTCATGAATGCGCGGGAGCGAAATGTTCCTGTCGGTGGTACCTTGCTGAAAGAGAAGGCAGTTTTCTTTGCAAAAGAGCTTCAGATTGAAAATTTTAAAGGATCTGACGGCTGGCTTGATCGCTGGAAAACCAGGCACAGTGTCACGTTTAAGACGGTTGCTGGAGAAGCAAAATCGTGCACGTCTGAAATGACCGCTTCGTGGGATGAGGCAACTCTCGCAACCATCCTCTCCAACTACAAGCTTGAAGATATTTTCAACGCAGATGAATTTGGCTTGTTTTATCAAGCTCTTCCAAATAAGACTTTGCATTTGAAGTCTGAGAAATGTGTGGGTGGTAAGCACAGCAAAACAAGGCTTACTGGTATGGCTGCTGCAAATGCAGTTGGCGAGAAGTTGCCAATGTTCGTCATTGGTAAATCTGCAAGACCAAGATGTTTTGCTGGCGTCAGAAACCTTCCCTGCCGATACCGATCGCAAAAGAAGAGTTGGATGGACAGTGCATTGTTTGAGGAGTGGGTCAGAGAGCTGGATAGAAAGTTTGTGAGAGAAGGCAGGAAAATTGCGCTTATTGTGGATAACTGTCCAGCCCACCCACACATTGAGGGACTTGACACTATTCAGTTAGTGTTCTTGCCTCCTAATACGACACCCAAGACCCAGCCAATGGACCAAGGCGTTATCAGATCACTGAAAGCCCACTACAGAACCCTCACAGTTCAGCTCTTCATCCGCGCTGTTGACAATGGCCAGCCTTTGCCAAAAATAAGCATCCTATCGGCAATGAATATGCTAACTGCAGCCTGGGACAAAGTGTCAGAAATTACAGTTCAAAACTGTTTTAAAAGAGCTGGCATATCGAAGGAGTCACAGGAGTGCGCCATGAATGATTCCGATGACCCTTTTAAAGAGCTTGATGAAGAACTCGACAACCTTAGAGAAAGAGCACAAGATCATGCACCACCGGAAGTAAACAATGAAACTGTCATTGAGTGTGATGATGAACTATTAACAGCAGATACTGAGGTGACGAGTGATAGTGATATTCTTGCTGAATTTCGGCCAAGTGATGATGAGCTTGAAGAGGATGATGAGGTTTTTATTGAAGAGCCGCCACCGAAACGACCCTCCAAACAAGATGTTTGTCACGCCATTGACGTGCTACAAACATTCAGTTTGTTTGTACAGGTTGATCACGATTCTTTTAAGACCAACATTAAGAACATTTCAAGAATAGTCGATAGAGAAAGATTAGTTGAGAAACGTCAGGGCCTATTAACCGACTATTTTTCAAAAACTGAGTAATTCCATGAACTCTGTCGCAGTATCCTGACGTTGAACATATTACCTGGTTTTCCCCCGATGTTTTGCATTGTTTTTTTTATTGTTACGTTACGTTCTGCTTGCACAATACATATGTGTCAAGAAATATCTGATTACGTATTCTATTACAACCAATTATAATTAGATTGATTTACAGTATTAAAAATGTACTACGTTGTAAGAATAAAAGTGCACGTGCCCGGGTGCATGTGGTCACGGTTTTCCACTTACTTTATGGTCATTTGTTCTCAACTCCCGATAACTCGAACTCCCGATAACTCGAACCTTTTTCGATTTCCCTTGAAGCTTCGAGTTATCGGAAGTCGACTGTAATTTCACCCGTAAAAGAAGCCAAACTAATACGGTCAATGGTGTTTAAAATCTTTGTAATCCTTCAATCCACAATTTTCAAAGTGCCCAAGATCGAATTCCAAGTAATGCCTAACCAGTTTAACACCTGTGTGGGTTCCCATACCGACTTTTTGTCATTAACTATAAACCCTGCACTACCCAAGTCGTTCCTGACAGCCTGGGCAATAATGTGGCAGTCTTGTCTATCATGGATTGTGCCCCAACCGTCATCTAGAAAAATGGCTATACAAATACCCTGTAATTTCTAGTGTTTCTCCAAGGGTTTCAAGAGCTTTGTGAAGACATAAGGGGCAGTAGATAAACCAAACAGAAGAACGGTAAATACATAAAATCTCTCATCCTTAGAATCCGATGCCTTCCAGGAGAATCCAAGGTAAGTTTGGTATTCCTGTGAAATTTCAACGTGGTGATAGCAGCTTTTTAAATCGAAGAAAAACATGTATGAACCCTTTGTAAAGTAACCAAGAGCAAATTTCCAATCTTCGTATTTCACCCTTTGTTTAACTAAACAATTACTTACGTGGCGTAAGTCCAAAATTAGTCTCTTTTTACCACATGGCTGTATTGACACAGATAAAGGGTTAACCACCATGGGTTTTTCGGCAACTATGCAGATACGACCGGAAACAGCAAGCTCATGAATGGCTTGGTCCACGAAATCGACATGGAGTCTAGCAGACTTATTATTCCTTAGCTTTATGTGCTCGGGTGAACTAGCAAAAGGTAGTTTATAACCGTTTTCAATTATTGATAATATATAATAAGGCGCGCCAATAGAGTTCCAAAACTTAATGTTACGTCTCAGATTACCCTTCACACTTAAAGGTAGTTCACTTTCCACTTCAAATTTTTCTACAATCTCTAGTACCTCCGCTAAGTCTTCCTCAATACTTGATAGCTGGTTGGCTTAACTGCATTCCTCCTGATGGCTTGTTGTATGAAGGTCCGGTAAAGGGGTTGTGCTTATAGCAGGATTGATGACTGTGGCCTCCTGGCCAGAAGGCAGATCAACAATCTCTGGCCCAGTGACCGTATTTTCCACATTTGAAACAGCGGAAGCCTGCGTAAGAAGCATCCCTACAGCCTGTAGGCAAAAATAACAACAACTGCAGTAAGCTGGGTGTGAGGGTGGGATATATGCTGAATTACAAACTGCGTGGATCGTTAGCATGAGTGAATAATCAATGCTGACAGAAGATATAAATACCAGAGAGTAGCCAATCACAATTAAGCATAATTAGAAAAGACAGAGCACATGCAGCAGAAGAAGTGAAAGTATTTGAGTATTACTAATAACTGGAATACCAGTGGAAAATTCATTTTCTCTCGAGGCCATATGGTCGATCCCACTGCTGCCACTAGTGTAACAGCTAAACAACCCTTTACTTGCTCTTGAAAAACGGCTACAGCACCTCTACAAAACGACCACGAATAATGGCCCACCTAATCTGACTTACAACAACAACAACACATGTGGTTCCGACCCCGAACAGACTGGTACTAGATGTCTCTTGGCAACGTTACACAAGCTATTCTTAATTAAAATGCAGTCAACATGGCACCAGTTGGCTGTGTGGATAGATTAAAAAGTGTCAGTAACAAGCTGTAACATACAAAAATTAAACGACAACAGATCCTGCTTACAGGCAAACGTTCAAAGGAGTGGGAGAGTTCATAATTCAAATTCGAATGCGAAGCGTGATCGCCCGGATCGGCTAATACAATCCCGGAAGTCAGAACTCAATGTCCATTAGCCACCTACTCCTTCCCCTTTGAATGCCTGCCTAGCTTATTCCGAGTACAGATTTAGTGCCTGGATGATCTGGTACCAAAGAAGCATTTATGCGCTCTACCAGAGCGCCCAGCCATTCCAAATATTCTCTTTCTTCATTCACTAGCGCAGCTGCCTTCGGTTCTTCAACAAAGATACCAGAATCGTCTTGAAACCTTGCTCTCCCAAGACTACTTCGGGGGTGTTTTAAATGAAAGTGCTTCCTCAGGGAAAAACCAGTCCGGAGCTTCTTGCTACACAAGCGACATTTTACTTTAAATGGCATGACTATTGATAACTCTCCAACTATGTGCTTTGATGAAGTATAAAACAATGAATGCCAATGCTACGTGTTCAATAGCATTTCTCGCTTCTGGAGATTTTAAATGTAATAATTGAGAAACAATAGAAAAAACAATAGCCAGACTGAGATAAAACAATAGCCTGACTTGAGATGGAACGAACAAAGGCGTTATTGTTTGTGGCAGAAGTGTGCGTGTATTTAATAATAATTCACTGTTACTCAAAATGGAACAGATTTGAGACAAGGGTTAAGGCTGAAGAAGGTTGTTCTTGGGTTAGAATGAAACAGAATGTTCTTTATGAAGACAAAATATTTCGAGGGGTTTGCATTGAGTCAGACGCAAAAAAACGGTAGGCGAAAAAGTGCGATTTCCGTCGACGAACCGTTATTCAGTAAGTGATACTAACAATGACAAAATGTTTAGTGACCAAAACAATAGAAATCGCAAACTGATTATAGACAAAGTGTTATTTCATGCCAAACTTTTTGTGGAGATAGCCCACTTATAATTTGCTGACGTGTGTCCCAGTGATGTCGATGTTTAGGAAACAATAGATCGAAGAAAAAAGAAGGTCGAAAGTTAGAAAAAAAAGAAAGAAGTTGGCGAGGAAATATTCAGAAGTTTATTCGGACCCTGAAGTCACTGCTAGAGAGCCGTTGATTTCAAAGCAAAATCAGTCAGCTGAAAATGGAGGCGAAAGATTGGTTGAGATGACGCCAGTTCAAGGGGATAACAGCCATCACACTGAAACAAAATGCAAACAGCGATGCGTCTGAATCAGTGACTCAACAAATGCTAACGTTTGCTTCGAGAAAAATGTTGGATTTGTCTCCTCAAAGAATGCCTGTGACGATTGTCGAATAGATGAACTTGATGATAAGAAAGTGCAAGAAAAAAAGTTATGCGCTTTCAAAGACAACTAAACAAAAGGACACAGAAAACGCGAACACATACAGTAAAACGATTATTATGACTTCAATTTATTATTTAAGGTTGATGTAAAGTGGTTAATAAACCGCTATCGTGTTATATTTTTATAAAATCACTTGATTTACAATACTGTTCTCTCAACTTTAAACGATAATATAGTTTCTTCGGCCTCCCATTGAAAATTGAATAAAATACTTTTTTACCACTTACATTCATTTGAACTTTCTTTGCCGTAGAATCATGGGCAAGGACGTATTCTAATGATTGGTTGTTGAAACAAATACACCAGAGGGCCTGGTCATTCTGTAGCACTCATGGTATTTTATTGCCAACGATCTCACGCTTGTAACAAAATTCACTGACAATGCAATACTTAAATTTTAGACGAAGTTATTCTTTGACATGACCACTTAAGCTTATAGGCGTGTTTACTTGTAAATTATGCTACTCCTAAAATTTAACTTCGGCAATCTTATTTGAGAAACTATTAAGAGTAAGTCTCTCTGAGCTCTTATCTTTGGTTGGCACCTTTACTAATTCTCGGACCCCCTTGTAAAAGCCTAACATACATAATATAGCCTTGAGCATTCGTCCTAATGAATAAATGTCACTGGCAACACTGTAGAGTCGTTTACGTACAACCTCAGGGGCCAAATAGCTTTTAACTTTGCAGTTCTGGACGTATCCGTTTCTGTGGTACAACAAGGCCGATGAAGCCTTGACACTTTTCCCAAAATCAGTGAGAACTGAGTTGAATTCCTCAGAGCTTGAGGTCCGCTCGAGTACGACATTATTTGCTTTTATGTCATTGTGGTGGTAGCCTTTTGAATTCACTTCGCCTAAAGCACAAGATATCTTTTGAAATATAGAAATACAGTTTGCTATGGTAAGTATCTTGGAATCAGCTGCATTATGGAGAGTTACACTTTCTTCTTTCATACCGTGAAATTGCGTCACAAGGCATAATGGTAAGGTTTTAGTAATCATGGGCAGATTTGGATGGTCACCCAGAGCAGAAATAATCTTTGCCTCATGGAGTAAATCTCTCCTCGCTCTTTCTTTATCCGCTGCTGTTTCATTGAGTCATTTGCTTCACAATCACTTCGATACCTCTGTAGCGCCCGAGAAAACATTGCCCGAAGCTTCCACTACCGACTGCATTTTTAGATAAGTATTCAATGTTTTCCCGCGTAAGTTCTTTGGGCTCAAATTTGCATTCGCTGGTAGCAACTATGGTCTGTATGGCAATTAGGCGTTGATGGGGCTTCTTAGTCTTTTGCACAACAACTGCATTGGCGCCAACCGCCATGTGAACCATCATAGCACCTCTTGAGGAACTAGCCATGTCCATTTTCTTCTCACCACTGCCTGCCTTGAGTGCTGCTAAACAAGGTTTCTTAACATTCTCCGGAGCAAAACTTTGGTTCAAGGAAGGTGCCTGTTTTTTCTTATCCTCAGCAATACAGGTCAAAGCATCAGGGTTAGATGGCACGAGATCAATTTCTTCTTGGTTGAGTACTGGTAGTTGCGATCCGGTTGTATTCATGGAATTCGCCATTTTCTCCTGTTTTCTCTTTCTTCATTCTTTTCTCTGTTTCGTTCTTTCTTCTGCAGTGTTTTTACGTGATTGTATGACCCGTTCATCTCGCTTTTCTTCACATTCCAACTCCTTCACTAATTCCGCCTTTGCAATTGCAAAGCAATTATAGCTGGTTTATTTTGGCCCAATCGAAACACTAAATACCATGTTTATCTAATTTCACAGCATCGCCTCGAATGTGTAACCCAAAAGCCTTTTATAGTACAAGAAATTCAATACTCATTTAAAACAACTCAATGACAATGAAAGCCGGTCCTGGCCCGCCGCTCGTTTCTGCTTTGCTTTCGTAAGATGACATTTGCTGACAGGATGCTGTCAGGTAAAACACCTCGCTGGGATCATGCGTGACGACTCCCCCGGCACCTTGACTAATCCTTATCAATTCTTTGTACTAAAAGTACAAGGAAATGTATGGAGCTCTCCAGGATACTTACAGTACAAACTGTGCACATTTTCTCATGAGAGATCGTCCACGACCTCCGGGACAAAAACTATGCCACTGAATTGACCGATAAAGGGAATATTCTCCCTCAGTGTCTGCACATCTCGGACAGCACGATGTTGGGGCACTGCAACCTCTCACAGTAAACGTCATGGACCCTTGCAAGGATGATATCTTCAATGGGGTCCTGAATGGCTGCCCTGTAGTTGAGAAGAAAACTTCCGGGAAAGTGTTTATCGTAGTTAGTCTTGTGGGCAGACATTGCCGTTGACGAGGATGATGACTGCGACATCTGCAGAGAGACAATAGGTTGAGTGCATGTTTGAATTAGAGTGTCAGATATACAGTTACCTGCATCAAGTGTAGACTGGTAGGACTGGCAGAGAGCGAGGAACATGTCCAGCCTAGAACTTCAGCAGGTGACGGGCATGATCTGATCGTCCACCATTGGTTGCATCGCCGACAGGTCTGACCCGGGAGAGAGCGACGTACACAAGGCCAGGTGTTACGGTGGGACAGTCCAGCCACACCAGGAGATGCTTCAGATTCTGACCCTGAGATTTGTAAATGGTCCTGGCGTAGGCTGGACTGAAAGGGTATCGCGTCATGTCTCCCTGGCCCTCGACTTCACGTGTGACTGGATAGACGAAAGCGCGCTCCCCGTCAGGAAACTGGATCAGGATGGTCTGCTGATGATTGGAAACAAGGGTGGCATCCTGCCCATTGACGATTATGGCTGCCTTGTTCTTGCCTTATTCTTGGTGATGACCATGCGCATTCTGCGGTAGGGCACATCATCATCGTCCGCTACTGCCATGCACAGCAAGTTGCTGAGAGGCAGCCCCTGGGCAAAGAGTTTCTTGGTGACCATGCGGTTGATCCTCTGGGCGGCCGCTCTCGACACTGTCATGATGTACTGGATGGCGGGTGGCATGGAACTCTCCTCCAGGTGCCTGAGCTGCACTGCATGACAGGGATGGTGGAGCGGCAGGTTCTGGAAAAAGAAGACTGGATTGAACACTGACACACATTTGACCGCCTTCAAGTACTTGTCCCGGTCCAGGGTTTTACTCCTGTTGCCGACTAAAGTGTGTTTTCGTAGGCACTCCAGCAAGGACTGGTCTTCTTCCTGCCTATCCCGTCTGAGGTACAATTGGTAGGCCACGTTGGTGTCCTCCTGGCCAAGATGAGGAGGCATAAAGTGTTTTTTCAACCTATCAGTCCAGGCAGGCTTGATGGACGACAACTGAAAGATCATCTCTGGCACCAAGGGACGTACCATTCGGAGAAAAGAGTTTGCGGCTTTGTACCCAGTGACGTTGGTGCAGTAAAGCCCCTCGCTGACAGCACAATTGTGCATCTTGGTGATGTAGGATGATACGTTTCAGGAGCATGCCCCTTCCATCTACCAGCTTGAAGGCTGTGTGTGAGTGCACCCAACAGTGTGGTGAGGCAGGCCGGCAGGTTTCCATCTGCATCTTCTGCCATGTACTGGAACTCCAAATGGCTGCTTCCGTCTGCGCAATGAATGAAAGTGTCAGGCGCATCGCAGAGGGGCAGACAGTCAACAATTTCTGGGTGTCAGCCACAAGGAAGGCGTCCTTGCTGTTCCTTGACCCAGATCAACATGTGCAGATGAAGCATTCCCTGTGACTGAAACTTGAACCTGTGCTGCCACTGCCAGTATGTGGCCAAGAACAACTTGTCCTGAAGTCCTCTATTGGGACTACAACCTGAAGCCTTTGAGGAGATGATGGCGCCAGTTACGGTTTTAAACAGCCAGCGGTGGTATTGGTACTGGATTATCTCGTAGTCCAGGATGTAGTACAAAACAGGGGACAACCCCTTGTGCATGAAGCTCAGCTTGCCACTCGCCCAGTTGTTCTGCCCTCTTATCACGCTCTCGCTCTCTTGGTGGTACAGGGTAGGCCACAGGTCGCACTCGATGCCTTCATAGTCGGGTGCAGTGGAGATTTCATAAGTGAACGGGGCCTGGACACCACGAGACTACATATGCCTTCATAGTCGGGTGCAGTGGAGATTTCATAAGTGAACGGGGCCTGGACACCACGAGACTACATATGCCTTCATAGTCGGGTGCAGTGGAGATTTCATAAGTGAACGGGGCCTGGACACCGCAAGACTGCATGATCACAAATTTACGGTACAAGCTATCCCGCTTGGCCATCAAGAAGTCTAAGATGTTTCCAAGTTTTGTTCTTCGCCCAAAGTCTCCTACACTGTTGATCTTCTCCTGCACCCTCAAGGCCAACCAGGTAACGTGGAAGGGGCTGGTCCTCTGACAGCACCTGTGCACAACATGGCAATATTTCCCGCAGTGGATATTGAACTGGTGCAGCACACAGATGTCCTGTCCTGTGAGGTTTCGGAGGGCCAAAGGCATGTCATCCGCCTGCGGGACCAGGTAGATGCCACCTCCACATTTACACTTGGTGGTGATGGGCGCCGCATTCCGCGTCCAGAAGGAGGGCAGGAGGTTCAGACAATCCAGTTTCCAACACGCGTCACATAAGGACCAGCTTTTCTTAAGGGACCATTCCCTGAGGTTGTGCGCTTCCCACTTGTTGACAATGGAGGGGTCTTCTGCATCCTGCAGGTCATAGTGGCGCTGGAAGTCTTCTCTGCGCTGCTGAAGGGCCCATTGTCTTGAGATGAGTCCTGGTCACTTCAGAACTGCCCTCGGTGTTGCTTGCTGACTCCATAAGCATTCTAGCGAGGCAGATGAGGCAGCAATAAGTCAGTGTGACGAAGGCATGAACTGACATGACATGACTACACACATGATGTGACAGCAGCAGACGTAGCATCTTACTACCTGTTAATAACAGTTGGTGTAGGAACCCAACTAGCATGCAATTGTTTGTACAAATACATTGAGAATACCAACCGTGACCAACAAAATAGCGAACCGTTATGCCTAGTTGCGTCCAAAAAAGTCGACAAAAAAGTTACAGGGACACCACTCAGATACAAGGGCATAACAACGCCAGAATGCAGCAGGGTCGTTACTAACATGCCAAAAATAAACAAGCAATGACATAACGGGCACCGTTTGCGTATGCTGCGACCCAAAAAAGGGGGTAACAAAAGACCCAATTATCGGTACTAGCGTGACAAACATGCAGGGCAAACATCAATAAGTCACCGTTCCCGGAAGCGGTCAGTCCAAGAAAAGACATGCAACGGGCAAAAATTGCTGCAGTGACGGTACTAATGTGCCAAAAAGACAGGCAATGGACATAACGGGCAGAGTTCCCGTTTGCAGCAATGACCATTAAGACATGAAGCTGTTATACTTACAACAAATTTGGTCAGCCAAAATGACGACAAGGGACCTCAAAGTAAATTGTTTTTTTACGCTACAAAACCATATTTTTCTTGAACACGATCTGGCACCACAGACCGCAAGACAGTAAAGCACACCGGGTATCAAAGTCCTTGTCTTGTTATGAGTCAGAATTAGATCGAGTAGTGTCTCGGTTGTTTTGGTCTTATGAGTGGCTTTGGTAATTAAGATAAAAAAATATCCAACAAGTCTAAGAGGCTTCTACCATCTTCTAGACGCTTGTCTGGATTCAATAAATCCACATTGAAATCCCTGACATGAAACACAGGGTGCTTTCCATTCAAAAAAAATTACCGGTTCAAATTTTCGGAATTTTCTCTGGTCGAATGGAACGCGTCAGACCGGTTCCCAGGATTCGTTGTCACGTGCCCTGCAAAACAGGGCATACTGGGTGACCATTTGTTGTGTTTGAAAATGGCGGACTTTTTGAATAATTTCGCGGCTTTGGAGCATGATGAGTGTGAAATAACAACTTGTACCATTCTTGATAGCAACAACGACATAATACTTCTGGCTGCAGTTGCCTGCTTTATGCGGAGAGAATTAACTCAAATAAATGGCTACTTTGAAGTAACCATCCCAGCGTATTTGTCAGGGGAGTTTGAGAACCATTTCCGTATGACGAGGGAAAAGTGCCAGTTACTGACACAAGAATTGATGCGCACTGGGCGAATTCCAACTGGCAATTCATCTGGGCGGCCAACAATTTTGCAAGAAAAACAGATACTGCTGTTCCTTTGGAGTGTGGGAAACAGGGAGCCTTATCGTACGATCGCCGACCGTTTTGGGGTAACTATGAGCAGTGCCTACAGAGCAATTTTTCGAGTGATGGAAGGGGTTATTGACCTCTCTGGTCGCTAATTTAAGTGGCCCAATGGTAAGCATTTACATGTAAATAGTGTGTGAGTAAAGTATTTATATCGGTATTGATAACTAAATGATTTTATCAAAATTGAAATCAACAGCTCACGAGGCTCGTGAAAGTGAAGCAGCATTCCAGGCTGAAGGGGGATTCCCAGGAGTAGTTGGTCTTATTGATGCTACCCATGTGTGCATTCGTGCTCCTGAACATGAACCTGATGCCTACATAAACCGGAAGAAATTTCACTCACTGAATCTCCAGGTAAGCTGAGGAACTACAGAGGAGCCCTTTAATGATTGCAAGCCCATGAAATGATTGGTATCAAAAATCTTCCAATATCCTTTAGAAAGGAGGACAATTTTTATGTTAGTCATACCTTTTACTACTTTTCAGGCAGTATGTGATGAAAATATGGTGTTCTTAGATATAGTGGCAGGCTGGCCAGGCTCTGTGCACGATACCGGAGTTCTTAGGAACTCTGGGTTATACCAAACTGCTGCCATCAAGTTCCCTGGTGACACACATCTACTTGGAGATGGGGGTTACCCTTTGTTAAGGTCAGTGGATTTCCCAATAGTTTGATCAGCATACTGAAATATATTTTCACACAAAAGCTGCAACCCTAGATGCCATGTGCTTCTTAGATATGAATTTATGTAATACAACACAGGTGTTTAATGCTTGTGATGTAGACACCAGAAAAACTCATCTCATAATATTGCACCAATTTTCATTTACAGTCATCTGGTATGATCATATCTATATGCTATTCAGACATGCAGGAATCCCTACTTACAGCTGTATGCCAGCTTTATGACAAATTTTATTTTAATTTGTTTGTTTTTTTTTTTCAGATGGTTGATTACCCCATTTAGAGATAATGGTCATTTGACACTAAGACAAAAGCAATTTAACACAGCCCTTTCTGCTGTACACCAGAAAGTGGAAAGATCCTTCTCTCTTCTCAAGGGAAGATGGCGAAAGCTTCAATATCTCAATCACCTTGATTTGGTAATCGCAGTGCAAATAATAACTGCTACTTGTGTCCTTCATAACTATTGCTTATTACATGACGATTTTGATGATGGGTATTTCATGCCTGGTCATGCTGATGGTGGCGGAGATGATTATGGAAGTGGATAATAATTTTAAAGCTGACATATGGTCTTCCAAGATAATTATGACAGTTTCAAATTGTTTGAATCTCAGTAATACACACAGAAATGTACAATTAACAAACAAATTTAAACTGTGATGTGCTTAAAAGTCACAAATTTCGTCTCAAATCTCTTCAATCACTTACTTTTTAAAATCTCCAGAAATTGGCTGAAAAACTGTTTTTTTTTTCATCTTTCATTTCCCTTAGAACGTTTACCTTTTCTTCTTCAGCCTTTTCTCTTTTTTCGGTATATGTTTGAAGGAAAGTGAGCATTTCAGCGGCTGACGAATTACTCTTTCGTTTCCGCTGTCTACGAGGTTTCAGTTTCTTTCTTAGTACATTTTCATCATCATCACCACTTGAGTCTGAGCAATTTCCATTGTCAGTGGTGCTGTTACCTGATTGGGATGCAGATCTTGATTCCTGATGTTCAGCTGATGTATCAAATGTAAATGCTGGATTAACTTTAGGGCTTTGGCCAAGGCAAGCAGTCATGTTCTCAAGAAACTTCCAGTCCTTTCTTTCATTACCCATTCTGTTATTGTTATCCTCTACTTCTTTATATTTTTGTTCTAGTTTTGTCCACTTGCGAAGACATTGATCTGCACTGACAGTAATGTCTGCATTTGCATTGAAATACTCTGCAATTTTTTGGAACACTTGCTTTTTACTCACCTGACAAATGAACATTGAGGATGAACAAGCCTAAGTAACTTCTTTTTTTCCGTTTCAAGACTTAAACTCTGCTAAATGTGTAATCTTGGGGAGGGCGGAATAAAACGCAGAATAAATACACAGACTCGTCAGTAAAAAAAGGATTCGAATTGTAGTTGCACTCGGTCTCTATGGCTGTGACAGGGAAAGAAACTATACATGAATTCCACATTTCAGTAAAGCGCGGTGTATGCTTCTTGGATTTGGGGGAGCACTATTAGGTGTTGTAATCACTAGCCAGTACTGGACTAATGGAAAGGCGTACGTGGCAAGAATTAGACCTTTTTTTTTCATTCAAAACAATCGCACAGGACAGCTTTCATTCACAGACAGCAAGTACATTTTATTTCACCTCACTGTGAACGTATTCATCTTGCCAAAAAGCTTTGCAATCGTAATTGTATCTCGACTTGTTATCGACTCTTTGAATACTCTAACATTTTCATTTATACTTTTACCTACTTTTGGATATTTCATCGTGCCATCAAGACTGGATTCTTCTAGTTCTTTTTCACTTTTGACTCAAAAAATAGTTATTTATTGTGTTTGTTTGACAAACTCTCTTGGTTTCTCTTTGGCTCCTCGAGAGGCCTTTTTGCCTTTTCAAGGTTGCATTGGTGCTTTCCAATTTGTTTGAAGTGTTGCCAAGTGCACCACTTCTGTTCGGAACAGGAGTAATAAACATGCTCTCCTGGCTGTCACTGCCAAAGTCGTCTTCCCTAATATTATCTTGGACAGGCGCCATCTCTACGTTGCCTTGGCTGCTTGCCGAGGCGAGCGATTCTTCATCGTCTTCCGTTGGCAGGGTTTGGAAGAGGCTAACGACTAGACGTCTGTCGTCTTTTCGCAGAAGGCCTTGGGCAACGCACCATCGTTTCCTCTGATCCAGCGCAAACTCGCAGTTTATTGTTCCCGCGTTCCGATGGAAATTTTTCAGCCTGCCTTGCAGAACTTTGCGGTATGCTTCCATCAACCTTCTCCTTTCATGATCAAGGTCTCTCTGCTGTAAGAGAGCAGTGCACTCGTGCAATAGCTGCTCCGTTTCTAGCAGCCAGGGTCTTTGAAATGCTTTTACCGCTCATTCTCTCTTTGCGTTGATCTCTTTTCGAAGAGTTTCCTTACTTCCTCTGCATAGCATCGTTGATATGAACACCTGACCAGTTCTTCCATGTATTGATTCTTGTGGTCCTTTAAAACTTTGTAAAGGTCCTTTGTGGCTGGTGACTCCTTTCCCCTCTTGGACCTGGACCTGAAAGACAAAAAAATGCAAGCAGTTTCAAGGTGGTCGACTTATCCAGTGTTGCTGTGCTCAAAATGTCCTTTATAGGAAAAGTTTAAATTTGAGCTCCATGAAGCATACATTTGGCCTTTCTGATCACCTCGGATCTCGCTGTTTTGGGGTTGCACAAGATACTCCGTGAAGTTGACAACGTTGCCAGTCATTTGTTCCATGGCCGAGCTAGTGAAAGACATGGGTCTATTCCTGACATGACATGAGGATTCAAAGAATTTTTGCATAGCAGAGCAGTTTGTCTTTCACCATCAATCTGCTAGCAAAAAGCATCCTTTATAATATAAAGGATGTAAATAAATAATGTAAATTGACCACCATACAGAGATTGAAAAGCTGACGTTTCAATCGTTAGCCCTTCGTCAATAGTTTATTATTACGTAGTTATGATTGTCAGGAAATTATCGTAAAGTGGACGCTAACCTGTTGCGCAGTAACATCTACAGCACAATTATGCAATGCTTTATGGACAGCGATTGGACTGGCGGGAGCCCCGTTGGGCATAGTTAATGCGACCCAGTACGAAATCGCAGGACAGAGGGATTTGTTCACGCTCGTCAAGTTTCCTTCTAGCCATCGCTCTGTTATGGAGCTAGGAATTTGACTTGAGTCTTGACTTTCGTCACTTGAATCACTTTCGTCCACAGTTTCCTCGTTAATGCTGCCTTTCTTCTTTTCTTGCGTCGAGATCGCACTAAAGAAGAACGCAACATTGGGGATACCTTTGATAAAAGAGAACAATATGCATCAAAATATGAAAATGCACCGTCAAATTTTCCCTAAAACGTTGAACACAGATACTAACCTGAAATAGCCTTGTCACATGTATCGCGTTTCTTACATATGGAACTCCACGCCTTTGGCAACGCTCTGTCTTTCACATTACAAACACACTTGGTACTGATAATACTACATCTCCCACTTATAGCAGGAGTCAAGTAACATAGTGCAGCACTCTTGATGGCCTCACTGTTGAGTTGCCGACATGGCTTTTTCGCTCTTAGCATTTTCTCCAGCGGCGTGATGTTGCACAAATGGCACAAAATTTCTTCTTATATATAGTGGACTAATTCGTGTGAGATCACAACGCATAAATCACACGCAATAACGCCGCGTGTTTACTTTGCTAGTGTAGTGCAACAAGCGCAGGTATTCCAGGATGATCTTTTGATCATGACCGACAAAATGTGTTGAAACCTGAATTCGACCTAATCTGCATTCGATTTTTTAGCTTTAGTCTTTAACTTAATTCAGCGTGAACGCTAGCCTATTCCTCTTTTGTTACCGTAATCAGGGGGGGCTCGTTTTAAGCAATTGCGATCTATTTCTCACACTGCTTATTTGCAGAGTTTCTGAATCGAACTATTTCAATTATGTGATGCATATATCTCGAACTTGTGTGAAATGTTTTTGAAACCTGAATTCGACCTAATTTGCCATTCAATCTTTAAGCTCTAGTTTTTAAATTAATTCAGCGCCAGGGCTAACCTGTTCCTCTTTTGTTACCGTAATCAATGGGGCTTGTTTTAAGCATTCTAAGCATTTCTCACACTGCCTATTTGCGAATCGAGCTGTTTCAATGAGGTGACGCATATATCTCGAACTTGTGTGAAATGTTGTTGGTGCGGCGTTTCAGAACACGACCGCAACAAAAACATGTATTCCAAATTATCCCGAATTTGTGCGAGCCGTGTTTCTCTCAGTCCTCCTGGGACGCCAAATTAGAATGAAAAGTATTGAAGAAATATCCATTGTTCATAGCTTTCCTACAGTTCGTTTGTAGCGGCTTGGACAGTAGCCATGGTATGAATTTGTTCTTGTGTCAATGATGCCAGGCTGAAAAATATACTGACAGGAGAAATACATCACACGGCAAGAAAACCCTTGTTCACCGTCAATTTTACCAAACGGTGAATACCATTAAAATCCTGTATTAACCACCCGTTTTCTGATATCGGAAAACGTTCTGTTAATTTGGTGTTTTCCATGTGTGAACGCCAGGAAAATTTGAGGCTAATTCATTGTTTTCCTGCTCTCGACAAACGCCGGCGAACACCTTGTTTTCCATTGCGTTTTCTTTCGTTTTCCCGAGCAGATTAATGCCGTGTTTGTCGGAGGTTTTCCAAGTTTAAATGCTGACGGTTAACCCCCGGTAAACTTGAAGTTCACTAGCAGTTTTCCTGTTTTAGAAAAGGTGTATTGAACACCTTGTTTTCATACGCATTCACCGTAGTTTTGCCGGGCGGGTAAATGCACTGTTTGTCGTGGATTATTCTGTTGTGCACGTTGACGGTAAACACCAGGAAAATTACACGTTCACTAGCAATTTTCCTGCATTAGAAAAGTTCTACTGAACACCTCGTTTTCCTACGCGTTTTTCGTAGCTTTCCCTAGGAGGTAAATGCAGAAATTGTCGGAAGGTTTTCCGGTCCACATGTTGATGGTTAAATCTGGAAAACTTGACGTCGACTAGCAATTTTTGTTAACACAGGGTAAACTTGTTCATCAGCAATTTTCCCGAGTATATTGGTGACGGAAATGCGGTATATAAATCGGAGGTCTTACAGATCTTGAGGTTTATGGTTATCATGAGGAAAACACAACGTATATACACTTGCAATTTTTCCGCACGAAAAAAGTTCAAACGAACTCCTCGTTTTCCTTTGCATTTTCTGTATTTTTCTTCAGTAGGTGAACTGAAGCGTTTTCCCAATGTTATTTCGCTAAAAGTATTTCTGCAATTTCTGACAGAGTTACTGAATCCATCGCCGGTTTGTGCGAGGTTTTCTTGCTATATTTGCTAACAGAGTGGGGCATTGAGCGGGTTCTGAACACCGCAATACCGCAGACAAATTCGGCAAACATCACAATACCGCAAAAGAAATCGCTAAATACCGCAATACTTAAATACCGAGTGGAAACGCGATGCCATACTGAAACCAGTACTTTGTATGTTAAAGTATAGAACAAATAAGGTTGTCAGAATAAGTCATGGCCTGGATATGTCATGTGCGGCGTATCAAGGGAAGCCAGGACTCTGATATTTAACGGCACGCGGTTTTAGTTTAATCAGTCAATTAATTCACGGCGCACATTTCTCTTCAAGTACTCGAAAACTAAAATTTTCGGAGGTGCGTTTAGTTTGTTTGTTTAAGAATGTTCAAATTAACAAGGCGCGAAGATCTATACTGAACTTATATCATTTTGTTAATGCCATCGAGTGTATTCTGTTTAGAATCTTGCTTGGAGGCATAAGTCTTAAAATTTATACCAATCTTTACCATAGCTCTTTTGACTCACGTTATGCATAGTTCTATTTCCTACAGGTGTTTACACTTAAGCGCATCTTATCTCTCCTGTAAGCATCCAGTAATATAAATGTATCAATAACGCATCTTTCACGATGCTTTAGGGATCGCGTAAAAGCATCAATGATGCACCCTTACGCTTCTTCAATCCTGACTGTAATTGTGAGAAAAAATACATACAAACAACGAAAACAACAGTAGCAATAACAAAACGGTAAAATACCAGTCTGGCTACCGAATGTGAAGCCCTTGTTTCTGTAAAGTGCGAAAAAAGCGCTGTGGGCCATTCCTAACACCTCACCGACCTACGTGGTGGCGCGACTCACCAATTTCGCAAAGCTTGAGAGTGGAATGCCCTAAGATCAGTTGCATGGGAGGACTTGCACCGGGACACCAAACCCATTTAACGCTGCCGCGCATTTGATGCAAACCTTGGAACCCTCATAGGAGGCCTCTGGCCAATCTTGAGCTTGAAAGAATTGCGTGTTGCCAGCCTATTTATCTGGACAGACTAGTGGTTTTCCATCATTGTGGTTACCGCTGTTAGTCCGAGAGCATCAGCGCATGCGTAATTATATAGAGTACCTTCAACGAAATTTACGAACTAATATTTCTTGCAGTCGGGTTGTCAGTGAAATTTCTTGACACTAAGCAAATAAATTTGTTAAATGGAAAATTTCGTATACAAGAGAATTCGTTTCACTTAATTTTGCCACGATCCGCGATGAAGACTTTGCTTAGGGGCACTGAGCTCGCTATCAGAAAATTGCAAGACCATTTGCTTTTCTCGGCTGTCGTTTCTTCAGGCGTTCATCGCAAGCGGCAGAAAAATGAAATTATCTCTTGCTTCCATTTTGACGATAATAAGAGTATTTGAGTCTTGAATACCTTATCGCGGCGCCATAGAATCCTGGAGGACACAAAGCACGCCACCTCGTTCCAGTTTTCTGCGAGTTTATGGACCTCGGTCGACTCCGTCTCGGTCCATAAACACGTGAAAAAAGAACTTGGTCAATATCCAGCCATCGTGACCGAACAAGCTTGGTCAATAACCCATATGTATAAGCAGAAGCATAGGTGATATGCTCCTGGTATAAGCTATTGATCAGTGTCAGCGGCTTTGCCAGGGAAAGACCAAATGTGCACCCATACATGACGTACCTGACCAAAATTCTTTGATTTTGCCGATTTACCGCCACATTTGAAAGGTGCGAAGATCCGTAGAAGACGTTTTTGAATTCGTTGTCGCGATCGGCTAGGACTTACCTTAGTTTTTGAGGCAAGGGTTCTTAATTGGGTAATTCAACAAACGGTAAGAAGTGGAATTTGAAGGAACTTAAGACGAAGGAAACTCCATTTAGCGAAGACTGCGTGCGGCAATCGATCGAGCGAGTCGCCTTGACTTTCATTTGGAAGGAATTCACCGAGGCACTAAAATCGACCTTGTGCCACAAAGAACCATTTCAGTCACCAGGAGATGGATAGCCTTCTTCTTTGGTCTATGCAGCACGCTACTATGACTTTCAGCAACCTGTCTGGAGTAGACATCATGACTGCTGAAAACATTAACCATGTCCAGGTAGTGTAGCTGTAGCCCTAATTTTAAGCTTGATATATAATCGATCGTGATGTCTTAATCTACTTTCTACAGCATACATTCAAGATCATTAAAAGTTGCTGAAATTATAGGCATCCTCAAATCATTTTTAGTAAAGGATATTACGTAGAAATTTGCTCTTAACGTAAAGTACTTTTTATCCCAAAGGACTTAAATTGCAGTCTGTTGTCTTGTCAGGACAACTCGTGAAGAGAGATTTTCATATACATGTAACAACATACACAAATACTTATAATGCAACCATGCATAATAGTAATAATACAATAATAATAATAATAATAATAATAATAATAATAATAATAATAATAATAATAAAATTTCTCTCATGCTATCTTTCAAACATGATCGGCAGTCATGAATATAACAAGATATTTCACACAACTGAAGCCATGAAAATCATGTGTTCTAAAGGCATTGTGGTCAAGTGTCGATCAATAGCCTTAATCAGCCCAAGATCAACATCTCGATCGACAAACGATCGACATCCCAATCAATCCTCGGTCAACACTCAATTGGCACTTGAATGACATCTCGACTGACACTCGATCAGCATTCCGTCAATAGTCAGCCGAGTGTCTACCAACTCATATGCAATGATAGAAAATTAGTTGACTCCCAACTGAGATGTCAATCGAGTATCGATTGAGTGTCAGTTTCCCCTAATATTTGTAAGAAACTTCATTCGCCCATTGGGCAAGTTACAGATGGAATTGAGCCTGACTGGAAACTCCATCAGCCCTGAGCAGGACAGGCCTTTCTTTGCACTCACTGTACAATGCATGTGTATGAAATACTTATAGGTTGGTGTGTTGTTCATGTAATGTATGTATAGCCAACTGTGTTTGCCATATTTAAAGGGGCTCAGTCACGGTATTTTAAAAATTACTGTTAAATTGAAGGAAACCTAAAAATAATACTTTACAAAGATAGAAAATCATCAAAGAGATGATAATAAACCATAAAGGAACACAAGTGGTCAAGGATGGAGAAGATTGACACGGACTGCAAACAACGATTTTGAAAAGTTTAAAAATTCAAAATCGTTGTTTTGCAACCCATGTCAATCTTCTCCATCCTTGACCATCTGTGTTCCTTTATGGTTTATTATCATCTCTTTGATGATCTTCTATCTTTGTAAAGTATTATTTTTAGGTTTTCTTCATTTAACGGTAATTTTGTCAATGCTTAAAATAACTCAAAATACCGTGACTGAGCCCCTTTAAATCTTTAGGTTTCAGGCACTTGTACTGTAGCTGACATTCTTATTAGGTGAAACCAAAGTTAACTTAAGTGCATCACTGACTCGTGTGGAGGTGCAGTAGTCTCTTGGTTAGAGCATTGGAGCAGTTTGAGGTTATAGTTAAGACAATAAAGTTTACTCCATCCAGGATGCCAGTTAACCAGAAGGTAAACCAGCTGACAAAATGGTGGCCTGCTACTGTAGTTACTTGAACCTTGCAATGGACTATCATTCCATCCATGTTGGGGAAGAATTTATGGTCAAAAATTCATCTCATGATAAACTCAGTACTATAATCCTACTTGTATAAGTTGATGGTTTCTAAAGAAGACCTTTTTGTACATGTATGTAAATGGATTTAATTTTGTGGGATATTTGTGCTTTTTATAGGGAGAATGAAGAACCAAACCAACAGATAGCAAATACATTACTGAAAGAAATTCAGGAAGTTGAGCAAATTAAAAATGATGCCACCAGCACAGAGAGGAGAGTTCTGGGTAAGCTCTTGTAAATGTTTGAGAGGACTACTATAAAATTCGCAGGTGTGCTCATCATATATTTCGAATGAAACATACAGGTACATATGTTGCAGGTACATGTATTACAGAATACAAATAATAATTTACATACCAGTACATAAATTGTAAAAGACATCTTGAGAAGGAAGTTGTCAAAGATTATGTGGCAATTTCCAACTTGAAGATAACTTTATCTGTAAGTGTAGGAGGTCCAAAAAAGAGAACACCTACTACTTCTTTGGAAAGTATCTGGCAAGCACTGTTATAACTATTTACATATTATATTATGAGAATTAAAACCAAAATACATGTAACCCTCCCTTGATTAGAAGACCAACATCATACTTTCAATTAAACAAAGATCATGGTTAAGACGAATTCCCCAAAACGTTCAAGCAATAAGTAAAAAAAATAATTATTAGAAAGCTACTTGTAGCATGGTAATATTTTGAACACTATTTGCAGGGTTTGTATGGGTCCTGGAAAACCTGGTGAGACCTTGAATTTTATTGTGGCATTTTCCAGGGCTGGAAAGTCCTGGAAAAAGTCTTCTTGTCCTGTTTTGATTGGCCAGACAGCAAGTGATTACTTTAAGAAAACATGACAAATCATTTTGTAGAATGAGTGTAAACAGTATGTAATACAGTAAACATCAAGTTCTGATTTGTTTGAATATAAAACATTTACTAAAGTCACTAAATAAATTTATCAACCCTTTTAGAAGCTTGATAGAAGACTGAAAGTGGTCAGAGAAGAGGAAAAGAGTGGTCAAATGTATGAGGCCCTGCATGTAGGCCTAATCTCTTCAGACGAGTCTGACACAGAGGGCAATGCGTTGGACACCAGACCTCTCTCTTAACCTGACCCCAGTTGTTCGAAAGGTGGATAACACTATCCACCGGATAAATCACTATCCAGCGGATAACGCGGTTTGTTTTGTTAACACTTATCTGCTGGATAGTGATTTATCGGGCGGATAGCGTTATCCACCTTTCGAACAACCGGGGCCTGGAGGACAGAGGAAGCAAGCAGGTATTTTCGACTGCTTGATGAGCGTTGGAAGGCAGGCATGACATTCCAGAGACTTGGTCTTTCAAATGAAAGGACTACAACTGGAGTCCCACAACAATTGCTTTGGGCCATGCATGCTGATTAAGGGACAGTATAATTTTATTTAAGGGTCTTATGCAAATGTGATGATGATTTATTACATGTATGTGTACTTGTGTCTTTTCTGGCATGCAGACCGGATGTACTGCATATTCAAATCAGTATTGGAGTAAATAGAAAGAGAATTTTAATGGAAGTCTCAAAACTGGATACCAGTACATGGTTTTTGCATAAAACCCTTCATTTATAACTTTAATGAAATTTTTCTGTCAAATTGTTTGCTTTTTTGCTAGTTGAAAAGTTAACACTGTAAAAAAGCCTATTACTTGATGAAGCTGGCTACTGCCTTATTAAGACATGCAACTTGTGCTGTGTTCACAACACAGTACTGAGTACTGAAACATGTTTACAATAAACATGTTTCAACAAAACACATTTCCTGTAGACATGCTTAATTTATGCAGTTTTATTGAGTATGATTAAGGCAACCAAGTGTTGGGATTTCAAAGTATTGCTTCAAATTGCATTATTTAAGATTGTATTTGTTTGTAACAGGCCTAGTTAAGCTAATGATTGATGTGACCACCATCCAGATCATTTATCAGAATCTTATTTTTAAGAGCAGTACATTGTGAGTGGTATTAACTGGACAAATCATACACTGTTTTCTAAGTAAGATAGGCTGAATGTTCTTGTTGGGTTGGTGATTGTTCACCTGTCAAATAGATCCTGGCTATACACGGTGTAGATATTTTTAAATAATATTCCTTTAAAGGGTCAAGTGAAACAACTCTCTTGTTAAAGTAAAGTATTGTTATAATTTGTTTGTTAGAATGGGAAATTACCCTCGTATTTTATGTGAATAGTTGTACATCTGTAGATAGTAAACAGTGCTATACATTAAATAAATCATATTTTTAGAATTAACAAACTCTTTGTTTTTGCTGTTCTGACTGGGAAAGGGAGTGAGCGAACAATGCTGGCCGATGGCACTGAAAAACACCCGAATACTCCGTCCCAGGAAATGCAAGAAAACGCGAGGAAATACGTTCGAGTTCGCGCAATTTTCCACCCATTAACTGAACGGTGAAGCGTTTTCTTGAATTCACCCGAACTCACTGTCCCAGAAAATACAAGAAATTTCCTGCGAACACGGGAAGACACGATATTTTCCAAAAGTTCATCGAACGGTGAACATTGGAAAACAAGCGTTTACTTGAATTCACGCGCGTTTGCTGGTAGGGAAAATGCAAGAAAAGCACAAGAGGACTTCTGAAAAGGCAAGAACACACGATAATTTCCGTACGTTTACCGAACGGTGAACGTTGGAAAACATGCGTTTTCTTGAATTCCCTAGAATTCGCCGTCTCGGAAAATAAAAGAAAACAGGAGAAAACTTCTGTGAACGCGAGAATACACTATGCTTTCCTTACGTTAACCGAGCAGTGAATTGTGGAAAACAGTGTGTTTTGCGAGATTTACCGGCATTTGGCGCTCTGGAAAACAAGGGAAAATGCCGGTTTTCAACTGTTAACCCTGGATGAACGTGAAGTTTTACACCGGGAAAACATCTGTGAACGCAGGCAAACAAGACATTCGCCAAGTGTTAACCGACCGGTTAATTCCAGTAAACGCGCATTTTCTGGCGTTCACCGTAACAGAAAACTAGCGGATAATGGAACGAATACTCGAATTCACCGGCAGCAAAACACTTCGAAAATCTTGGATTTTCCGATTGGTGAACACCAGAAAATGTAAGCAAATGCCACGTTTTGCGTAAATTCACTGCGCGTTTTCTAAACGGTGAACGCCATCTTTTTTGCCGTGTCACTTCCCTTTCTCACCCAAGTCAACTAACCAAAAACTCCGTAAAATCATCCTTTTCCGCGTCTGTTGAGAAGATGTTTTACTCAAATAAATTCTATCAAGACTTGGCTACTATTGGAACTTAACTTTATCTTCATGTCTCCGGAAAATCTGTTGTATTTTTTTCGTGTGAGGTGAAAACGTGTTTGACTCAAATAAATAAGGCTGACTGTTGGTGAAACTTGGGTTTTACTTAAGCTTCATTTCTCCGGGAAATCCGTGAAATCCGTTTTCTCCGTGTGTGGTGAACAGTTGTTTGAGAGAAATGAATTGCACGAAGGACCTTAAAGCAAAATGAACAGATATCCGCTAAATCCGGAAAATCCGTCTTTTCTTTAGCAAGATTAATGAAAGATTGATGCATGATAACTTGCAGGATGAATTGATTGACAATATGGAATGTATTAATCCCACAGAACTTCAAGACATGAATGGTTAATGATCAAACTTACAGAAATGACTGACTGCTGACTGACAAACTTTAAAAAAGAGGATGGAAAAGACGGATTTCACGGATTTCCCGGAGACATGAATTGCGAATGAACAAACTTACAGAAATGAGTGACTGCTGACTGACAAACTTTAAAAAAAGAGGAGGGAAAAGACGGATTTTCCGGATTTCCCGGAAATATGAATATATCAATATTAATTTAATATAATACTTCTCTTATTTACTGTAAGTATCTTATATAATATATTATATAATTTATTATATAAGATACTTACAGTAAATAAGAGAAGTATTATATTAAATTAATATTGATATATTCATATTTCCGGGAAATCCGGAAAATCCATCTTTTCCGTCCTCTTTTTTTAAAGTTTGTCAGAAATATTATACAACAGTTCCTGTCAAGTCTACACAGTTCTTCCCTGGACTTACAAGAAATGCTGCCACATTATTGTCAACCAAAGTTGCCGACTGCCTCATTGCATATTGTAAGAAAAGCAAGAACTCTGGTGAAAATAAAAATCCCACCACTACAGCAATATCTGAAACAGAAAGGGCTGGCTTGCAATACCTGGGAGGTCATGTGCTGCACAATTTGTACAAGAAACATGCAAAAACCGGTACTGTGGAGAGCCAGCAAGCTATGGCAATACTCAAGGCTGGCAAACTTGATTGTATCAATGACCCAAAGCAAAAGCTGATTTCATGTTTGAACCGTGGTGGGCTATGGTCAATTACAGAGCCGGCTCAGAACATTTTTGTAAAGGCAGAACATTACTTCCGCCAGCTAGCTCCAAAGGTGGCTTCACAAGGAATTGAAATTATTGCAATAACTCTTAAGGCTACTAGTGATAGTGATGTTCTCTCTAACTATGGCTTGATCATAACTGATGCAGAAATCAAGCCATCCAGTCATGTCATCAAGGATGTATTGCATGGCATTATTACTTTATATGTACGAGTTCGTTCATTCTCCTTTGCAAGGGATGTGATTGAGAAATACAAGATCAGAATGAAGCAAACAAAGGGGAAGTCTCTTCGCACGGACATTAGTCAGAGTTGCCAAGAAAATGAACAAGGGAGGCAATTTTAAAAATCTCCATTTATATTTAATTTACTTTTGTGAACAACACATAGCAAAGTTGTTTACAACATTATTAAGAAAATTAACGTGGTTTCTAATGTTTAGTTCCAAACAATATGTTACAATGACACTGCTAAAACATTCATCTCATCTCATAAATGGAAGTTAGAGTATTGTGGAAAACTACTTGTGAATAATATAATTCCAAAACATGTTATAATGTTGTGATGGTCTATTAGTTAATACTGGCATTTGTAGTTTGTGTGCCATTTCACAATGCAAATCATAAAAAAAAACTACTCCCTATGCTACATCTTAGGACTGCTGAAGCAAGGCTGCAACCTACATGTAATCAGCTCACAATAATTGTTGGCATTGTGCTTTTCCAGCAAATGTCCATACTCCCTCCCTTCCCCTCCCCTTCCCCCCCCCAACCACAACAACAGAAAGCGTTGGCCAAAAGCTAAAATGTATGAACCTTAATTAGAATTTCTAGAGTGTTGGGAGGGGGTCTTAAGAAAAATCCCTTCCATAGGGGGTATTGATAATAATAAATTACTTATGGAAGTACATATTGCAAAAACAAAATCCACACCACCTACTGAGATTTTTAGTTTTAGCCACTCAAACACAATTTTTTTTAGTCAACCCTGACAATCCTAGAGTTCCAAAGAAGTTTGTAACAAGCAATCTTAAATTCTCAACAGAGTGGTGTATTTTGTTACAATTCATCAGTTTAGCTGAGTGACTAGCATAACTAGTACACAGCATTTTTACATTTTGACTTTCTTTCGGCATGGCAATTTAGCATCGGTCACCTGTTCCCAAGCTCTTTTCCTGTCTTTCCTTCCTTTGGTGTTGCCACTCTGACATGAAATAGATCTCTCTATTCTAATAGTGTTACTATTGTAACCAAATTGATGAATGTCAGGATTATCACTCCTTCTTCCCAGTTGGTGCTGTTTACCGAAGTACTCTTCCAGTGGGTCCTGACAGAAACGCTCTGTCAGGACAAACTCCATACCCTCTGCTAGCAAAAACCTAACCACCTCAATGGCATGATAGTGAATCCCTCGTAGGTCTGCCAGGAGAGAAACATCTTAGCCCTTGCATTCTGGGTGAAGTTTCCTGGTCTGTTCTCCGTGCTGTCTTTCCACTGTCTCAAGTACTGAAGGAATTCCTCCAAGAACTGAAACCTGTAGCAAAATTCTCATATTTAATATACAAAATTTTTGGATATGTGATCATCTAAATCAAGTAGACAATCTTTGATTTTGATTGAAATGAGATTTTATTAATATACTTATAGTTATGTATAACCACAGATGATATGGAATAATTTGAGTGAGGACAAATTTGTCATAGATTATTCATTTTTTACAAAATCCAACTGCCTGTGAACTGATCCTGTCAGCCACATATTTTTATTATTTCTAAACCTGTCAACAAATAGAAAGCATGCGTAATAGAAACATAACTGACGAAAATACTCTACAGTCTGCACACTGCAAAATTAAAATAAATATTTTATGATAACAGCAGAAATTCTTGTGCACTCATTGGCTAATTTTCAATGTCAATAAGCAGACAGATAGATGAAATTATAATTTATGCAAAGCATCAACAAGTAGGAGTGGACAAAAATTATACCATTGGTTAAACACATTAGAAAGTCCCATTAAGTTGGCTCATTGTCTGTTATCAGAATCTATTAAAAAACCATACCTCCTGTCATCGGGAGAGGTGTAAGGAGCAAGAAATGGCTTGCGCTTCATCACATGTTCAGTCTTACTTCGGACGTTGAGGCAGTCAAAAAAGCATCCACCATTTCGCAGAGTTTGGCTGTGGCAGACGCCTCGGGTGGACCAAATGCCTTTAGCAAACTTGCCACAGAAGCACTCAGCACCTGGGCCGCAAGATTCACTCGCATCACTGAATATGCATTCAGGTTGATGTGTTCGTACGTCAGTCTGGGTAGTAATTTGAGCTCATTGTCTACATCCTCATAATACAGTGCAGTGATGTGCTGCCACAACACATATTTCCCATCATTCCACATATACCTTGTGGAGGATCCCGAGCCTGAGCTTTTCAGACAGTTCCTTGTGGTCTTAACGAGGTGTGGCACATCTGACAAGAAATAAATGAATCGATGAGGTGCAAATAAATTGACTGTGCGATAGCGTACATCACTCTCAGCATTCCCATAGCATCAACTTTCTCTAGCACTCCAAAGTTCAGATCAGGGTTCCCAAGGTCCATAAATCCTATCAGTTCTCCAGTTGTCTTATCCAGAACAAGATTAGCCATCGCTTTCATCTCATCAAATAAAAGAACTACGTATCGCTGGACATCAAAGTAATGCTCAGTCTCTGCTATAAGTACTTCCAACACTTCCTTCTGGAACCCCCTCTTTGGTTTTATGGCATTGCGGTAGTCCTTCAATCGCCGCTGGCTTGGAAGAACCAACACTCCACTGTTCCTGAGTTCCTCATAGCACGAGGGTGACTTTGATGCAAGAGATAAACAAAACCTTATTATCATCGGATGATAGCGCACTCCTGTGGTAGTTCTTGCAAATAGCCTCTTTTGCTCCTGCCAGAAGAGGTTCATAAAAGGAGTCACTTTAGTGCCAGCTGAAAAGAGAATCTGGGTAAAATCATCATTCAATTCATGGTCAATCTCTACACTTGACTTAAGTAATTCTGCACGCATTTCTGTGAGCTGCTGTTCGAGCTGTGCACACTTCAAGCGCTGTCCTTGTAAAGTGAGTTTAATTCGTTCTGGATCTGTTTTGGACAGAGGAGCATTAACATGGGCTGGCTTTATTGATCTGTTCTCCTTTGCTTTCTTTGCTTTTCCTTTGTGCACATTGAACTCCTGACATGCTGGGCAAATTCCATCAGCTTGGCTGAAAAGCAAACACTCTTTTACCCTCCAGAAGCCCTTGTGAGGAAACTGCTGCTGCTCTTTTTCCTCCTCCATGCAGTCATGATTGACTGGGACTACATGATGGAAAAGCTTGCTAGTCAGTTCCATGGGATTAACTCCAGTGCACAGCTTCAAGTCTTCCAAATCCTTTACCAAATTTGACAGAGTCACATTGCACATTGTGCGGCGATATTTTAGATATAGGGGATGATCAGCAACCAAATACGAGCCAAATACTTTAACTGTGAAACCAAGGCGTGGTGGCTATCGTCCACTATAATCTCCACCTCAGGAAGCAAGTATGGTTCCACTATTTTCTTGAAAACTTTTCTGTCCTCGATGAGCTTCACACACCAATCACCGATGGATTTCAAACTCTTCGTACGCTCGCAGAACTCTACGAACGACGTATAACAGCTACTACGTGATTCTGGCTCTCTATCTCTCACAACCACTCGTGCTGGACGCGGTTCTGATGGCTTGCTGTCGTGACTCCTACGAGGCATGTTGATAGTCGGTAAGGCTCCGAATCGCAGCTTCTTCTTCGTCATTTTTGGAGAGTGATCTAAAAAATCCACAGAAATGGAATGATTACTAAATAAGCAAGAAATATAAATGCTACAGCTCGCAGCAACACTTACAAACAAACGAATGAACTCAGCTACACAACCTGTGCTATTGTGGTTTCTTGTTGTGAATGTGGGAGAACATATCTCTACAGTTTGACAAAAAATAAAGCGAAACTTACATATTTCAATATCCTCGGGTTTGAAGTGTTTCTCGCAAGCGTGCACTTTGTCGTTTTTGATCTGCTCCCTGAAATCCTGGTCGATATCGCGTGCTTTCGTTACCTCTCCGAGCCAGTCGTTGCGCCATTTTCGATGAGCCTCGTCCTTCGCGACAGGCAGCTTAAAAATTCCTATTCCCTTCGATCGTCTGCACGATCCGCAACCAAGGACGGAGCAGTTGACACCTGGCATCACTTATGAATCCTCTTCACATAATATTTTAGTTAAAGTACTACTAGATCTTCCGTAAAAATAGCATAAACTCACGCAAACTCGAGACAACGCTACTCGCTGCTCGCCATCTTGATATTTTGTGCACCTTCGCAATCACGTGACATGTCAAAAACCAAAACAAAGAGTTCGTCCTTTGAAGTCCGCCGGCTTTCATAACCAGTCTCCCTCCATTAACTATGTTTTGCCCTACGCAGTTTAGAAACAGGGGAGTGACTCCTTAATTTGGTTTTGATTTAGCCCTTACATAAGATAGAAGAGTGAATTTCGAAGTGAACTATTATATTTCTTGAACTTTGCGTTAGTCGATTTCTTCAGTTGTTAGTTTATTCTGTAGGGCGGATTTTCCGGATTTGGCGGATATCTGTTCATTTCACTTTACGCCGTTTAGAAACAGGGGAGTGATTTCTTAGCTTGGTCTTGATTAAGCCCGCAAAATCATTTAACCGAAACAGGTTCACTCGTCTGTGAAAAAGATGCGCTGATTTTCAAATTGACCGGGATTTTAATGCTTTAATGGGCATAGTGTTCCCATACTACGACAAGAAGGTTTCGCGGCTTTTCGGTCCTATAGTTCTCGACAAATTTCTCGTTATGTTCAAGCACAGACAGCTTAAAGCAACTCGAACAGCAATAATACCCTTATAGCACATTGATTGAAGTAAAAAAATCGCCGCAGTCAAATCATTTTTTCGATACAGCAGTAAGTCCAAATGCAAAAGGAACTAAACTTTTGGGAAAGCAGGTTTTTTTGGTTTTAAGCATCTTTGGCATCACTGACAAAGAAGGAACTAAGTTTTGGGAAAACCTTTAATGCCAACATCTCTTCGTACAGAAAAGGAACAAGCGTGCCTTTCCATGGCCGTTCCTCTTAGAGGAACGTTTTTTCGGAAAAATGTCCAGATTGATTTGTAGATTTTAGCAAAAGACGCGAGAATGAGCTCGTTAGCTTTTTCCTCCATTAACCTACCAAGAAATCTAGTTTTAGAAAGATTTTCGCAGTACTTAGTACTATTTTAAGGCTTAAAAAAAAGGGAACTGATTTTTTGGGGAATGATTCTATACATTTCCCAAAAATTCATCATAGCGCGTTTTGCTACCTTTGAGTGAAAAGAACTTCACCAGATTTTAAAGATTGCTTCCATTTCACCTAAGCGCTTGACTTACGCATTTTTGAGCTTTTCTTTAGTCTTTGACTTGTTTTTTCGCTGATTTTAAGTTTCGTTGGCTGTTCCTATATTCCAAAAGGAACGTTCCTCTAGTATCGACTGTTCCTCGTTTTTGTGTTCCTGTTGACTATAAGAGGACCAGATTTTTTTACAAGATAGGAACAAAACGTTCACTCTAGTGTAAAAGGGGAACATTTCGTTCCGAGTTCCCAATTGTAAATGGAACACATTGTTCCTAAATTGATAAATTAGGACTGTGTTTTGTTCCGAGTTCCTCTCTGTGAAAGGAACACATTGTTCCCAAATTGGTCATTTAGGACTGTTTTGTTCCGAGTTCCTCTCTGTGAATGGAACACATTGTTCCCAAATTAGTCATTTAGGACTGTTTTGTTCCTAGTTCCTCTCTGGAAATGGAACACATTGTTCTTAAATTGTTCATTTAGGACTGTTTTGTTCCGAGTTCCTCTCTGCGAATGGAACACATTGTTCCCAAATTGGTCATTTGTGACCTTCTCCAGGAAAACGTACACTAACAGTTTTCCGTTTAACGGGTAAAAACTAACGGCTAACGAACGGCTTGTTAACGGCTTTTCTAACGCCTTTAACGGGTTGGCTAACGGTTTGAACGGGTAGGCGAAAGAATCTAACGACCTACAAAAGCGTTCGAACAGATTTGTGTTGATTTTCCTAACGACTTTTTTGAACGTTTCTAACGGGGGGACTAACGGCTTCAAGAAACAATCACCTAACAGTCTAAGAGAACGTTTGATAAAAATCAAACATTTCGAGTGATAACAGCTCAAAGAAAAGAGTTTCAACGACTGTAAAACATTATGCGTCAGTTGTACCGGTCTGACATTTCAAATCATTTGAGTCGTCAATAAAACTCGGGAGACAGACAACACATAAAATTCAGTTAAAAACCCAATCTTTAAAATTCGTTTATTACTCACCAACGTTCGTCGAAGTCATGGACCAAAAGTCGCTATGTTACTTCCGTTTCTCGGGTTATTTTTACTACATGTAGTACGCAAACATTATCATTAATCGTTAAGTCTCTAGGGATCTCACAAATCGTACACTCTGCTGCCGTGCTAGACATCCAGAAGGATTACATTGTAAAAATTCAATCTTTAATTTTTAAATTTATTTGGAAGGAAAAGCAGGATAAAATTAAAAGAGAAGTGCTATATCAGGATTACGAAAGAGGTGGTCTCCGTGTAACACACGTGGAAACTTTGTGTAAGGCTCTACGTTTGGCATGGATTCAGAGGTTTCTAAAAAGTGACAGCCGGGAGATAGAAAATTGGAAAGTCATCCCATGTTCCTTCTTTAAGAAATATGGGGGCTTATACTTCTTGCTTCATTGTAACTTTGATACAAATTTCCTTAAGTCGATTGAAATGCCAGCCTTCTACAAACAAATTTTGAGCTTCTTTTTGGAACTGAAGACTATCTATGATACGAACGGAGACTACGAATTAATCCTTTTTAACAACAAAGAAATACAAATAGGTGGCAAAACTGTGTTTTATCAGGATTGGTTTGACCAAGGAGTGTACTCAATCTGTGACATTCTCGATTCCAATGGAACGTATTTGAACCTTGCAGATTTCTGTCGGAAGTTTTCCGTTAAGTCAAATTTTCTTACCTATTTTCAAGTTTTGTCGGCTATCCCTAAACGACTGCTGGAAAAGGCGAGAGACTCTCTTGGCAACAATTCAATTTTCACTCCAGGGAATTTCACTTTTCACTTGTCACAGTCGCTGTTGATCGACCTATCTAAATTAACATGTAAAGATTACTACTGGCTTTTTCTGAACAGGAGAGAACCTTGCGCAACTGGCCCCATCAAGTGGCAACGCGACCTCCCTCAGTTTATTCTCTCTTGGCACACAATTTTTAAGCGGATTAAGTCAATCAGTAAACAAAATAAATTAAAAGAATTTCTTTTCAAACTCACCCATCGTATTGTCATCACAAAGAAGGAATTACATTTATACGGAATTGAAGACAACAAGAGTTGTCATTACTGTGGGGATGACGACTCTCTACTTCACACTTTCTTAGGTTGTCAAATTGCAGTCGACTTTCTTCGGAAAGTGCTATGCTGGTTTAATGAAAAGGAAAACTCTTCTATCACATTAAACTCAGAAGAAATACTCTTCGGAGCAGCTGCTGATAAGGATAATAAAATTAAAAAACTAAATTTCTGTCTCCTCTATGCCAAATTCTACTTTCATTTCCAGAAAATCAACCAACGTGAATGTATTTGGGATGTTTTTGTCCGAAAACTAAGTTATATGTTAGAAATAGAAGGTTTTGTTTAGTCCAATTTATCGCAAATTTTCTTTTTCAAAAATCTCTCAAAAAGGAAAAAAATAAAAATCTTCATTAAAAAGAGCAATATAAGTAGGTCAGCAATAATCTAATTAGCGTAATTGGTTTTGTAACAGAAGCTTATCACCTAGAACTGGTTTGTAATGTATGTATTGTAAGTAGTGCAAGTATAGGTAGAGTAAGTAGCAAGTATAGTGTAAGTGTAAAATGTAAGTTTAATATCTTGTTCTGTAAGTAGGGTTAATGTTCATACTGTAAATAAATAAATAAATTTGATTCAAAAAAAAAAAAAAAATCGTGCATGAGTTCGAAGTTTTCGCTCCAGTCTTGCGCTGTGGCCGTTTTGAAAAAAAGCAAGAGCTTTTTTAGAAAGTAAATTATAAAAATTGATACATTTTCCCTGTTCTTGATCATATCTCGACTAAAAAAGCGGATTTTTACCGCTACTTGGTTGATAGCTGCGTTTTAGTTCGATCGATCCTGACGATGTCGCCGTTCAAGTGCCAGCATCGTCATAGCAACCACTTGCTCAGTCCCAGTCCTTTGATGTCATACAGGTATTCTCATTAAAACGTATTTCCCACGTTTGTCCCACGGAACTTAAAAAACACAGACAAAAATTATCCACTTATTTTATTTATTGCTACGATACCTAACATTACAAGTCTGAGAGAAAATCTAATGGAAAACGAAAGTTCTAAACATCGAGGTATACATCAAACGAGAGAGCAAATATTTATAAATACATATCGGACACGGAAAGTGAATCTTTTTACATTTACAACAATCGAGAAAGCTGCATTTAACAATAGATCTAAACAAGAAAGCGAAATCTAATTGGGACGCAAATTTTCGATACCGATACGGCCGGAAATAGAAAATCTCTGTGCTCGACATTTGGCATTTATCTTGGTTTTCACGGTTCGCCAACACTTGCCCTCATCCTCATCGGGTCCAACCGGAAACTTTGTCAAGACCAGAACTGAAACAAAAGCAAACAAAATATTTAATAAAACCTCTACCGAAAAATACACTTATAAGTGGCTTCGAACAAACTAAATAATACCAATAATAAATAATGATTGGGAGGTAGCATATCCACAAAGTGGTTCATCGTAGGAGAAAACTGGAGTACCAGGAGAAAAACCTCTCGGAGCAAGGGAGAGAATCAACAACAAACTCAAACCACATATGGCGAAGTTTTAAAGAGGTAACCGCATCGAGATCTTAAAAGGTGACGTACCTTTCAGCGAGTGAAGTCTTGTCCAGTCAAGTGGGTTTTTATTGAAGTTGCCTTCTGTGTTGCCCATGGCAAGCTCCTCCTTTGTGAAGAACTGCTTCAGCAACCTGATAGCACATCTGTTGCGTTCTGATTCAGCATCCAGGGCCTCGCGCACTCTGTGGACCTTTCTCGGTGTGACGCAGCTCCTAATAAGTTCGTCTGTTATCACACCAGTTACATGAACGGGACTGTTGGAAACAGGATACTCAGACATGTGTCTAGTAGCTGGACTGCTGGATGCATGATGCTCTGACAATTGTGGAATGACTGGACTGCAGGTTGTACTGAAAGACTCGCTTAATGTGCAGAGTGCATTGGCATCTATCGTAGATATATCTGTAAGGGTCTCCTCCATCATCTCAACAGCGGGTAACGTACTGTCATTGAACTATAGGGAACGAAAAAGAAAAGAGAAGTAAGTAAAAGAGGCTGAAACATATATTTCTTTCCAACAGGATTTTCTACTTTCTCTATTCTAATTATAAACACTATAAAGAAAACAGTTTCAATGCATAACACAGCATTATATAACAAAACTGAACAATTGTGTTCAATTGATGCAAAAACACGTTAAAAAGATAACAATTAGCGAGTAATAGCCCTGTATTTAAATATGTTAAAATTTCTTGTTAAAACTCGAACTCAAGAAAATGAAAACCCAGAAGTACATCCACTTTATGAGACAATGATCTTACTCAAGTAAGCTAGCATTACTATTATTATTATAACAAACTAATAAGTTGAAACTATTTCTAATAAGCAATGCTTACATTTATAAGAGGAGTCAGATCTGAGTTGACCGGTACTGCTTCAAGGCGATCCAGACGCTCCCCGATTCTTTCTAGTGCCGCAGTCATTTTATTCTGCATCAACGCAATTGTCTCTTCTACCTTTTCCACAGCCTGCAAGAACAAAGGGCAGAATTCAATTTGTATAGGTAATCATACGGTTTTGAGTTCAATTTCAAATTAATTTGCACGAGTGTGTTTTTCAAAAAGCTTTTTGAAAAACTCACAAGTGCAAATTAATTCCAAATTGAACGAGAAAAACTGCATGATTACTTATTAATAATATAAACATGAAAAAATTTACGTGGAGGATATTTTGAACTTTACGAACTCTGAACTCCCTTCTCGCGCGCGCTTAATCTCAGGTGATTTTAATACCCCATTGCAGAAACGTGAGGGCACTGGGGCGAGTTTCTTATATTGATTACATTGAAAATCTAAACATTAAAACTGAAATTTAAATGAATGAAAAGCTACCCGACCAAGTTTAATCAATCTGGACTTACAAACTCAAAAGTTGAAAAAACTCGAATGTTTAATTGCGAAATAGAATATTAAAAATTGTAAACGGCTTAGCGCACGCTATTGCCTGCCACACGTAAATAAACTAAATACTAACACTTTGTCTATAATTTTTCGCTATTATGTAAGCCCCACTATATATATCATTACAACAGAACATCGGCTACTTAATAAACTATCAAGGGTGGCCTTCTCAACTCACCTTAATTCATATGACTGTGAGTAAATAAGAAAATAAAGTTTGTGATCGTGCGGGATTTCATCAACTTCCGTTACACAACAACCAATTTGTGTGAGGAATTTTTTCAGTATAAATCGTTCGCAACGCGCGGTTTGTTTGGTTCGTTTGGGGTGAGTAGCTTTTGTGTGGTCTATTACGTTCTGCCCAAACGGCGTTATCAACGTCCGTTTCCATCAAACGTTTAATGCGTGTACCTTAAATCTTTCGTTTCAATCGTTTGGTTCGTTCAATTCGTGCCGTTCGTTTACCATTTTCGCTCAGAGATAAGCATTTTCTGGTAAGTGTTCTAGAACGGACTGCGTTATTCGTTAGAACTGGTGTTATCTCTAAAGAATGGATACAATTTTTACTTGCAAAAGTAGAATTGAGTTTTACTTTTGAGCACTAGACTGCAAATGTACACGAATTTGCAAATAAAAATCTGTTTCGTGTTTTTGCTCTCTTTTGGTTTTATTTTCTGTATTAGAGTCACAGAAATCTGAAATATTCATTTCCTAAATATTGAACAATACTTTTTAATTCACACAACTTTTCTGATGCCATGACGGGCAACATAAAATATTTTGCAGTTCGGAAACCCAAGCCGATCTTGATTGGCACGGCCTTCGTTGAACTTTGTTGGTTTACTTTTTGAGAGAAGCGCAAGCACGTGCAGTTTAATATACATTGGGAATCGGGCAAAAAATCATTCAGGTAAGTAAAAGTTTGTTTCTTTTTGTTTATGTCCAACTGGAGGTTTGAAGATGTATCTCTTTTTCCTTATCGTAATTTCATTGTTGTTTGATTGTGTTTTAATATTTACGCCACGTAGTTGAAATATGATCCGGGCGCCGAACAACATGTTTAGTTTTGTCATGGCTTTATGCAAGGACCAAACAGCTGACTAAATGCCTTTTTTTCACCTCGTGAAAAATCCTAAGAGTGTATAGAACCCGTTTACAT
The DNA here is from genome assembly GCA_964020085.1 of Micromussa lordhowensis. Classification (NCBI taxonomy): domain Eukaryota; kingdom Metazoa; phylum Cnidaria; class Anthozoa; order Scleractinia; family Lobophylliidae; genus Micromussa; species Micromussa lordhowensis. The sequence goes on from OZ026600.1 coordinate 16,115,710, forward strand.
CGAACATGTACTTCTGGGGTCTTTTCCATCGTTAAATAACCGAGTTACTGATGTGATACGTGTGGTTTTTAATACTGCGTTAATCAGTTACTAGAAAACTACACCACTTGAATGGCTTTGCTTATCTCTTTTCAATCTACACTGCACTTTGTCTGGGGTGCAACGCAATCTTGATGAGCTCTATGGTCATTAAGCTTAAGTTAGGTTATCTCCCAGGTTATGTCAATGACAAAAAAAATAATCAAGCGATTAGCCGTTTCTAACAATAAAAAAGTACTGACAAAAGACTACTTGAAGGGAATTTTGAGTCAGTGTCGGACCCCATCAGTCACGAGAAGGACATAATAATGAAAATAACATGGATCTCAAGATCGATCAGTGCGTTATATTTTTAGTCAATCAACTACTGAAGAAAATGCGATTGATCAATTTGTGCCCAGATTTAGCCGCTAGCACATACTACAATTTTTTAATCACTCAGTCATATTTTCAATGACCATGCAAGCCATGTTTACATAATTAATGGACAAGAGAATGTAATGTTGGTTCATCGCTAATTTCATCGTCCCTTCTCTACAAATTGAAGTAGAAATCTGATGAAAGCTGTACAGAACAGAATTTGATAATTTGCCCAAGTTGTTTCTTTACGGAAAGAAAGACAAATTTGTACTCACGCTTGAAGCTTGTATGGAACGCCAGTTCCACATGTTCAATCGTTTAGCTACAACGCAAAGAGTTTGCTTTGTTGTAAGCTTAAATGCAGCAGCTCTGGACAGGTAGTTGTGTCGTCCGAAGTATTATTGTTTTCCGCAAGGACTATAAAATTTTCAAACTGAAAGCCCGTGTAATAGTCACGAATCCGCTCAACTGGCGAATTCAAAACATATGAAAATTATGACGCCTGTTCACACACCTCAATCCCAGTGCAGTGCTCTACAAAGCCAATAGCCTGCGAGCAGGCGAACATTTGGGAGCACACGCGCGAGCGGCAAAGAGCGTCAAAAGCAAAGCAAAGGTCTTTCTCACTTCTCACGGCTTTGCCGCGCACGCGCGCTCGGGCGAGTGAGACCACTCGCAGGCTACAAAACCAACAGGGAGTTGATTATTTTGCTAGGCTGCGAGCAGTCTCTCTTTTCCCCGAAAACTGCGGGGAAAAAGGCAAAACTTCGAAGGAAAGAGAGACTGCTCGCAGCCTATAATTTTGCGAGTTTTTCATGTAATAGAGGAGGAATATAGGAAAAGCTAGATCATGTACGCGACAATACTGAAAGTATGTATTAGTTATCGAGCCACTGTATATATATGATACATATATTTCATGTATTCATACGTAACCCTCGTCAATTGTTACTGTTCCCACCATTTCTTTTCAGAGCCATGCCAAGTTCAAGAATACGAAATAAAGTGTACAAATATGCTGTTTTCTTTTTCCCGGATGGAAACAAAATAGGCACTGCCCCGACATCAAACATTCTTGAGGGTTATAAAACCCATATCAAACAAGGAGAAACCGTTAGCCTAAACTGGGAGGGGAGCCCAGTTTTAGGAAAGATTATTTTTTTACATGGTAAGTACTGGTTCTTGTCAATGAGCACGATTAGGGTTACGAGGTCAGTAAAGTTCACTGGATGTGCGCGGAAACCAAAAAAATAACGATGGCAATTTAAGTATACCAACTTTCACCATTCTAAAGAGAGTCGGCTTGTTGTCGTTATAGAGAAATTGAAGGAACCCGGAAAATGGCTACAATTGCACAAAAATGACCAGCATAACTTTGATTATTAACAGATTAATTTATTGCGTTTTGAACGTTCTGTTCTATTCCTGTGATCACCTAAGATGAACCTCAGGAGTGCTGGGCAGAAGAGCGCAGATTGACAGGAACTCAAGCACAGGATGGCCGCAAGAACAACAACGGGTCCATGGAAGACCGGGATATCAACGGGTCCAAAGAAGACCAGGATAAAAACGGGTCCAGTGAAGGCCAGGATATCAACAGGTCCAGTGAAGACCAGGATGACAACGAATCCAATAAAGACCAGGATATAAACAGGTCCAATGAAGACCAGGATACCAACGGGTCCAGTGAAGACCAGGATATCAACGGGTCCAGTGAAGACCAGGATATCGAGTCCAGTGAAAACCAGGATATCAACGGCCCGTCGGATGAGAATAATTTAATCCGCCATTTCTATCAAAACGCGTTTTTTACCAACAAAATTTTATTTACAATCGTACAAAATCAGCGTGAAATAATAAATAACTTGAGATTTGTAAGTGAGACCATTGGGGTAAGGGGAGGGGTTACCTGGGGTGGTGCTGGGAGTATGGGGGAGGAATCTCTTGGTTTTGGAGGGCTAAACGTTAGTACTGATGGGAGAATGGGAAATGGATCTGTGAGGTTAGAAACAGTGGGAGGACTAACTGTTCCTGCCACTGGGGGGATTGGAGGCGAATCTCTGGGTTTGGAAACAATGGGAATGCTGAACGTTACTGCTGGTGAGGGGGTTGCGGGCGGATCTGTGAGTTTAGCAACAGTGGCACGACCAATTGTTCATGCTGCTGGGGAAATGGGGGGCAAATCACTGGGTTTGGGAACAATGGGAGGGCTTAACGTTACTGCTGCTGAGGGGATTATGGGCGGATCTCTGAGTTTAGGAACAGTGGGAGGCCTGACCGTTTCTGCTGCTAGGGAGATGGGGGGCAGATCTGTGGGTCTGGGGACAGTGGGAGGGCTAAACGTTTCTTCTGGTAGGGGAATGGGGGACGGGTCTGTGAGTTTAGGAACAGTGGGAGGGCTAACCGTTACTACTGCCGCGGGGATTGGGGGAGGAGATCTGGGTTTGGGAACAATGGGAGGGTTAAACGTTACTGCTTGTAGGGGAACGGTTGATGGGTCCATGGAGTTTGGTGGGAATACAGGAGGGGTGAATATTGCGGAGGAGATGGGGGAGGGATCTCTTGGTTTTGGCGGGGCAACAGGAGGGGTTGTCTTACCTGGGACTGGAGGGATTAGTGAGGGATTGCTGGAATCATGTCCCATAATGGGAGGGGCTCCTGTCACTTGTTCCGGGGGAGATGAAGAGAGGTGTAATTTGTCAACAAGTAAAGGGTCAGGGGGCGGGGAGGACGTCATGAGGGCGTGGTCTCTGGACCAGCTCTATGACGTCGCTAAATCCAAACAACACTTTGCTGTTCTCTTGGTACGAAAATTCTTTACTAGGGAGCAGTTACAAGGCCATAGTGTCTCTGGGGGGAAATTGGGAAAGCTACCATTAGATAAGAGATTACTGGAGAAGGTCAGGGGTATTTATTTTGTGTACCATCCCTCTGACACAAGGGAGGAGGATTGGAAACGTTGCGTCACAGCCATAAATACGTATTTAAGGGGAAAGGCATTAAAAAAACTTAATTATTCTAGTTATGAGCTTGTTTACTTTTAAGGAAAATTATTTGGCCTTTTTCTGCCAATTTTTAAGTCTTCACATTAAAACTAGAGCTCCATGCCCTTGATGTATTGTTTTAAGTTTTAATGTTGTAAAAGAACTATTTTTCCGTGCTAATACGCGTGCATATTTTGCATTATTGCATTCCACAATTTGTGGCTTTCTTTCAGGAAAGCCTGTTCTCCAGCGAGGAGCTCGTAGACTTTCAGTGTCAGATTTTTGAAAGACGTAGTAACAAGACTAATAACAACTGCAATGAAAGTTAAATTTATCTTTTAATATCGCAAAGAACGGATGTATTAGTGACATTCTTTAACAACAAATAAAGGTGCCTTCAACTAAGCTATCTTAATTGTCAACAACGCTTTCATCTAAAGATCCAAGATCTTAAACTACTGAACAGTTAAACAATGCTAGGTGGGCTGTAAAACAGTTATTGTCTAAAGCGGACTAAAACTGGATATAAATCAATCCTGAGAAAAACATTCTACCCCTTTCAGGACCCCTTCTTTCTTTCTTTCTTACTTACTTATACGGCTTACTAGTCTGCTACTACCATTGTCAAGCACGCCTCAAAAGACTACTGACGAAACTAAAAACCATCCAAAGATTCAAGGATATCAAGATGCTCTGCTTCTGAGACCATAAAAAGCTTTACTCCATTCTCGGTAAGTTCCTGTAAATCCGAGCAAATGAAGCGGACGGTTGATGAATATACATATGCAGTTTTATCAGCAATAAGTTTGAAAAAATGATTGGACGAAGATTGCGAGCAGTCAACCTGTTCGTAGAAGTGCCCACGTATTATCTTGGCACCAGCTGGATAACGAGCATTCCAGTCATCTGAAGCACTAGTTGTTAAGATTTCCGGCTGGTCTGAGATGACTTTAAGTAGATAATAGTCTTCTCCAACATCGGCAGAGGCAATGACAACAATGGAATTTTTCGAAACCAAGTCCAACAACCCCTCCCTTATCTCTATTACGTCATTTCTAGTGGCCCTCCTTTCTGGAACCTGCTGTTCTAGTACATGTTCTTGCCAGTTTTTTACAAATGGCGCATTGTCACAGCTAGCGAAATCGTTTGCGATACAATGATCACAGTAGCAAGAAAGCTCTCTCAGTTCTAAATAACCGCTTTGCTCACGAGCCAAAATGCTATGAACAGCACGGTTTCCCTTTACTTCTTTAAAGTAACGACGAGGCCTGTTTCTGTCGTGCTGTTCAACGTAAAAAAAAATTCTTCGACTTGAGCTAGCCTTTTCCGATGGTAACCGAAGATTTTCTTGTGCAAACTCAAAAAGATCATGCGCATTCTGAATAACTTTCTGTCGCCTTGTGACAGCCATATCGGCTTTAAATTTCAAGTTTGCCCCAGCGCCATCCTGAAGCCCCCTTGCATGGGACGTTTCAAAGTAGTTCCGAATTGTTGGATAACCGAAATCAGCCACAGAGTAGCTAACGTCACCCATACAATGACGACTTTTATACTGGGCGGAACATCCGTCCGTCCACTCGTGCATGAACGCCACTGGATACTTAATTTCAGCTAAATACTGGGCTACCAGTGAGCGGCAGTGATGGACAGAGTGATGATCATGCTTCAGATCAGGCGATATCACAAAAAGATGTTCAGTTACAACATTAGGTTTGTCTGCTGAACTCTCCTCACCATCGATCTCTGCCAAAGAATGACGATGCAGAATGGTCACGTGAATGGATGCCTGTGTTTGCCCATAGTAAAGGGATTGTATTTGGTCTTGGTGTTGGCATGCGTAATTTTCGGAATAGTCGTAGACGCAGCATACATGGCCAACTGGTAAGCACTTTATGAGGCCTTTTAACTGATTATTTTGCCAGTTAGCTCAGAGACGGTGGCCAGGGAACTTCACTAGCAGACTTTTAAAATAGGACAACATATCACCTGGCGGTGTTTGTTTTTCGACCATTTGTAATCTTCTGTTTTCCCCCACAGTCACGTACTCAAATCGCTGCCATTTAACCCGAGTACCGTCCTCTTCAGTGCTTTCTTCCTCGGGAAGAAATGTTAACAGCAACACGCCACAATTAGCACATTCCCTGTCGCAACACGTCTTGCTATGAAATTCATTACCTTCCATTTTCGGACAGAGTGTTTTGTCAACTAAATCCGTCAGGTGGGTGTAAATTGGCGCAACTTGTTCTCTCTCTGGCTGCTCTTTTATCAACTGTTTTCTGTAGTTCATACACGCCGAAAAAAGCATACGTATTTCTACGTGTATTCGGCAACAACAAGAATTGCGGTCTTCAGGTCTCGCCGGCACAACATAAAATGGTTTACAATTCTCGAATGTTCGTTGACCCATTTTTACTTCAGGAAATTTAGCCCTAAACTCATTATGAACTTCATTCTGCGTTTTCTCCAGTATCTGTTTCTCGTGTTCAAAGTACTCCTTTGGCGCAATTCGCTCTCGTACTACGTCCCTCTTGTTACCGGTTGGCCTGGAAATCCCAGGACTAGCCCAGAAATCGCACGCAATTTTCATATGTTCCTCTGGGGTCGCATCATTACGTCTCTTCCTTTTCACGTCCGTCCAGCCAGTAGATGCGTCACTTAAAACACGCTTCCGGTGTTGCATACTTTTTCTTACTCGTTCTCGATTGATAGAGAGGGATTCTGCAACATGCTTTTGGATTTTCTTTTCAGTCACAGTTTCGCCACAAAGTAAAGAAGTACAACACTGCATCGCTGCACGGCTATCCTTTGATCGGCCATCTTTAAGTGACGTGATGAGAGACCGCGCATCTTTCACTATTGCTTGATTAATTTCGGATTGCTTTTGTTCTTCTGGGGACAATAACAAACCGTGTAACGTCAAAGTCTGGCGTGTTGTTGGACTTTCCAACACTGCTGAAAGCACTGCCGCCCTTTTCTCAGGAGTAACAGGTAAAGCTTCTTTAACTTTATCGGTAGCTCTTTTCTTCTCTCCACGGTGCTTGAATGCCGTAGTTGATGTTGCATCTTTTTTTTCTTACACTTATCTGTTTTTTTAGTTTCTCGAAGCTCTCCCCTCCTTTTTGCACGACAGCGCTGTACTCTTTCTCGAATTTGGGCTCTTTTTCTTTCTTTAGATTCCTTGAGTCTATCTGCACCACTCTTTTTCATGTTGACGGTTCTCCTTAAAACGATTCGTGTGCATATTCATACGAATTAAACGCTGTGATAAAAACCTGAACGATATGCACGATACACACGGTAGACCAAAACGATCAATAACGTTTTCTTTGTGCTAGCAGTTAACATACCGAGGAAAAAAATTGGATTTTTTTCAAAATATATTTACCACTGAGTAACTCTGGAACCCGAATAAAAGTGATCAAATTACTAATGTCATTTGAGTCGAGTATTCGCATACTCGCAGCAGTTCAGTTTTTAGCGTTCCGATCGTTTCCTACGCGCTTATGTGAAGGACAAAAATGTAAAAAGTACATTGCGTGCGTTCCAAAAGAATCGTGTCAGTCAAAGGACCGGCCTTGTGTCAGTCTTCGAATTTTAGAGTACTTGCTGATTCGGTACTCATTGCACTGCTAAGAATTTACGATAATTTGCCTTCAGTACTTTTACGGTTCAAATTCAATGAAATTATGAACGGTCTTTTTGTATGTGGTGCTTAAATAAAGGTTGAAGCTCTGTCTCCTCATGTCCCAAACAAAAAACGGACGAAAAGACACTTCACGTGTTCATGTTCACGTGGTCTGAACGATCCACACGGTTTTAAGGAATAATCTTTCTTTAGGGATTGCTCTAAAATTTCTACTGTTTAAATCCAATATCTCTTAATTGATTTTCTGACCTCTCTTATTCATTGCCATGGAATTCCGGAGGAAATGTTTTTATAAAGTTCATGTCGATAATCACAATGTAGGCCGCTGCAACCCTGAACCTGCCTTGAAGAATTGCTTGGAATCATGCAACCCTTGGGTTTACTTCGAGTTTTCACGCTGATTAGCACCAATAGCGTCGCCTGATGCAAGGAAATGCGCCAAATGAGAAGTATAATAAATATACACGAAACCAACTGATAGATAAAAATAATTGTAAACGAATGTTTGAGAATTCTAAACCGTGCCACCTTTTTTTGTTGTGCTGGCCGGAGATGTGAGGACTGCTGTTTATCCCAACAAAAGATGAACACAAAACTTTATAAAACAAGCAGGGCAATAGGTAATGCGAAAAGAGAGTTGGTTATGGTTATAAGGAAATGTGTTGATTTTTTTCCGGAGGAAAAGAACACGGCCGATCGATGAAGTGACACTGCACTTTTTTAAATGGCATCACTTCGAGTACCTGAATTAGAATCACACCGTCTAATTGTTTCAAGGTTTCGTTCAGAAAAAAGTAAGGTGATACTCAACAGCAGAGATCTATCAAGTACTTGAACTTCAGGCTGACATTTACTTATTGGGCAAAATACAATTAGCAACTGCGTTATTGAAAAAAGTGCACAACTAATTTACTCTAAAGTGATTTGTTTAAATAGTCATAATATTATATGAAGAATTTCTTCATTAATAATGGTAATAGGACTGAGCGGAGTCCAATTCGGTCTGTAATGATGCGAGTGATTAACAAACTCGGACGACCGCGAAGCGGGAGTCCGATTTGTTAATCACGAGTATCATTACAGACTGAATTTGACGACATAATGTCCTGTTACCAGTTAATCATAACAATTACAGTTTCCCACAAAAGTAAACGGAGACAAAACCTTCCCAATTTTACAAAGTCAGTTTCTTGTTACTATAGTGATTATAATCAATGCTGTGTTTGGTGGATTTAGTGGAGAATAAAATGATTGGCTTAAGTAACTGTCCGATTACAGCTGTCTGATTACAGCCAACTGTCTGATAACAACTTGGCAGATTAATTAGAGCAAAAAACAGCAGTTTATACACTAATCAAATTTGAAGAGAGAGAAGAGAGAAAGCAAGTTTCTTGTTAAGTCATTTCCAGAACACCAACAGCAAACATTCGGGCACGACGATCCACTGAAGGAAAATCCACAAATGATCGGAAATCCAATTTCAAGGACATCTGGAAACAACATGGCTATGGTAGATGCTGAAGCACTCGTTACTCGCATCCCTCTCGTGCAAGCGACTGTACAGCTATACTCGTTGATCGCGTGAATGATCGATTCCCCTCCAAGCAGACAGTAGGCCATATTTATTACGGCCAAGTTAAAGGATGATTGCAAAATACCTTCATGTGTCACATTAAGACAGCTTGAGATATTCAAACAGTAGAGATGTTTACACGTCCTACTAAGTTGTGATAAAAAGTGATTGTCGATGGAGGTTCCACTAACATTCAGCTCGCGCAGTCGAGCGAAAGTTATCACGTTTTCTGGCACATGTCCTTTTGCGCCCGATAAATTTAACAACAGCAAGTTACTACACTTTTTCTTGAATCGAGAAAATGATTCCCACGTTGTTTTCCCGTTGAGCAATGAAAGTGACGTAACAATATCTGCCGGTGCCACGCTGATCACTTCGAGTAGTTTGTCGACAGCTTCCTGATGCAAGCTGCCTTTCTTGCCAAGGCTTATCTCCCTTATGAACTCCAAACCAAGTGTTACACTCTGACGATCGTATGCCAGACGACGGGAGTCCCTACAAACAAGGGAAACTGAACGGACCACACATTGAGCTGGTAAAAACGAAAATATGTACAACACGATCTCCTCTGGCAATCGGTCCATCTTTCTTATCTTTTAAAAAATAGCAGTAGAACTCCGAGTTGGGAAATAAAGCAAAATCGGTACGCTTGACGTTATCTGTACGATTTGCACTTAACACACGGTAAACAAAATCGCGTTTTCTTTCTTCTGACAATTAACAAAGGGAGGAAAAATGGGTTTATTGCAAAAACACTGGAATAGTAAATCCGGAACCTCAATCAATGTGATAAAATTATTGATGTCATTTATCAGTCAAGTATTCGTACTACCATTTCGATCGATCGTCCATAGCCCATTTCTTGGCCATTCGCGACGGAAATGGCAAAAACTGATGAGACCTTTCCTTACTTTTTCATTACTAGTTGAACTTGAACGCCTTATTCGGCAACGTCTCGACGTTTCTCTGCTCACTTCTCTCTCTTTTTCTTTTGATTTTTGAAGTCTTTCAGCTCCACTCGTCGAGTTCATGGCAGAATGCTGCACGCAAAAGGAACGATACGAACGATATAACTTCAGAGATGTTGCGTCGTATCGTGCATATCGTTCCTTTCGTGCGCATAGAGCCTATTGTACATTGATGTAGAGGAGACAAAGAGATTTCAACGGATCACAAATAAAAAAGGATAGGATTTTCCAGTTGACACCACAGAAATCCAGTTATTTCAGTCTAAACCTGGTCATGGTAGCCCTTTGTTTTAGTTCTCAGCTTCTCGCGCTTAGGGAACGAAAGGCGCTAAAGGACTGAAAGCCAGTGGACAGATCGTGCTATTCGTGCCTTTTTGTTCCTTTCGTGCCTGCACATTCTGACCGCAATTTCTATTTACAAGTAGGCCAGTTTACGTTTTGAGTGCCCTTGAGATGAACTACCACTTAGCGATTGACAACATACGTGACGACCGGCTTGACTTGGTTGAAGAAATGTGGGAGTTACGGCAAAAGTTTCTGGCGACTGTTCAAAATTTAACAGTTGGTCAAGCCACCCAAGAACTGCCGCCAATCCTGGCAGATTACTGCAGTCTTAAGGAAAATATCTCCACCATGATTGCTGACATGGACAGGCTGGAAGAACAACTGACTTTGCTTATAAATCAACAGAGTTTATCTAAGTAGCCGCTTCCAAAAAACAAACGGCTCTTTTAAGAGCCACATAAGCAGACAGAAAGTAATGACCAATTGATACTTTATTTATTCTGCTTCGTTATGGATGGGTTCTAAAACCGTTTGAACACCGTGATAGTTTTATTATTCAGATTGATAGCACCCAAGTCAAGGAAACTTGTAGAGAGGGTTTTGATCACACTCTGCCAATATGTTTAAAACCAAGTCAGAAATCGGAAGTTTCGATCAATCGATCATCGGTCTGATTTGCGGCACGAAAAGTTGATTTATGAATTGAGGTCATTGCGCCCATAGCCTGCAGGGAGATAGAGGGAACGTTTTATATACCGTGTGTTTTATAATGTGTTTGTTCAGGCTGCCCCGTCAACTCTGCTTTCTAAATCGTTAAGAATAATCTTTACAAATAGACATGTACAAGATGTTGGATGGTAAAAGCAAGTTCTCTAACCCAAAAGAGTACAGTTTTCTGTCAAGTTGATTGCCGCGTATTCTGCTGCTAGTCACGAGGGCACGAAAGGGACGGTCCCGATATGCACGTGGGAAGCTTAGAACCGGCACGATGTGCACACATGGAGCGATGTTGGGAGCGAGTTTAATTTTCATGCGGTAAGTTTGGGTGACATTGTTTACGACATCTTTCATCTTAAACCATGCAATAACAAGAAAACAAGTGAATGGCAAACGTAACTATAACTTATGTGCATGGTATTTTTGCGACCAACTTGATGAAGTTTTCTTTCAATGCAAATATTTCCTCGATCAAGTCCAGAACGTTTTTGCCTCGGAAGAGGAAAAATTTTGAACCCTGCTTTTCCTCGGTCTCGGATCATCAATACCCTAGTGACATCTAAAAAATAACATTTGCGGAATGCACATTATGACACTAGGCCTTTTGTAAGTGCCAAATTAAGAGTTTTCTGATGTCACTCAAAATGTTACGCTCGTGCGTGTGGTAACCAACACCGTGCACAAGGCCACCCGACATTCCTGAGCACTTTCATGAGTAGTTGAGTCACTGGCCTCTAAGAGCCGATCTGTTTTCCTTCACTGCGACAGGAAAACTACTCTCTGTTTTCAACGGTTTTTCAGTTATTGTAAAATGAAGAAAAAGTATGGATTCGGGAAAGGGAAGAGCGAACGAACTCTCTGATGGTTTAAATGGATTCCACATGGAGAAATATTTGAAGTAAATTTGTCCACCAAATGACACATCCCTTAGCTCAATCAGCAAACGATAGACACCATTCGCACGTTCATTTTCGTGTTGGTCCACGCACGTAATAAACGATAGACTCCATTCACACGGCACATAAACACACGCTTAAAGCTTTGCAAACGATTCTTACCGTGGAACGCACCATTCCATACGCACGAACTGCGCCAGTTCCCTCCCGGTCAGCCGTGTCTGAGTCACGCATCACGCTAGCACACACAATACGTATACGTATGAAAGATTATTATGGGATGTCCCAGAAATTTTTGCAGCGGAGGATGTTAAGGCCGCCCATTTCAAGAAAATATTAAGAGTCTAGAAAGCAGTTCTAATTTCCAATACTGACACATGCCGAAGTTTAGCAAATGAGCTTTAAGTCCGCGATGGATGCTTTGTTTTGGAAGAAGAATCCTTTCTAGACTCTACCACCTGGCTCACTTGTTCTTCAGTGGCTAAGTTAACGGCGGACTTTAGCCATCTCGGAACAAAAACACGCCTCGGTTCTTTAAGGCATGCTGGTGACTTTCATCGAGGATGAAAGGCTTAATGATGCCAAATCTCCTACCAGGTGGTCGCAAATATTCCTCAAATAAGCTTTGAATATCGGTGAAACTAACTAACGAGCAAACTCTGCTTAATTAACAGGTAAGCTCTGAATTTGTGTTATGGAAGTAATCGATGCTTTGCGCACCAAAAGCCAACGTCACAATGGCAGCTAAAAGAAACATATCCAGATCCTTACCAGTCAAAACGGCAATTCAACTACAAAGACACGAAGAAGGTTTTTGAAAAAAGAAGAAAAACAGAACAAAAAAGAGAACATTTCACCGACCTCGAATTGAACCCTCGAGTGTCACGACAAAACAAATTCGAATCAGCTCCATTCGGCGCGTTATCCACTTGAGCTAACGAAGCAGCAGTGAGAATCGATTGTGTTATAGTCACTTGATCCTTTAGCGAAACAAAAGGTTTCTTTTGTTTTTCGTTTAACAATAGATCTCCAAAAGATGCCGCTTGCAAAACTGAGGGTTGTTTGCATACGTAATATTTCGAAAACAAAGAGCAACCCAGCCAAAAAACTTCAGAGCAGTGTTTCTCAGGTGAAACGAAACCCACATGGCAAAATTCAGCTTTTTTTGAGCACTTTCAAAAATAGCCAAAAATCAAGGGGACGTTCTTGCACACGGCCTTTCATTTAGACCTGGCGCAGGCTGAAAGAAATGTGTATAAGGAGGCATGCAAGGAGGCAGAGATCAATTTTAAGGGAATCGAAGACACTACTGACTTGAGTGCAACACACGAACCATGTTCATTCCGTGGGACAATGCATTATTCGTTTGATTACGCGCAACAAGTGCACATTCCCAGCAATCCGATGCAGCCAGGACCTATTTATTTCAAGACGCCAAGGAAGTGTGGTATTTTTGGAATGATCTGCGAAGCCATACCTAGACAGGTCAACTACTTAATTGACGAGGCTTCAAACGTGGGAAAAGGCGCAAATTCAACTATTAGTTACGTGCACCATTACTTTGAAAACCACGGGCTGGGAGAAACACACGCTCACCTTCACGCAGACAATTGCTCGGGACAAAACAAAAACAACACTTTCTTATGGTACCTTGCTTGGAGAATAATAACAGAACTGCATAAACATATCAGTTACTCTTTCCTTATTGCTGGTCACACAAAGTTTGCACCTGATCGCTGCTTTGGGATAATCAAAAAGTGTTACAAAGTAAACTTTGTTTCCTCACTTTACGAATTTGCCGGGATGGTTGAGGCATCAAGCACGACTGGAGTGAACAAAGCCCAGTTGGTCGGAACTCACGACAACAGAGTCATCGTACCAGTTTATGACTGGACATTACTTCTTGGACAATATTTTAAAAAAATACCAAATATTAAGAAATATCATCACTTCCGTTTTTCCAAGGACGAACCAGAAAAGGTCTTTTTCAAAGAGAACAGCTTCTCCGTTGAACAGTCTTTCATGTTGCTGAAAGATCCTTCGAATTTACCACAACAAGGCATTCTTCGGAGTCAAATTAAGCCAGAAGGTTTGAGCGATGAGAGGAAAAGGTACTTATTTCATGAAATCCGGCAATATTGTAAAAGTGGAACAGAAGATCTTGTGGCTCCTGCGCCATAGACTATATAATGGACAGTGACATAAATATTTTTGTAAATAGTATAGGACAACTCGTTTGAGCATTTTTTTCAAAGTTTGTTTGTAAGCGTGATCTTTCGAATACTTGTAATAAAACGTATATACAAGGTATAAGAAAGTCATTTTGATATTCCCATTTTAATTACTGCTAGCTCGCGAAGCTGGCGGTTTTGTTTTCAGCTCGCCGTTTGTATGCGCGGTCACTATAAACAAAACTGCCAGTTATACAGGCAAAATAAGCGTCTGGCGCTGCGAAAAAGGCATGCTTTATGCATCATTACTAACACTACAAACTTACTTAAATTTTGAAGACAAGCAAGCTTTTCACACTTTTTCATAATGCGCGTCAAAACCACATGGGCCAAGTTTCCCTTCCGTAACTGCGCACGGATATCTTACTAGGAAGTGCGCCATGCTTACATGTCAATGGTAATTAACAGCTGGTAAATCCGTTTTGAAACACGTGCTAGGTTTCAGGTTAAAAGTAACAGCAATAGCAGGCGTTTCAGATCCTGCGATCTTCCTACATCTCAGTGATAATCATGACCCGGTAATAAAGTTTTCATATCATTAAATTATTTTCTCTTAACGAAACACAAGATCGCGCTCTTTTCTTGTTGATATCTTATTTTGTTGTAAAATGTGTTGTTTTTTATTTATCCATTAAGTCGTTTCTTCTAGAAGACTCTCCTACTGTTACAACTGTTAGTGCTCAAACGTACTGATTGGTAACTCATTAGTATTCTAGATGCGCGCTAGTTCTTGTTGATTGGTGCATTTCGATCCTACATAGAGTAGAAAAAAATTTTTTGCATCTGTTCCCTCAGAGGTCCAATCGCTTCATATACTACGAACTCATAACCAATTCAATTCAACAGTCACTACAAACACTTTATTAGTTGATCATCAAAAAACATGTCTCTTAATGACAAAGTTAAAGTGATTTGGAAAACTAATTGCCAATGGAGAGACCGACCGCACTGGCCTAAATGAAAAGAGTTGAAACTGAATAAAAATGACGGTAACGGAAAAGAACCATCTGCTCTCGAACCTGGAGACGCTGTCAGAATGAAGTTCGGTTCGCGATGGTATGACGCCGAAGTATGCGAAAAATGGGAATCCAGGAAATCAAAGAAAGGTAAATACTCTTAAAAGTCAGCGCTTACTTCGATCAATTAACTGAGGCCCAGTTCATATGTCGCATTTCTGCCGTGTGGAATTCAATTCAACGAATTAAATTTGACAGAAATTCAACGTCTGAATCAGTGCCGCATTTCTGCCGCATGTTCGATTGGTCTTGTCGCATTATCCGACAGAAGAAGTGCGATACCGGTTCATACTTCGCATTTCTGCCGTGTCGAATTCAATTCAACATTAAATTCGGCAGAAATTCGACGCATGAATCAGCTGTCGCATTTCTGCCGCACTTAATTGAGTTGAATTCGGCACGGCAGAAATGCGACGTATGAACCGGGCCTTAGAGGCACATTCCCTTTCTTTTGGGCAGTTCTAATGCCATGTTCTTTTATTTACGCAGGACAAACAATTGTGAACAAACATTCCCAGCAGAACAACCAGCAGAATCCTGTTAGTCAAATGCCAACCCAGACAGAGGTGAATGCGCCTGTCACAGACCCATATGCTTTATTCTTGGCGGAACAGCAGAAACGAGAGGCGATTTGGAGTGTTAATCGTGCCGCAAAGAAACCCAAGACTGCCAATGTCGAGAGCCTGACCACGAACACTCCGACAAAAAGGAATGACAGCGTCGCCACACAAACTCCAGGTGTTAATCGTGTCGCAAAGAAACCCAAGACTGCCGATGTCGAGAGCCTGACCACGAACACTCCAACAAAAAGGAGTGACAGCGTCGCCACACAAACTCCAGGTGCCAAAACGCTCGCGATCAACATGAGTTCTTTGGTGGACAGTTCAAGGCAGTTGTTTAAATTTGCCATGACTTCTTCTTCCGTAAACTGCAATGAGCAAGGGCCATCCTTCGGACCACGTGAGCATTTGCAACCACTTTCAAGAAATTTCTTTACGCTGTCAACTATTCCATCCGCATTTGCGTTTACTGTATATTCCATAGCATGTTCTTCTTTCTCCATTTTCGATGTTCTAGTGACTGCTTGTCGAATGATTGTAAGGATTTGAGCCTTCAAGCAAAGGTTACCATAACCACGCATCACGTGGACTGTCCTGTTACGAATAGTGAGTTTGCGTGCTTTTGCTCGCTTTCGCTAAGAATAACATCCTATTCTTTTATTTTTTTCATAAAAAGACAATAGACGCGGTAACCAGAATTACCGGCTTTTATCCTATAACTTGAAGATTCGTACGCTCAACTGCAATTTATTCGACATGATAGTTATCTTTGTGAAAATGTGTAAACTGAGATCGTGTGAAGTGTCCAACAGAAGGAATGGTTTACTGGTGCCTCCAGGTAAATAATCAGAAACCTATTCGCTTACATGTTGCTATTAATAGTTTGTTACAGACGTATGTAAATGCTTGTGTGTTTAATTGCTCGAATGTAGCCTGAACGACAAACTCATGAAAGTGTGAGAAAACGTATGTGTTGCAGGTTTTAACCGAGTACAGATTGAGCGATAATCTAACGAGTGTAGAGCGATAACCTAACGATTATAATTTCAAAGGACATAAAACAGAATAATCAAAAGAACTTCACTCATTAAACGTCCTAGAATGCAAATCTAACGACTTTGCCGAACGATTTGAACGTCCTGGAACGAAATTTCGAATGACTTTTTCTAACGCTTTTAACGACATTGACTAACACCTTTAACGGTTTCTCTAACGCTTCTAACGGCAAGGCAAATTTTTCTAACGGTTTTACTAACGGCTTGAACGCTTTTCCAAGCCGTTTTAACGCTTAGTTAACGGGTTCTTAACGCTTTAAGCCGTTAAACGGTAAACCGTTAGTGTACGTTTTCCTGGAGAAGGTCACATTTAGGACTGTTTTGTTCCAAGTTCCTCTCTGTGAATGGAACACATTGTTCCCAAATTGTTCATTTAGGACTGTTTTGTTCCGAGTTCCTCTCTGTAAATGGAACACATTGTTCCTAAATTGTTCATTTAGGACTGTTTCGTTCCGAGTTCCTCTCTGCATATGGAACACATTGTTCCTAAATTGGTCATTTAGGACTGTTTTGTTCCGAGTTCCTCTCTGTAATTGGAACACATTGTTCCCAAATTGTTCATTTAGGACTGTTTTGTTCCGAGTTCCTCTCTGTAAATGGAACACATTGTTCCCAAATTGATCATTTAGGACTGTTTTGTTCCGAGTTCCTATCTGTAAATGGAACACATTGTTCCCAAATTGCTAATGTAGGACACTTTTTGTTCCAAGTTCCTTTTTTTTTTCTTTGTTCCTCTATGTGAAGAGAACATATTGTTCCCAAATTGGTCATCTGGAAACATATTTCGGACCATTTTTCTATGCATTCCCATGTTGTTCCCAAATTAAAGTACCCTTTGTAAATGAGGCAAATAATAAAGCACGCTCAGACCTGCTTGGGCGAGTTTGCTTGCATGTCACTGTCATGAATTTTGCACAATAGTAATGAGGGCGGGCAAGTAAGGGCATGCTTTGGCAAATATAAACATATATGCTGTTCTTTTGCTTGTCATCCGCTCCTTGATTATGGTTCAGCTTTCAAGGAGATCGTGTTGGCCAAATGCTCTTAAAAAGCCAAAATGAGCAAGAAGTGCAAAGTCAATTGGTTGGATATCGATGGAGCATCACCCAAACCCAAACGGCTTCACTTGGAAAAGGATGAAACCGACAGCTTGTTTCACTGCCCAATAGAAGAGTGTGAGCATGATGGATTTCACAGTCAAAGAGGTTGCAGAAAACCTGTTAATAACAAGCACAGTTGGTTCTTTTATTTTGATGAAAAGCCCAATTTGACAGAAATCACAGATTCACTAAAGCTAGCAAGAAATGTTTCAATGGTGAACACTATTCAAGATCAAACAAGTGAGACCACAATGCACGCCGTGAAGTTACTTCCCTCGTTTTCGTTATCGTGTGACATTGGCGAAGTATTCACGAAATGATTGACTGGAAGGGGTGGCGGTTGCAAGAAAGATCGCGCAGCTCAACAAATAGTGACAAGATGCTTTAAGTTTCTTAGATTTTGTTGTGAAGACGAGGAAGAGTCGACTTTTGAAGTGGTGGACTTTAGTTTGTGTTCTCCAAACTCGTTGTTCAAGTTTATCGACTACTTACAAGACGAATGCAAGCTAGGACATGGTGGGCGTTTGGGCTACATAGATGCTATTTCTGAGATGATCGACCTCAGAAAACTTCATGGCGCATCAGATACAGTTTTTCGAAAGTTCTCTGCAACAGAATTGTACCTCAAAAGAGCGCGAAAGACTGTTGCAAAGATGATGAGATTGCAGTGGACACAGGATTTAGACATTGAAACACTGGAAGCAAGCGGCCACTGGGCTCGTGGACTCGTGGCCTTTATTTAAACCTGGAGGAGTTGTTGGAGGTCGTGAAATTCCATCTGCCGCGCTACGAAAATACCATGAAGATTTGCAAATCGAGTCCAGCTCAAGTTAACCCCTCGGACTTGACATTTGCCACGAGATTTGTAGCCATGTATCTGTTCATCGAAGTGAAGGGGTCGCGTCCCATGACTTATCAATATTTGACGGCGGACAAGATTGCTACAGCTAAGGAAAAGGGTGGATTCATTGATCAGAAAACGTTCAAGACTGCTGGGAAGTATGGGTTTGATTCTTTGATTCTGACCGATGCAAACATGCAAGTGCTTAATGGCTACATCTCTTACGTTAGACCTTTGCTTAAGCCCCAGTGCGATTTCGTTCTCGTCAACAGAAATTGAGGCCAACATGGTAAACTGGGGGAGATCATGAGCAAACTTGTTTTTGATGCAATTGGAAAGTACATCCATCCCACGTGTTATCGCCAAATCGTTGAAACGCAGAGTGTCAATGAGCTTACTAGCGAAGAGCAGAGGATTTTGTCGGAAGACCAAAAACACAGCTCAGCTGTTGCTAAAGTTCATTATCAGAAGCAACGATCCAGAGAAGTGGCTCTGAAGGGTCACGAGTGCTTACAAAAACTTCAAGGTGCCAAGGGCTCAGAAGTGGACGAGGATGTCCACGCAAGACTCGGAAATTCCACTTCCAACACCGGGCCTTCAGTTGAAAGAGTGCAAAATGTCAACTCCCTCCCCCAAAAATGACGCGCCCCCTAAACGAATCTTGCATTCTCACAGAAACATTCGTCATGTTTTGAAATTCACGAAAGAAGAGGACGATTATCTAAAGGAAGGGATAGCTAGGCACGGGTTTGGACAGTGGACTGCTATTTTGAGAGACGACGATTTCCAATTTCAAGGAAGAAGAACAGCAGACTCCCTAAAGAAAAGGGCTGGAATGAAAATGCCCCTAGCTTAAGAAAGTTAATCAAATCTAAAAATGAAAGAATATTTGATTTTGATGAACGACACTATTTATGGAACAATAGATAACTATGTTTATTTGCATTTATCAGCATTTACTGCAGTTGTACAAAATACCATCAGGCAAACAGGATGCATCAAGGATATCCAATGAGTTGCATCAAAACAGTAATAAACTTAACTATATCACATTTGGCTAGAATAATAGTTCAAAATAGTGTTCTTGGCTTTTTTGGGCTTTTCTCTTTGGCTCGAGCCACGCTTGCGTTTTAGAGTAGTGCAACTGCGAAGGAGTTCATCTGAGATTTTACAGTCGTCAGAATGCAACGATTCTAGTGCCTTACGGCTACGCGGTTCAGGGGTGATAAAAAGGCTCGCCTCGTCGCTGCTGGAGTCATCTTTGTTGCATTAAGGCTGTGGGCTCGTTGTTTGGGCTGGCCCATCTCTCTTTGCTGGGAGAGGTTCGTCCACATGACTCACGAGATGCTGGTTTTCGGCACTTAGCATGCCTAGTGTTACGCACATTCTTCTGCGCTACTCCACTGCCTCTTTGGTGTTCAGAGTTCCCAAGTTGGTGTGGTGGGTCTTGAGCTTATTGCAGAGGATCTCTCGGTATGCCTCCAAGTTTCTGAGGATGAACTGATCTTGGACAACCCATAATTTCTCTTGACATTCGTGTAGCTCGATCTCCGTACCTCTC
This sequence comes from Micromussa lordhowensis, assembly GCA_964020085.1. Classification (NCBI taxonomy): domain Eukaryota; kingdom Metazoa; phylum Cnidaria; class Anthozoa; order Scleractinia; family Lobophylliidae; genus Micromussa; species Micromussa lordhowensis. The sequence goes on from OZ026600.1 coordinate 16,135,542, forward strand.
AACCACATGCCCTCGAATGCTTGACGTGCATTCTCGCGACGTTCACGTTCCTCTTGTGCTCTTCGGCGGTCGCAAAAGCTCTCCAGCTCTAGTACAATTGGTGTGGGCATATCTGCGTCGGGATCCACTGGTAGCAAATCGGCGGTCTGCATGCTCACCTCTCTCTCTCAGCCATGCTTTCCGCGACTCATGCTGCTTTTCAGCGAAGTCTTTTCGAATTGCAATACTTTGCTCTTGGTCTTGGAGCATGTGCGCCACCTGCCTGTACTGCAAACTGCCGACATCCGATCTACTCAAGGTTTGCCTCAAGTCCCTGAGGACGTCATTGGTTGTTGAATCAGGAATTTGTTCGCCATGCGACTGTTCTGAACACTCTTGCTCGCTTGCTTCTCCCGATGTGGTCTCTTAAACTGGTGGATCGCCGAGTGACAGTACTCGGATATCTTCTTTTTCTTTTTGTTACAGACGTCCTTCTTCGCTTTGGGTATTCTCGTCATCACTGTCTGTGTCTTTTGTCTCAGCTTCACTTGCACAGCCTTTAGCTTGCTCTGCAGCCCACACGACACATTCCATTGGGTGCTTTCGCAGCCACGATACCACTTTCTTCTTTGGATTTGGAAGCTTTTTAAAATGGTAGGTTCGAAGGCGTTTATCCATCGCAGGTTGGTGAACTGTGCCAAACTGAAGCTTATGCTGTGCTGTGATCAGCATTGGACATTTATTGATAAACGATCTTGCAGTCTGATATTTTACATCATGAGCAGCATAGCCCCCCTGGGTGAGCACCTTCCAGTCAGATATGTCCAAGGTGTTCCCTTCTGCTTCATCAATGAAGATGATTTCTGTAAACTGGTTTATCATAGCTTTGTTAAAAGCTCATTACTTAGTCACAGTTGCAATATTGCCGTGGTGCATGAGCCCCTGGATTGGAAAGAATAAGGTTGTTTTCCGGCTGTTGGCATCTCCAACCAGGCAGGGCACCATGTCTTTATGCTGCTGCTTGTTATAATTTAACAACTTGAGAAAATCTTCACAAAAAGTCGACACCTCGCTTTGGGACAAACTGTTCTGCAGTATCACACGAAAATACCTCGGGTCGGCGTGTTTGGTGGGATCATACACAGAGAACGCTCTGGGGGATACCTTGCCTATTTGACTCTCTTCTATGGTGCTTTCCACAAAGGCTCGGTTTTTCAAAGACCAACAGACACCGTCATTCACTTCTATAAGGTCGTAATCTATGATGAGTGGATCAAACAGTTCGCAGAGCGGATCTGATAACCTTTCGATGATCTTCATTTCTCGGACGAGTCTTGACTTAAAATGCTCGTTTGTAGCGAGAGTATTGACGAACGCTCTGGACTCACACTTGAAGGAATGTGTGTACCTTTATCTTGGGTCTTTTTTGTATACTTTTCCTCTGTAGCTTGCATAGTTTAGCTTCTTCATGGCAATTGTGATATCGTTAACGAGGATCGTCAACTTACCTGAAAGGTGTTTCTCTTCTACTCCAGATGTTGTAGTGGTTTCAGTTGAGTTGAAACCAAACTTGTCCAGTCGTAATTTGGCCTCGATCATCTTTTCTATGGCACTCGTCAAGGATTGCTGGAAGCTGGTATTTATCAAAGTAATGCGCACAACGTTTTCCGTTCCGCATTCGTCCAGTTGTTGGGAAAAAAGTTGTGACATTCCAACCAGATGGCTAAACACGTCCTGATAGTTGTACTGGAAGGAAGCCGTCACGAGATCTTGCATGAAAGGATTTCAATGGTCTTTCAGGACTTTGTACAGTTCTTTGATCGCAGTACACTCCCTTCCGTCTTGAAACTGTACCTTTAAACAAACAATAAAGTGATTCAGTGGAGGGAATAGAAATTGCGTAAAGTTCATCGGTTACTGTTCACTTTGACAATCTAAACTCAAAATTTCAGAATCTCTTTGCTCATATTAAAGCGATATTTAAGACAATCAAAGTTGAAGCAAATCAGGAACATTGTGACAATGAATTGCTAGCCAAAGCTATCCAACATGTTTTACCTGATAAGCCGTGACTCCCACTCCACAATTTAGCAGAGCCCGATGGACCACGAGTGGATTGCAGGAGCACCATTTGGTGTAGTTAATGCCAGCCAATAGGTTATCGCAGGCCAGAGCGATTTGTCCACTAAAGTTGGATCACCATTAACGAGTTGCTGAGATGATGTTCAGGGTACAGGTGATGTTTCCTGGTCATCTTCGCTCTCATCACTCTCTTCGTTTATAGTGCCCTTTTTCTTTTCATGCGTTGAAATGGCACTAAAAAAGAAGGCTGCATTCGTGATACCTTGGGAAAGTGAAACCAAAACATGAGTGTCAGTCCGTATTTTTATGAGGGAAAAGTTAAACCAACTTTTAAACTGATACCAACCTGAAATAGCTTTGTCGCACTCATCCCTCTTCTTGCAGACTAAGCTCCAGGATTTTGAAAGATCCTTTTCCTTCACGTTCCAAGAACATTTTGCGCTGATAACACTGCACTGTCCCGTAATAACGGGACTCATGTAGCACAATGTGGCTCCCCTGATCGCTTCACTGTTTAGCTGTTTGCACGGTAGTTTGGCCCGACACTGCATCTTTGCATCTTTGCACACAGAGAGAATGCACGAGGCCAAGCCGGGTGCTTAAATAGCGTTCCCAAACTTGTGAAGCTAATCATAATAATTTTTCATTAATTATCAGAGAGCCTTTTGATAGACTTTTCCTTAAAAGGACTGCACCTTTGTCATTGACGCCACTTGTGGTCATGAGAGCTTGCAATGCCAAAGAGCTTCATTCAAGCTATTCTTAGCTTTATTTCAGGTTTCAAGTGAAAGACAAACGGGTAGAAACTTGTTGTTAATTTGACAACTGGATAATTGTTAGCATTACGTAATGCAGCCCTTTCACACCACATGTTTGATGCCATCTGTGGCCACGAGGACTTTGCAATATTAAATGGCTTCGTTAAAACTATTCATATTTTATTTATGTTTCAAAAAGACAAACGGTTAGAAATTTGCTGTTAATTTGACAACTAGATAATTGCAAACATTACCTTATGCAACCTTTTGCAGAACATGCTTCTTTGGCAGGAATGTGTAATAATTCTGGATCCCTAGTCCCCGCCTATTCGCAGATCTATTTAATTTCATAGAATTCCAAGTAAAAAACAAACAAACAAACGTCAAAGTAAATGTCAAAGTAAATGGCTCTCAGATTGCAACTCTCAATCTGTGGACTATATAGACTGGCGTAGCACATACGGTTTAGCTTTCTTATGCACACGCGAATCCAAATTGCGAACCTTCCAGTTTAAATTCCTTCATAGAAGAATAGCTAAAAACAGCTATTTATTCAAAGTTGGTATTGCATCTGATAATCTATGCAGTTTCTGCAAAGAACACCCGGAAACTATGATGCATTTGTTCTGGGAATGTATTTTTGTTCAAGCTTTTTGGAATGGAATAAAACAGTGGATGAGCAAAAGGCCATGTTTTCCAAATTATGTTTTCTCTTTTCAATCCTGCTTAGGTTTTGTCGATAACACTTCTAATATTTTGTCCCACCACTTTCTCCTTATCTGCAGATATCACATTCACTGGTCCAAATTAATGCGCCTTTTCCCATCACCAGCTCTTTGTATACAGAACTTTCTGACCTGCCTAGATGTAGAGAGACGCTATGCTCTTCAAAATGGAAATTTAGAGAAATTTAATGCAAAATGGGGAGCCTTTATACTTGAAAACGATCTCTGATTTTTTTTTTCTTTTTTCATTCCTCTTTAAGGTGTGGAAAGAACAACATTGGTAAATTTAAAATAACTTTCTTCAATCTCTTTGGAAAATTCAGCTGAACTAGTCTTAAGAAAGAATTACTTAAATGTAAGGCCTCTGAAGGTAAATGAGTGTATTTTACGGGTACATGTATGTAGGTGTGTGTGTACCTAAAAAGAAAGAAAATTTAAGTGATGTAAGAACTGAAACTGAAACTGAAAACTATAAAAATAGCAGTATAATAAATATATAATATTTTAAAACAAAACAAAATCTGTAAATCCTTTTTTTTTCAAGAGTAGTGTTAGGCACTGTAATGTAACATAATGTAAGTATCTTTATTAATTATTAATGTATGTAATGTAAGTATATGTAATGTAGGAAATGTAACTGCCGCATTGTAAGTGGTTTAAGTAAAGCAATAATAAAAAAAAACAAACAAACAAACAAATGGGTAGACATTGTTGTTCAGCTGACAGGAGAATAATTTTTAGTATCACTTAATGGGCCTTTTGGCAGGCAAGTTGAGCCAAAATATTTGCTGCCATTTTCTTTTTCATTTATATGTTTAGCTTCAAAATATTAGAGTTTCAAGCGCAATCTGAACAGATATCAAGCAAACGTTTGTTCAACTTCCACCTATTCACAGCTATATTTTAATGCCAATTTCGAGCAAAAGACAAATGGCCAGAGATTCGAATATATGATTGATCATCGCAGTTATGCACACAACTTAAGCAGTTGTGAAATTAAAGCCTGAACGGGATTCGGACCCATGACCTCTCCGATACCGGTGCAGTGCTCTACCAACTGAGCTAACAAGCCATCTGGGAGCTGGTCACTCATAGAAGGTGAAATTTACAAGTGAAATTGTTGAAAGAGATTGTTGTTGATTTGACATCTGAAATACTGCATGGATTTTCTTAACAAATCAAGAGGCTTTTTACATGACAATATTTTTTTTCTACTGCTGCATGATCGTTGTTTGACAAGGTTTCTGAAGAGTTTATGCACCAGTCAATGTAAACCACGGCCCCCCGACCCCCGGGACATAGCGGGGGATCTAACATTCCTACAGTGTTACATTTCTTTTTCTTTTTTATTTTTTTTTTTTGTTTTTGAAGTTTTGCATTCTATTTTATTGGTATCCTGTACTACTGATAATTTTACAACAGCATTAATATGTATCGCTTAACCTTCTTTACATTGGTTTACTAACATCACCATTTCTTTTCTATAAGTTACCGCCTAACCTTCTTTTCATTGGTTTACTAACATTAACATTTCTCTTATATAACTTAACTAATTACCTTAAGCTTGTACGCTTTTGCGAGGAGCACTTTTTCGCAACTATTGACCAAAGCTTTCTATTCTGTACTTGGATAAAACTTTATTAACAAAGACAGAAAGAATAAGAGCTTCGTTATGCATCTTGCTGGTGTATATGTAGTATTTCATAAATAATATTGTGTAATTAAATTTCTTTAATATTCCTTTTTCGTATGGGCCTGATGTAATACCAAACAGTTTTTCTTCAATTGTTGGAGCAAATTTTGAGTTGTTAGCTGCGTTAAACCAGTCAATTACGTTGTTTACGAAATCTTAACAAATCTTAACAAATCGACAGTTAAGAAAAGTGTGATCAATTGAATCTTTCTCACCACAGTAGAGGCATTCATCGTCCGTTTTAATACCATATCGATGAAGCTCCTTTTTGGTAACTACAATCCTATGGATTAATTTAAATTGAATTTCTTTCAATTTGGTCTCTTTGCAGATGCTCTTTAGGGAGGTGAAAATTTTTTTCCAAGCATTCTCATCTAGTCTTGTTTTGCTGTTCCAATTCATTGGACCAGTCTGGTGGACCGTGTGAATTTTCCGGTTTAGTAAACCATAGAAGTCTCTACAGTATTGTGCAAAAGTAACGCAAGCGAAATGCGCGAATTTCGTTCTTTGTCTACGCGAACTTGCCGAGAAAATTCGCGAGAAAGTTCGAGTGACAATTCGAGGCCTTTTGACCGAAATTTCCCTGGAACAAAGAACGCTATTTCGTCGACTTTTCGGTACGAACGATATTTCACGATTACAAGCATCGTTTCACTAACTCAGTGCCCGAAATTTCGCTTTAAACAGACACAACAATTCTTCACACGATCTATTTCGATCGACCCGTCGTATAACGTTCGCGAAGTATACATAAGCTTTTCAATGCGCTTCCTGACTGGAGTTCAGTCACGAACAGAAAAAAATGAGAATTACAAGTAAAACTTACCACGAGTGAAGACTTTGAATTTAGTTTCATTCCAGAAGAGACAAACATAAGCCCATTTTGATCGGTGTACTCGTCAGATATCAGCTGTGTAGAAAATTATCCCTGTTTTTCTCTTAAACCAGGCTCTTCTCCTTTTTTGTCCGCGATAGTATCCAAACTGGTTCTTTCGTTTTCGCAGATTAACTTCAGTACTCCGTCGTTTCGAGAAACGAGTGTGTTTAACGCACCGAGTGTTTCAATAACCACGGTTTCGTGGTTGTCAAATGCTCTTGTAAAATGTGTTTGTTGTTCTCGGTCCCAGCCCCACGCATTTGGCTTACTTTATTACGTCATTTACGCTGGATTGGCGCGAAAAAGACAAATTTTTACAAGCCCCTCTCTGAGTTTGCAGTTTTTCTTGAGCGCCCGAAATCGCCTGATCACTGGACAGAAATGAAATGCTGCAAGTTAATATCTGAAGAAACCCGAAGCGTTTTTAGCAAGATTCCGCGTTTAAAATAGGGAGCTGGGGAAGGATTAAAGTGTAGCCAGGATAAGACATATACAAATACTTATTACAAATACTTTCGGCTATCAATCTACAGCCTTCTTCCGTCGAAAGCTGTAGATTGATAGCCGAAAGTATTTGTATTTTTTTAGCCAGTGAACATTTTCATCTTTTGAAGATTCTGTAAAGATTTGTCGTGTCAAAAAAGCATGCGAGGGGGAGGGAGAGGAGCTCGAACGCGTGCTGAATGTTGCGAAAAGCGATTTAAGGTCGCAGGAGACAAGCATGACAGCATACTATTGTACTACTGATCTTTATTTATTAAATATGTTGTATTTTGCATGAAAATTCAAAAATACTTGTGTTCCTCCAGAATGACCAAACAGATAACTTATTAATTTCCCAGTTTAAAGGGCCCTGGTCAGCCACACCTTTGTTTTTGCTTAAATACGAGAATTTGGCTATTATATTTTATTCGGAGCATGTCGAAACGAAGGAAATTGCTTTTATACTACTAAAGATAATTTAACATATTTTAAGGAACACTAGCTACAGCAAAGCAATAAGATTTTGTCTCGCCATACAAAATCAATATCGGCATCGAAAATGGCGGAGGCTGACAAGGACCTATCGCTTTTCAAAAATGTTTACCGTCGTGGCATCTTTTCACGCACACGATACGATAATGAAAACTACCTTTTAAGGAACACTAGCTACAGCAAAAAAAATTCAAATACATTTCCAATCTAAAGCCTGTAAAACCGTCCCTCAATTTTGAAGGAAATTGAAAGAAAACTAAATGTAAACTAAAAGTATGGCATAACAAATATAACAAAATATCTTAGTTTGGCCTGTTCTTGCGCAAGTTCTGGCATCTTTTTGCTATACTTGTTTTGCACTGCTCCCACATGCGCAAGCGGTCTTCGGTGCCCCGGCACTGGTAGGCGAATGCTGTCAACACTTCAGCTGAAATAAATTCAGAATACAAAGATCACTTCAAGTAGACGTTAAAAATGATGTTTCTAATGTGTTGAAAAAAGGACGGATTTTTAGATCTACAGCATAAAATAATGTCTATTGTCTTGCGTATGGTTTTCAAAAGCACGAGCTTTTGAAATTATTCTCCAACAAAAGAAAATTAGTTACAATTATGATGTCAATAAGTTTTCTCAATTCAAATACGTGAAAATGTGATTCTAACACCTAATTGCTGCTCTGACAATTTTTGAATATTCATCAATGTCACGTTGTTACCGAGCTGTTCGTAAGTTCTGAGCGAACACGTTGCTTCGCGAAGGAAATGGCAGAGTACGCAGTTAGACCTTCTAACATTCGCGAAGAAGAAGTAAAGTGTGTGGCTAGCGCTATTCCGAGGTAAAGTACGTGTGTTCCTAGTCTGTTAAATGCACGGGTGGATAATAAGTCAGTACGCCTTAGAACTGGGAATTTCAAACGTCACTGCCATTTTAGGTCGAAAGTGTACAGCATGGTTGAAAGGAAACCAAAAGACGAGTTCCCCACCATTGAGCGAGAAAATAATTAGTCTTCGCCTTTCAAGGTCTTCAATATTCCAGCTGGATGGAGGCCTTGCTTATGGAGGAGCTCGATTCGAGTTCTCACGTAGTTAGAATATTTTGGCATGATTACCACTTAAGTGCTAAGAAGCAAATGATCGAGAAAGTGGTTTACTAGGAGTTGCTATGGCTGCGAACAATGCGGTTCACACTCGCTCGCGCGGAGACTGGAACCCCCGCGGAAATGTCATGATTTGTTACACGAAGGGATTACTCTTACAAAATGGCTTTCTGTGAAAGTCTTACTTGCGTGGAGTGCTTATGTGGCTGAAGCAGCAAGTTTGTACCGAAACTCAGATGTTTTTAGCAGCTCGGATGCATTAACAATCAAATCTTCAACAGGTAAGAACGATATAATAGCTAATCTAGTTGATAAAAGTAATTTCCGACGTTCTCTTCCTCTCTTTAACACAGCAACAAATCACGAACTGTAGCCGTATTTCGTTTAGTTTATATCAGAAAATGTAACAACCAGAGCGCATTTTCTTCCGAAATTTCACGGTTGACGATCGAAAAGAACGAATTTTCCCTCGAAATTTCCTGACTCGTTAGCGTCCACCGTAAATTACCCTTCGAAAGTTCGGGAGGAATAAAACAATAGGTGCCTTGAAAGTTCGCGGAAAAGTCGCGGAAATTTCGTTTGAAGGGAAATTTCTTCGAAAAGCCATGAAAAGCCAAGAAATTCGTCGAAATTCGCTTGCGTTACTTTTGCACAATACTGTAGTTTTAGCATTATCTAGTTGTAATTGTGTAGAGTCGTCTAACTGAAACAGAAAGTTACTTCTTGTATATATTTCATTTTCCAGTGGCTCTGTATTTCGTGCTTTGTTTACTAAATATTTTGGGATTGCACTGGTAACTTGGTAAAATTGGAGAAAATTCATGTTGCAGTCATACTTGTCATTAAATTCTTGGAAAGACAGTAGCTGGCCATTACTATTCAGCAGGTCTTGGATGGTCAAAATATTACTGTAAAACCATTCTTTAATAAAAACTGGTCTTCCTCCGACGAGAATTTCTTTGTTATTAAATAGGATTAAATCTTGCATGCTGTCATAGCTGTAAAGATTTTTCAGCGCGGTGAAAAAAGTGAGAATATCTTTGTAAAACAATGGAAGACCATCTATATATTTTGCGTCATAATTGTGTCTTAATAGGAAGTTTAAACCTCCAGTTTTGTTTAGGTAATAGTCTGAAATCGCTTTCCAATTTCTCATTTCTGGGGTCAAAAGCCTTGGGATCCAAGCGAGCCTCAGGGCTTTAATCATAATTTCAACATCCGTCATACGTATGCCACCTTTTTCTCGATCTTGATAAAGCCCGGCTCTTTTGATTTTGTCTCTTTTGTTTTTCCATAGGAAATTAAACAATTTTGTCTTAATTATCGGAGTTATTTCTTTAGGAACACTGAGATTTGAAGCTGAATAAACGAGTTGTGATAGACCCAAGGATTTTATTATAAGTACTCTCCCAAATAGTGTAAGATCACGCGCCTTCCACATGTCGAGATTGGTTTGCAATTTTCGTAGTTTAAGGTTGAAATTCATTTGCTTATTTCCATTTTCATCGTACGAGACATAAATACCTAAGATTTTTACCGGACTATGCAACCATTTCAATTGCAGAGGGTTGCTTTTGTTTCTTTCCCATCTTCCCAGCCAAAGCGCTTTTGTTTTCTTACGATTTAGTTTTAGGCCTGCCAAATTTCCAAAATTTTCGACTACCTCCAAGGAATTTTCTACAGAAGCCAAATCGGCACAGAGGAGATTGGTATTGTCTGCGTATTGACTTAACTTCAGTTCGTTCCCTAATATTTTGATTCCTTTGATGCTGGGATCTTGTCTAAGCTTATTAGCCATTATCTCTGCTGTAAGAATGAACAGATAGGGTGATAAAGGACATCCTTGGCGGACACCTCTAGACGGTCTGAACCATTTTGTTAAAAAGCCATTATTTAATGCTGCACTCTCTATGTTCGTGTAAAAGGTGCAAACCCATTTTTTAATACTCGTTCCAAAATTGAAGGCGTCTAATGTTCTCATTATGAAAGGCCACTCTAGCGAATCAAATGCTTTCCGGAAGTCCAGGGATACCAAAATACCCGGGATGTTATGTGCCTTGGCATATTCCATGGCATCAATTAGGAATCGGATATTTTCACCTATGTAATGTCCTTTAATGAAGCCCGTTTGGTCATGGTTAATTAACTTTGGCAGCGATGCTTCTAGCCTTTTTGCTATTGCTTTGGTAGCGATCTTGCAGTCAACGTTAAGGAGTGTAATTGGTCGCCAGTTCGATAAATCGAGCAGAGAACCGTCCTCTTTTGGTATCAGAGTGATAACTCCTCTTCTTTGAGAGATGGTAAGCTCATTGGCCTCGTAAGCCTCATTGAAACTCTCAATTAAATGATGTCCAAGAAGCTCGAAAAAAAAAAACGATAAAACTCTACCGTGAAACCATCCTCACCCGGGGACTTATCATTTTGAAATGTCTCTAAAACCTTTTTACATTCTTCGTACGTCAAAAAACCTTCCATTTTATCTCGTTGTTCATCAGAAAGCCTGGGGAGAGACAAATCCTGGATATATTCATTGTAATCATCCTGCGTTGTGCTGTCTGCTGACATATACAGGTTGTTAAAGTAATTCTCAATGGCGTCTAAGATCCGCGTTTTATTTTTAATAACTGTTTCATCCTCCATTTGGAGCTCCGTTATAGTTTTTTTGATGTAATTTTTTTTCTCAAGGTTAAAGAAATATTTTGTGGGACGTTCGCCCTTTTCGATCCATCTACATTTTGATCTAAAAATTGCTGCCATTCCTTTCTTGTCATAAATTGATTGAAGTTCTGTTTTGAGATTATCAAATTCTTTTAAGACCAGGTCTATTTCCGAGGAATGATGTCATCTAACACATCTAGTTGGCGCCTAATTTCCATCTCCCTACAGTATGCTGATTTAGCGATCTTTTTACTAAAAGAAATGGTTGCTGCTCTAATTTCCATCTTAAGCATTTCCCAAAAGAGCCGTTTGTTTACTGAATCAGAGTAATAAATGCACGTTTGAGCGTATGTTTCGCGGATTCTGTTGACATATTCTTCATCATTCAAAAGAGAGTTGTTAAACTTCCAAAGTCCGGGTCCCCTTGGTGTTAGGTTAGTCCACGACAATGAAATGTAAATTGCTTTGTGGTCAGGTGCTGTTGAGGAATAGATTTCACTTTTCTTAACATATTGTTCTAGATGTTTAGCAACCAAAAAAAAATCAATTCTTGATTTCATTTTTAGAGCTTTTGATTCGTAAGAGTATTTGCGTAGCTTTGGATGTTTTACTCTTTGAATGTCTATAAGGTCAAAAATGTCCATTGTAGTCAAGACAAGATTTCTATAATTTGTTGCTTTCCACGGTTTACCACCAACTTTATCGCTCCTTGAGAGAGTACAGTTCCAGTCGCCACCTACTATCAGTGTAGTCAATTCTGCTTTATCTATAAGACAATTGTTTAGTTCTTGTAAGAATTCTAGCTGTTCAGTTTGATTGTTGGGGGCGTAGATGTTACAAAGCGATAACTTTAAAGAATTAATAACAATAGTAATTAACACGATTCTTCCCAGCTTGTCCGTGAAAGAAAATTCAACCTTATCTCGCACCGAAGGATGAATTAGGATGCAAACACCTTTGCTGTGCCTGGTGCCATGGGAAAAGAATATTTCACCTCCCCATTCATTCCTCCAAATGTTTTCATCATTCAGATCAGAATATGTTTCTTGCAAGAAGCAAAATTTAGATTTTTGATCTTTAAGATACAAAAAGATGCTCCTTCTTTTACTCTGTTCTCTAATTCCCCTAACATTAAGCGATATTATGTCATAGGTTAATTTATTTTGCATGCAGAAAACTCTGCCTACGACAAATTAGTAAAGTAAATAAAACCAAAACACTCACACTGATACGAAAAACAAATAAAAACAGTTAAAGAGATTCCCTTCTTCTAGCTTCCGACTGATTCCTGACCCCAGATACTGATAAGATAATACATAAAATAACGACTGCCTTAAGGATTTTCCAGGTCGTTTTTATCATATACTCTGAGTGGTCGGCCCTCCGGAGAAGTTTTAATGAATATTTTCCCGTCCATCGACCATGCACTTACCAACAATCCTTCTTTTCGTTTTTTTTTAGCTTGCTTTAAAAGCTCTCGCCTGAATGAAGTGAGGTTTTCGTTCAGGAAAATTCTTTCTGATGCCACTCGCGTTGCCGCGGTCGCGGAAGGAAATAAGTCCGATACCCGTACATTTCTTAACTTGGTTCTTGCCTTGTACAAATTTGACCTTGTGATTTTGAAATTTCACGATGACTGGTTTCACCCCTTTGGTATAAAGTTTGTGTGAAATTTCAATGTCCTCCGGTTTAACATCGACATTTATGGCCCCTGCCAGCTTTAGGACAACCTCCTCTGTTGAAGTATAGGCAGATTCGGGGACCCCATGGATTTCCAGTGAATTTTTTCTTCTATATTGTTCCAGATCGTCTTGAAGATCATAGAGTTCCGCGATTTCATCCTCTTGTTTGCTAATTCTTTTCCTAGCTACCACCAGCTCAGTTTCCAAGTCATCCTGTTGTTTGATCATTCTGGATAGTGTAGTCTTGACTGCAGTT
>OZ026600.1:16150822-16160822 GCA_964020085.1 Micromussa lordhowensis
CACTTGGGACATATCCAATTGCCTTTGGGGGGAACTTCCAGCCCCACGCATGACATGTGGAACCACTTGACTGGACAATCCTTATTGTCGCACGCCAACATCATCCCAAACTCCCCTTGGTTACAAAGACAATATTGCTCTGGGTCGACTACAAAAGAACAATCAAGAGTGTACTATTTTTACTGCCTCTCGTATAAAGACTAACTTTAAATATACATTTTTGGCAAGATGGGGAGAGGGGATATCCTCCAAACGATGAAATTTGTTATTCCCCACACTGATATGGCTTATTGCTTTTACCGAAACCACTGAAAACTAAATGTTCTTCTCTGAAAATGTTTGTTTACAACATTTGCTAAAGTTGTAGAACATCCAAAACTGCTGTAAGAGCAAAATCTAAAATACCGTAATCTGTAATTGTAAAAGCTACTCACCATTACAGTCGGGGCAAAACCAGGAAAATGCAGGACTGAATAAGAGGCCAATACAATCAAAATGAAACCACTTTATTGGGCAGGCATCACCTTCACAAAGCAGCATATCCCCGTACTTGACATCCTGACACCAACACCAAACAGTTGTATCTGCAGGACAGGCTTCTGGTGATGATATAAATAAAGAAAATCACCAAAAATTGCGACTTTCGATACTATTGAAAAACAGTTTGAAAAAGCAATTTAACATTGCAGGAAATTCAAGTACTCACTCAGCTGCTCACTGCCAGCTGTGTTAGATTTCTTCTTTTTTCTCGTTGACGCTGCTTTGGTTTTTCGGGTGGTTGCTGCCTTTCTCGCACCCTCCTTCCTTCTTTCTGCTGTTAGTCGAAGATGATCCACATGCATTTTAAGTTCTTCTAATCGCAGAAGAGTCTTCTTAGCCACGTCCAAGATCTTCTCCTCTGACAAAGTTCTTCCCCTTTTCAGGGAATCGTAAAACTCCTCTTTTATTACAATACTAGGGGGCTTTGACAGCATTAGACCATGTTCTCTGACAAACTCTGCATGTTCTTTGGGCTTTAGGTAGTGGCCAGAACACAACTGTGTACATTCTTTGCAGTTGCCTCCCCAAGGACGTTTGGGATCAGGAATAGGTATCGGCAAATATGTCAGTGGTGGTCCATCTTCAAACCATTTCTCATCTTTTCGGATGGTCTCGTCATGACACAAAGGGTGGGGGCATCCGATTTGGTAACACAGATTCAACATAAACAAATAGTTCCCTGGCAGGTCTTTCTTCATGTGGTTCTCTCTAACCATCCAGACACGCTCAAAGTACTCTTAAAGGTCAGGCCTGTTCTTCTCCAACTGTTTCTTGTCCTTTGCACTACCTTTAAGGAACGCCAAAAGGCTTTCCCGTCTTTCAGACATGGTTTCATTTTTGCCCCCAGTATGCAGTTTTAATGTGGTTCCACAGCACGGTGCTCCATCAACCCGATCAATGTATACCTCAGTTGCAATATCCATATTCTCGCTTAATTTCTTCGCATTCAGGCCATTGCTGTCGAAATTACTTCCAGCTAAGGTTGAAGGAATAAAGAGGTTTCTGTGAGCCTTGGCTATACAATCGTTTATCAACTCTACTTCATTAAGGTATGAGCCCCCACTATGCCTTGAAGAAACAACTGTACACACTTTCTGCTTGAGGAAGTGCCTTTCAGTCCACAGAAACTGTACCTCCAGGTGACCTGGTCCTTCGTCAGTTGCCCCGTCAACCCGTATGCATTCTATGGGCTTGTCATCAAAGTAATTGGGCATTCTGCTTTCAAGCATTTGGAGGTCAATTATGTGCTGTGTGGCGTTCTTTGGAAAGTTGAAATGCGGCTTGACCACCCCAGCACAAGCCTTCTCTATTGTGTCGGACTTCATGAAAAGGTAGGAGGTTGTTTGAAGCAAGGATGAATATGGATTCATGAAGACTGTTCTGGTTGTTAACGATGGCGCATTTTCAAGTGTTAAACATTTACCCTGTCTGTGAGTAAATGTGGTGTCCAGTCTAAACCCCGCCTGATCATCACGATTGAGTAAGAGTTTGTTCCTCCCGTCTTTCAGCTGTATAGAATCAAGTCCTTTATACAATGCACTACTCCAGTGAGCATCTGGATTAAGCTTTACGGAAAACTCCTTTCTTGATTTCCTGCATGTAACTTTAGCCACGCCCTTGTACCTTTTGGCAGAGATGCGGCGCTTACTTCGTACGACACAAAGCTGGACCACAGTTCCATAACCAATTTTACACGAGTATTTTTCTTGGAGATGGTCCTGGATAGCTTTGTACGTAACTTGCTTGCCCCTGGTACGATTTCCATCAAATATTAATACGCCTGTTCGTCTCCAAGCATCAGCGCCCACCTTTTTCGATGTGACAAATTCCTCGGTGTCACTGCCAATTGTTGGGTGTTCTTTAATGATACGGCTAACTTTTTTTGTGTCTTTTCTTTTCAACACGCTGTTGGCTGCTTTCAAGTTAGCAGCATCTCTTTTTCCTTTCCTTTTGATAGCTGCTCTTGCTTTTTGGATGCAATCTAATCCTTCCTTGGAAACAAGTGAAGGAATCTCTCTGAGCATGGGTGTGGCAGATTCTTCAATTTCGGTGTCAGATACCACTTCATTTCCTTCCATCAATATTGGCTCATGCCGCTGGAATTCGAGAAACGCCTGCCGTGAGACTTCGACAGCTCTCTCCTCTTTCTCAGTGAGATCAAAGTCGCTTGTTGACAAATAATAAGTGAAATCTAGTACCACTTGATGAAGAACCTCTGGGCTATAGAACTTTAAATATTGTGCAACATCATCAAAAAAGGAAAACCAGTTTAAACTTTTGTCTCTAAGCCACGACAGTAGTGTCTCATTTGGTGGTGCTGGATTCACAACACCAGCAACATCTTTGGACAGGTCATCTGGATTAAATCTTGTGCTGCCAGTAGAATGGTTGGATGATTGTCCCTCATCTGCAGCTTTGCTTTCACCATGTACTGTGAAAACACTACTTTTACTGTGACTATCGTTTTCATCAGAATCGCTTTCAATTACACTTTCTAAGTCACTCTCGTCTTCAAAACTTTCAGTGTCTGACATACTGTCTTCAATGCCCATAGATCGTAAAAGAGCTGTGTCTTGAAGTTGCGCAAGCTTAATGATCTCATCGTGAATCTCTTGTGCATTCACAATTGCCTCTTAAACTTGGTTAATTTTGAGAGTGTTATTGTCTATACCATACTTTTTCTTGGCTTGCTTGCCAGATAACCCCCAAGTTGCAGCAGATTGTATGAGTCTTCTGTCTGACTCAGTTGATGCCAACTCGCACAAAGATTTCAGAGTCTCCTTGCTCATATGCTTCACACTCTTTTCATCTGGCATTGTCCTTGCAATCCAGTCAACGAAAGTTTTGTAATCCACATCTGACCTTAATTCCGTGACGTAGAGATGTTGCTGCTTGAAAATAACAACGGGTAACTGCATAAGTCTTCTCACCGCCTTGTCGGATTGATATTTCTTTTCAGGAAACTGACTCTTGTAAACGTCGGACACTTTAACTATTCCTTTAAGAGATATGTGCAACGCCATGTTGATCAGTGCATCACATTCCACACACTGTTCTTTGTGATAACTAGTGCAATATTCGGATCGATACCTTCCATACTCTTCTAAAGAGACAGCTGTCATACGTGAAAAACGCAACTGATCATCCTGAACATTTCTCACAAGCTTAACAAATGTCCCCTCGTTTATAGCTCCAACAACCCCCACTGGTTCACATTTGCACTGGCTGTTCTGTTGTAAATCAGTGGGGGAGACTAAAAATCCTCACAGTTTTCTTTCAAATGTCCCTCTTTGTTGGCCTCAAACTTTTTTATGTCATCACAGTCACGCGCAACAACTGGGTCTTGAATTCTCTTTTCTTGTTCTGTAGCTTGGCCACGGGCTGCAGCCGGTTCCCCAGCCTCCATTAACACCTTTTCAATATCTGTGACTTCTTGGTCGTCAACTGCCATTGTAGCGTTTTCAATTTCTGTGACATCTTTGTTGTCGACTTCCACTGTAGCCTTTTCAGTCTCCATGGCTTCTTTGTTCCGCCCTTTTGCCAATTCTTCAACACTTCCAACCGGTTTCAGAAACTGACGTAAGTCAGCTTGTGGTGCAGCCTCACCTCCTTTTTTGCTGCCTCTGCACTTCTTTACTCGCTTTGTAACAGACTCTTTTCGCTGTAGTAAAGTCAATTCCTCTTGGTATTTTCTTTTCTTTTTTCTCAGTTCATCCAACTCTTTTGAAACACCAAGTGCTTTGCTGAACTCCTTTACATTAGCACATCGTTCACGTTGTTTAGTTGCGTAACTAACTTGTATGTCAACTTCTCTTAAGTCTTCTTGCGACTGCTCTATCCTCTTCTGTCTAAAATCTTGGCTAGTACGCTCTTGTTTATGCTGACTTCCAGATGCAGAACCAAATTCTTTCGATCTTAAAAATTTTCTTCTTGTAAGCGAATCCATCTTCATAAACTTTAGTCCTAGCTTGCTTTTGCAATTCCAATTTAGAGCACAGCAAAGTTGGATTCTTCAGAGCAATATCAAACGCAGCTTCATTTATAGCTTTGTGATAATCAAGTAACTTGTCATCAGGCTTAAGCTGATATATCTGTGATTCTCTGCAAACTTTGTCAGGATCTAATGTGATTGTCTGGGTAATAGATGCCCCTGATGCTGCCTTGAAAGCAAAAAAAGTTCGCTTTTACTGTCAACGTAAGAAAAGATTTTGTATAACGTCGCTTATTACTAAAAAGGAACTGTCATTCTGTAACAATAACAGCATATAATGTTAGTCTTTTTAAGGTGTCCCTTACATCAAAATTTCACTATCCACTTCACAGCAACACTTACACTTTCTTGTCTTAAACTATTTAATATTGAGTTGGCACTGCAACTTATTAAACTGGAACAAGTCCATCTCAAAATATTATTAAAACACCCCGAAGTTTGAATGAATCCTGAATAAAAAGATGAACAGAGTTGTGATTCTTTTAATTGGCATGAGTACGGCATTAAAATGACCATAGGTGTGTCAAGGATGTCTTTGATAAGGAAAATAAACAAAGACTAATTATTATTAAAAGTCAAGTCAATATGTACAACAACTGGCTACAGTGTTCAACATCTTTCATGATGGTGGAGCAAGTACTATCTTTGCAACATATTCATTGTTACTGTTGGAGGTTTTGTACCTGTATTACAGCTGGTCCAACCATGATATGACCACCCTCAAAACACAGCGTTTTCTGGACAGCTGATATGAAAAGCAAAAACAAGAAAAAAATCAACAACAACAATACAACAATTACCACCAAACATTTTGAAAAAATAGAAAATTTCAAATAATTTCTTGCAACATTTGGATTACCTCTAAGTCTAAATACATGCCCTACTGGAATCGCTATCAATAACTTCACAAACAGAAATCTATTAATTTTTACCCTTTATAAGGGCCCTTGTTACTTGCAAGTCTCACAATGAACTAAGTACACCATAGTTGCAAACCATTAAATGCTCATTCTACAAGTTGACTAAATTCAAAAAAACTAGAAGTGACTCTAGAACATTTCATTACAGGATTAATTTTTATTGGTTTTGAAGACAATAAAAAAATCCCAGAAGCAAAATAGCAGGGACTTTATTGGGCCAGGTTTTTCAAAGCTGTGCATACACAGTTAACAAAAAGAAGTATATTATTTTCAGACTTAATAGGATCTTTCAAGGGTCAGTAGTTACTTGACCACTGGTCAATGACAGTGAGGATGCATTGTATTTTGAATTTAAAATATCAAACATCCCAAGAATTACACGGTCACTCTATGTTACCTTTTTTCCGACAAGTTACATTATTTCCCAGTATTGCAGAGGCTACAAGAAATATTGCAAAAATAGGCTTAGTATACAAATAATGTCAAGTTTAGTCAATGTTTGGTTGTGACATTATCATCTGTTTAGGCATTTTGTAATCACATTATGCAGCCAAAGTTTAATATAACAGTCATGTTTTGTTAAGTAATCATTAGTTTGATAGTCCTTGACATTTGTATAAGTTTATCAACCTTCACTTTATAATGTATCAATACATTATTTTTTCCTTTTGCAAATCAAGCTCCATCCTTATTCACACTGTTTGTATAAAACAATCACTTTTGTCCAGTTAAATATCGACAAATTAATCTGACCTTGGGAAAGCTTTCTCCCTACCAAAGTCTGCAAATTCCCCCACCATGTGGGGCTTCCCTAGCCTGAGATGTTACATGAAAAGGTAATCAAATACCATAAGTCATAATTACTGTCTACCCACATTTAATACAATTTCAACTACAGTAGCTCATATGTTACTTTTCTTTGCTCCTACTAATGCACTTATCAGCGGTCATCCCAGGGGGCTGACTCCAGGGTACCCCTGGGCATTTGCACAATGACGTTTACAAATCCCCCTACCCAAAATCAATGTTTTTTTTTACAAAAAGATGGAGAAAGCTTTTATCTGGCGCAATTTTATTTGAATGGCCTCCCTGTCAATATCATCTACTGTCTCATTACTCATGAGGTCATTTGTCATGCAGTTCGAACGTAAATAAAATCCTGCTAGCATTGCTGGATTTTATCTACCTTTCCCTAATATAGTATGCCTTAACTATACATAATTTTGAAACAGAAAAAAATCGTTTTTGCTATGTTTAATACATAGTTACAAGAAGAAATAAGTTACTTAAAATACCTTCCTGAATAGTTTGAATGCCTTCATCCATTGTGTCCTCATGATCTGGAGTGGGAACTTTGTTTTTGATGATGAAGATGGTGGATGATGGAAGCTCCCCAAAGATATCTTCATCCACCTCAGTGCCGTCTTCAGTGAGGATCTCAACCTCTGAATTTAACTCAAGTTTTTCTTTTCCTGATGTGAATAAAATTCAATGAATATTATTAAACGTTGCATGTCTTCACTTGTATTTGAATATTCTATGTTTTTTATACGGGTCAGAAATTATTATTAAAAATTGTTACAAGCTTTTTGAATATTTCTTTACCTGCAAAATATTAATTTGTTTGGGGGGGGGGGCAAACACGGCAAAATTAATACAGCGAATGTATGGGGGAAATGGGGAGTTTGATGCGCGATAAAATGAGGAACGTTGACATTCTTAAATTTTTGTGAATTGCAGACTAAAGATACTAGCTAAAAGAGTTTACCGATTAAATTTTGAAGGGGATCGTTGTCTGGACAGCGTGAAATCTTACTTTTAGCTTTTCATACAAATGCTTATAAACAATTTCCCGCAAACGGCTGTTCCAATTTCAAACGTATATATGAAACCATGAAAGGGTCTATCGAAGCCGACAGTTTCACAATCGACAAGAACAGAAAAGCCGTGGTTGTTTTTTTTTAATACGGCATACAGCTTCATAAATTATGAAAAAACTCATCCAATGACTATTTGAATATTTTTTTTTTATTTAATTATTTGCAACACAACAATACAACAATGTACTTAAAAAATAAAGTCAACTAATAACAAACAGCATACTAGTATACAAAACGCACTTCCTAAGGTAAATATGTCCTAAAGTAAATATGTAAATATATATAAACGTAACAACGATTAAGACGGGGGGATTACAATCAAACAGAAGAGCAGTTTTCAAGTTTCCATTGCCATTCAATTTTCCTCTGTAATTCTACAGAGTTGGGCGTCATAGAAAGTACTTTACAAGTATATAAATAATATTTTGTGTATAATAGAAGAATATCTAATCTGCGTTCTTGGGCGTTCGTCAGTTTGCATTTTTCATCTTTTATATGGAATAGAATCTGTTCATTTGGGGGAGCAAGTTTTAAGTTACTCACATTATTGAACCATTTCACGATATCAGTGTAGATTGAGGACGTAGTAGAACAGTCCAGGAATGTGTGAAGTATAGAGTCTTGACTTGAACATAAGGTGCATAGATCATCGGCTGTAATTTTAAATCTTTTCAGTTCTCGCTTAGTGATAGTTATCCTATGCAGAAGCTTAAATAAAAATTGCCTTAGTTTGTTATCTTTAGTTATTTTATATATCTTTTGAAAGTTGGCTTTCCAGGAAACAAAC
The DNA here is from genome assembly GCA_964020085.1 of Micromussa lordhowensis. NCBI lineage: Eukaryota > Metazoa > Cnidaria > Anthozoa > Scleractinia > Lobophylliidae > Micromussa > Micromussa lordhowensis. Next base: position 16,158,941 of record OZ026600.1, read on the forward strand.
AAATCAGGGAAGAGTTGTTTCCAAGCTTCCACACCTGTAGGCATATTAATACTATTCTCATTAAAAAGGTTGTAATAATGTTTGCACCTCATTTTGACCAAGGAGAAGGAAAGGTTTTTAGTTAACTGAAATATATCTTCCGTTTTGAAGAGATCATCAGGCGAAATTTGCGTTTTATATGCATTACGTTTAAGTTCGCTGGGAATAGCAGCAATCATTTGAAAGTATTGTAGAAAATTGATTTCTAAATCAAATTTGTCCTGAAATTCTTGTAGCGACAAGAACTTTCCGTCTTCATTAAGCAAATCTTGCACCAAATAGATTCCTTTTTCAAACCATGTTTTCCAAAACAAAGTTTTCCCCTCGATCTTAATTTCCCTATTATTCCACAAGACAAATTTCCTTCGCTGGTCTAGGTCATACATATTGACAAGTTCCTGAAAGTATTCTAACAGTTCTTTATAGAACAGGGGAAAACTTGAATCCATGTATTTTGTATCATAATTACAATTTAGTAGAAAGGTTAGACCACCATGTCTATTCAAATAGTAATTTGGAATTGTCTTCCAGTTAGCATCGCTGCCATCAAGCAGTCTGCCAATCCAGCTCAGACGGAGGGACTTTATCATAGTTCTGAAGTTAATAAAATTTAATCCCCCATCTACAAGAGGTTGATACATCACTTTTCTCTTGATTTTGTCTTTCTTACCTCTCCACAAGAAAGCAAAGAGTTCAGCTTGCGTTTTTTGAATAACACTTTCAGGGACAGTAAGCATCGAAGCAGTGTATGTCAACTGAGATACTCCAATTGTTTTCGCCAAGAGCGTACGACCATAAAGAGAAAGGTCACGTGTCTGCCACATATTCAATTTAGTCTTCATTTTTTGAATTCTGCTAAAAAAGTTGGCCTGATTATTCTTTTGTTGATCGTAAGATATATATGTACCGAGGATTTTTATAGGTTCTCTTATAGCTGTGAAGTTCAGTATCTTATTCTTGCACTCTTTCTTAGATCCAATCCACATAACTTTTGTCTTTGTCTCATTTAATTTGAGACCTGATATTTCCCCGAAGATGTTAATATGATGCAAACATGCCTTAAGGGAGTCTATATCACTTAAAATGAGTGTAGTGTCATCGGCGAATTGAGATAGCTTCACTTCTTGAGAGTTTGGAAAAGAAATACCTTTGCACTCTGGAATATAACGGAGTTTCAGTGCTAACAATTCAACAGAAAGAATAAATAAGTATGGGCTAAGCGGACAGCCTTGCCGAACTCCTCTTGATATTTTAAAGTAGTTAGTCATATAACCTCCATTCATCACATTGCTTTCAATATCCTTGTAGAGAATTTTAATCCATTTCCTAATGGCTGGTCCAAAGTTAAAAGCTTTTAGAGCCCTATACAAAAAATCCCATTCCAGAGAATCAAAAGCTTTTTCAAAGTCTACGAAGAGAAAGATACCAGGGATTTTGTTGCTTTCGGTGTACGACATTAAGTCACTTAAAAGTCTAATATTTTGCCCTATATACCTTCCTTTAATAAAGCCAGTTTGATCTGGGTGAATTAATTTTGGTAAGAAAGGTTCCATACGTATTGCTATAATTCTTGCAAGAATTTTGTAATCCACATTAAGAAGAGTAATGGGACGCCAATTTCTTAAGTCGTTTAAGTTCTCATCGCCCTTGGGGACTAGATTGATGATTCCTCTTCGTTGCGAAATCGAAAGTTTGTTTTCTTGAAAAGCTTCATTATAGGAATCCAGTAGGTTGGAACCAATTAATTCAATAAATGTTTCGTAAAATTCAACAGAAAAACCATCATCACCCGGAGTCTTGCCCTTTTGAAAACATTTAATAGCATTTTTTATTTCTTCAATTG
>OZ026600.1:16165822-16210822 GCA_964020085.1 Micromussa lordhowensis
CAAGGTACGAAAGAAGAATGTTAATTTTTCCGTGAAAAAGTTAGCCGAGGCAACCGGAATAAGTCATCTGGCAAGCACAAGGACTTTCTCGCGTTATTTAAACGAGCAGGGCTTTAAATTTCTTCAAACACAAAAGAAAGGACTATTGAGTGCGAGGGATCGTATGTTAAGATTGCAATACGCCCGAAGAATGAAGAAGAAATTGAAGGAATTCCCTGAGTTCTGGAGCAAAGATGTGGCTTTTTACCTAGATGGGGTGTCCTTTATTTATAAAACTAATCCGTTAAGTACCGCCACCCAAGCCAAAGCTCGCGTGTGGCGAAAAAGATCAGAGGGACTGACTGTAACGGCCAAAGGATCGAAAGATCTTGCGGGTGGAAAAAGACTGCATGTTTTGGTAGCTATAAGTTATAGAAAAGGTGTTATTCTCCGTGAACCTTACGAAACAATGAACGGTAGTTTTTTTGCTTCTTTTGTCAGAGAAAAATTTCCAAGGTGTTTTGTAAGGGCTGGTAGAGGCAGACGCCGACTCTTCGTGATGGATAATGATCCATCGCAAGTGTCCAAAGCCGCGAAGTTGAACTACATCAAATTCCTGCTCGTAGCCCTTGCTTAAATCCCATTGAAAATATTTTCCATATTGTGAGAAAGATGTTAGAAGACGAGGCAATTCGTCTACAAATAGTTCGGGAGTCCTTTGAAGAGTTCAAGAGCAGAGTGATGCGCTGTTTTGATTCTGTAGCTACTGAGCTTATAGATCGTACAATAAGAAGCATGCCTAAGCGAATCGATCAAATTATTGCATCAAAAGGTGCCAGGATTAAGTATTAAGTGTGGACGAAAAGAGCATTATCAATGACAGTTAACTCTTGGTCGTATATTTAATGTTTCGCAAGAGCATGCCGTGCTCCCTTGTCACGCAACACAGTTCTCCACTCTCGTTGTGCTTTATAAAATATATATTATAGGCTACACACAATTGTTATTAGCCTCATAAAAACAGTAGCAATTTATGCTATTCGAAACACGAAATTTATTCGCAAAGTTGCTTCTAGGTTCTGGTTTTACAACAGTGCTCCATTCAACTGTCACTTTTAACAATTTACCAATATCACCTCTACAATAAACAAATGACGGAGCACTGTTCATTTTCTAACTTCGTCATCTTATGAACTGAATATTTTATCAAGAATTACAATGAAATAGCATTCTCGTAAATAATATATTATGAACGAAAAATAAGAAATGTTTCTTTAAGGAAATAGAAAACAATTTACGATGGAGCACTGTGAAAGAAAGTCATGCTAATGCGTGACTCATGCTACTTTATGCGTGTGTGACTTTTCAAGTGTCATGGTTTACACTTATTGTCTAGGATTAGTTTCGCAAAACATCTGGGGCAGGGATTTAGATGCAGTTGATCTTTTTCTGGTATTTGTTTCCAGAAATGGAAGAAACACCAGCGAACTGACATCATCTGAGTGTTAACCTGATCAATTGACCCACCTTTAACTAAGACCAATGGAGCGTCCGCTGTTGCGAAGAATGGCGTGTCTCTGTTGAATTCGATGTCTTTGCTGCAAAAGTTCTTAGGTGCTGGAAGATGGACGATGTCACCTTCCAAAATCTGCAGCAAATCGGACCAAGGGATTATAGAAGGGCTCCAGCGAAAGTCGTTCAACATAATAATCTCAGACTGTTCAGCTCCAACCCAGGCAAAAGTACCCGTTGCTGGGTTACAGAACGCTCTATAAATATATTTGAGAGGAGATAGAATAAAGGTTTTTCCCGCATTAGCAGGTCCGTGGATGAAAATATTGCGGTACTTTGCTCGTCCTAAGTGAAGCGCTGTGTAAATAGCATCACAGAAGTGTCTCAACAAAATGCCATTGTTTTCAATTAGACTTATAGCGCACTGTAACCATCGCTCCTTGCATTCACTTGCACAATCGCCTTTGTAAGCTTCTTGGAGCAACTCCAAGCGACCTTTTTTGCTCCTTGCTTGGGCTTCGGCCTTGGGCTTCGGCCTCCGAGAATTCTTTCGCCAGCTGCAATGCGTCATCCACGGCTTTTTGGCCTCTATTGGCAATGAATTCGGAGAGATTTGTTTTTCCAGCACGGTTCTGCTGAACAGCTAAGGCTACCAGTTCTAATCGTGAGGTGATACCACGCGTTTGGATCAACTGAGTTACATCGTAGACAGACATTCGTTTCCGTGCGGTCTTCTTACTTTTTGCTGCACCCCCTGTTTGTTTCCCCTTTCTCTTGCGTACGCTTATGGCTTTTTCAGTTCGTGGCTCACACTTGTCACTGAGGTCTGGGTGGTTGTCCGAAAACAGCGCTTCCGCGTCATCTTTCACAGTGTACCTGTAAGCACTGTAATAGGTGCTATGAACAGCACTAAAGTTCACCTGAATATGAAATTCATTGTCCAGAAAAGAGCGAACATTTGCCCATCTCGTTTTCTTGGTTAGTTTTACAGCCATGTGGTAATGAGTACCACGTTCTTCATCACAATCATTGTGAAGCTCAGCAGAGACAACCCAGTGCAACACTTTCGCCGCAGTTGATTTCTCAAACGCATTGACTATTGCTGTAGCAAAGATTTCCCGAGAAGGGAAAGCAGTCAAATTTGCCCGACTGTAGGTTATTAAATAAACCTGCCTCTGCTGGCGAATTCCCTTGCTTTCCATAGCGATATTGCACCTTTCGATAACTGCCAACCGCGCTCTCGGTAGACGGTTTTCTTACGCTGTTTTTGTTAACCGTAGTGGACCTCTCAGAAAACAGAGTTGTCTTCCGTGGATTATGATTGGTAGATTTGAATCCGTTTTGTTCATTCTTTTTTCAGGGTAAGTTGTCGCAATAATTATGCTCGGCAGCAGCGTAAAAGAAAATAATTCTTTTGAAAATTGTGCAATTTGTAGTTGGCGCGTTATTATTGTAAGGCACAGAAACACTCTATTTTGAGCTTCCCAACAGTAAACATTTGAAAAATTCCATCGGTCGAGAGTGTTTCAGCTTCATAAAGCATTAATACTTTCTTACAGCTAGAAACATAACCCGAAAATAGTCCTTTTCAGTGAGTTACAGCTGAACCTAGTAGCTCGGACAATCCTGGCCAAAACGTTTGGGACACTTTCTCAATTTTCTATAAAAAAAGCATTTCAATCTATCCCCCCTCCCCCCCTGAACAATGTTGGTTGTCGGGAGTCACAGATGTATCACAAATATTCTACAGTCAAAGGACTTCAACATTGTTCAGGGGGCGCGGGGGAAAAATCTTTTTAAGGCTATCTTTTTTACTGTAAATTGTTGGTTTCCCGCAGTTTCCACGTAAAAAAGCGAGAACAAAGGGAAGTGTCCCAGACCCTTTTGGCCAGGATTGTAGCATTGAGCTGCAAGCGCCATTCGGCCATTTTGGTGGCACTACAGTACCACGTGACTATGATACCGGAAATAAGAAATTGACTTGAATTTTACAATTTCTAGTAATTTCTCGCTTATCAATTTATCTTTCCCTGTTGTTAAGAACTAAACCACTCTTAGACATTTTTATTATTACTATTTTCATTTTTTTTAAAATTTTATTACAAAAAATATAGGTTCCGCAGGTTCCGGCGGTTCCGCAGGTTCTGCAGATTCCGCGGTCTGCAGTTCCGCAGATTAGTCTCACCCTAGAAAGCTTAAGAACTCGAGGATTTGTTTTTAAATATTATATTCATACTCGCCAAAAAATCCATAACATCCACAAGTTCCGTCCTTATAGCAGGCGTTTGGTGGATGATGCGTTGCATTTGATAAGCACTCAAAGCTAATCGTGATAATGACTAAAAAGATTAAGGAGTGTAAACATTATCATCCACAAAACTCTCTATACATGGACGGGAATGGTGGATGTAACGGATTTAACGGGGATATGCATATATTTACTCTATATTCTTCTCTTTATTACTGTAAGTATTTATATATAAATATAATCTATAAGATACTTACAGTAATAAAGAGAAGTATAAATCATTAAGTATTCATGTTCCCGTTAAAACCGGACAAACCATCATGCCCGTTTCATATTTGAAATCAACATTGCTTCTAACTTCTAGAGCTTAGCGAGTGTAACTCATTAGCACTATCCCATTACCTATAAGGAAGGGAATGGTGGAAGTTATGTATTCAATGGGCACATGAATATATTTAGTTTATACTCTTCTCTTCCTTTCTGTAAGTATCATTAATAAACATTAAATGTCTTCAAAAAGATACTTACAGTGATAAAGAAAAGAATAGATCAATAACTATTCATTATTTTGCCTTGTCTTTCTTTCTGTAAGTGTTACACGCTCAAATCAAATCAGAAAACGTTTACTGAAGCACAAGCTCCGTACTTTTCAAAACACTCTTCGAGCACATGGTTTTCCCTCACACTCGTTCCCAGCAAACATTGCGGTTCATAAGCTTGCAGTCACAAACTCAACAAAACATATCACGCACCCTACACACTTCCCCACCAAAATGAAAGTGTTCTAAATACTACAAAACTATTTATCAGAGTTCTCAGCAACTATACTGTAAATGTTGCTTAACAGTGTCTCCTTTAGCGCCTTGCACGCTTTTCTCTTGAATGTTCAGATCTTAGATAAGGTTCCTCTCATGCCCTCTAGTAGTAGGCAGGTTGTAAACAGCATGGCCACACCCAGAAATAAAGGGGCACCCCAGGATAAATAGCTACCATGGCTGGGGCTTGGATGGAGTTAACGAATGAACTGCCGACTACTGGCTCAGCACACTGGTACTGTGGGTTTCCAAGGGAGTTGTAAGTCAGGATCTGCAGCGGTCTTCTCTGGCGCTGCGGCCGAGTCTGCATGTCCTGCTCAGCAATGTCCTCCCCCTCTGATTGTTCAGTTTCGTCATTTCAGTACTCCCCTCGTTTGTAGGTTGCATTTCGTCTGATGGCCCATTGGTGCCCTCCGGAGTCGCATGATTCGCGACTGAAGCTGAAGGCAAGTCCTCTTCTGGAGACACTGACTTTGAAGCTCTTACTTCAGTAGATATTTCTTCCACAAGGTCCACACTACCGAAATCTTCTTCTTCTCCCGAGCTCTGTAAGTCATTTCCCGATACAGACAAAGGTTGTTTCTCTGTTGTTGTTTTTCGGGGTCGTGTACCAAATCCCAGGTTTGGGGCATCTAACTCCTGTGAGTCACAAGGAAGTAGTAAATTCCGATGGAGCACTGTTGTACGGCCACCCCCACTCTCAGGCTTAACTTTGTAAACTGGACTTTGAACTCCCATTCGTTCAACTACAACATGGATAACATGCTCCCAGTGGGATCGTAATTTTCCGGGTCCACCGCGCTCTGTTAGGTTCCTAACTAGCACCCTATCACCTGGCTGGAGAACTCCACCTGAGACTCTTTTGTTGTAATATTCCTTGCCGCGCTCAGCAATCTTCTTTGCATTCTGTTGAGCTATTTGGTATGCCTCCTTCATATCATCCTGCCAAGTGTTGTAATCTCCCTTTGCGCAATCATGATTCAAATTGAACACCAGGTCGATGGGTAGGCGCGGTGTTCAACCAAACAACAAATAATACGGAGCGTATCCTGTCGCCTCATGCTTGGTGCAGTTGTACGCGTGAATCATCTTGTTGAGCTATTCATCCCAGGTCAGGTCTGGGAGTGTTCGCAGCATAGACAATAGCGTGCGGTTCATCCTCTCCACTTGCTCATTCCCTTGCGGGTGGTAGGGGCTGGTGCGAGACTTGGAAACGCCAGACAGTTTATGCAATTGGCGGAAGAGATTACTCTCAAATTCTCCCCCTTGATCACTGTGTATACGGCTGGAAATCCAAATCGTAGTACAAAGTCATTGTAAATTTTTTCAGCCACCATTCGTGCTGTCTTGTTTCGGGTTGGGTAGGCCTGTGCAAACCTTGTGAAATGATCTACGATCAGCAAAATGTACTCAAATCCCCGCTGCCTTTTCTCCAAATGGAGAAAGTCTATAGACACCATCTCAAAAGGGGCAGTCCTGTAATGCTCTCCATTGGTGCTCTAAGGGGGGTTGGGGCTTCTTTTGCTGGATGCAGCGACATTTGTTGGCAATGAAGTACTCAAATTCCTCTTGCATGTAAGGCCAATAGAACCTGGACCTCGCCAAATCCACCACTCGATCTGCACCCAGGTGACCCATTTCAATGTGGAGCTCCTGGTAAACCAGCTGCTTAAACTTTGTGGGTAATACTAATTGTAGTCGACTCTTAGTTTGGTGCCACAGAATCCCGTCCGCTGATATGTGGAGTTTATTCCATGCTCTCAAGTAACAAGATGTTGTACGAGTCTCGTTTTTCCGCTCTCCTCCTGATGGGGGATTTCCCCGTTTCTTGTATACTAAGATTCTTGAGATATCGGGGTCTTCCCTTTGAGCTCTTTGTATTTCTTCTGAAGTAAGTTGTCGGAAAACTAAATCTGTGATGGCCGGTTCTGCGTGAACAATGCCAACACTTGCAGAGACTGCTGCCATCCAGGGTGTAGCGTCTTCTTCCTGATGAATTACTGCTAGTATTGTTGCACAGATTACGTCCCTTTCCATTTCTACAGTACAGTCTTCCATGTATTCACTAGGATCTAGTGGTAGGCGGGATAGTACATCCGCGTCAATGTTAGATTTACCAGGCTGATACTTAATGTTAAAATTAAAATCTGCCAGTTCTGCCACCCACCGGTGTCCTACTGCAGACAACTTAGCTGACGACAGTATGTAAGTAAGTGGATTGTTGTCGGTGTAGACAGTGAAGAACGTGGAGTAGTACAAGTAATCACGAAACTTCTCAGTTACCGCCCATTTGAGGGCAAGGAACTCCAATTTTCCCGCGTGCATATGATAATTTTTCTCTGATGGAGTCAATGTCCTAGAGGCATAACCTAAAACTCTCAACTTTCCATCCTGTTCTTGATACAATACAGCTCCAAGTCCCTCTTGGGAGGCGTCCGTGTGAAGCACAAATGGGTTTGTAAAGTCGGGAAATGCCATCACTGGAGGAGAAGTCAGTCGATGGATAAGGATGTCAAGCCTCTTCTGATGTTGCTCTGTCCAAGTTACCCTATGATTACCAGCCAATGGATCAGGGCTAGCCATTAGATCATACAGGGGTTTAGCTATGCATGAGAAATCCTGGACGTATTGCCTGTAGTAACTCCGGAACCCCAGCAGTTTACGCACATCACCCACTGTTGCTGGTTTCTGTTTTGCTAAGTTGTGTACAGCGGCCGTGTCCTCTGGATCTAGAGAGTAGCCATCATCGGAAACAACCCGCCCCAAATATCTAACTTGTCGTTGAAAGAACTTGCACTTTGATGGTTTTAACTTCATCCCATGTTCCTGTACCATGGGCGTGACCTCTGACCGTTTCCCTGAAATTCTGCAGGAGAGGGTCGGCTAAACTGGGCATTACACTCGTGTACATAATGGCCACTAGCCCCACACCTGAAGCAATGGTTGCAAAGCCATCTATTCCCACTTTGTTGGCAGGTCCTACACTGTGGAGGTTGTCTCCTGGGCTGCTGTGTGGGGGAGCTTTGAGCTTGGGGTGGGGCCCGAACTCTCTCTTTAACTGGAGCCACTTCTGCCTTAAGCTCCCTTAGTTCTTAGTTCTTTGCTCCCTTAGTTCTTTGCTCCACCTCAGTATTCTTTTTTGCCTGCTTGTCCCCTCCTTCTTGAACAGCATTTACCTTGGGGGTTAGCTGTGAACCAAATTTCTGTGATCGCTTCATCTCGTTACTGTAACACACATTTAGTTTCTTGAATAACTCTTCATCGTTCATAGTTTTCTTCTCCAGGTTAGGCTTAATTTCGATCTTAATATTCTCATTTTGCAGGCCAAGGGAGAAGCTATGGACAAACATGCCATGTACTAAAGTAGGGTCATATTTCAGTTCCGAATCAGTTTCTTGAGATGCAAACAAGATCTTTTGTTTCAAATCGAGAAGGCGGATCAAGAACTCTTGGGGTTTTTCCTTTGGCTGCTGGAGAGTTGAGCTCTACTGATGGTATAGTTCAGTTGCTGTTCTCTCCTGATAATGAGAATGCATAATTCTCCTCAATTTGGCCAGTGTTAAATCCACCTTACCCTCCAAATAACTTCTTAGGCTTAACGCTGGATTTATTGCTTTTATTACAGCTTCTTTAATTTCATCCTCGGTACAATCATTCTTTAAACCATTCTCAATTTGATGTACTAGCGAGGAAAAACTCAACCGATCTTTCTGCGACACGTCGCCAATCTGGCCCAAAATCTTGAAGTCACGTTTGAATTTTGAAATTGATACTGCGGGTTTTTGCTCTGTTTTGACGGTCGCCTTATTGTTTTCAGGGGCCTTCGGCGGTGCCGTTTTCTGTTCCTGTGCAATTTCTTTTCCCTGCATGCTTAGAGACGACGATAACCCTTTGAGCTTCTCGTAATCTAGTTCCTCCGTTTCGAGATATTTATTCAAAGCTCGGATAAAGACCAACCTTCCCTTGCTCTCAGGCGGCAAAGTAATTTTCAACTCACTACAAACTTCTTTAAGCCTTTCCTCGCTCAAAGTACACAATGCGGCCTGAATTCCGATCTGCAGACTCTCGACATCCGCCATACTTAAAACAATTGAATCTTTCCTACTCACCAACAGTACAATCAGCTGTTCACAATAGAAATGCGACACTTCACGTTGCAATCAGTCCGCCGTCGACAGCCGTCAACCACAACCAACTCCTGCTTGACAAATCAACCAAACGTGCCAACCACTTTGTCCTTCACAACTCCCGGCGGCTCTTCGTCGATGAAAAGCTTCTTTGGTCCAGCCCTGGCAGGGTCGCCAATGTTACACGCTCAAATCAAATCAGAAAACGTTTACTGAAGCACAAGCTCCGTACTTTTCAAAACACTCTTCGAGCACATGGTTTTCTCTCACACTCGTTCCCAGCATACATTGCGGTTCATAAGCTTGCAGTCACAACCTCAACAAAACATGTCACGCACCCTACATAAGTATCTCTTATAAATATTAAATATCTTCTGCAAGACACTAAAGGAACGAGGAGATATGGGAAACGATTCTATACGTTTCCCAAAACTTCATTATAGCGTGTTTTTCGGCCTTTTCCGAACTTAACTTCACCAGAGTTTAAAGATTGCTTCCATTTCACCGACAAGTTTATCTTACGCTGTTGTGAGTTTAACTTTTAAGTCTTTGCCCCTTTTGTCACTGACTTTAAGTTTCCTTGGCTGTTCCAATATGTGAAAAGGAACGTTCCTCTAGCATCGACTGTTCCTCGTTTTTGTGTTCCTATTGACTCTAAGAGAGCCAGTTTTTTTACAAGGTAGGAACAAAACGTGTAAAACGTGAACATTTCGTTCCAAGTTCCCAACTGTAAAAGGAACATATTGTTCTCAAATTGATAAATTAGGACTGTTTTGTTCCAAGTTCCTATCTGCGCATGGAACATATTGTTCCCAAATTGACAAATTAGGACTGTTTTGTTCCGAGTTCTTATCCGTGCCTGGAACACATCGTTCCCAAATTGGTGAATTTGGACAATTTTGTTCCGAGTTCCTATCTGTAAATGGAACATATTGTTCCACAATTGGTCAATTAGGACTGTTTTGTTCCGAGTTCTTATCCGTGCATGGAACACGTTGTTCCCAAATTGGTGAATTAGGACCGTTTTGTTCCGAGTTCCTATCCGTGCATGGAAGATATTGTTCCCAAATTGACAAATTAGGACTGTTTTGTTCCGATTACGGAACACATTTTTCCCAAATTGGTGAATTAGGACTGTTTTGTTCCGAGTTCCTTTCTATACATAGAACATATTGTTCCCAAATTGACAAATTAGGACTGTTTTATTCCGAGTTCCTATCTGTAAATGGAACAGTTTGTTCCACAATTGGTCGATTAGGACTGTTTTGTTCCGAGTGCCTATTTTTAAGTGGAACTGTTTGTTCTCAAATTGATAATTTAGGACCATTTATCTTCCGAGTTCCTATCTGTGAATGCGACTATTGTCCCGAATTGGTGATTTGGGAACAGATTTTGGACCATTTTGTTTCGCAGTCTTATTTTGTTCTCAAATTAAGGTGTCTTTTTTGAATAAAGCAAACAATAAGGCGCGCACTGACATGCTTGGGCAAGTTTGGTTGCATCTTTGCACAATAGCAATGAGGGCGGGCAAGTAAGAACATGCCTTGGTAAATACAAACATATATGCAATTCCTTTGTTTGTCATTGGTTCGTGTTGGCCAAATGCTCTTAGAAAGGCAAAATGAGCAAGAAGTGCAAAGTCAATTGGTCGGATATCGACGGAGCATCACCCAAACCAAAACTGCTTCACTTGGAAAAGGATGAAACGGACAGTTTGTATCACTGCCCAATACAGTTGGTTCTTTTCCTTCGACGAAAAGCCAAATTCGAAAGAAATCACAGATTCGCTTAAGGTAGCAAGCAATTTTCTAATAGAGAGCACAATTCAAGATCAAACAAGGGAAACAACAAAGCATGCCGTAAAGTTACTTCCCTCATTTTCATTATCGTGTGACATTGGCAAAGTATTTACAAAATGGTTGACTGGAAGTGGTGGCGGTTACAAGAAAGATCGTGCAGCCCAACAGATAGTTACAAGATGCTTTAAGTTTCTTAGATTTTGTTGTGAAGACGAGGAAGAGTTGACTTTTGACGTGGTGGACTTTGGTTTGTGTTCTCCAAATTTGTTGCTCAAGTTTATCGACTACTTACAAGACGAATGCAAGCTCGGCCATGGTGGACGTTTGGGCTACATAGATGCTATTTCTGAAATGATCGACTTCAGAAAACTTCATGGCACATCAGAGGCAGTTTTTCAAAAGTTCTCTGCAACAGAGTTGTACCTCAAAAGAGTGCGAAAGACAGTTGCAAAGATGATGAGATTGCAGTGGACACAAGATTTAGACATTGAGACACTGGAAGCAAGAGGCCACTGGGCAACAATGGAGGAATTGTTGGAAGTCGTGAAGTTCCATCTGCCGCGCTACGAAAATACCTTGAAGATTTGCAAATCGAGTCCAGCTCAAGTTAACCCCTCAGACTTGACATTCGCCACGAAGTTTGTAGCCATGTATCTGACGGTGAACATGATTGCTACTGCTAAGGAAAAGGGTAAATTCATTGATCAGAAAACGTTCAAGACTGCTGGAAAATATGGATTTGATTCTTTGATTCTGACCGATGCAGATATTCAAGTGCTCAATGGCTACATCTCGTATGTTAGACCTTTGCTTAAACCCCAGTGTGATTTTGTTCTCGTCAACAGAAATGGAGGTCAACATGGTAAATTGGGGGAGATTATGAGCAAGCTGGTGTTTGATGCAATTGGAAAGTACATCCATCCCACGCGTTATCGCCAAATTGTTGAAACCCAGAGCCTTAATGAGCTCACTAGCGTGGAGCAGAGGATTTTGTCAGAAGACCAAAAACACAGTTCTGCTGTTGCTAAAGTGCACTATCAAAAGAAACGATCCCGAGAAGTTGCTTTGAAGGGTCACAAGTGCCTACAGAAACTTCAAGGTGCCAAGGGTTCAGAAGTGGACGAGGACGTCCACGCAAGACTCGGAGAGTCGACGTCCGAGGCCGGGCCGTCAGTTGAAAGAGTGCAAAATATCAGCTCCTCCCCCAAAAAGGACGCCCTGCCTAAAAGAATCTTGCGCTCTCAGACGAACATTCGTCGTGTTTTGAAATTTACAACAGAAGAGGACGAATTCCTAAAGAAAGGGATAACTAAGCACGGTTTTGGACAGTGGACTGCTATTTTGAGAGATGATGATTTCCAATTTCAAGACGGAAGAACAGCTGATTCTCTAAAGAAAAGAGCTGGAATGAAAATGCCCCAAGCTTAAGAAAGTTAATCAAATCTAAAAATGCAGGAATGTGTAACACTTGATGCGAAATAACTGCTCCCAGGGCTAAAGAAAAGGGCTGGCCTCAAAATACCGCTGGCTTGACACTAGGGGACATGTACCCTTGAGGAAACACTCACATGACATCAATGATATAACGTTTAATTTCTAAATATTCAGTGTATGCAGTTGCATGGTACATTCAAGACTCTTAGTAAACCCTTATAATAAACTTGATGCATGAAACTTTCAGTCTTACTTTTGACTGGAGGTAAAAAACTCCGTTATTCTTCCTCTCTTGGGGACTGATGCTCTTGTTTGTTGACTTTGTTGTTTCTTAGACTTTCTTTTCTGACTGGATGAGCAGCGGTTAGCTTTGGGCGCCGTCGAGGGTGTCATTAAGAGGTCTACCTCGTCGTCGTCCTCCATTTCTTCACAAGGGAAGGGTAGGGGGCACCAGATACTGTTTATGCGTTCTGCTTGGGACGGGGAAACCCATTGCATCTCAACGGCCTTCTTCCTGCGCTCCAGCAGCACCAGTTTCTCAAGCCCATGCACTTCTTCTTTTTGAAATTTTAACTTCAGCGCTTCGACAGTCACCTCCTGCATGTATTGGAGTGCACGCTTGACATTGTCGTCTGTCGCCGCATCTTCTTTTCTCTGGAGGTCTCAAAGCTCTCTTTCTTTCTCCATGATCCACCCATTTTTGAAGTATTCGTGCGCTTTCTTTTCGAGCATCCGCTGGTCTTCTTGTCTCTTCCACCTAAAGTATTCATCCCTTGACTGCTCTATATTTGGATGGTACGGGCCGGTCACCGACTGCAGCAAGTGCGCGTCTTTTTCCTTCAACATTCCCAGCGAGATCCACCGTTCCTTGGTTTCCTCCAGCACGCACAGTCGTTCACACTCCTCCTGGCGTTCCCGTTCATCGACGGTGCATTTTACTTCAGTGGCGAGTAGACCAAGTTGCCTCTGCTTGAGACTGTGGCATGGCTCTTGTTCTTGCAGACGTGCTATATTCTTCAGACTCTCCTCCCATGGGTCCAAATAGGTCGAATCAGGGTTTGACACTTCGCTCTCTCCCTCCACACTACTATCTTCTATGACCGTATTCGTATCCATAGGCTCACTCCCTTCATGCTCGCCTTTGCTTTCGTCCAGTTGCATGTTTCCAAATCCGTTCTTTGTCTTCCTCCTCGATGTCACCTTGCTGTACACTGGCCCCAGGCATGGGAGGTGGTAACTCATTGTCTGGAGTGATTGCCACGCTACATGCCCATACAACACAGTCCATTGCATTGGTTTGCAAGAATTCTTGTACTCCTGCTACACGCGGTGATGTCAAGCGTTTGAAGAAGAACTTTTGTAAGCGTACGGCCATGGCGTCATTGTGCTCCCGGCCAAAATCCATGTCCCTCTGACACGTTATAAACATTGGGCATCTTATGACTGCTAGACTTAACGTCTTGTAGTTGCGGTCATGTGCAGTGAGCCCTCCTTGCGTCAGTATTTTCCAGTCATCTGGATCCATCAGCTTTGCGTATGCCTCGTCTAGAAAGATGATTTGCGTGTTTTCATCGACCAAGCTCTTGTTAAAAGCCTTCTGTTTACTGATCATGGCAATGTATCTTGCTGGGATGAAACGGGTAATTGGCGTGAAAAGGCTCGTTTTTCCACTGTTAGGCTCTCCTACGAGGCACATGACCTTTTCTTTGTGCTGTTTAGTGCCGCAGTTGAGGAGTCGAATGTAATATTCGCAAAAGTGCGCCATTTCCTCCTTGTTGAGGCTATTCTGTAGTATTTGTTTGAAGTAACCTGGATCTGGCGTCTTAGTGTGTTCGTAATCGATGTACGCCCTGGGAGATTCTCTGCCGATTTCCGTGTTTTCGATAGGATGTAAAACAAACTTTCTCTGACTTATTGAAAAGCACCATCCTCCATTCACCTCAATCAAGTCGTAGTTGATAAGCGGCTGCTTCGTGAATTCGCACTCTTTATCGCCAAGGATTTCTACGAGCTTGTTCAGATGCTTGATGATGGTATCCTTAAACTGATTGTTGCTTCCTAGCAGAGAAAGGAATTTCTTCGCCGAACAGCAGTGCTGAAATGTGTATTTAGAATTCTTGACCTTCTTGAACATTTCCCCATTGTGTAGTGCATAGCCAAGTTTCGCCATGGCTTGTTCTATGTCGTTCATTGCTATGGCAATCGGCGATGTGAGGCCTTTTGGGATTTCCGAGGGCAAGTCGCATACCTCAATGCCAAAACACATCAAATCTCACTGAGACGGATACCTCCTGATAGATCATGGGTTTTAATTCTCTTTATTGTAACTTACAGAGTAATGGATTTTGGTCGCCTGTGTCCATAAACAGTTAGGATTCCAGATTTGGAATTCTGATCTTTATAAAGAATTTGTTACGTTCCAAACAATAAGAACTGGTAATCACATTACGTACTAACCTTTGTTGATTTTTTATACTGCCGAAGTCCATAAGGTGTGTATGGTGGCCTGAAGGCGCCAGGGATGTTCTCACAAAGTTTGCCGGTTGCTTTGTTTTTTCTGACAAACGTCCTTGAAACTATACTCAGGTGGGTGATGCTTGTCCAACCACAACACTTCTTTTAGGAGGTCCTTGAAGTTGTCTTCCACATCACAAGAGAGACATCTTGGTTCCCTGAATCCATGATATTTCTTTTTTCTTTTCACCTTTGGAATCTGAAATGGAATGGACATTATGGTCACTAACTTAACTTTTCTTTTCTTCCTTCTCCTTTCTATTGTCAATTTTTTTACCCAAACACTAAGGCCTAGGGCAAACGTCGAATCTAACTCGAATATAATTCATTGAACCTATTTATTTTGAAATAGGCGCATGAATGATGCGACATTTGCTGCAATTAAATTCGACTCAAATTAATCGATTCGACTCTAGCATAGGTTCGAGTTGCCAACTCGGATAATGCGACAGCGGTTCGGCGTGCCGGCAAACGTCGCTCTAAACACGTGCCGAACTCAATTCATAAATCATGCAAATTACAAAATAATTTATTTAAATGTGATGGACTGGGCAAATGTCATAAAAATAAATACTCCCCCATCTGTCAAACGCTATTTCCCCCCCTGACGAGCATGCGCTGTACAACGATAATTTCGCAACCGGGAATGGCGAACTATAGAAAGTCATTGCTGACATGAAGACCGCTGCTCAAGACTGCTTCTCCATTGTTGTTGGCTAACAAAATTAAAGCACGGTCAAGCATGCCAATTAGACCAAAAGCTGTCGTTTCTAATAAACTGTTTTCAGAGCTCTATGAAATAAAAGTCTTTCTAGTTTTCTAGTCTCTAGTTTTCTAGTCTCGTGCTAGTTCTCGCAATGAATTATACGAGCACTGTGTTTCTGCATTTTGCTAGCAAGTCCTAGCTGTAATTAGCAGCGCATCGGGTGAACAGCATGGGGCACGTGCTTATTCCTGTGTTTTAATGAAGTGCAACTAGTGAAATAGGATCGACAGAGGTTCGATGTTTGCTACCACGCTGGAATGAAGTTGACTCTTTCTCGCACCTATTTTAAATGTATTCGACGCGACTTAGATTCGACGTTTGCCCTAGGCCTAACCGAGTTCAGATATGGACTCGTTTAAAGACAACAAACAAGGCAAACAATAAAAACAAATTTCCAACATCCTCATATCAGTTAATCCCATTTTTGTAAACAATGTTAACGCAAACACTTTGCCTGTTTTCTACTACTCTGTAAGATTGTTAGTTCCTTAAATCCGAGTCACTGAGGTAAAAAAAAAAACATTTTGGAATTTCAAGAAAGGTTGAGCCTGCAACTATCATCATATTATATCAACGCAGTACGTCGATGCACCTAGTGGGGTATTAAGAGAATACATATCAAAGTTACCTTTTCTCTTAATTGCAGGGGATTACAGTTTTAAACACCATTGCTTCCCTTGCTCTTCTTGAGGCTCTGCAGGGTTTCTTTTCCTTGGCCATCTTGATGATACTAGGTAAGGCCCATTGGCTATTGTGATCTGTTTTAATAGCGGTTGATCTGGAAAGTGTAAACAACTTATTGTCACAACATAAATGCGGATTTTAATTGCCTTTTAGGAAATTGTGCTTATATCAACCAAGAAATGCATTGACAATCAGAACTTACAAAACACAAGGTAAAGCTAGAAACTGGCCTGAGTGCCATGACTGCTATACTCAACATGGATTTGTTCTTCAGGTATTGTTTGTTTTCCCACTCTAGGTCACCATGCTCGCTGTAAACTATTATTATGCAATAAAAAATAGAGGTCACCATGCTCGTTTAAAAGAAATCAAGAATTTATCTTGCTATTGAATTTAGCTTGAGAGAAATTTCTTTTGTTTTGTCCGGGCAAGCACTTGCATGCGCTAAAGACACAAAAATCGTGTGCTGTAGGGATGTGCAATGCAATACCGAGGAATAATCCTAACCCATTAACATAATGTCACATACTAAGATTTTGGTAATGACAGTTTTCACTAGGGCCACTGTTAGCATGTATTGTCGTCAATGATATCTGTTATGCTCCAGCAAAATTGTAATATAGTTGGCATATATTTGATAGGACGAATCTGTATCTCCCAATGCGACGTATTGTTTCCTGTTTGTAAGATAACTTTCAAACCAGGCTAGCGGTACCCCTCTTATTCCATATGATTCTAATTTTTGTAGGAGAATACTATGGTTAACCATGTTGAAAGCTTTCGAGAAATCTAAGAAAATGCCGCATGTATACAAATTATTGTCAATTGCTTTTCTTAAAGTATCCGTAATTTCAGTTATGGCTTGAGCGGTGGACCTTCCCTTACGAAATCCAAATTGATATTCAAAAAGAATGTCAAGCTTCTCAAAATAAGAAATAAGTTGTTTGTAAACCAGTTTTTCAAATATTTGTGTAAAGGCGGACAGTGTTGAGATAGGACGAAAGTTCGTCGGATCAGTTGTTTCTCCACCTTTATCAACCGGTGTGATCTTTGAAATTTTTAGAAGATTTGGCATAATACCTTGGGAGAGCGATAAGTTGAAGAGTCTAGTTAGTGGTTCACTTATAAAATTGCATACTTTGTTTGGATCGTTACTTAGAAAGTGAGTGGTGAAGAGCTTTTGTCTTTTCTTAATTGATTTGAGAATAGCGCTCGATAACCAAGGCTTTCTGAGTTGTGCTCGCATTTTATTTGAGAGCTTTCGAATTGGAGCATGTTTATCAGTAATTTTCTGACGAGTTTCGGCAAAAGCATTCATACTTACGTTGACGTCATCTACAATGAGGCTTGCAAAATCTATTTTCGAAATTTCTTTTTAGAAGGAATCTTTGTTGAAATTTAAAAAATCTCTATTGTAGCGCGATTCATATGTGTGCTCTAAGCTTTCACGCAATACAGGAGTAATCTCTAAGTTAAGGCATTATCTACCTCTCAAAAAACTTACGCAGATCTAGTATAATCTTATCTATCCTTACATTTCTTACGCTATTGTTGCCTGGGGCAGCACCAGCAAGACAAATTTACTTAAAATACAAACTAAGCAAAATCATGTTATTAGATTAATGTTCTTTGCAACTTATCTGGCAAAAATACCGATAGTGCACTACCTTTACTTAATATCTTGGAAATGTTAACAGTAGCTAATGTATATCGCTTGCATGCTCTCAAATTTATTCATGCATGGCACAAAGGTGTTTTACCAGAACCTTTTAACCATTTCTTCCAGTATGCCAGTAATGTACATACAGTAATTATAACACTAGGTATGCGGCGAAACAAAATCTTCACAAATTTCGAGTCAAAACAAATACTGGCAAACAAATGATCTCATTTATGGCCATTGATCTTTGGCAAGAACTGCCACACAAGTTTAAAGACCTAAATCAATTTGCTTTCTCCAAAAGTGTTAAAAATTATATTCTATCTCAGCAACATCAAACCTAAGTTTCCACAAATTATAATTGCTAAAAATATCTCTTATCCAAGTAATATCAAATGTAATTTTTCCACAATTCTTCTAGCTTTCTAATTTAGTTATCTGTCCCTCTACTCCCAGTTTCTTATATGTTCATTCTAACAAGATGGAGGCTAACTCGATAACCTGCGGTTTTATTAGCCTCCATGCACGAACTATCAACCTCTAATATCTTTAGTATTATTTGTTTTTACATATGTATCGTTTCCTGTTTTTTTATGCTAACATGATTGTAAACAAAAAAAATGAAGTGCTAAATAAAGTAAAGTAAGTAAACTTTCCATGGTGAGCTCAAACCCCAATTGCTCCTTTCCTCAAGGTGAACTCTCACCCCAATGCTCTTTAAAATGGTGAACTCTCACCCCATCACTCTTCTCATGGTGAACTCTCACCCCATTTCTTTTTCCTTTTTTTAAGGTGAACTCACACCCCATTGCTCTTTAGAATGGTGAAGTCTCACCTCATTACTCTTTTCATGGTGAGCTCTCACCCCGTTTCTTTTTTCTTTTTCTTTTTTTTTAAGGTAACTCTCACCCCATTGCTCTTTTCCACGGTGAACTCTCACCCCATAGTTTTGTTTTGGTTTTTCATAGTGAACTCTCATACCACTGCTCTTGTTTTTTTTTTCATGGTGAACACCACCCCATTATTATTTTCTGGTGAAGACTCACCCACTACCTTCTCCAGAATATTTTTTTTTTTCACTCCATGCGAGGTGAGGTTTGACACCATTTGTAAATTATCACCTTTTGACATTCTATAGAAACGTCAGACAAATACCAGCGGAGGGCTCCACCCCCTCCGGTTGTTGCATAATCCTAAATAACAAAATACCGAGCCGCTAATAAACATTCCCCGTGTGGACGCGACCCATGTTAACAACATGTAGTCACGCATAGCAAAAAACCGCTGAGCCCCGAAAATACTATAGAACTGCCGATATAAGCTTAACAGCAACCAACAAAAATGGAGGACAGATAAAGGGTTGCCGCCCTTGTCCCTGTTCGCAATTTATATATCTATATATAGAAAAAGAACGAATGAAGAAAAACCTAAATGACAGAAATAAACATATTCTACCTCAAGCTCTCCGTGTTGAGCTTGTCCCACAGCTTGTTGAGGTACTTGTGCCGTGGCTGGTTGAATTTCCTGAGCCACCTGTTCGGCAGCTGGAGCTACTTGACCACCGACCCCTTGAGCTCCATGAGCTGCTAGTTTGTCAGCTGCCTGAATTCCTTGAGCAGCCGGTAAGGCGGCTTGAGCCAAAGCTCCTTGTCCCGCAGGATACTGTACGTTCGCCATAAAATAAGGAAAGGAATTACGAGGAACGGAAAGAAAACGACCCTCACCGTACAGCAGTTGAGCCAAAGTGATAATTTATTCCTGTGCACCGATCTTACATGCGTTGCTTTAATGTATGCAGTGTGAATAGTGAATGGCTGTGGGATTAGGACACTTCTCCATCCCAGCAAACGTTCAACTAACAGTAATAAAACAAGTGTCGCTGAATGTATCATAATTGAACTGAGTCCATGGCCATAAACTACAAGAACTCAATGTTCCGTTCAGCTTTTAATGAAAAATGCAAAATAGATTGCAGCTTTTTCTGGAAAATCTATAAAGCGGTTTTCAATTGAGTGTCATGAAACCAAAAGCAAACAAATTACTTGCCAATTAGGCTACTCAGCCTACTCCAACCATTGTAAAACCAAAACCAAAATCAACCTGATTACAATTGAAAACTTTTCTAAAGGCTACAATGAAACAAGCATGCATTAAAAGAGAAACGGAGGTATGCTGTAAAACATATCTATAGAAACCAGTTATTTTGATAAAACATGGGCAAAACCTAGAAAAGCAACATTTGTGATAAGTTAATTACTTTATTGTTGTTACTGTTCGTGGTGATCAGCGTGGTTGATACTGCCCTAATTGCCCATTGATACTGGTTGAATTTGAGTTTTATTTCATTTTATTACAATAACGTTTTAATTAAAGCAACACACAGTTGAGCTGATTGTTGATTTTGATTCCCTTGTGTGTGACAGTGTGTGACTGTCAACTCTGTGTAATGTGTTGAATTGCGGTTTTAGCGCCCCTCATCTTGGTTGTAGCGCCCCACACATACGTAAAGTAAAATATCGAAAGTAACTAGCCTGCATAGCTGGCGGGATTCACTAGCAAGCAATATTTTGCGATGGAGCCGCCATTTCTTCCCTCGCATCTCGCCAGGAAATTTGTGAACGGTGAAGCCACGAGTGAAATTTCAACTTGACTCACCAATCTCCTCGTGGCTTGGCCGCTCGTGTTCACGGCTTTGCCACCGAAACAAAAGCACTCACACCCCTGAAATCCCGCCAGCTACACAGGCTAGAGAGTGACGGACTTGAAAACCACTCTATTTTATATCTTAAAGGAGTCAAACAAACAACATCAATAGTCACCTCTATTTTAGTTTCAAAACGATTTTTTTTACTTACAATGCTCAATAAATTGTTAAATAAAAATGAATTTGAATTTTCAAGTTTTGCCTATTAGAGTGTCCGCAAAAGAAACTTGACACTCTATATCACATCCTTCCTATCTACATACATACATACATACATTATATAAGTTAATTTTAAGTTTTTCCTATTATCTACATTATTAGCGTGCATGCAGTGATTTCCTTTTTGTTTTATTTTTCTTGTGTTTGCTTTTTATTTGGCATATCGCATTGTCACTCTTAAAAAAGACTAACAAAAAAGTACTCTGCTCGCTGCGTAGCAATGTATCTACCTAGCACTGGCGCACTATAGGGCCATTAATGAAGTACTGACCCCATAGATTGAAGATTTTCTTCTGATGGTTGCGGTATTTCTTTTGCTGGATTCTGCTCAGTTTCTGGTCGGCCACGAGCTGCATTTGTAGTTCCACTAGCTGAGCTTCCATACGCAGGAGCTCGATCAACTGATAAAAGGAGATATCAGATCTGCCACTCACACAGCGATTCAGGGCGTTATGCCACCCCTCCACATCATTATTGGTTCCTACGGGCTGGCCATATACACTTCAGTTCTCTGGGGGGAACATGGTTCTGTAGACCCAGTTGGCTTGGATGTATTTGTCAAGTTCTTTCAGGGGCTCCATGGTTGCTTCTACACGCAGTCGCTGAAAAACGCGGGGAATCTTCTGGTGAGGGATGAAGAGGAGGGCCATCAATCGCCTGATGTAGCTGTAGGTCCCCTTGTCGCCGATGTATGCGCTCGCCAAACCAAGCGCTTGAATCTATCAGACAAAAGTTGTCTTAGTGACTTGTTATTTATTACATTAATCGTCCTCTGTCCGTTTTCTAGTTTGCTGACTGGTTTGTCCCAGCAACTAACATGCATCGATTGGTATCAATTGATCGATTGCTTTTCCAATCATCGATTGGTTACATCCTGGTTCAAAGATGGAATGCATGAAGACCACCCACTGTGCAACAGGCCAATTTTTGCGCACATCGGATTACCTGGCACGACCCCAGGCCACCAGTTTTTACCAAATATCTTTGCTCTTGTGATGCAATCTTTCCTTAGTTGGGGAAGTAATGCATGATGAGTAAATATCAAATATCTTTTGCTCTCCAGTGTTTTTGCTTAAGTTGTCGTTACTTTGTTGTCGTTATTTTACTCTTTTTTTTTCGTATTTTTATACTCATATGTATTCTTATGTTAGTCGTATGTTAGTTTATGTATCCGGATTTTCGGTATGCTACTCGTATGTTACCCGTATATACTCCTGTGGTGTTTTAGTCACGATCTTAAAAAATATTAATTGATTTAACAAACTTAGAGTAACATTTTTGTAACTAGTGCCCTAAAAACTTTAATCTGGGCAAGTTTAAACAAATTCCATTTTTTGGCTATTTCCCAGTTTAGTCAATATTAAGGCAGAGCTGCTCTTAGTACTCTCCATTTCGGCAAACAATTCTCGATTCAGCCCCTTGCAATCACAACTATCTAATCCACTGCCTTCCCAAGCAGCAATTACCTGTTGTCTGTTGCTATAGATGGCTTCAGGACCTTGAACCCCTGATTGCAGGAGTGCACAACGGGAAAAAATTCAAAATTGACTTGTTGCTCGAAAGTGTTAATTGACACTTATAAGAGATAAATAGTTAACAATTAACAACCGTGGGAAAACAATACCTGCTCTGCACAGCCAGCTAGTAATAGTAGTAGAGCCAGCTAGTAGTAGATAGCTAAATGAAGTTGCCAGCCAGGAACCATTTGGGGAATGCTTTTTCTGAGCCAGCACAAGTTATGAACGACTAGTTTTCCCAGCGGTTTTTACGTAACGTTTTTGCCAGCCAGGAATAGTAAAAGTAACTTTTTAAAAAAAATCAATTTTAATTTAATTTCATTGCTTAAATTAAGATTGCATTTGAATTAATTAATTAATTCAACTAACTTGTAGTTGATTAATTAATTACTTTAGTACTTTTAATAAGTAAATAACTAATTTAAACATGAAAAAATGTTACTCACCTCACAAAGTAAACACTACAATCATCGGTGAATGGCAGTGGGATTAGGACACTTCTCCATCCCAGCAAAAGTTCAGCTAACAGTAATAAAACAAGTGTCGCTGAATGTATCATAATTGAACTGAGTCCATGGCCATAAACTACAAGAACTCAATGTTCCATTCAGCTTTTAATGAAAAATGCAAAATAGATTGCAGTTTTTCTGGAAAATATATAAAGCGGTTTTCAATTGAGTGTCGTGAAACCAAAAGCAAACCAATTACTTGACAATTATGCTACTCAGCCAATCTCCAATCATTGTAAAACCAAAACCAAAATCAACCTGATTACAATTGAAAACTGTTCTAAAGGCTACAATGAAAACAGCATGCATTAAAAGAGAAATGGAGGTATGCTGTAAAAATATCTATAGAAACCAGTTATTTTGATAAAACATGGGCAAAACCCAGAAAAGCAACATTTGCGATAAGTTAATTACTTTATTGTTGTTACTGTTCATGGTGGTCAGCGTTTTAAAGAAACCAATGCCGAAACTAATGCCAGTTTGATACTGCCCTAATTGCCCTTTGATACTGGTCAAATTTTTCACATGGATTATAATGGTTTTATACTCGAAACTACTACTTATTTGCAAATTGAAATATAATTTTTTCGTCTCTGTCCACAATGTGAGAAAACGATTTGGTGTTCAAAGTGGTATTGCACCAGTAAATAAGGGCTGAAACCATCGAGCTCGCTCATTCAATTTTTTAAACTTCAGTGGTGCACCTTCCCCCCTCAAACAACATAACTTAACAACATAACTTTTGTATTGATGTATTGATTAAGTATTGACGGCACTTATGAGAAATTGCACCTGTACCTCAGAAGCTATAATCCAGACTTTGTTAATTGCCCCTTGCTATTTACTAATAGAAAACCTCACCATTGCAAAAAAAACTACATGTAGCAGACATTTTGAACTAGTTTTTATGCTAGTGTCAGAACAATATTTAAGCTCCATTCGTTTCCAAATTATTCCATTATTATGCGCCTGATATCATGAGCTGAGCTCGTAGCATTGGAGCCCTCTTTGAATCTCCATGTGAAGTGTGTCTGGAAACCCCTACAGAAGTCGCTTACACAAAAACAGCACTCCCACTCAGCAACTTCCTGAGCTACTGGGTTGATCTGGCATTGGCACTCTGAACCGTTGCGCACTGTTCCAGATTGATGGCTGGAAGCGTTAAAGACCAGTTGTCTCAGAAATGGTTTTGGGTGCTAGCCAGTTGCTGAATGGATAGGTTTATAGAATAGTGAAATCCATCATCAAATCTATGGAGCAACCACAGACTCTCAAAAACAAGAAGTCCCCAGTGATTACCATGTAGATGCATGGGTAGGAATATCAGACCGCTGTACTCGTGTTGACACTTCCATAAAGATTTGCGGACTGCACTTTCTCGGAGATTCGTAGAAATATCACTTGGCAGCATACAGAATAGTTCTCTTCCAAGAAGTCCATTTGCTGCATCACAGTACTTGATTATGAGCAAGTTGATAAAATAAAATTAATAACGTTAATAAAGTTCACACACGCGATCTAGCCACCTTTCATCCTCTCGTACCTCTCTTCCTATTGCTCTCAGTGTGTCGTATCTGCCTAGAATCCGTACTACTTCTTAGGTGAAACAGCCATATGAATTGTACTGGACGACAAATTTAAATCCTTCATTTCCCTTTGTGTTTTGGCCTTGACAAGTGCTTCCATAGATTCAATCACTAAAGATTGTAGGTGGATGGATCTTTCAGTGTTGCAGCCAGTTCATCCTTCATACGCTTAACGAAATACACACAAATGCTCTGATCTACTAAAGGGAGTTTAGCTTTCTCTAAGTATTGCCGTGGGGTACCAGTTATTATCTCTACGGCAAAGATCATTCAGTATAGACCTCCGCATGTCGCATTGATCTTTGTTGTCAGTGGTACTGACGTCACTGTCATCACTACCTTGGTTGATAACATTGCCATGTTGTTTGGGTAAACTTTATTCCTTCTTGTTGAGACTCGATTGAAATGACTCTCCTTTTTCCTTTAGCAAAAGCATGATCTTAGAGAACGTTTAGGTTTCGATGGTTTACGCTTGTGTTTTGGCTGACTGACATCTGCGGATGCATTGTGGACCAGTGCTTCCTTGCTGGGCGAAACACCATGCTTGGTTTGCTGCTTTTTCTGTTTTGATTCCAGCAGCTTTTCCGTTGGAGTAGAATTGACCTGGGCTGCATTGTGAGCCTGCTTTTTGCGTTTGTAATCTTTGCTAGGCTCAGCATCTTGTTTGTCCCGCTTTTTTCCCTGTGTTGATTTGGGTACCTTTTTTCTTGGAGGCCCAATGATCTGGGCTGAACTGTCTTCGCTTGTCTTGTGCTTTCTCTTTCGACCAAAGCGTGATTTTGTCTGAAACAATACCGCCCTGTTAAATGACGAAGCCGTCAACCACATATCTTCTTCTGGTCCGTAACCCTTACATCTTACGTGGAATTGATACGTCATGTCTTTGCGTATCCTTCGTCCTAACACTTCTTCAACTTTGTAAAATCCTTCTTCAAGTTCCTGATCTTGATTATCCATGTTTCCGTCAAATGGAGCATAGCCTGATTTCTTAAGCCACTTCTTCGATTCTTCATACAACAAGTAGTGACCTGGACTTTCTGCAATAGGAAGCAGCTCAACTGGACCCAAAATTCCACAGGGTGACCTCCAAGGCGTCAAAACTATTTCCTCCCCCACTTCATATTCATTGTCAGCATCACCACGCGTAACACGAGTATACAAGGCACATCTTAATCGCACTGATGGATTGTCTTTTAGCTTAAAGCTCAATACCTCTGCCCCATCTTTGGTCAACTCTATTCCACACGTGATATTAAAAAGGCGTCGACTCCTTCCTTAATTTCTTCACAGAAACATGTCCAAAAACAACTATCATGCTCGGGATTTAATGATTCTTTACCAGGTAAACACTTGGCAGCCCAGTGTCGCTTCTGTCAGCATCTTGCGATATACTCTCTTCGCAATAAAATTTGAATTGCTTGACTTATGTGGATTTTAGTCATTTTTTCCTGGTCCATCTTTGAAATCATCCAATTTCTTTCCCCTTGGAATTTGCTTGCTAGTTCTTGCTCCAGGTCTTCCTGCTCTAAATCAAGTGAAGCATCGTTTGCGATTGTATTACAGTCCTCTTCGTCTTGATCGTTCAACAATTCAAGTGTGATGTCTTCAATGAGAGATCCTGCAGTTACATCCAAATCAAGTTTGTTGTAATTTGTCGGAAGTTCTCCATCTCACATTTGCAAACCACCTGGATGGTTAAATTTGTAAGGATAGTCCCAACTGTCACTCTCCTTGAGGAGGTCAACACAGCATCGAGGAATGTATTTTTCAAAAAGGGCTTGCCCATCTCTCACCCCTGTACGGTGTGCTTCTTTCTGCATCTCTCTCAAAGCTTTGTAGAGCGTTTTCACATGACGTCACAAATTTCGCGGGAAATTTGATTCGCCATGTTGGTGTTCCATATTTTTTAAAATGGCGGCAAATCCCCTGAGCGATTATGCGAACAACCTTGATCCCCACGTGAAGGAACGTTACTGTGAAAAGATTTCTTGTGCTGGTATCGACCCCATTTTAATTCCAGACAGAGCGTATGATCCAGACTGTTTGCCACGGGTCGAATCCATGGATTTGTTATCATTTTTAGTGCTCGAGACAAGCTACTATAGCAAGGATCAATTTAAAGACGGTGCCTACTAAATACAAAGGTTTTTTCGCCAAATTAGGACCATGTGGAAAAAGTAGATCATTGCAAGGGCTATTGAAATCCACAAAGAAAAATGGGGGTAGCCACGCATTTTTCCGAGATAATTAGCCTTGAATCTCAGCAAAAATGCTGACATCAGCATTTTTCTGAAAAACGAAAGAAGGGATATTTCTCCACAGACTTCCGTAGAATTTGCCATTACATACAAAAAAGCAAACAAATTTATAAAGATCTTTAAACTACATTCTAAATGGTAACATCAAAAAACACTTTTGTGACGTTTTAACAACAAGATCGTTGCAACAGCGCTTATAGCGTCTATGACAGCCTTCTTTTGGTAGACGTAAAAAACAGTCTAAATAGCATTTGCTCTCAACCAGAAACTAATCACATGCGGAATAGGCTTGCCACTTCCATTTCATAAGATGAAATGTAGGGGTAACCACGCGTTTTTTTAAGTTATTCAAGCTGTTTTAAAATTCTGTGGAATCGCGTTTCGGTCGGATTACATTTTTTCCTATCCCCTCCATAGTAAGTTAAACGTTTGCATCGTTTGATTCACGGCATGTTGGGATATCCAAAATGGCGGCTGGTGCAAGTGCACTTGGCAGAGGAACTACTTAAGCTTACTTTCTGGTCTTGGATTATGAGATTTTCTTTATTCTGCAACGAACAGATGAGAGGTTATAGATGAAGAAGCCCCTTCATGTTAACTGCAACAGCCAAGATATTTTCTGGCGGGTATATAATATACTTTTTGGGGATCTTACCAATTCGAACAGAAATCTGGCATCCATTTGTTTATGTCTGCTTTGTTTGCCTGCTGCGATTCAGTTGAACCGATATTGATTTCCATGGAAATATGTTTTACGATTTATCAGTGACTGTCTATTGCTTTCATCCTAGTTGCTTCAAGATTCGTTTTCGTCGCTATTTAATTAAAGAGAAAACCTTTGGAGAAAGCTAATAGCGCCAGTCATGATCCATCATGGACTTCATACAGGTGAGATTTATGTTGACTTACTAAAGTAAGCCTATGTTTGCGAGGCAGTTTTTATTTTGTCCTCGTGGGATGGAAAGAACACAGGTCTTTTTTTTCGATAATGTTTGAAGCATAAAAGCGAAAGAGTTTTGATGTAAGGTAAGTTTAAAGGTAACAGAGAGTCAGAGAGAACCAAAACAAGCTTTAATAGTCTTTAGTTAGTAAACGGGGCATGTACATGAACCTTTGAAACACTGAGTGACCACTTTATTGTCTTAAGCGTATTTGTGTACATCTTGTAAACTAACTGTGCATTCTTAAGATATCTAGATACCAATAATAGTAATGCAGTAAATATACTGTCAATTTCATGCAGTATTCTACTTGATTTTGTTTGGAAACATTAGACTATGAGAATAATAATCGGTGCTGACGGTTGCACACGCAAAGCCAATTGTGATAAACGTACATGGATGTACCTGTATGCTTGATATTACCATGTCTCATCAATCTGTCATAATTAGTTAAGCTTTTTTTAATTTTTTCTTTGCAAGGAAACAGTAGAACACTGAATGACTGATCCTTGCCATAAGATTTTTGAAAGATAAATCTAGTAATTTTATTTCTGCTAAAACGAAAAACTTACAGTATCTACTTCCTGAAATTTTTCTCTACATCACAAAATGGTTTCTTATCTTTAACTGCCTTGCATACAGAATATATACTTGATACCATTGCGTTAGTGCTTTCTCATAAACTAAAATGATTTCCACTAAAAATAGGATAACCACGTCATCTCATGTTGCCTTAATCACATTGGCATCCAGAGCCCTATATTTGCAAGTCAAGTGATCTATAGCTAGCTATACTGTTTAGGGGGGGCAGTTATTTAACTTTTCCCAAATCATGGTCAGATATGATTGGTTTTTGTAATGTAATTTATGTGTCAGTCCCTCAGAAGTCTCAGAAAGATCCCCTCTCTCTTGAAGAACTACATTATGTAACCCCTTTAGCCAGTCTAGGCCTGCTGCACAAGGTTGTTTGGGCTTTAGGCGATGAGTCAGTCGAACTTCACAACCATCTGTTGTAATTAGACCTCCTATTGTTGTCTCAGCACTCTTCTACAAAGCAAGGGGAGGGGAGGGGGTGCTGACAGAAGGGGTGCTTATTTGAAGGGGCACTTATTGAGGGGAGGTGCTTTGAGGATTTACAGTATATAGATAGTCCAAAACAATTAAAAATCTGTATACCAGGCAACGTCCCACGTGTCACTTGTATTTTCTTGGTACATGTATACACACAACCTTCTTGACCGAAGCATTGCCAAAAAAATCATGTAAGGGTTTCTGACTCAAAAAGCGACTTTCTCAGACAAATTATTCCCAATCTCCACAGTGTCTCATTTTCTTAATAATTGCTTTACTTTCATTTATCGTGTGAACATTTTCATCTTCTAATGCCTAGTGGTCTCTCTCCTTTTCTTTTCTGTGTTCCCTTTCCCAGTTTTTGTTGAATGTTTCATTTTCCAATGCCGTAAATTCCTATATAAAAGCAAACCATCAGTTAGTAGCTTGGGAGAAGAAAAAAGAGAAAATGGTTTTCACAACAGGATTTCAGATTGTCAAATCTTACTTCTCAACACTTAAATCCTGCCACTGATAATAAATTGATAAATGTCATGAAGAACAAGTCATTGATAACAAAATATCTGCCAGTAGTGATTGTTTTAAAATTTATGCCATGTTATGCAATATACAAACTCATCAAAAATCTTTTTTTGCAACCCTTGTAATATTAGTATGCCCAAAATATAACAAGTTGGCTTTAAAGAGGCTTTGATATACACTTTCCCAAAGACTTGTCTGAAATACAAGTGACTCTAGGATGTTTCATGGTAAAACATTTGAAAGCATTACATACTGGTATTTATTCTTTTGCCAGATGGTCAGATAGTGTTCTCAAGACCTTCTTGGAAGCAGTCACTCGACATTTACCTTTGTGGCCCCTTTGTTTTGCACTTAGTACACTGTGCAGACCATCATATCCACCTCGAGCATGAATAAGTCGTAATTGCTGAAGATTTAAACCTGAACCAGCAATTTTTTTGTGCCATTGCTTTTGATAGTACTTTCTTTGATACCATATCTTTGAAGGAGGGGAAATTTAGTGGTCATCCTGGCATGATGTTGCAGAGACGCACAGACAAAGTCTACATGGAAGCTGTGCAGAGAAAGGACAGACTTCTGAGGTTTTAGATGAAGAAGCAGATCTCTTAAGGATTTCGCATCCTCAAGGCCATTATGGGCATCGTATGTTTTGTTTAGGCAGCCCCTCACCATTTCTTCTTGTTTGTAGGAACTTCTGTCTGTCAATAATGTCTTTACCATGGGCAAAGTGTCTATGAATCCTGTTAGTACTGACTGTAGCTCACTTAGCATGTTATTCGCTATTATTGCCTTGACCAAAATCCTAGAGTCAAACACTTTGCCATTATGGGCTATAAGGATAATTTTACTCTTAAGTGACTTAAGGTATGTAATGAGTCCTGTAAACATTCTGCTAGGGTAATGGATTTAACCAGCTTTGATTTGTATAGGAGCTGCCCAGCTACAATGGTCAGTTTGTTTGCTTGGGAGGCCTGTTTGGAAATTCCATTCTTGGGCAAAACATATCTATCAAAGGTCTGTTGTTGCCCTGTGCACTGCACTGCCGATAACTGGCAAATCTCTGCATTATTCAGACCTGCCAAAAGACAGCAGTAAGTTATTATACATTTACTCTAAATGATAATATTTTTTCATTATCTTTTTTTCTTAACAGCATAATTATTATTTAGTTGACGTGTGATTTCAGTGTTTACCAAAACAGTGGTTGGCCAATTTACGATAGGCAATACATACATACATACATCTTTATTGGCAATATATTGATTTCGTAAGAGACACAATCATGGTGTGCATTTAATTCTTTTGCTTGGAAAATCCACCAAGAACAAAAATTATTTAAAAGTATACTATAAGGCTAGTTATTGTATTCCAAACAAGTCATTAATTTCATGGAAACTTTGATTTTTTCCAGTTAAGAGGACTTTACAAGCATTAGTGGAAAAGCTAAATAAGATACCACATTTGCTTCAAGCTGTTCTTCTGATTAAATTTTAAATGAGTGAACCTTCAAATTCCCATATGTGACTTAACTATTATTGTTACCATATTTAACAGTGTTAAAATTTGAATCTTACAACAATTATTGTAATTGCATGACGGATCTCACACAAGAATAAACTGTACTTGTAAACTGTACAATCATGTTTACGTCTCTTTGCATAAAAAAAACACACACACACAAGAGAAACACAGACGTGCATTTACTTTGCTAAGGAGATGAACGGGTAGATCTACCTATATTGGAGGTTTCAAGGTCAAACACAACAAGTGTTGAATTCTGGATATCAGATATACTCAGAGCGGTAGATGTTGGTGCATAATATGGAGTAGGAATGGATGCTACATCTGGTTGATCAGTACTAAACTGCACACCACTCTGGTAGGTTGTTCCTTCAAGTACTGCTGCCTGGCCTGTCTCTGAAGTTCTAGCTTTCTTCCTAACTATTCTCTTTCTTTTATATGCTCTAGTGGTCTCCTTTTTCTTTTCCTGTACTCCTTTTCCCGGTTTTTGTTGAACTTTAGATTGACACATCAAGGGGACAGATTATTTGCCTCATTGATCTGTATTCTCTATTTTCCAATTATTGCCCATAATTCACTCTGTTTGCCCCCAAATTTTGCATAAACTATTGCTGTGAAATGCTCTTGGGAATATGCAGACCTCCCAAGGGCATTTCACAACAATAGTTTATGCAAAATTTGGGGCAAACAGAGTGAATTATGGGCAATTCTGAAAGTAGTGCACATTTCATGTTACTTTGGATACCTAAATATGTTTGCTTGCTACCATTTGCTATTTGCAATGTACTGCGTGCAATTATCTGATACAGTGAAATACTTGCCCAGTTCATCTAAATTATACAGCTTCAGTATGTTCCTTTTTCCAATTTGTTTTGGCATAAACTTGTTCATTTCATCACACGTCTCCAAAGAAAAATTTTGAGTTTTATATTTTGATGCCATTAAAGGTAAACAGAAAGGCTGTATGGTTAGCATATAATTATACCCCACTTAGTTGATTTATATTTTTGTTTAGTCTGGAGTTAGATACTGTACCTTACACAATAGGAAACAACTACATTGTTCTGGGAAAAGTCAGGCATTCACAGAGAATGAACGATCCGTTTGTTACCTTGTAGATTATAACTGAGGAAAATGGTACTGTTCTCTTCGCACACTGTGTTGGATGTATAGCAGGGCAAGGAGAGTGCTGCTCGCATATCGCAAGCGTTCTCTTCTACACTGAAGCATGGAATCGTGTGAACGAAAAGCTGTCATGTACACAGGTGAAATGTAGCTGGTTGATGCCAATGGCCGTCAAAGAAGTTCCCTACGCGGCCATTTCAGATATTGATTTTCGATCGGCAAAGAAACTAAAGCAACATTTAGATCAAACTATCGACTGTTTGACAGAAAGCGAAGGAATTGCAAAGAGCGGGGAGGCGGTCAAAGTTTCAGTTCCTGTGCCAGACAAGACCGATTTAAGCAATTTTTATACTGAACTGAATTCTTGCAAAACAAAGCCTGTGTCTCTGAGCTTGATTTATCCTTTCTCTGAAACTTTTGTTTCAAAGAGCAGAAACATACCAACCATTTCTGATTTATTTGACAAGAAGTTCTTAGACTTAGAGTATCACGATCTGTTGGAGGCATGTTCAAATGTTAACATTCAAATCATAGCTGAAGAGAGGAAACTCATAGAGGAAGATACCCGAAGTCAATCACAAGGTTCTAGTTTTTATCGGCACAGAGCTGGTAGAGTTGGGGCATCAATAAGCAAAGCAGCTTCTCACACCAATCCAGCACAGCCTTCACAGTCATTAATAAAAACAATATGTTACCCGAACATTTTCAAGTTTAGCAATGCAGCTACAGAACACGGTTGCAAACATGAGAGTATTGCAATTAAAACATACAAAAAGGTCATGAAGGAAAAGCACACCAATTTTCATGTTAAAACTTGTGGTACATTTATTAATCAACAATATCCCTGGTTGCATGCTACACCTGACTTTCTTTGTTCTTGCGATTGCTGTGGTGAGGGCTGTGGGGAGGTAAAGTGCCCCTACTGTTTGAAGGATACAGATGTTAAAGATTACCCTGACAAGTCCAACTCATGTTTAAAGTCAGAAAAAGGAGCTACAAGTCATACTATTACCAGTCACAACAGAAAATATTCACCACTGGATACAATTACTGTGACTTCATAGCAAAATGGCAGTGACTGTGGGTATTTGCTCCTGCTTTTGCAACCTGTCTTGCCTTTGGCATACAGTACCGCTCAAAGGTAAGTTACCACCGTCTCGCGAGACACGTCTCGTTTCTTGCGAGACTCGTTTCGAGAGAAACGAGACAAGTCTCGAGAGAAACGAGACGTGTCTCGTTTCTCGCAAGTGCACTGGAAGTACCAATACGCGAAAGGATTTACCATCAAACCTTGACTCGTTTTTTATTCACACTTGTAAACATGCGAAACGACGCTTTAATCTTGAAACCTCGACCAACATTTTATTCAAACTTGTGAACAAGCGACACCACGCTTTGATCACGAAACCTCGACTCGGACTAACATTTTATTCGAACTTGTGAACAAGCGACACCACGCTTTGATCATGAAACCTTGACTAACATTTTATTCAAACTTGTGAACTTTGATAATGAAACCTCGACTAACATTTTATTCAAACTTGTAAACATGAAACACCACGCTTTGATCATGAAACCTCGACTAACATGTAATTCAAACTTGTAAACATGCGAAACCACGCTTTGATCATGAAACCTTGACTTACACATGTCTGGTTTCTTACGTGTAATATATGCCATACTAAACGCATCAGTGATTCTCAAGAGAAACGAGATGCGTCTCGCGAGAAACGAGAAACGTCTCGCGAGAAACGAGACCAGTCTCGCGAGAAACGAGACGAGAGGTGGTAACTTACCTTTGAGCGGTACTGTACCTCCCAAACAGTGCAATTTGATATCTGCAAAATGAGAGTCCATCTGTATCGCTCGCTAAAGGATGGTCTATTGCAAGTGTTTCCTACATTTGAGTGACTTAAGACATGAAAATCATTTTAGAAACTAAGTCAAACACTTTCTCTAGGTTGACTCAAACATGTATTTATCTTCAGAATGAACAGAAAGTTGTAATCAATGGTGGATCTTCCCAAGTTGTTTAAATTTCAAAAACATAGTGCTGACAATGGCTCTGTTGATGAACTACTATGAGAATTAGAGGTTACCTTAAAAATACAATTTATATATTTATCTTTGTAGGGGCAATTGCATTCCATTGAGCACTTGGATACACCTCTAGTCCCTTCCCATAAACACCCACATGAAGGCCTTAATGTTATTGTGCCTAGCACGTATTCCTAAAACTAGAATACTTCATAATTTTAGCTTATTTAAACATCAGATTCGTTTACTGTACATAAACTTGAATTAAAAAGCTTACTCAAAGGGGACAACAGATGGGCAAAGATTTGTCAGAGCTGAGCAAACTCTGATCATCCTGTCAATCAATGGACAGTTTGCAGTATTCTTAGAACAGGTGAGGTAATCCAATGGTAGAGTTGATTGCAAGATAGTATATTTTTGCCTCAAAAGTCCAATGACGCGCTCCACGTGTATTCGCACATTTGCAATTCCCCGAGTCCTTTCTACATCAAATGGGTCTAGTTGGTTCTTGCCTTTTGTGAAGGCCGGGATAGCTAACTGTGCTTGGTAGAGTGTGACACTTTCACTAATTGTGAATCCTCTGTCAGCCAACACGAGGTCCCCGGCCTTGAGGTTGTTTAGTAAACCACACCTCTCTGTTAAGTATTTATCAGAAGTCCGTCCTCCCCATGCTTTTGATGTAAAGCATATTGATCCTTGAGGTGTGGTTCCGATAAGTACTTTCCGATAAGTACTAATTCGAAAACGTTTGCGACCTTGCAAGCAGATTGGAAGGGCGTTCTATAAAAACTTCAAAACAGTCTATTATTATTGTTGTTTTCTTCCCGAAAGAAAACTGGAAACACATAGGCATTGTATGCCATAACTCATCTCTTTCTGGCCACCTGATGAGGGGAGATAACCTCATAACAGTCAACCATGCAGTAAATGTCCTTGAAACAGTTGAAAGGGAGACTCCAAACCGAAAGGCCAGGTCTTGTAGTGGAACATTAAGTCTTAGTTTGATTAAAACCGTAACAAATTCTTGAAATAATGTCAGTGTTTTGCTCTTTCGACTAACAAACGGGCTAACGAAACAAAAAGTGATGTTAAGTACATCAAAACCAGGCAAACCAGTGTAAAACCGCACCCTGTCTTCATTATTAACAAAGTACTCTTCTGTAAAAGGCTGGATGACTGTCTCCTTGAATAAGTATTCAAATTCACAAGTTTGTGTTGCTGCATGAGTTTGGGGTTTTACCTTAAAATCTGAGTTCACTGTCTGAGTTGCAGCATCCACCGTTGTTTGCTCACGATCGAGCGATGCTTCACTCTCATCTTCAATTTCACGGTTGGCTTGCTCAGCATCTGTTGCTCCATCTTGTTCGAGGTTTTCACCCAGCCCATCCTTCTCGAAAAAAGGCATTTCTTCAATTGTCTTACCCGGCTCGTCAATTTTTAGCATTTTCTCTTTTACCTCATTTTCAAGCAACTCAGATCGACGTTTCCATCTTTCGGCAGCTCTGCGAGACCGAACTTCAGCTGCCTCGGGATCTTTTACTTGTTGTTTAGCATGCCCAAGACACAAAGTAGGGAACCAATCCACGTTAAAACGATCCCAGTCTTTAGCAGGTTCTCCTGATACGAAATGCTTGCTGCAAACCCTAAAATCGAGTCGGTTAAGTTCTCTCTGCTGATCACCGAAATCCACCTTCTTCTTCGCTCCATAGTCAACTCTTCCATGTACTCTCCCTGGTTGACAACAACACATGAAAAAAGCTTACTTTTTCAGTCGTAGGCCGTATCTTCCCCGTTTTATTGCCACATCCGACAATGAGGCAAAGGACCATGATGACAAAAATTAAAATTCTTCGCTAAGAACGCAAGGATGTCATAAAGAATGTTCGAGGCATTGGTTAGCTCGAGCGGCACATATTCTTTGCAGATGAAGTCGTTTTTTTTTTTTTTTTTACCTGTTGCACCTTTTTGTCATATTGCCATCATTTTAATTTCTTACATTTAAGTCGTTTTTTTTTTTTTTTTTTTTTTTTTTCTCCATAGTTTATATACCCTAAGTTTTTTTTTTTTTTCCTGTAGATAGTTTTATTTATTTATTTTCTCGGTATATTAGCATTTGTAATTGCTAGAGGCCTAATAAGCCTCATCTTTAACCGAGGTTAAATAAAGTCATTCATTCATGGTAAATGTGACCTCACACGGGAAAACGTACTTTAACGGCTATCCGTTAAACGGATAAACCCGTTTGCGATCCGTTTGTCATCCGTTTAAACGGCTCTTGAAAACCGTTTTAAACGTTTATGAAACCGTTTAGCATCAACGTCGAACCGTTCGAACGGCTCGTCTAAACGTTTGTGAAATTTTCGCATCCGTTAAAACGGCAAGACCTATCCATTAATATAACTTTAAAAACGTCCGTTTAAACGGAAAGCACTATCTTAGCAGGATCCGTTTAAACGGCAAGCGCCATCCGTTAATAAAACCTTAGCAGAATCCATTTAAACGGAAATCGCTATCCGTGACTAAAACCTCTGAGTACCGTTAATACATATACAGCGAGCACTCTTCAGCATTGTTTTAACAGCAGACGGAAATCGAATGGAATCGCTAACCTAGACTGACTGAAAACTGAAGTAAATCCACTTGCTCGCCGTGTAATAGGTTGTCCGATGTTGTGTACAGAATTTTTGACATCTAAAAAATAACTTACCTGAAAAGATTCCATAACCAGTCACCAGCTTTACGTCCTTGCATAAAATACATTTCGATGGCGAAAAGTAGCCATGCGGCCATTACTGACGTGTGAGTCTACTGCGCGGTAACACAATACGTTTGACTAATGGGTATGGCGGCAAATACCAAAAAAAAATTACTCAAGTTCTACTTGGAATAAAACAGTGGTTCAAACGATGAAATGCTCACTGTTTATAGATATAAACTTTTGTACAACCTTCTATTACGCGCTTTAGTCTCTAGCTAGTTTTTCTTCCGGTTAAAGTTTTGTTTTCCGGCAAGCGTCGGCAAGTCTATTATTAATTACGGCAACTGTAAGGGCAAACACTGAGAAAAAAACATTTCTCGGGTTCTACTTGGAATAAAACAGTGATTGAAACGATGAAATGCTCCCTGTTTGTAGATATAAACTTTTATACAACCTTCTTTGACGCGCTTTAGTCTCTAGTTAGTTTTTCTGCCGGTTAAAGTTTTGTTTTCCGGCAAGCGTCGGCAAGTCAATTACGTCAACTGTTACTGCAAATACTGCGAAAAAAAAAAAACATTTCTCCGGTTCTATTTGGAATAAATCAGTGATTGAAACGATGAAATGCTCCCTGCTTGTAGATATAAACTTTTATACAACCTTCTTTGACGCGCTTTAGTCTCTAGCTAGTTTTTCTGCCGGTTAAAGTTTTGTTTTCCGGCAAGCGTCGGCAAGTCCATTATAATTACGTCAACTGTTACTGCAAATACTGCGAAAAAAAAAAATAATTTCTCCGGTTCTATTTGGAATAAATCAGTGATTCAAACGGTGAAATGCTCACTGTTTGTAGATATAAACTTTTATACAATCTTCTATGACGCGCTTTAGTCTCTTAAGCTAGTTTTTAATTCTGCCGGTTAAAGTTTTGTTTTCTGGCAAGTGTCGGCAAGTCCATTATAATTACGTCAACTGTTGCCGCAAATACTGCGAAAAAAACATTTCTCCGGTTCTATTTGGAATAAATCAGTGATTCAAACGGTGAAATGCTCACTGTTTGTAGATATAAACTTTTATACAACCTTCTTTGACGCGCTTTAGTCTCTAGCTAGTTTTTCTGCCGGTTAAAGTTTTGTTTTCCGGCAAGCGTCGGCAAGTCCATTATAATTACGTCAACTGTTACTGCAAATACTGCGAAAAAAAAAAAATTTCTCCGGTTCTATTTGGAATAAATCAGCGATTCAAACGGTGAAATGCTCACTGTTTGTAGATATAAACTTTTATACAATCTTCTATGACGCGCTTTAGTCTCTTAAGCTAGTTTTTAATTCTGCCGGTTAAGTTTTGTTTCCCGGCAAGTGTCGGCAAGTCCATTATAATTACGTCAACTGTTGCCGCAAATACTGCGAAAAAAACATTTCTCCGGTTCTATTTGGAATAAATCAGTGATTCAAACGGTGAAATGCTCACTGTTTGTAGATAGAAACTTTTATGAAATCTTCTATGACGCGCTTTGGTCTCTATCCGGTTTTACTGCTGGTGAAAGTTTTGTCTCTTGACAAGCAGCGGTTAGACAGTCCATTAGTCTTTGGAGCGTGACAGCAAATACTGAAAAAAAGTCTTTTTGGAGTAAATCAGTGATTGTCTTCTAAAACTGAGTGATAAGAATAACATAACAATAAAGTGCCATGGCATTTACTGGCTCCATTGTTGTAATGTGGAGAGAAATAACAATACGTGAGATTTGGATCCTCCACAAGATATAAAAGGAGTTCAGTCAGAGAATAACTTAAATTAAACTTGTAGTTACGGTTAGGAAAACTATTCGCGTCACTATGTCTCTAAATGGTAAAGTTAAGGTAATTTGGAAAACTACCTGCCAGTGGAGAGATCATGCACACTGGCCAAAACGTCGCGATATCAAACTGCCTGGAAGTGAAACTGGAGCCCTAGACCAACTAAAACCAGGCGATAGTGTTAAAGTGAAGTTCGGGGCCAGGTGGTACAATGCGGAAATGGCTGAGAGATGGGAGCCAAAGTCAAAGAAAGGTACGTATTTTTCTGTTTTCGGTATTTTGACAAGAAATATCGTTGCCTCCCGTTCAGTCTGGCCGTATGCTGCCTTTATTAAAATATTGTCGCGGTTTATACTAATCTTAACATTTTTAATGTGTTTGTGTCAACAGTGAAAAAGTCCAGCGCAATCGTCCCCACCTCCACCTTGAGCGTAGCCAGAACAGCAGACGTTACTCCGGAATCCAGCTCATCACTTCCTTCTGTTACTTCACCACCAGCAGATCCCTATGCAGTTTGGCTGGCCGAGCAGAAGACACGAGAAAAGGAATGGAGTAAAAATCGTGCTGCAAAAAAAGTTAAGATGGTGGGAAATGAGTCTGTCCGTGAGTCCAGCGAATCCAGCGAGTCCCGTGAGTCTGTCGGTTGCCAGAATGACCAGTTAAGTTCCATTAGAAAGCAGCTGGAGGCCAAAACCGAAGAGTGTACTCTTCTGAAGAGTGAGGTTCGCGAACTCCAGCACGCTAACACCAATGCGGTAAAAACGATACAGGAGTCACAAGAGAAATTCTTTAAGGTTAGTTTAGAGCATAATAAGTCATTGTGTATCAATTGGGGTTACATGTAGTAGAAGCCCAAGGAGCTGGTTCGTTTCGTTCTAGCGCAATATCGTATGCAACCCAGGAGTTCAAATTAAATTCAGTAAGATCAAATTTTGATTGAAATTCACCTATTCTCGGTTTTCATGTGACGTAATCGTATTCCGAAATTAAAAACTACTTTTCCTTCTGAGTTTTAGTTGCATCAGATAAAAGATCCTACAGAAAATTGTCGTTTGACAATGTTTTAGCTCGCCAGGGTTATAGAGCACGTTTAAAATTTTAAGCTTTTTCGTTGCGTGACTTGAAATGGTGACTTACGTGACTTGAAAACCGAGAGTAGTATAATTTTCGGCCAATAAGGCCATTTCATTCCCACAGCTAGATAAACTACAATAGGATGAATTGAACTAATGACGTTGCGAGAACGAGAATAATTGAATAGCTTCTGAGAGCTCGAATGTGTATACAAAAATATTTTCTAATGTTATTGTCATAGATGATGGAGCGGCTAGAAGATTCTGTGGCAGCAATGGAAGATAATGTGAAAGCGTCTTTGAATCGAATAGAGCAACGTCTGGAAACATTAGAGAAACAGGCATCCTTGGTAAGTTCAATATGTACACTATTTTTCAAGTTTGATGTTTAAGAAGATACTCTAGTTAGCTACGCTACTCACTATCGGTAACAGCCGGTTTAGCTACCAACCTCGTTCCCAGTGTCTCTCATCTTATCGCCCCCCTCTACAGTGTACCTGTCGATTTCGTTACATTCGAGTTCGCTACCTATTTTATTCGCAATTTCTACTGTTGATTAAAAGGAAACGATAATAATACCGCGACGAAAAGAACTGACAAAACAATTTGTTTACTTTGATCATCAAAACGTTCGAGTTGTTTTCTAATTGCCAATTTTCCAGGTTCTTGATTATTTTATCCCTAGAAAACTCAACTTACGGAGTGTTTGTTTTGTTTCAGGTCAGTGTACCCATGAATGCCGTTGTTGCTGCGGAAGACTTGCCTGACGACCTGACAACAATTGATGTGGAGGCCTTGGCAAGTCTAAGCGCCGAGGTTCCGGCCGCAGTACCCAC
Organism: Micromussa lordhowensis; assembly: GCA_964020085.1. Taxonomy (NCBI): domain Eukaryota; kingdom Metazoa; phylum Cnidaria; class Anthozoa; order Scleractinia; family Lobophylliidae; genus Micromussa; species Micromussa lordhowensis. The sequence continues at coordinate 16,205,768 of OZ026600.1, forward strand.
GACACCGTATACTACGAATGCCACCAGTTCACACTCCATACCAGCCAGCCCCGCAACGCCTGTTCAGTATGCTGTGACCACCACTAATCCACTCTCCATACCAGCCAGCCCTGCGACGCCTGCTCAGTATCCTGTACATACCACCAATCTGGTGTCCGGACTGGTCAGCGAAGACCTTATTCGAGGCTGTGTTACCCCACGGAAAGTGCAGAGTATCCAGAAAGTATTGGAAAAGGAAAATCAGCGCCACAGGTGTGCACTCAAGTTACTACCGTTCTTCTTTACTAAAGAAGAGTTAACTAAGTGCAACACTGATGGCTCATACGGAAAGGATCGTTTAGATGCTACCAAACTGAATTCGCTTAAGGTCCTAGTTTTCAGTAAGTTCCCCGTTGACTGTCCACTGGAAAAGGAGAAACTGTGGCGAAACATTAAGGGCAGAATAAATTCTAAGTGTCGTGCTAGTAAGTTTGCCAACACAGCCAGGGAAAATTAAAAGGCATACCTTGTTACCGGTAGTTATAAAGATGGAGTTTGTTGACCTTTGTGGCAATTGTTTGTGAACAAAATAAACAAAACTTGTAGCTCTTGATGTTCTGATCTGTGTTTTTCTAGTCACTCAAGGTCCTCGTTGATTATCTTGGAAATAGTAAGTGTTCCTAGTTTTGCTGAAGAGGGTCAAACAGAGGTATTTTAGTGATCCATGATTTTCATGACTCGGGAACTGAAAGTTTTGCATTATGGAGCTTCGACTTAGCCTTAGCCAATCTGCGAACAATGCCAGAGGCCCCCCCCCCCTGTATAGCCCTCTTGAAAACAAACAATTGCAAAATTTGTTTTCACTCTACCTTTAATACAACATTTTGAGAAGAGAATTATGTCTAATTATACAAATAAAGTGACTAAATTATTATAACGATATTATCTGAATCAGTTCAAAGGTATAAAGCAAGGTCATGGTGCTGGTGCAACCAGGTCCTCCATTCCATGCTTACAAAATTGCCTGATTTCCCTGTAAAGATACTGCTTTCGCTCTTGACTCAATCCTTCAGGTTGCAACTTGGGTGGGAGGACTGAGGGAAAAGGCAAGGTTGCATTGTTCTTTAGCAGCATTAGAGACTGCTCAGCGGATGAGCTGAACTCTTTAAAATACACTATACCAGGCTCATCTTTGGAAAATCTAAAATGATGATACCTTTTAATGTTTGGAACTTTTATAAAGTACTGTTCAAGAAATGTTGACCATTTGTATGCAGGAACAATTACTCTTCCATCATGTGTTCCGACTAACTGGGCTTTGTTTACCCCAGTAGTGCTTGACATCTCAACCATCCTGGCAAATTCGTAGAGGGATGATACATAATTTACTTTGTATGCCCTTTTGATAATTCCGAAACAGCGATCCGGGCCAAACTTTGTGTGCCCCGCAACCAGAAATGAGTAATTGATGGAGTTGTGAAGGTGCAAAATTGTTCGCCATGCTAGATACCAAATGAAATAGTTGTTCTTGTTCTGCCCTGAACAATTGTCTGCATGCAGGTGGACATCAGTTTCGCCAAGGCCATGATTCTCGAAGTAATGGTGCGTGTAGCTAATTGTGGTGTTTGCACCCTTCCCTACATCAACTGCTTCATCAATGAGGTAATTAACTTGCTGAGGAACTGCCTCGCACATGACACCAAAAATGCCGCATTTTCGTGGGGTCTTAAAGTAAATTGGACCTGGCTGCATGGGGTTGCACGGAATATGAACCTGTTGTGCAAAGTCAAAGGAATAATGCATGGTACCATTTAGAGAACAAGCATCGTGGCTTTCATCCAACTTGACTGTGTTTTCCACCGCTTCAAAAGTGTTTTTTGCCTTCTTGCAGACATCTCTATAGAGTTCCCTTTCAGTTTGTACGCGATTCAAATGTTCCTGTTGACTTTGGACACACGCTGACTTTTCACTGTCAGCAAGATTAGCAGATCGTAGTAGTTTTGACGTGTTCTGCTGGCAGGTAAAACACAGATCGGTTATAGGCTTAGCTACTACAACAGTAGGGTGAAATTGTTCCCACAAGTCGATGAATTTGGAATAACTGACGGCTTGTTTATCCGCTTCTTCGCATGCTGTTTTGAAAGTACGCCACACGTTCATTTTCGTCTCACTGGAAGAAAGAAGTTTGATGTTGTCGTTCTTGAAACCAGGAATCCTTCCAGGTAGAAGCACGGCATTTTCCTCAACGTAATTGCTCAAGAAAGTGGTAACATCTTGGACCACGGCAGGTGGAAGGGTGTTTTTAGGAAGTCTCTTGCTATTCCCATGGACTCGTTGCGAAATCCCATGACTTTCGTAATGTTCCTTCAGTCGGCGAAAACGCGAGTAACTCATTACGTAGAGAATCAGGAACATTTCCTTGCAAATAGGAAGGGACTGAAACAGGAAATTACATGGTGGACTTCTCTTTCTTTTCTCACCGGTTGATTCGAGGCAGGTGAAGGCTTGAATGTTCGCCAATACAACCAAATCAAGCTCTGCGTGAGAGAGTTCGAGGCAGTTGTTTACGTTCACCATCACGACTTCCAGCGAAAAACTGTTGGGAACATTGGCCACCTTTAATGGCACGAGAACATCCGCAACCATCTCTAAGAAATTTCTCCACTTTTGAAACTACTTTGTCATTCTCAGCTTGATCAAAATTTGCCTCTGTAGACTCCGCCATTTTTTGATTGATTTGAGTTCATCAAGAGAAGCAAGCAGCAAGCTAAGCAGTCACCGTGACAACGCGCTTATTTCATCGACATGATTCGCTGATTGGCTCAACGAACAATTGTGCATTTGTGCAGAGCGAGACTGGGACGAAACTGCGTAATCTCCAATGTTTTTAATGTTTGGAAGTATTCTTCACGAACGAACGGACAAAGAATGCAGCTATTTCTGCTACATCATAAGGTTCATTTTGGTAAGGATTGTTTTCTTAGCTGGCAGTAAGTACAACCTGCTGTTTAAACGACCTTAAAACGTTTTTCATGACCGGCTTTTTAAACGATCTCGCCGAATCTGTTCAGACGTTTTGCATGACTGGCTTTCGCAGGCTAGCCGTTTAAACGATCTTGCCCATCCGTTAAAGCGTTTTGCTTGACCGGCCGTTTAAACGGTCGTTCAAACGGCCGTTTAAACGGCCGTTTAAACGCTACAGTCCACCCGTTTATCAATTTTTCCTAGCCGTTAAAATGCTTTGGACTAACCGTTTAAAAATTTAGGTTAGCCGTTCGAACGAGCTAGGAAACCGTTTTAACGCTCATCTTACCCGTTTGCTACGCGTTTTTTAGGCGTTTATTTTGCCCGTTTTAACAGATAGTCACTATGTATGTTTTCCCGTGTGAGGTCACAAATATGCAAAAGTTGTCACGTGAGTGAAAACGCTCTATATGATGTGACCTTGTGGGGACGGACTGATTCTGTAGGTCGCAAAGGCCTTTTGCTTTCGATTCGAAGAGGATTTCACGTTTATACCAGCTGTTGCAATTCTTCCCTTGACATTTAAGTTGAACTGCACCTTCACACTCCTATCTCCAAACGTTGGCTGTGAATCCAGTGACTGCAGTTCCTTTGTTTTCCCTTGTAGCTCACAGATTATCCTCTCTGTTGTTTTCGTTCCCGAGTTGTAAGGTGAAGCCCATGCTCCGGCGTCGTTGGGAAAGTGGAGAAACATCCCAAGTTGGTGTAAGGTGGCAGCGGCAAATAAGATTTCAGCCGTTAGATAACATCCTTGGGTAACAAAATGTCCCCTGTTTGCAGGTGTATCCTTGGCACCACGTTTGGAATAGAGGAATAGCTTTTGAAGCTCGATGACTTTTTTCCACAAACACAAAATGGTTATGCCGCATGAGACAGACTTTTGAACATCACACAATGAACCAAAATTGGGTTTCCTGAAAGGTTCAATCAAGTGAAACATGGAGCAGATATTGAGCGGCAATCTGTTCTGTGAATAGGCGTTCACATGCATCAGAGGTTTGATCACAAAAATAGATCAGAATAAGGTCAGTTGCTTTTAAACCAGAATCCAACCCTTTCTCTTGGCATTGCTGTCTGAGATCTTTTAAATGTTGAATTGAAGCCATTCGGGTGATAGAACCTTTTTCTTTCCAGAACGTTAGCTGTCTTGTCTCGTATTTTAGACTCTTAAGAAACAACCTCTGCTCGTGATCATAATCAAGGCAACAGATGGAAGGCAGAAACCAGTAGTAAGGAGCGAGAACTTTCTCATCTTCAACACCTAGTCCAGATAACGAACACCATTGGCAATTTCTTCTGCACGTGGGGTCATCAAATGAATTACAGCCGCTGCAGTGAGAACCCAGCAGAGTCAGTGGAATAGCCCAGCAGGTGGATTGGCTCTTCTTGTACTTCTCCGTTATCGTTGTAATAGCGTAATCTCCATAACTGTTGCCAATAATTCAGCAGATGCTTTCTGGTATACCCCTTGTCTATCGTTGGCCACAAACAGTATATGATGGAGGGTTGTTCCGTGGAAGTAAGGCAGTTAAGATTATGAATCAATACTGTCTTGGCAAGGGAGTCAGTTGCAATAACTTTGTCAATGTACCGTTTGAGTGCTGTGTAGTCGTCTTTGTCGCCTTTCTGAACATCTTTTCTAGGGACTGGAGCTTATTGAACATGCCAATGTTCAACATTCGGATCCCAACCTTGACCAACCAGTATGACTTCTCCATTGGCGTTCTTTCGCGCTTCTAAAAATCTGAGTGCTCGTGTTCCATCACTTGCTTCGCTTACAGGCGATTTCTTTAATAGATTGGCAGTCGTTTCAAGGGCTTTATTGTAGATGCCAGGATCAAGACGCATTTCAGAGCAATGGTTTGTTGCCGTTGTTGCCCGAGGTAAGCCAAAAGCTTCTGCTAAAAGTGAGTAATTGATTGGACCAAGCTGGTTCTTACATAGTCCACTCAAATCTTTGATTAAGGAGGTGTAGTGATGGTTATTGTTCTTGAGTAGTTTGGAGACCAAGTTTTGCAAAACAAGAATTTGCACTGACTTTGGCCATACCTG
>OZ026600.1:16225822-16240822 GCA_964020085.1 Micromussa lordhowensis
CCCGAAAATTCATGAATCATAGATAATTACAAAAGCAAATTCCCCATGAAGATTTTACTGGTAGTATGTCGGACAATTTGCTGCCATGTCTAGCTTCAAACAAAGTGAGACTCAAAGCCAAGCAAACTACATCTATTTTTATTCGACTTAACAATTGCAATTACTTTCGACAGCTAAATTCATTTAAACTATTTCACAAGTAGAAACCACGAAAGTCAAATTGAAGGCTGGCTAAGTGAAACTCTAAAAAATATATAATTATATCTACACTTAACGGATCAACGGATTCATTTTTTCAGGACAAGGTGCGGACGTGCCAAGCTCTAGTGACTCTAAATTTCGGGCCGCCAACGCAATTAAAATACCTTATTGTAATCTGTGTTCATGGAAATCTAAGAGATCTATAAATTTCTAAATACAGGTTAACGAGTAGAAATCACAAAGTTAATTTAAGTCTGGCTAAGTAAAAGTGGAACTCTAAAAAAGTAGAATTTCGTCTACGCTTAGGAACGTAGGCGAAGGATCAACAATGTTTTCAATTTGTTCATGATAAAGTGCGAACTTGCCGCGTCCCTTGTGAATACATGCGTTGGTATGTGCGACTCTTAACACGCTCTAGTGCACGACAGACAAACTTTTTGGTCGCCCGTGCAATTAAAAGAATAACTCACGGTCATCCTGGATTGAAATTGTTCCTTTATATAAAAAAAATGTCTCAATAACCAGAACTCTTCTTTATAACAGGAACAATGGGATGAATACTCTTTCTGATTTAAATACTTTCAAATGTCGGATAGAGGAAATCAAAACATTTCCAGCAACACTAAAACTGATGTCCGCTTACAAATTAAAATATTTACTTACAGTCTTTCTTAGTTTAAGAGTGCACTAAGTTGTGGTCTGGCCTCTGGATCCTCCGAAAGTGCGAGGTTTTTAAGGATTTCAGATTCTGCTCCCAAATTTAAGGCCTCTTTGTCGCAAAGAAATTGAACCAACTTGGCGAATGAGTACACATCGCTGGCAATAGTTTGTGTCCTGGTTCCGTTGACAATTTCTGGTGCAATGTGAGGTAAAGATTGCTGGTAGAGTTTTTGTTCGGCTTTTGTCATTGACTTCTTCTTCATTGGCGCGTCAATTTTAGTGCTTTTCCCGAAGTCAATGATTACGGGATTGAAGTGGCGAGACTTGTCTTCAAGAACCACATTGTTTGCCTTCAAGTCGTTATGAAGGTAGCCTTTGGTGTGTACGTGTTGAAGAGCCTCGCCAACGTGTTTCACAACCAACTTCCACTGATCATTGCTAAGGAACTTCTTTTTACATGCGGCTCGGTAAATGGTAACACTGGAGTCTCTGTGGCCAAAGAACTTCAATACAATACTGCATGGTGCCGCCTGTGTTTGGACGCTGAAAAGAAGTGGTAAGCCACAGTGATCTCCTAGCCTGGAGATCACCCCCGCTTCGTTCAAGACTTCTTTTTTCTGTCTTTTGAACGAACGCTCCTTGCCACTAATTTCCGTGAATTGTTTCAGAACAACGGTCATGCTTCTGTAGTCGGCGAGTTGGCAAGTGCCGAATGTTCCCTTTCCGATTGTTTTTCCCAGTAGAACAATATTCTTTGGGTCAATCTCGGTGAGTTGGTGTCTCTCCCTCTCCAATTTTGGTGTCGAACTTGCGGGCTGTCGAACCACCGACGTACTCTGGCTAACCGCTTGCCTCCGTTCCATGTCCATTCTCTCGGCCTGTTCCTTGGTCGTCGCCGTGCAATTTCCACCCCCGCCAACTGGCACATTAGGGAATGGACAGATGCTGGCCACATCTACATCCTTCGCAAAAAGCTCTGCAAATTCGTCGGTTTCCTCTGGTTTCAGATATTCGCCCGCTACAACTCTTTGTCTGACATTTTGAACCAAAGCATCAAGCTGCTCTTTTCTTCTCTCTTCTTCGCTTCTCCATAATTCTTCTCTCTTCTTCTCTTTCCGACGTTTCTTCTGTTCTTTGCGGAGGTTTTTAAAATAAAGCCTTCTATTTCTATCTCGCTCGTCAGGATCCATCTCTCTTTCGAATACGCTCTACTTATTCTACTGATTATAAATACTGAGAGCACACTGCTTATAAGCGGAGGTTAACAAGCGTCACTGTTACATATACAATGCTAACAACACTTCCTTTAACAACCTGATCCAAGGCTGTGATTGGCTGGCTCCTAGGTGTGATAATCACAACACAGGATCAATCACGAATTCACTTCAAACTGCAAAATGGCTCCATTCAGAACAAATTGCGACTCTTGCGATTTGAAATTCAATTCGACGACAGCCTTACTTAAACACAGGCGATCGAAGCACCGCAATGCTCATTCACTAAAACAGCTACCATTTTACGATGGGCAGGAAATAATTGCAGTTCCAGATCCTTATCGTGGAACCCCAAGCTCAACCCTTCTTCGCGAATACAAAGTGTGGTTAAGCGGAGTGGCAGAAAGCATTAACTCGGCTCTACACCCCAAAGTATCAGGTAAGAGAAATAAGTGGTCCGATTTTTGAGTCAAGCATGCAGTAGGTTGGTGAAATAATTTGCTGTTTGTAATGTGTGAATCTTGCACTAAAGTAAACCTTAAAATAGCCCAAATACATGTAACAATGTGCCGATTACCCCCCACATGCCGAGTTTCCTCGCGTAAGGTTACATTCGCCCGAGCAGTGTGTTTATTCGCCAGAGTCTTATTTATGTCTGGTCATATGTTGCCATACAAATATGACGCGACATTTACACCGCGGGAGTCACGGAGGTCGCACTTGAGCGACATAAGTAATATATGAAACTAGACTGTTAATTATAACTTTCTCGCACGCGTAAAAAGAGGTGCTGGTTTTATTGGCGACATTTCTCCAGTCTGTTTAATTTCGAGGCTGGTAGGTGAATTGATGGCTGTGAAAGTGACGTCGATGATTACGGGTTTTGTAGAAGATTTCCTGGAATCTGGGAGCCGTAATATGGAAAAAAGCCGTCCCCATACTGCGAACACTGCGAATTCTTAAATTCGTAGGGATTAAATTTCGCCATTGTGATGAAATTGTTTGCCGTGAACACTGAAAATTTTAATTGACTCAAGAGCTGTGCACACGTGGTGTCTTTTGCACTACTGCGAAAAACATTTTGGCCGGTTTTTCTGACTTGATTGACGTTGCGACTGAAGAAAGATAAAGAGTTTTTTTTTGGTATGACCTGCTTTAAGGCAGAGTCTTTTAGGCCCTCGAACATAGTTATGTCTGGTCACGACATATTAAAGGGTCCCACTTGTCGGAAGCATGCGATGACAGGATTTATGTCAATGTAAACATCAAACGCGTAGGTGCGACCCCTGCCTAACCTATGCTCAAAGGAAGCAATAATATTTTCTGAGTGCGTATTGCTCGGTCTCTCTGTTCAGAGGTATAACTCTAAACACGTTTCCTTGCAGGAAAGTGGGCGAAAATTGAACGATTCGACTGTCCCGTTCAATTTTTGCGTCTGATGTTAAAGCCTTTGAAAGGTGCATTTCTGAACAAAATAGATGAACGCTCCCACTGGAGACCACCTGTTTGGAAAAAGAAGACACGCCAATTTTCATGGAAGTGCTTCGAGCAGGATGAGGTAAAAGCAGTCTTCAATGACAGCTCCACGCCCTTGACCACGAAAAAATCTTTCAGGGGAGAAGAGGAAGTTGAAGACTGTAATCCAGTTAGACTGACAGGTATGTCCGCTATCGCCCAAGCAAAAGCAAATGCGTCAGGGCTTACTGGCCAACAGCGCCAGCAACCGACATGCAGGGCATCGTTAGTGGTCGGCTATGGCGAAGGAAGAGCAACCCGTGAATTCGAGGTATTTTGGTGGCCAGACATCTATACCAACCAACAAAGAGGAAAACTTGCTCTCCGCTTGTACGTGGCAAAAGTCATGTTTACAAATTGACAATCATTTAAAAAGCAACATTTGTTGCTGATAACTTATCTGAAATATAGCAGCGTTTACAGTCTAAATTGAGGATTTCAAATAGTTATTTGAATAACTATAAATAATAAGACTCAAAAGCAACAGATAAATTACATGTGCAATGCATTTACTTCTGGCTGTTTAATTGTTCTCTTCAGAAACATCATTACGTTATTATTCTTTTAGCCAGCAGTAGATAAATATGGATAAGTACTACACCAGATGAATTATTAGATTCTCCATGATTGTTAGTTGAAAGTCTTATTTACCCTTGCAAAAAAAAACTATTAGAATTAACCACAGGCAAGTGAATGCCCCAGTGGGTCTACTGCGCCAGGTAAACTTTACCCAAGGAAACAGCAGATTAATGATTAGATTCTCGACGATTGTTATTTGGAAGTCTTATTTGTAAACATTTGTTAAAAAATCAGAGTTAACCACAGGCAAGTAAATGCCCCAGTGGGTCTACTGCGCCAGGTAAAATTTACTCAAGGAAACAGCAGATTAATGATTAGATTCTCCATGATGCTTATTTGAAAGTCTTATTTGTAAACATCTGTTAAAAAATCAGAGTTAACCACAGGCAAGTAAATGCCCCAGTGGGTCTACTGCGCCAGGTAAAATTTACCCAAGGAAACAGCAGATTAATGATTAGATTTTCTCTAAATGTTCAATTAGGCAAACCAATGCCTCACTAACAGATAGGTCAGAATGTTTTCTGACACTACTGAGATGCTTAATAGAAGTCCATTTACACAATAACTTTGGAAAAGAAATAAATGTTTTGTTAAGAAATTCAGTGTTGTTCATAAATCTGTTCATTTATAAGCTAAAATATCTTCACTGGAGATAAGGATGGAGTTGTCCCTGGTGCAGTTCTAGAATCATAATTTTTCTACAACTGGGTATATGGTCAGCCATGAGGTGCTGCAGTACCAGACATCTAGCATACATGCAAATGTAGACTCCACAGTCAAAGTCATTCTGCTGTTGAGGAATGTCAGTTAGCTTGTTTGCAATGAATTTCCAGTGACCAGCATCAAGGGTAGCATCCAACTCATTAAGTAACATCCACATCTTTGTGATGGCTTTTTTGGCTGTTGGCTTGATAAAGTTTCCTGCTGTGCTATCCAACACCAGAATTTGGAATTGTTTAGGCAATAAAGCAAGTAGGAACCAATGTTGACTATTCTCAGAATTGCAGGGCACAATGACAATATCTTGCTGCAACAGGGGTGCATTACGTGCAAGGGCATCTTTAGCTGGCTGTCTTCCCACTGCTTTTTCAAAACACTCCCAACCAATACATTCTACTTTTGATCCTTGGAGTGCACCTTGTTTGGCAATCAGATCAAAATAGCTTTCAATAACAAAGTTTGTGAGGTAGTTTTCCTCTGATGTGGGCATACCGCCTCTCAAAGCAACAAGATCTCTTGAATCAATTAGTTTGCTACCTTCGAATGCTACTGAACCATCCATTAAGCTATCTACAAAGGCAGATTCTGGGCCTTGAAATACCCCACTTTCTGAAATTTGGAATTGGGCAGAGATACTTGGAGGCAGCCCATGCTTTATTGCTAGCTTCTTCCTGAATCTTAGTAGAGGGGCAACTGGGGAGCAAATTTCAATTCTGGCCACCTCTTCTACATCATTTGAGCTATGCCTTGTTTCTGTACCAGGCAGAGAGGAGGCTTCCACAACAGTATCACTACAATGGAGGACTGGAACATCTGCTGTCTTCAGTTCCTCATTGTTCGACACACAAGGCGGTGGCTCAGTCTGAAGTGGAGCAACTCCATCTAGATTGTCTGACTCTGCTTCAGGCTGTTTAACCGTGGTATCAGCTAGCTGTTTCAATAAGTTTGCTGATCTTCTTGCTTGCAAACTTACAGCTCTCTCTTGGCAGACTGTCTCAAACGATTCCTCCCACTTATCGTGGTCATAGGTAAAGCTGTTCCTGGGATCTGACACTTCTGTTACTTGTGTCCCATGGTCTTTACTGTAGGCGTAGTTTAGGTAATCTTCGCCAAAGAGTTTTACGAAAAGATCAACAATAACATCAATCCAAACCTGATCATCCTGAGACCAGCAGAATGTCCGCTTGCTCCATCCGCAGCCACGAAATGAAAATCTCTTTCCTAGATAAGAGAGAAATGAATGTTTCAGCAAAGATTTCTAATTGTTATTGTTAATGACGTGGTTTTACATACAGGTGTTTTTTATCTTCAAGTTACAACGGGCTTCAGGAGCATTTTGGTCTTTCACTAGTGAAATGCTACACATGCATCTAATGCTGTGATTTTCTCACACTTTTATAAATTATAAAAAGTATTTTACCTGTTGCTAGGCACTGAAGAGCTTGAACAAATTGGTGCCTTATCCAAAGGAGTTTTTCTGCAGACGAGTGTGTCAAAATTTGATGGACTAAAAGAAACAAACAAACAAACACTTTTAACATAGTGTAATTATTATCCAGATTGAGTCAGGCTCAACTGAGAAGACACAGTGTCCATCATCATTGCATCTGATCAGACAGGAAAATTATCTCCTCATTTATCTTCCTGCAAATTCTGTTTGATATTTAGTAAAATCCTAATCCTTTGAAGATCATGTCCATGTGTTAACCGAGTTACCAAAAAATCATGATTGTTTTTGTGAGACTTTGACAACCATGCTCAACAATAAAAAAAAGGTAAGTCTGCATATGAGCCAAGTGGCTCATCAGACTGGAGCTTATCCCGGTTTCAGTAGCATAAAGCAACCAGGAGTATTTCTACTCCCCCCTGGATGGGATGCTAGTCCATTGCAGGGTTACCCCCAGCATTAAATTCACTGGTACCCATTTATATACCTGGGTGAAGTGAGGCACTGTGAGAGCAAAGTGACCTCCCCAAGAACACAACACGATGTCCCCGGCCAGGGCTCGAACCTGGACCAGTTGCTCCGGAGTCAAGCGCACATAAGGCCATAACGCCTTCCACATGCTTAAAGATGAGTTTTACTTAATATGTATTTAAGTGAAGCTCATCTTCGAGCAATGTTGTCTGGCAAAAACAATAATTGTTAAATCATGACTCACTTGACTGGCCTTCTCCTGAGGAATCATGATTGGTGGTCCGAGAGTAAGTACGTCTATCATCTTTGTGTTTTGCCTCAAAGCCTTGATTCGAAAATTTGCAAAATGAGCCATGTTCTCGTAGCAACATTGCACTGTGTTCCACAGTGAGGTAAGAATAGTCTCCCATTCCAAGCGTCACTCCAAACAGGTGACGTAGAAGCAAACCCCACAACTTGCACTACATGACAAAAAAATATCCATTTATAATGGGGGCAAAAAAGAATAACATCCTTTATGTTGAAAACAACTTACAATTCACTACCAGAATTAATGGCTATATACTGAATGACACTGGATGATTAAGAAGTCATCATGTAAAAAACAATTAAAGTATTAACAATTACATGGAGATGTGCAAATGCAATCTAACAAAAACCATATTTATTGCTACTATGTAATAATAATATTAATAATACCTTAACATCATGTATGTCTATTTGCTCCATTTCATCCTTCTCAAACACTTTGCTTCGAATAACAAGACTTAAGTCATTCCAGTCTAGAAACACCTTGAAAATGTAAATAAAAGTTATATAAAAAAACAACTTGACACAGGAAAAGCACCAAGACATCAAAAACCAGATGATTGTGTAACTATATTTTAAAAATGACTAATTTCAATGGAGATCACAATGGAAGACTGCCAATAATATTATAGTTAGATTAACATTGTGATCACAACCCTTAGTTCAATTATTATTACCGGTAAGCTCAGAAAGTCTTAATTTTGCATAGCTCATTTGAGGACAACAACTATACACAAATTATACTTGACCACTTATAATCAACTATGTTCCAACATTTATGATAAATAATGTCTTGAGGACAGAGCTTCTTAACAAGACCTATTAGGCTAAATGTCTCTCTGAATTAGAATCACTCGGAGGAGAGTCAGATGAAAACTGAGGGCAACAAAGTAAGCCAGTCAGCTAACCTACAAAGACAACTGAACAACTAAACACATCTACATTTGTACCAACCTGTTTAAAATGATCCAACTGTAATTGTGCTGCCAGTCCTGCCATACAATTCTCGGTTGCATCTTTTTGCTTTGGGGCATTCAGTTTCTTTTTCTTTCTGGGAGGCTTCACACAAGATACACTCTGCTCACTTTGTAGAAACCTTTGTTCAATTTCAACCTGCCTTTTAGCTACTTTGTCATAGGATTCTTTTAAGAACTTCTTGAGATCTAAAAACATTAAAAACAAAGCTCAGGGTACATGTGCAACCAGAATACCAGTTGAGAGAACAATTTGTGAATTCAAATAAACTCTGGACAAATGAAGAGTTTACATTAGCTATATCATTAATGCAATTTATTTTAAATGTCGACCAATAATAATTTCTCCACCAAACAAACAAGGCATTAGTCTCAAGTTTGTTTATAACATCTGAAACAACTGACAAAGCATTTAGTCCAAGAAAAACAGTGAGAAGTTCAACTAACTTTTTTTCAGAGTTAATTCCATTAAATTGTGTGTTTGTGTTTTTTTTTAACATCATTCCCCTTTTTTTCAGCTATCAAAAAAACCCCTAGTACATTAGAATGCTCAATATAACATGCAATAAATACTTTTCACTGTGCACTACCTAACCTTTTGCCTCTTTCAGGGAAACACTCTCCTGTCTTGACCCAAAGTCTCTTGTAAATGTGCCACTGTCTAAAATTGTCTTTAGATACTAGAGGGATTTGTTCAAGACAAGAAATATTAGCATATAGACAGAAAAAAGTATGGCAGATATTAAATAGCTTGCAAAGGAAGTATTCATGATACCTTCATTGATCATTGATAAGCTAATCTCAAACACCGGTGTAAAAAAGCTAATTAATGCTATCTTTGTGGACCTCAATGTATAAAAAATGTTAATCACTTTGAGAAACAAATAAATTAATATAATTATTATTTAGCACACTATGGGAGTTCATTTGAAACAGTGTACAAATTTACTTGTACCAGACAACTGGGCAGCACTTCTTTTGAGCCCTGTATTTCCCCTACATTATGACATATAGCCTGAATGCATGCTAGCTAGTGTTTATTTTCTACAGGGATTAAAATTGGTTTTCTGACCCATCCGTTAATTTTTCAACTTATGATCTGTTTCCCTTTTTATACTTAGAAAATATATTGATTTTCAATGACTTTCAATGACCTTCACTTCAATTTCATGAACTTTGGGCCTGGAAAATGTAACAATAGAATTTCATGACTTTCCAGGTTTGCCATGCCCCTATGAACCTTGTTAGTGGAGTTATCCATTTTGGCAGCAATAGCAAAAAAAAATTCAGATAGCTTACCCGTTGGACTTCCTCATAATGAGTTACAAACCCTAGGACAACCTGTCTACAACTCTCAGGAATTTCTTCATAGTGCTGCTGGATTTTGGCCAAAGGCAAAGATTGTTCCACGATGTTGTCACAATTAGCCAGAACTGCTCTTTCTGTAGGGCCTATGAATTTACAAATATTATGATTAACCTATAATGTGAGGTGACTGCTAATTTAAGGACTCTTGAGTTTATATTCAAATTATAAGAACTGAAGGTCATATGCCAAAAATCGGGCACTTTTGACAAAAAAAATTTGACCTAGATAGTCACTTATACGAGCTTTCCGCTAGTCTTCAATTATCTTGCAGACAGCACCTTCAAAGCAGCTTTAAACTAGGAATTATATTTGTTAACAAACTATGTTCAAAGCATGCAGCTGAATGCAAGTGGAAAACATCTTCTAAGCTTAATTTTTTTCTGTTTTTCTGAGAAGAGAATAAAGATGGTGAATGTTTCTGGAGAGCATGATGTCTGTAATTCCATAATTATCCTTTTCAAGGAAATAACCAGACACCAGATACAGATATTGAACTTTATGCTTCACCTTTATTTAGTTCCTAATATCCACTTGTTTAATTCAAGCTTGGAACAATTTCAAACTATTCACTAACCAGACATAGAGCTGACATGAATGTTACTCTTGATCACTGCAGTCTGTTGGCCAGTGCGCAATTTCACCTGAATGCGTTCATAACACGGAGTGTTTTCAGGGCCATACATTGCCAGAGCTTCATTGCACGTCTTAAGGGTTCCAATGCGATAGGCAAGTAGGCCCAAAGAGCCTAGTAGTTGCTCAGTGTTTCGCACCTCCTGATGAAGGGAGCAGAGCTGTATATTGGACAACTCTTCATCGAGCAAAAACTCCAGATCATCCCTTAGTCCAGTCCATCTACAAAGTATATTTAATAATAATACACCTGATCAACACTACTTAAGGCATTTCTAGAGGTTTACAATTTTAAAGTTGTCTGAAAATCAAAAGAAAGTTTGGATGGCTAATACAATTAGAGTGTGTTTTGTTTACTCAAAAATATGGAGCAACTGCCACGTGTTCAGTGCGAAGAAAGGACAAAATCATCCATCTCCCGATGACGAGACAGGTTTCTTTTACAGGTCACATTCCACAGGTCACAGTCACAGGTCTCTAGAATTGTGCACCCAAACAAAATATGTTTTTACTGAAGTTATACTTTAGGGCTAGCCTCGTTCTATTAGCACTGTTTAGATTGTTTTTATGCTGTTTTCGGGCAAATATTGAGTGACCTGTAGTTGTGACCTGTGGAATGTGACCTGCAAAAATACCTGCCGCCGATGACGTACTTTTATTCCACTGAACTGTTTACTAGTCTGTTTATTGAACAATAATCACATCTTTCTATTTTTAAACAATCTGACTTACTTTCCAATATTGGCTTTTGACTGCAGACAGGTAAGACAAGCTGCATCAAACCTGCCAGGCAAATGTTCTTTGCAAGCCTGCAGATCAAAAAGGCGAATAAAGTTTGTTACAAATAAAGCAATCTATTTTTTTTTTTGGGGGGGGGGGGTTACATACACTTATGTAGA
This sequence comes from Micromussa lordhowensis, assembly GCA_964020085.1. Lineage (NCBI taxonomy): Eukaryota > Metazoa > Cnidaria > Anthozoa > Scleractinia > Lobophylliidae > Micromussa > Micromussa lordhowensis. The sequence continues at coordinate 16,236,810 of OZ026600.1, forward strand.
TCTATATGATGGAGATTTTTATGCTAGCAAAAAATCATGATTATAATTCCTATTTGTGGACTCAGCATAGGGGAAAGGAGTTAGTTTGAATGATTGGGGGCTTCATAAACTATAGGGTAAAATTAATGTCTTGTAACAGTTTTGCAATGGGAGCAAACAGTTGCTAGATTCAATAAAAACAGGGATTTGACTCAGAAACTAATAATAATTACAAAATATAATTTTGAGAACTGTTTACTGTAATCCAACAACAACACTATTTATACCAAGAAAGCGATTCTTACTTACCCTCAAGGCTGTGCAAAACACACAGAATCCAACCTCAAACCCTTTGCCTCCCAGCGGCTCCCAATGATCATCATCTCCGTCATCCTGATCTTCCAATATCCTCCGTATAAGTAATAACAGAGACTTGTAATCCAGTGTCACTAAAATAAACATAAATTTGAGGTCAGCAAATATAGCACAATCATGCCATTTATTGAAAAAAAAAAAAACTATCAAATAAGGATGTAACTGTCAAAAATAAACTAATTTCTTCAATGCATATTTACAGCAAATCCTAGTTGCCCTTCACCCTTAGATAAAAGGCAAGCTTTCCATAAACATATACATCCATAGACAGTTCAGTGCAGTTCATAACAAAAGAAGGAAGGTTCAATTTAAATTAATTCAAAAATCAACAACACCTTGGAAAGGCCACACAATTACAATTTGCAAATACACCGTCCATTAGACTCTTGAGTGCTGATGACAAGAAATTATACTGATCATTTTTCAGGTCTCTGCTGTCGCCTACTCATTTATTTTTTTGCAACATCAACTCAACTCCCCCCCCCCCCCCAAAAAAAAAAAGAAAAAAAAACTACCAACAAACTTGATCTTGTAACATGTGCCATCTACAGATAAACCTCTTTCTTTAATGATGTTTTTTTCATGATTCAACCGTCTGATAAGCATGACAACTTCACGCCGCTTTAAGTGTGTACCCCAAATTTTGGGGTCGTTGAGCATTCATATATTCACGCTATTGTTCTTACTCATCACTTATTCATAACGATGTTCTGCCGACAACACATCATGTTTCCGAAGAGCGCAAGCTCTTTGATGTAGGTGAGATATTTTTCTTTTATTAACAGAGAAGAAATAAAACCCTAGGGACTAAGATAATGTCTGCTTGGTTGATTTTAATAGAAATGCGTGACACAGCTGGTGCCACCATTCTTGTCAATTTCAAACTTCAACCAGACATTTTTGTTGACAAATTTTTTTGTCAATTACCACAGAACGAGCGAAATTTTGCTTACAAGAATCGTGTTCGAGTGAACAATTTCTTGAAGGTCGTAAACAGCCCTGGAACTTTTTGAAGTATCAAGTCGAAAACTCTACATAATCGCCCTTTTAACTTTTCTTGAGTCAATATTTCGATCAAGAGAGGGAGGGTTTCTTTTTACAAAGTAAACACGGGAGCGCAAGCAAATGGAATTTATGACCGCGGAGTGCAAAGCTTGTTACGTGTGGCAATGCGACCGCTGGCGTTAAACACTGTTATTTGTTGCTCTTTTTTTTACCTTGTTTCATTTCTGGTTGCCTTTGCTTTAACATTCTTTGCGTAAAATCTTTTCGACTGATGAAAGAAGGCAAGCAAATAATCGGGAAGCCCACGTGCAGCGAGCGTGATGAGCCTCAATTTACTGTTTATCGTAAAATGAAAACTAACAAGTCACACGCCGTGATTGTCGGAATTTCCACTTACGCGCGGGGCTAAACGTGGCTGCATGGAGGAAAATTATAAAACTCGCTGAGTTTGAAAAAAAATACAAATCAAGGATTTTTAATTGAACTTTCTTTATTGAGCAAAGAAAGAAAAAGTCATCAACTACATAAGCTTATTCTGGGAGGAACAGATAACATGAAACACGACACTGCTCTGAATAAAACTTGCCGGCAGCTTTGAATCGAACACTCGATCGGCTTCAAAACGGAAAGAATCCTCAATTAAATCTCTCCTTAGAGCTCCTCAAAGAGGTTTAATTAAAAAGTTGTGCTCAAAGGAAAAGTTCAAATCTATTAAGTGAGCCGGGCATTCTGATTCACCACGCATCGGAACGTGTTCACGCATTAATTAACTATGGCCGCCGCTCCACAAAAAAATTCTAATTTTGGCGTTCCGTGACCAAAACTACTCGTTCAAGATCTCTTTTTAAAGCTCTCGATATGATCTGTATTAAAAAATACACAAGCGTAAGCTTACAACATTTGAAAATACGTTGCGAAGAAGCCAAATCTATAGAGTGTCTGCGGTGTTTCCTTCATCATGTAATCATTCACACGTCGCGAACAAAAGGATACGTTCACAAGTCAGTTCGCCCATGGTCCCTTAATTGCAGTATTGTTTCAGTCTTTTGAAGTCTCTTTGAGGTCTCCCTCCAAAATATCTCACCTTTTCCAAACCGAATAAAACCGAAATTATTCGAGACGCTTTCGGACACTACCGAATACAACGCCCAAAGGAATAAAGTGAGCCTTCAAGGTACAACATCCAGCGGTATAAGCCATTTCAGAAAGACACATTTAAAGCGGCGTGAAGTTGTAATGGCTTTGGAATTTCTTCCCTGGAGAAATACGTGTATGATCATTAAATAGTAATATAACAAGCAACTTTAAGATGGTCCCCCTAATCCTCTTGCATTTAATGATCGCTTTAAAATGTTACCTGTTCTCTTTGCAGTTTCCAATTGCTAATGGATAAACTTAATCAGAACTTTCTGGACATGAGTGATTGAAATTCACTGCAACTACTCCCACAGAGACTTGATCTTTACCTGTTAAGTTAATCAAAAGACTGAGTCATTGACAACACCTACATAACAGAAACTGTTGTGATGAGTGAATAAAGATGGTGAATTTTAAGCTCAGAAACTGTTGTATTACAAACTTTAAGTTAGTTAAAGAAGTCACAGCAACAAGGAATTCAGAAAATAATGAAATATCTAATTAGTGTTGATCATTAACACACATGTATTTGCTGCCTTAGGTTTTAAATATTATCCTAATTATTCTATATTTCACCAATTTCAATTGCTTATGATTATTTTGTACACTAAATAGCATGATCTTGAAATTAAACTGGCCAAAAAAAGATTGCAGCATGAACAATTTTGTTAACTAAGAACACAGTACTACACGCAGTAGACAGTTCATTGATTTAGTAGATGTGATCATCAAAATTATGATGCATAAGCAATTATCAGTAATAACACATAACACCATCTACACCAATAATCAAAAGAACAACAAAGCAGAAAACAACTAATTAAAAGCAACCCTAGTAGCGGTCTTAACAGCACCAATAGACTAAATATAGCATTTTATTTTACCTGCAAAAGGCCTCCCATCCAACTTGAGGTTAAAAATCATAGAGGGCTTTGCTGAATTATGCAGTCTAGCTTCTTTGATTGCCCAAATTAGTGTAGGAGCTAGACCAACAGAATATCCTGTGATTCCACATTGAGGATCAAGAGGCTCTATATTCATAACAGACCTCACTGTTGAAAATATAACTGACTTGCATGCTTTGATCATGTTCTTTGTTAGGAGACACTGTAGATCACCATCTTTCTTTTGTTAAAAAGAACAGTATGACAATTAGCACCCTTAAGTACGTTTGTGTGACTTAAGAACCAAAAATCCAAAAATAAGCATAGCCAGCCATTAAGAATAAAATGCAGTAAATGATTTTCCAATCATCATGTTTCACATGAAGATTTCATCTCCAATCATAAACAATATTTTATCATTGGATGAGGTTTTTGTGAAATCCAGAATAATCGAGGTTGAGGTACGTGTGAGGGAACTCATCAGCAGAAGCCAGAGGCTTCATTATTTTCTATATTCCGTATAATACATTGAATGGAAAACAAATGGAAGTCCTGTTTCTACTTCTTCATTGACAACAAGTAACACAAAGTGTGCACTCTTGACATGATTACTCTTAGAAATCATGTATTGCA
>OZ026600.1:16248322-16330822 GCA_964020085.1 Micromussa lordhowensis
ACTTCATCAGTAGTAAACAACTGATAGAGTAAGACTTTCAATCCCTCAAGGGGTTTTGTTGTATTTTTTATCATAGCAAGATGGGTCGTCTGCAAGAAATAAAAATAAAATCCATACTAAGTTACTGTAGTGATCCCTTTTGTTTACTGATTGTATGACACAGTCATTTCAATTAACACTGCTGGATCAAAGCTCTAAGCCAGACGATATTGAAAGGTTTTATTGGTGGTAGGCTGTCCTGCAGTTTAATAAGAATGAGATGTAAAAGGTTACCAATGTGATTTTGTACATTGTCTTTTCCTCTCTTCAGACCACCCATGTTATGTTGAACCAAGCTATTTTAGCCTTATTGAATTCTAGAATATTTTTCCAAACTCAAGCCTATGTGCATGACTTTGTAGCAGAACAAGTGAGAGAGTAGGTTCTGGGTATTTTCTGAAAAAATTTTATATTAGTTTAAAAGGAATCTACTAGTTTGTATTTTTTGAATGATTATGTAAGCTGCAAGTCCAAAGTTAGTGGACTTTCAAAGTTACCTCAGGCTCTTCAGTATTCAAGGCTCCTGCAGCTTGAGGACTGGAATTATTTGAGCTTCCCTAAAGAAATGAAGAGTAAAATAATAATTCACACACTGTTAAACTGCTTTTCAACGTATTGTGAGAATAAAGGTTCATTTCATTTTTGTGTAGACTCAAAAGACAAAGCTCCATGACCAAATAAAAAAAGCTCCACTCAAATAGCAATAATGCCCATCCAAAATGCAAATGCTTATTATAACAGGGCTGAGAAAAGAAAAACAATGAATATTTTGGGATCACAAACTTTGTTTACCTTGGGGTCCTTTTTCTTAGTGAGGTTTGTTATAGAAAGCCATTGTAAAACCAACAGTCAAAAAGTGACTTGTCTAATGGAAAAATCCACAACTACTAGACCAGTAGTTGTATATTTTCCCATAGATAAGCCACTTTCTCTGTTAATTTTTCAATAGTTTTAGACAAGTTATTTCTTAGCCCTGTGGGTATAAGTGGCGATGTTAAGATATAAAATTCTCCCTGCTTGTTAGGATTAACCCAGCATGATGTTATTGTTTAGTGTGCAATCTTTCTTTCTTTACCTTCAACTCCCTCGCAGTCTTTTTCAGGTGTTTGACTTCTGCTCGAAGGCCCTCCACGTCTGCCTTAAGCTCCTCAAACTGTTGGGTGAAGTGTGAAGTGAACGAGTCCCATTCACGACGTACTTCAGTGGATGAAGTTGTCGTGTCAAGATCTTCTATATTTAAATCCTCCTCCAGCAGTGATGTGAAGCTGGTGCTGTTCATTTGGTGATGGTGTGAAAGAGGTGTATTTGTGTAAGGGGTTTGTGACAGGGGAGGCATGTTAAATGGTGGTGGCGTGTTGAATGTGCTTTGTATGGGTGTTGTAGGTTGTGTGTTTAATGGTGTGATGCCATGGCAGTAAGCAGTGGGTGTTGCTGTAGATTTGTAAGTTGATGGCAAAGTTTGCGATGGAGTATAAGTGCGAGGGTTAATGGCATGAGTGTGTGTCATGGGAGATGGTTTGTGTACGGATAGGGGTGGTTGTGATGGTGTGACTGTGTGAGAAATGGATGTGATAGTGTGTGTGGCATGAACAAGTGATTGTGACAGCGATTGTGCTGATGCGTTATCACTGCTATCAACAAGAATGATATCTGGTTCTGCATTTCTTCTCTCCAGTATGTTTTTAACTCTGTCTTGTTGTACAGACTTTTGCAACTAGGAAAAGAAAAGGTCAACTTTTTTACTTACTTTATATGAACCATTGCAAAGATTACTTTGAATTGTAAGCAGAGAGGGTCACAAATTGGAATTGATGAAGAATTTGGAAGAGGTGTAAAATACTGGTGCCACTAAAATTGCCTATCAAAAGGTTATCTTTTAGGAACTCTTACTGTAACTACATACACCATATAATTTACAACCAATTACCTTCTTTCTTTGGAGCTCGTTTTCCCTTTCTTCATCAGTTTCTGCAAAACAAAACACTGTCAAAGACAGAAGGTACAGAATTTCATACTAATTTAATGCTACCCTTTTTAAAATTGATCCAAGGCAATATTTAATGCAGATTCAGTGAAATACATGTGGTGTGGACTGCGTTATTACTTAACTAACCCTTCGCTTTCTTGTCCATTGTTTTTTTCTTTTTTGAGGGGGGTTGCTTATCAGCTGTAAAATAAATTGCATCAGATATGAAATGGCAGAACTTCACAAAGGTCACAAATTGTGAGGTCTTACTTGCAAAAAAAACCAAAAGCATGGAGTAAGAAAACTATTTAAACCAAGATGTTACGCAGGAAGTAAAAATCTTCAGAACAAATCAATTAACCCATTGACCCCCGCATCAAACTGTCCGCGACCCACCCCTAATTTCCAGGCGTTTTTTGGAATATTTCAGAGCAAGCGAAAGCAAAAAAATAAACCATATGCGCAGTAACCACAGAAACAAGGTCAGGTTTCAAGACTTCGTTTATTGAAAGTTCAATAACTGAACAGCCAAAATATTAAAAAATATCAACAGGAAGAACTTAACTTGATGTATTTAACTTGTAAGAAAACAAGAAATTATATTTTTTCCTTTGCCGCGCGACAAAACCCGAGAAAATTGAATACCCAAAAATGAGTTAATTTTTGACTTTTGAGGACAAAGCGAAACCGAATAAAACAGAATTTTCATTCTTTTACTGTAACGTATAACATTTAAGAAAACACCAGACCATTAAGGTGAAAAACACAAGTAAAAACCAATTTAAAAGAAGAAATTCAGAGAATTTTTTCGCCGCCCGACGAAATTATACAGTGCGGCCAAAGAAAGATGAAAGTTGTACATCAAAACCACGACAAAAACAAGCCAATTATCTTGAGATAAATCGTGTAAATTTAGTGCCCACCTAGTTCTTTCCTCAAAAGTTCTGTAGAAGCTGAACAAGGCTCAATAAAATATATTTCAGGGAAGCGAATACACAAGACAAACAAACCACGGCAGTCGCTGTAAATTAAATATGCAGAAATTCAGCGTGACAAAATACTGTTCACTTTTAAAACCTAAAATTCCGAAATAAAGGCGACCAAATGAAAGAAACATGACAGGGAGTTCAATAACAATAAATTTTCATTCAACATAAGGCAAAAAACTTATCTAAAAGCACAAAAATGTTCAAAATTTCACGGACGTGATTTACCGCATGACCGCATGTTCGAATTAATTATTCACGCTAAAGCGAAAGCGTGAGTTTTTCCCTACAAGTTTTGAAGTTATTTTATCGGCCGTGGCTTTGCCATTCGTGCTAAACGCTAAATTCGACTTAGAACTAATACTCTACATTACCATTTTTGTTTTCTTAAGTCCAGGCAGCTGCTTTAAATCTGCGATCTGTATTCAAAACTCACTTGAAAGCGCAACGATCGTCTTGTTTTCGCCGCGGTCGAAGGAAGGAAAAATTTTCCTCCAGAAAGGTTTGAAGACTCCATTCACCTTGGTCTTCCATTCTGAGACCACCAAAACATCGATTTATGTTTTTCCTTTTCATTTTAAATGCCAAAGAAGCAATTTCTCCGTTTTAGGAATGAAAACAAGACCCTGGAAGTTTGTAGATTTGTCGTGCAACGCGCCATGATTACCTGCGCTTTTCGAGCGCATGATTTTAAGACGAAAAACCATCTTTCTAGGACCCCTAAAGTCGTCTAAAAATATGCTCAGAAGGTCCATTCTCATTGGTTTATTTGTCCTTAACAACAATAGAACAATAGGAGGACCAAAATATCTTCAGGGAGGGTAGGAGGGGCAATTGTCCTGGCATGCCTTTTTACGGCCGGTTACGGCCGGCACGGGAAATTGGGGGTGGGTTTTCGCACGGCCGGTTACGGCCGGCACGGGAGACAATGGGTTAATCAGTAGAAAAAGTGATACTAATACTGGAAATATTTCGGGGAAACTTACCTCTAACATCTCTTCTATCATCTGTTGGAACTTTGTTCCCCTGTTCCTCTTCCTCTTCACTAGCATCTAAGTGTAGAAGTAAAGATTTGACATGAATGTTTAAGGTCAAGTTTAAACAAACCGATTATCTATTCTTTTTTTAGTTACGGTATATGTATTGTGTAGGTTGATTTTGTGAATATAATTTTTCCCTATATTATTAAGCAGATCACACACTGTTGAATGGGCTAAATAAAGTATTATTACTGAATAAAACTTAATGTTTTGACAATGATAAACCTTTTACATTCAACATTTGTTATGATTTACCTTCTTGCGCCCCTTCATTTTCCCTCACTTTTTTGGACGGTTTTCGTTGTCTTTTGCCTGTGGTGTCTGTAAGGATAACATGGCAGTTTTTATTATCACTCCAGAAGTATGTTGCATTATTTTTCTAATAATGCACAAAAATAGCCTTGTGAACAATTCAGGTATAACTTTACCTTTGGCATTAGTGTCATTAGTTTGAGTAGTTGTCTTCACCAAGCTTGCCTCGTACTCAAGTGCCTTTACCTTCGTTCCTAATAAGAATAAGAACTTAAGTTGCATACTTGTACTAGGTGTAGCATGGACAGTCTTCTCTCAGATTCGAATCAAATTAGATGACGACCTTTGAACGAATGCGAGTCGTTTCGATCGAAGGTTGTTTCGATCGAAGACAAAAGTCAGTTCGATCGAAGAGTAAATGATGATAAAAACTACAGTTTTTCAAGTGTATAAATAAAAATAATTAAGTTTCTTGCGTTGGGGATTGATTGTGCGATGTAATATGCGAGACGCGGAACTTTGGCAGTGGTTTTCAGTTGATGATCTCTTTTGTTGTCGGCGTTCGTGATCGGATGCTCGATGCTCAATGAGCTCTTTGCTGGTGACTTTAACTTTATTTCTAACGGAAACGTACACCGAAAGAATCCTTGAAACCCGGGGTTTAAGAGTTTAAAATTTCTCTTGCTTGTGACGTGCAGAGTAAAATCGCTACGAGTCTTAATCGACACCGTCATTTCACCCAGAAGTAGAAGTAACGAACTAAAAGGAATTTAACTTTTCACTTGTCCATAGAATTTGAAAAGAAAACTAAAGTTAACTCGCAAAGGTGTAAGCTAGCCCAGAACGAAGGTTGTGAAATGCCGTGAAAACAACGATTTGTTCTGAGCCCATGTTGAAACGAACAAGTTGTCACTTTCACTGATAACCGAGCGAAAAGAGATTAAACGCAATCTTCGATCGAACTGACTCTTGTCTTCGATCGAATCGACTTTTATCGATCGAAACGACCTTCGATCGAAACGACCGGATTTCCTTTGAACCTCCCGCCATTTGGCATTTTTGTTCTGGGACGTTTAGGAATGTGGTCGATAATTTGCAACGATCCTGGCATAAACGTGAACTAATTTCACTCTAATATATTGGCCTTATAGGGGAAGTTTTTTGCCAGAAAATCGAGCGAACGTACAACCGAAGATCCGAGCTAATCCAAAAGATTCAAAGTGAGGAGTTAACAGCGAATCCAAACGAAATCGATTGCATACAAAAACAAGGCATTATGCTTTTGTCCACTCAATGTTTTGAATTTCAGTGGTGTCACAATATCTATCCCAGTTTAGAGTAAGGAAAGAGTTAATTGGTATTTCAATACTCACCGAATACTTTCAGAATATCCGCCTTATGCAGGGTAAGCCTTCCCTTACTCGTACCCGTCGATATATCAACCGTAATGCCTTCTTTTAGTTCGACGTCCTCGCCAACAACTTTCTTTTCATTGACCACACTCACGCTGTTCTCGTTCAGCCACTGAACAACAATGAAAACCATTGTAACAAATTGAAAAGCGAAGTAAAAATAAATTCCACGCACAAGCAATCAACCGAGAAGTTCAAAAAGTGCGCCAAGAGAGAATATCACTTGAGCGTTTCTTCGAGAGCACGAGTATTGTCACGTGAAAGGATGGACCTTGTGATTGGCTCAGCACAGAGAATCCGCTGGATTACCCGAGTGCAGTGTGTAACTTAGCACCGCCATTACTGTCGTCGCGAAAAAGTAGTGTTGTGACATGGATTCAATGTCCGCTGGAAATGATGAGGTTAATCTGCTTTATCAGACCATTAACCATGAGAATGAAACATACTTTAGATGCTCTATTTGTTGCCGATCGTTGTCGAGGAAACAAAGAATCGAAAGTCACTTGAGTTCTGTCCACGGCAAAGGTAAATACTGTTCAACATTCATGCAGATGAACGTGTTGTGCTCCTGAATATCACTTTACAAAGTTTTAAATATTATTCTTGTTCTATAATAGTGGAATACAGCAAAAGAAAGTACAAGAAATACATCGATGATCCCAGTATTGCAGTTCCAAAGTCGACCCGGTATGACCATTTTAAAAGTTCAACTTGGCCTTCGCAGTCGACCTTGAGTTTGTCGATGAATACCTTGTCGATCCCTCAGTCTAGCTTCTTTTATACAAAAAAAGAGGTCGATCAATCGACATTACTTAGCCATGATAAAACATTGCTGCATGAGATAGAGACAACAACCAATGAATTTGCCGAGTCCCAAACCAGCTTGGAGGACGTTCAGAGTATTGTTGACAACGAAGCGGAAATGCAGCCATCTGATGAAACGGCTACGTGTGCTTCACGAGACTCAGAAAGCGATTGTAGCGATTCGACTGAGAGCGACTTCGATTCACAAGCATTTGACTCTTTCTTGGAATCTGGAGATTCTGACAGTGATATCAATGACCAAGAGTCTGTTGATTTGTCTGACGATGAAGGGCCAAATGACAGTACCTTGCAAAAATCATTTTCAGCTCAGGAGGAAGCATGCATGGCGATACTTTCGTTAATTGCAAGACACAGCATCACAACAGAGGCTGCGAAAGATGTCATTGATTTGTTGAAACTGCTTTGCCCAGGGAATGAATCATTGCAATCTCTAAGTTATGCAAATGTGCATCAAGTGTGTGGAAATTGTTCTGTTTTCTTTTATGACATTTGTGAGAAGTGTCTTGGACTGTTTCCAGCAAATGTGGAAGATCAAGTGATGTGTTCTACGCCAGGCTGTGATGGGTAATGTACTTATCAGAACGTTATGGATAGTGCACAATTTATGAATCTGTAAACATTTGTCTCTCAAACTTTTCTCCTTGCATCATTGTTTCTCCAGATATTAACTTAATTAAACATCTGAGTTAATGAAATACAGTTTATTTTTCCTTCACCGTGGACAAGGTGAGTGGTGGTGTAGTGATGCATTGAAGTCGGTATTGAGCAGACTGGGTATTTGCAGATTTAACTGGAGAGGAGTGGGGAGAGGGGGTCTTGCAATTAAGGACTAGCATCCTTTTGAGAGGAAGGAGATAAATTCTCAATGGACTAATGCAACGATAAACAAGATGGTCTGGTCTGATCAGCTATGTTACTTTCCTTGATGACAGGCTTTAACTTTGTCACCTTCTAGTACCTTACAGCTCTACCTTAATCTGTATAAGTTACCTAATATAAACCATCAAGAATGATATGGTAATCTTTCCTATTCAATAATGTTTTATTTTGCAGCCTAAGATACAAGGGTAGTATTCATCAGCAAGGGAAGAAACTACACAAAAATAGTTTTGTAACTGTGGACATATTCAATCAACTGAGGTCTTTGTTGGAACGTGAGTTTAACTTCAACACTATTTTCACTCTCATGGGAAATATGACCTTTTTTGTTATAAAACATTAAGGACCCAAAGACCACATACAATACACCATTTGAAAGGCATTGATTGTGGTATGTCATAAATCATATTAATAGAGGTAGAGGAGGTCACTGTTCCAATTTAAAACCATCCAAAATGAGAAGAAGAAAATGTTGAAAAAGATCTTACTCCATATATATATATATATATATATATATATATTGGGTATACCCTTGGCATAATTTGCATTTGTGGCGTGTTGTCAGGCATAAACTTGACCTTCAAATTAAAAGAGGAAAAAGATGCAAAAGTTGTAGGGGGTGGTTAAGCAGGTCTCATGTAAGAGGGGGTATGATTTGATGCATGTAATGGCATCAATGTCATATGGAACTCTTGGGAGTTTGGGTTCACAATGAACACAATGCCTGAGTGGGCCGTAAAAGAAAACTTACAGCCATTTATTTTTATGACATTGCCACTCTTAGATCATAATGATTGGTGTCATAATTATTATTGTGCAAAGAGGTTACTGTTTGACCAGTAATTAAACATGAATAAACTCTGTTTACAGAAAGCAATAATTAATTGTTTTACATCTTTAATTTTCTTTGCATATGAAGGAAAAGGAGTCTGGCAAACCATTCAGGCAAGAATCAATCAACGTGGAAAATCAGTCATCACAGACATAATTGATGGGAAATTTTATATAAGATTATGTGAACCTGGACAGTTCCTGAATAACAAATCCAACATAAGTTTCATCTTCAACACGGATGGGGCACCTTTATACTCCTCCTCAAGTATATCTCTCTGGCCTGTGTTTTTGGCAATTAATGAGCTTCCATCTCCAGACAGGTATAACATAGTTTAATTAATTTCATTCTATCATGTCAATGTCAATGTTAAATCACTTTCCATTTACCTAAAACTATACATGACTAGAGACCTACAATAATAATTATTATTGCAGATCTCTAGTCACGTATAGTCTTAGGTGAATGGATTCATACAACGTGTAACGACAATTAGTGTTGTTACGTTCTCACTTGTTACACATTGTGTGAATCAGAACAGTAACTTTTCTATGTTCTTAAATCTTTTTCTGATTTAAATTTTTTATTAGGTTTTCAAAGACAAATATGATGCTTTGGGGGATCTGGCAAGGAAAAGGAAAGCCACCATTCAATGCTTTCTTTGAGCCATTCACCACTCAAATGAACACACTGTACAAAGAAGGTGGGTGACAGGTGTTGGATCCATACATTTTACCATATGTAGCATTAAAAGGTACCGGTATTCAAAATATCAATTTTATATAGTATAACTGCTAATGTAATGATTAATTTTTGTTAATTTTGCAATTTCCACTAAATTTCCAATGGATCATCCTTGGTATGTTTTTGTCACTTTTTTATTTAAGGATTAACCATTGAATTGCCAGAAGTATCGCAAACGATAGTTGTGAAAGCTGCTGTATTGCTTGGCTCAACTGATTTGCAAGGGAAGGCATATCTTTTATATATGACTCAACATAATGGTGAAAGCGGTTGTCTCACATGTGAAGAGAGTGGATTTGTAGCCGCTCAAGGCAAAGGGCATACCAGATGCTACCCATACAGGTCTCCAACTGAAAGGGCTCCTAAAAGAAATACAGAAACATTTCTGGCAAATGCTGTGGAAGCAAATCAGACAGGAAAGAAGGTGAAGTTAGACAAATTGGTTATCAAATAATTTATCCACAATCCACTTTTAATAAAGTTTCTGCTAAATGCTCAATGCTGAATATCTGTTTTAGTTTTGCTCATAGTTTGAATGTTGGATGTTCATATATTGAGTAGGTTTTATGGTTGCCTGACAGCACCAGCATCCTTTTTAACACCTTCTTAATCTGATCATTGCTTACATTGACAAAGTATAACTTCGTTAGGTTGCTGGATTGTTTGATGTAACTTGCCTGGCCTTTATGCCTTGGTTTGATGTTGTTCTGGGGATGGTCCCTGACTACATGCATGGATGTTTGTTGGGCATAACCAAGACGCTTCTCTACAAATGGTTTTCTTCAACAAACCATAAGAAGGAATTTTTCATTGGTGGCCAGGTATGATTTCATTATCCAAACTGAAAATTTGCTCCGAGCTTAACAATAAAATTTAAAGTCTGGTTACATATTATGTGCATGTACCCCACAAGTTAAATCTTCAGCTTTATAATTATCACACAGTCATCAGTTTTATAACTGTTTAACGCCTGCGTCGCATGTGGAGGTTGGGTGCCCAGGAACTTGGGGCCTGGAGCTGCCGACCCCAACCCAGGTAGCAAGAGCACCCCAAAAGCCTGCCCTACCCGCAACCAGCCACCAGCCCCGCCAGCCATACCTAGCCCCATCCCAAGCACCCGTCACACAGAGCCAGAAGCTCCGTGGAAATAATGATAACAGTAGTAATCAATAATAATATTAACAACAATAGCAACAATAATAAGGTAATAAAAACAAAAGGGAGAGGAGGGTGGGAGAAAACCCTAAAACACTCCGAAAACTGATCAGGTCTCCCCAAACACCAAGCACAGTAAAACTACGACCACATGTAATGGCACACACATCAAATAGCAACAACAACCGCTGACCTCGCACCAGGCCCCCTACAGCAACACAAACCCTGACGACCGGAAACGTCACCACACGCCACTAACAATGCTAACAAATGCCAATGCCACACTAACTACCACGTAACGTGCTCCTAGTCGTTAACTAAGTTAAATAAGTATATTTAACATCATTTTATTCTTGCTTCTGATAACACTTGTGTCATCCTCGTTCCACATTATTGGTGACCCCTTAAGAGGATTACTTTTCAGCAAGAACATTTCATAATTTATCACAGAGGAATTCAGTACTTCGTTTTAATGCACATAGTCTACTCTTTTATGCACATGTAGATCAAAAAAATTAACAAACGCATTCTCCAAATGCGACCTCCGGATGTATTGGCCCGACTTCCAAGAGACCTGGAGAAACATTTCAAGAACTTTAAAGGCAAGTGACTGTATCACTAAAGATTGTCAATTATAGAGATTTCTGTCATTATTGTGTAGCAGCTTTAGCATCACAGTATTAACTTCTACTCAGTGTATTGTACAAGACAAAAAATCACATCACACACTTCAATATACACTGTTTTTTAATATGTATATTTCTCTTTCTCTCTTTAGCTTCCGAGTTGCAATCCTGGCTTCTTTATTATGCTTTGCCATGTTTGGTTGGTTATCTGCCTGATAAATACCTTGAACATTTCGCTCGCTTCTCCGAAGCAATTTATTTACTTCTTGGTAGTGAGATCACTCCAACCCAGCTGCATCGGGCAAGGGACCTATTGGACAGGTTCTACAAGGACTTTCAGGCCTTATACAGTATGACATGGTAGAATAAAATAACTAACTTAACTTACTCTACATGTAACATACTGCTTCTATTCACATGTGCAGTTATGCTGGATGACTAAGTGATACAGTTAAATTTCTCATAAGTAACATATCTTTTTTTTTAAGCTTTAAATGCATTTTTTATGCAATTGTTGCAGGGGATGGTAGTTGCGGTCTCAATGTGCACAATGCAGGTGCCCACCTGGCCGACTATGTTGAAGGTTGGGGGCCATTATGGGCTTGGTCGACATTCGGTTTTGAAGACATGAATGGGACACTAATGGATTTTTGTCATGGCACTGGCAATGTTTGTAGACAGGTAAGCAGCCATAAAAACCTTGTTAGAAAATGTCATAGGCTCGATTTCCGCCGCTAGGGGGAGGAGCGTGTGCTCCTCTCCCGAACAACGGCTGGTAATCGAGCCTAAAAATGCCATTGATATTGTTAATGACCAGGAGTACATGCACCATTAATAATGCTATTTTTAATTATACCTTCTCAACCAAAGGAGTCACTTATTACTACAAGCTCAAGTCAGTTTACCAATTTATATGAAAGTTATTTGACTTGGAGGTTGGACCAAACAATTTTCTTTATGTACTTCTTTCTTGCCTGAAGATACCTCTGTTTTCATTCCCTTATTATGGCTTTTCCAACAAACAAAGTCTTTGTTAATATCATGGATTTTTTTTTATATACTTGTACTTAGTATATTAGATGCCCAACGTAATAATGCAATTTTCAGTTTAAAAATAATTATTGCATAGGACAGAGTACCATCTATTGAAGTATTAGACACAACTGAAATATTAGGCACAAGTGACATTACTCATGGACACAACTTTGTTATGTTATTTCAGTTGATTTGGATGTTGCATGCCCAGAGCCGCCTCATCAGTGAAGTTGAGCTAATTCCAGATGGAGCAATCAAGGAGTTCATAAAAAGAATGCTGATCACAAAACGAGGGTATAGTAACATGACTGTTTTGTTAAATGATGACTGTAATAAAGTTGAAAGTGCAACGTAAAGGCTCTACCCAAGCCAGTGTAGTTTCGCTGTTTGGTACTCGACTCCTGTTTCCTATAATGTACTAGAAAGGGACTTTAGTATTGCTTTTCTCCCTCTGGATAGGATGCTTTTCCAGTACAGGCTATTTCCCCGCTTTGGACACTCAGGTTTCTCTGACAACTGTATATGCTAAATTGAGACAGGAAATGTAAAAGTGTCCTGGCTTCCTACAAACACAGAGAGACAATATGTACAGCATCTTTCCTAAGAACACAGCTTCTCTGACTGCGAAAATCTGAAGCACTGAGCATGACAAACATTAGGCCAACACATAGCTGAGATGAAGCTGAAAACTGACTTCAGAGAAAATTAATTTTCAGGATAAATTGACATAAATTGTTCCCAAGTGTACTTCAAGCCAGGGAAAAATGGCTTCAGTTACACACAAATTTATGAGTTATGGTACAACATGATTTACTTTATAGTATTATATGCTTAACAGGTTAAAGAACCTTAAGGAGGCTGAAGACTGTCGGGTTGCTGGTGGTGCAAAAAAGCTTACAGGATTACCTGTGCCTTTAATGGAGGAGATTTCACGTAGAATTGGACCTGGCAGCTTTAAAATCTCAAGGATTGTCAGGAATGGACAAGTGTTTTTCAGTAGGGAGTACACACGGATGGTAAAGAGAAATGCATCGGTTGTCTTACTATCGAATGGAAGAGTTGGAGAAATTGATTTCTTCATTTGGAATAAGATGTCAGGCCGAATACTTGCAGCATATAAAGAAATAGAGCCGAACCTCGAAAAACCATTCTTCTTTGACGATTCTGGTTGTCATGTGCTAAGAATGAAACCACAAAGGTGAGCTTAGATTAATTATCATGTGTTAACACCAACCTTAAATTTGTTTAAATTAAAAGTACTTGGAGCAACTTAATGAGTTTGAGATTGTTGAAAGCTACAGTTATGTTCATTTTTAACATTAGTTAATAAACATTTTAGTGCCACACTGAAGTGTTTTTTGACACCACCACATTACTGAATCTCTTCTACGTTAATGATACCTAAATACAGTTTTCTAATATTGTCATTTGTCTTTTTTTAAGCAACCAAGCTGTAATTCAACTGGCAGAAGTTACTGAACTTAGAGAGAAAGTGTTCTTTTTGGAAGGGAACAATGACCAACCATGCATTGTTCGCCTTCCAAACTTCAATGGAGTGTGTGGCTGAAATAGGAGAAGGACCTAAGAAACCTCTCTGACAGTGTAAAATTCAGTGTTTGGGTGGACATCTACATGTATATTCCATTTTTTATTTCAATCTATTATCAGGGGTTATCAAAGTATAAGAAGGTCTTCATAAATGAGTTTTCTTTAAAGTTAAAATAATATAATCAGAGTGCATATGTTGTAACTGCATTGAAATTGAAAGTCGAATATGGTTGATTTTTTTCCAAATGGCTTAAACCATTAAACTATTTTACAGACTTGTTCACATAGTTTTGAGTGTAGCTCTTATGTGAAAAAGTAATCAATGACAGTTAGCTTTGTTTTATTAAATATTAAATTCCCTTTGGTTAAATAGTTTGTTCTTATGAATAACTGAGGTTACGCACTAACAATAATAATAATTATTGTAAGGTTGAAGCTGGTGAAAGTACACCAATACTTGAAAATTTACTTAAGTACTTTTTTCTAGTCCATACTATATGCATTTGGGCTAATCTTTGTTGAACTTTTTCTCTGTCATTTACAATAAAATCCTGATTCTCAAAGATTCCTAAGAATTCCAAGTCTTGTTTTCTAGCTCAGCTATTTTCAACTTGACTGTTCTCAGAAATTCTCAAAAATTCCCAAAGTTTCCTAGAAATTCTCAGTAATTCTCACTCTCATCATTGCCATTCCCAGATATTCCAAAAAATTCCAAGCTAAAGCATTTGCTCTAATTTGCATGTCTTGGAATAATTTAGAATTCCTAGGAATTCCTAAGAATTCCTAGGAATTCCCAGTTCACTGGGAATTTGTTTCGCAAGGGAAGTTACAAATTTTTGAGTACTAAACCACCGAAACTAAAACGAAACGAAATAAAGGGAAAATTCCAGGACTTCCTGACTGGAAATCTGTAAATCGCTTTCCAAACCAAAATCTGCATTCAGAGTCAGACTCACTTGTACAAAAGAAGGACAGTGGCCATTCTATGAAATAGTTATAAAGCAATCTTACATCACTGTGGTTTTTGCGATTTTTTAATCAGCGGAACAATTGTCAAAAGGTTTGTTTGAATTTCGAGTTAAATCACGATAAAAGATGCAAGGATGCCGACAGAAAAACATTGCACATGAAATTCTAATTTACGCGGAGAAATTAGTAGATCAATATATTAGCAGTAGTCGGAGATTATGAGTGCGTTCGCTTCCACATGTAGGCAGCTGATTTGCTTTTCTTGTTGAGATATTTAGGTCAAACGGACAGAGTAGGGACTTATTATCAACAATTTACAGTCATTCCCGTAAAACCGTGAGCACCAGAAAAAATTTATAGAATGTTTATTGTTTCGTGACCAATCAGAAGCGAGATGAAACCGCAAAAGATAACCGCCAAACCGCAGCATGCATTTGTCACGACTTGATTCGAAACAACGGGCTGGCTTTCTCTTCCAACGAACTGGCTTTTCATCCACGACTAATCTTCAAAAACCAAACTACCGAATTTGGAATAGACCTAGAAGCGAAATTTTACAACGGTGCAAGTTTTCCTTCTCAGCTACAAGAGAATACGGATCGAAAATCACCAATCACAGCAAACTAGCATGACCCTTTGAACTGCTCGTGAAGAACACCGGTCAGCCCAGCTTCTGATTGGTTGTTTTTTTTTTTCTCAGACGCGCTGTCTGGCCTTGTCTGATTCTATCTACTCGATTCAATATCGCTTTCCCGTAAATTTCTCACTAAACATATTATTCGTATCTGTTCTTTGCACATAAATAAGCTGAAATACAAAAAGAACAATTTCAGTATTTGAAAACGGTAAAGTTGAAGATTTGTCGTGGAAGAAAAACCCAGCTTGTTGTTTCGAATCAAGTCGTGACTAATCCATGCTGCGGTTTGGCGGTTATATCTTGCTTCTGATTGGTCACGAAACAATAAACATTCCAGAAATTTTCTCTGGTGTTCACGGTTTTACGGGAATGACTGTAACAGGCAACAAAAATACTCCCTTCCTAAAAGCATTGAACCCAGCCTACGTAGCTGGCTGTTTTGCTGGGCAGCACGCAAGCTACAACAGCTAGTGGCGAAGCCGCCAAAGAAATGAGCGACCAATCTCCACGCGGAATCACAATCATTTCCTCGGCACACGCACGCGCTCCACAGCAGAAACATCAGCGACACAGATTACATTAAAGATATCAATATTGCTTTACCTGAGACGCTCCAGTCCTTTTTCTCTTTGCTGATTTCAAAAGTTTGTAGGTCCACAAGATTTGACAAAATATATATATTGTAGTGAATAAGCCGTAAGAAACTTTCAAAATACAATGGTTGTGAACGCCGATGGAGCCCGCCAACGCTCAGCCTGACCGCTATTGAAAATTTGATGACTAACTTGGTGCAACATGTATTACATACAATATTGATCTAATTATTTCATAGATTTTAGCGAGACAAACTTACCACATAAATTCTGGCGGTATAATTTTTTGGTCTTGTCAGTTATTCAGTTACTCCAGAAGCCTATCACCTAAAAGCGTTTAACTTCCCGGCATGTACTAAAACCCGAAACAATGAAACGAAACGACTGAACGAAACCACCGAAACAATCGAAACAAAACCACCGAAACAAGCAAAACCACCGAAACAAGCAAAACAAACGAAACGAAGCCACGAGCCAGCAAAAGACAGAATTATCTTACATTTAGGACTTTAAGAAAGAAAATGGTTTCGTATTTTTTTATGTATTTTTAGGGCGGAGCACCGACCAAAGCAGATGGGAGAAGAAAAGGAAAATAATTGAAAAGTTAGGGAAAGAAGTGTTCACTTATAACGTCTCAGTCAGTATCGCTACTTGTTTGTCTCCCTGAGACTACGTTTAAACTGTATAGTAGAGGAGGAGATTGTGAATTACAAGGACAGAATATAGGAGACCAAAAATCCATGTAATCACATTCAAGTACAGTGCGTAGGGTTCAAAACGAACTCGACAAGAACTTCTGACTACGATGTATGTAAACACAGTTTAATTGACAGAGGTCAAACTTCCGTACAAAATCACGTGCTTAGACGAAGGTAGAATAAACCACGCGCTGTAAACTTAGCCGTAAACCGTATGCCTGTTCGAATTTGGTTTGCACACGCACTGAACTTGATAGAAGAGACGAGTAACGGTGTAGACAGAAACTATGGCCCAATGCCGAGTAGTAGTTGACGCATTGAAATCTACACTTGAACTGATCTAACCGAGAACCTCGTGAATATATCTAAGCAAACACACGTACGTAAAACCTAGCGGTTAGCACTTGTTTGAAAGTGACAATTACTTGATAACATCGACGGTATAGAAAGTTCCTATGACGAGAACTGAGTTAACATCAAGTTTCAAAACCAACAGAGAGGGATCAGCTTTTTAGGGTTCACTCAGAGCCGGTTACTTCATGGGAGTGAGGAATGAAAAAAGTTTCAATTGACAATCAAACTCAATGATCTTTTAATGAATTTTCTCTGGAACAACTTACAATTAACAATATACCAGCGACAAATGCTGACGAGAAAACAATAGCAACAAAAACAAACAAAAAAACAGTTCATTATTTGAGTGTTAAGAAGAGACCCCTTCACGCTCTAAATGTACGTTTTTCTTTATATTTCTGTTCTGATTTCACATATCGCCGTGAAACATGCACAGAAGATGGAAAAAAAGACCTTTCTAGGTTTGCCAGCGTTTTTGAGCCGATTGAGTGATTGTTATGGGCGTAGGAATTTTTTTACAGGTAAAACCGAATAACATGATCAACTCTTAGCCGCTCACGCCACAAAAACGAAATCCCCGATACTCTTATTAGTAGGCGAATCAACTCAAAAACGAAAGTAAACTTGGATTGCTTACCCTATTGACACAACCTTTGCACACCCTGTCAATGTTTTTTGTTTTTGATACAATATTGAAAATCGTTTAAGTGTGCAGGTCAGATCGAATTGCCCCTCTCAAAGATCAGCGAAGCCTGGTGAGGTTTGCTATTTGTGTTTAACCATCATGCGATCAGCGTTTTGTTTTGTTTTGTTTTGCTTTTTTGACTAAATCAACTATATAAAAACAATTCAACATGTGTCATACAACTGAGAGGCTGGGGGTGTAAATAAATTTTTCTTAAAGGTAAAAACAAGTTCCCCCAATTGCATACAGCCACATAGACGTTTCGAAAATTGAACAGGTGGCTCCTTAAATTAACACAACGAGTTCATCCAAGAGCAAGTTAAAGGTTTAAATCTCATGTGCAGACGTTTCAATCCTTTTAAGGCTTAATACAATGAAAGAAGATATGTGCATGGCCAAACGTTGCCGAGGATAACAGTTTAGTTCAAATGACTCAGCTAAATGTCACCGTTCCAGTTCATTTGCAGTGGCAAATGAATCCTAACTTAAACCATCACTTGAAATTCGGTTTCCAGCCACTTCCAGAGCACTGCTGTCAGATTTGACCTAATATGGGGTGGAATTCTTACAGCCAATGGAATGAAGTCTGGGTGTCTTCTTTGAATGCACTCTTGCTTTAGGTGGTAGTGGCAATTTTGATACTCAATGGACACCTTAAGTGATCCATCTGCCTTCCTGTAAGATCTGAATTCCTTGTTAACGACACACAGGTCATTTGGAGGTGGCGGTACTTCTGGCGGTACTCGCATGACCTGGCTACAGCCGTAACACATTCTGACTTGGGTACCCTCCAGAGACTTCAAGGAGAAATAGTTGTCTTCCCTAGGCGAGGACCTGGATCCCGACAAGGCTAGTAGGGCAGAAGCTGCCATGGAGCTGGAATTGTCAACCGGAAGGCTGTTTGTTGCGGTAGCTGAAGGGGAGGGCCGAATCTCCATAAGCGGCGCTCTTTTCTTGTTGGCTTTGCCTTTCCTTTTTGTAGATGGTTTATTTCCTGCGGATCTTGGTAAATCGTCTCCCACGAGTTGATAAGGATCAGGCTCGTTCCTTTTCTTCCCAACTAGGGACCAAAACTCTGGAAGACACAGTTCTTGCTCTGCAACTGCCAAGGAATGGGTACAAATCATAGCAGACTTGAACTTCGGACACGAACACTTCAGAGCTCCAGCGTGCTGTACAATGACTTGACGGGGAGGTGCACCTTCACCATCATATACTAAGCGCTGCGTTCCACTCTTGTCCCAGGGCAGTGACAACACGCCATTTTTTTCTTCTAAGATTGTTGACGCCAAAGACCACATTCGCTGGAGGTTGGTGCGAGACAAAGTTGAGATAGCACAGTCCTGATAGCTTATGGAGAGGCAATAGGTATTACAGTCCATTACCTCAGGCTCTGTATGACGCGACTTCGCAAGTGTGTCCAATGGGTTGGTTAAGCAGCGCTTGATATGCGAATCACGTTGCGCTGAGGTCATCCCTATCCACTTGTCCGCATCTATTTGCAGGTGCTTAAAATCAGGACTCAGCCGGAACTCGCCCATGTCATGAACTGCCTTGACTAACTCCTTCTCCTGGGTTTGCACAGCTGATTCTAAAGAAATGCAGAAATCTGCCCACTCTTTCTTCTTCCCAGCATTTCTTTTAACCATGCTGTTGCAACATTCTGGCGTGTTCTGAGTATAAAACTCAGGAGGACACCCCAGACCTGCTTCTTTACGGACAGGAGGGATCATACTATCTTTCATCACCATTGAAATGTGACGTTTGAACCATGGAAAGAACTGAGGTTCACCAGAATGTTCGGTGGTTTCCAGCACGCGCCACTCTGTTTCCAATGTTGCAAGCATCTCGTCAAATTCTTCTGCTGAATTAGCAGCTACCAGCGCTTTCGTTCTGGAATCGCCCTTACACCATCCAAATATTGTACCGAGTACGTTCTGCTGACCATCTTTGCCAAACGATAATTTGACCAACTTCCTCTCTATATTCTCAGATAGGTGAATCTTGCACCTGAGGTGGATAGCATCTGGGAGTTCGCATACGAACGCGTTAGCAATATCTGCTTCTAGAGATGTAGTGTCTACGACAAATGTGGCATGATTTCGAATGCCTCGTGGCACCCGCTTACAAATCTTTTTCTTAGGCACATCTCCTCCCACAATGATGTTAAATAGGCGCTCCGCAGTAAAGCCCTTGATAGCTGCTTCCAGAATCGGCTGAGAACCACCAGGATCATCATTATCTTTTTCTTCCTTGTGACAAGACGATCTCCCAACTTTGACGCTGCTAATGTTTTCTTCACAGACTTCTACTTTGACTTTATCAACTTTACCTTTGTTTACTCTTCCATGTAGTCTAATACCATTCGCTGTGTCCGAGTCATCGAATTCACTGAGACTACCGAGATCTTCAGAGTTATCAAGGTTATCATTATCTGAGCTGCCGTCCACGTACACTGGCTCTGATTTACTCCCCTGCCGAGGTATAATAGTGTAGAAGAGCAGTCTTTAAAATTACAGCAAAGCCCATCATCAGTTGTTTTCTAATTGCAATCAAAGTTTAAAAGAAATTGGTTCATCCACAGATTTTGGCCGCGAATGTCCTTAATTTAACCTTGTCAACTGGAAAACAAAAGTAAAATACTTACACCTGGTGTTCCGCCTTGGTTTGAATTTTCAAGTTTAGGAGCCTTTGTAGCAATAACTTGTGCACTGCAAAATAAATATTCCGTAACCCGTAAATACTTCCTAAATAAATTATGGGTGAGTTCAAGAGTAGAAGAGAAACAGGGCTCACACAGTAATGAAGTTTTTAAGTGAGGGCGGGGCTTGATAAAGGCGAACACGTTAGGGTTAGCGTGAGCCAACTAGGGAAGTCCAGGGACATGGAAAGTTTTGATTTCAATAGAACGTTTTCATTTGACGTCATCAAATTCTCAAATCCAAAACTAAAGAGCACCAAAGTTTTTGTCTTCATCAGGCATAAGAGGTACTTATATCTGTTTACAACTTTCCAGCTCAATAGCATCCTTCGTTTGGAAACCAGCGCGCTTTTGGCGGTGCGTGACATAAAGCTTCGTCCACGTTTGTGGAAAAAAAAATATTTCGTGAGTTTTAGCCATTTAAGACGTCATAGTACGTTCAGTGGACATAATCAATGTCCTAAATAGTGAAAGTAAGTTTACATTACTTTACGGCTGCCATATTGGTGTACCTCAGAGCAACTCCAGCATGACGGCTCCATACAAGGTTCTGTAAGTACTACAAACTACATTTGTTATCCGATCTTTCAATTCACTATCAAAACAATCTCCTCCACTTGTAGCACTACTGAAAGATATCTCCTTAATAAACCACAGATGCAATAATTTTGCCTGAACTGCAGTTAACTCAACGGCTATTAACTTTGTGTAAAACTGTAGTAGCGCATAGTTAGAACTGAAAATTCCTTTAATAAATGTTGCCACTTACACATTCACATGCTATTCTCCATGTATAGATGCGGGTCTACTTTCCCAATGGGAATTGTAACTTTTTTCTGTCAAGGACTGATGAAATTTGGAGGAAAATTGTTGCTCCCTGAATTTATATTTTACTCAGGAGTTTTCTTTTTTCTGCAAAAAAGAGGGGCTTAATCCTACCTGCCTCTCCATCTGCGCGGTTCCAGGAAACATTCTGATAAGGGATGGATCATAACTTTTTGGAGGGGGGAGGGGGTGTGGGCAATTTTCTGTGGCATTTAAGTTGTGCATGATTTTTAAAAGTAAAACACAGGACATGGATAGTAGAAAGCACTTGCTCAATTGTTTTCCCATGGCTCTCCCTGCACGAATTGTTTAGCAGTTTTTCCTATGGAGGAATTTTGTTCGGAAATTACCCATCCCCCCTCAAAAAAAAAGATGGACTCGACCCTTCACAAAAAGCGTAATTTTTTTGTCAGCTTATGCACTGAAGTTGACAGTTGACAAGATTTTTCCGGGAAACAACCCTGAGAACAATAGTAAAAATTGTTGAGGTAATATTACAGTTCATGATATCATATAAAAGTATACAAACCTTTTTTCTCTTCCTCTCTAGTTGTTCCAATAAATTCCTAGTTTCGCAGATCTGTTACATTAAGGAATCATGTGTCAGTTCAGAAGCAAAACGAAGCGCGTAGACTTGCTCTATACAGACAAGCTTATGAAGCTTATATAAGCTTTAAGTATAATTACTCAGGTGATTATAGAAATTTGTGCGCTCCCATTGGCTGAGAATGGCGTCATAATCCGCTATAATCACCTCCGCGGAGGTGATTATAGCGGCCGCCTCGCGTTTTGTGGATGTGCCTGAAGAGGAAATTAATTTAATGAAAGAAAGTGCCATTCCGTGGAATACCAAACACGCCACAAAGTTCGGAATGACACTCTTCAAAGGTAAGATGTGAAAATTGTGGTAAATGTAACTAAGAAACCATTTAAATTCCAGTGAAAAGTTTACTCGGAATGATGAAGGTGCACGCAGTACATTATGCAAATGAGCTACTTGTATGCGTCAGACTTTTCTTTCAAAAAGTTTTGCAAACTCGCTCAACAGGCAGAAACAACGAGAAAAAAATGTTTGGGAAAAGAGTAATGACGCGTACTCGTCGCCGATAAGAGTACAGACCACGATAATACACATTTCCATTTGTTTTTCACCACAATATCAACGTCAAAGAATTGTTTTTTTTGTACAGAGCGCGAGCTGAAAAAGGCATTGCGCGACACCTTGACGTGAGCAGCGTGGTTGGACTCTTATCGAAAATGGCAAATTAGTCAATCAGATTGCAAGATAAGCAACGATTGTAGTAAAATTTAACACTCCTTTATTTAGGAATTTCTATAATCACCTGAGTAATTATACTAAAACAATTACTCACCTCAGGCTCGTGAATATTGGTGAATATTTACTTCGCCTTCGGCGAATAATTGTTAAATATAAGACAGAAGGTAAATGCTATGTTTATCTTTATATGTTGCTCTGCAAATATATTTTTTATATAGAAAACTATGAATAAAACTCCTAGATACCTGTCTCGGAATTACAAACCTATCTTTTTGACATATGTTTGGCCTTACCGACGCTATACAACGAATTGAACAGATCCTCAAACGCGCAGCCAACAACACTTGTCCCGAGTAAAACGAGGACAAACCCACAAATCTGGTTTTCCTGTCAATCAGTCAGATGCTGCGAAACGCCTCTCCAGCCAGACAACTTGATTTAGGGGAATTTGAATTCTTAAAATGCACCACATTATTAATTCCTGTACCAATATGAGGAAAATTTATTGCAACAAAGATATAAAAAAGTTGCACTACTTGAAGTTTTCCATCATACCACGAAGACAAAATTCAATAATGAGAAACGTGCTGACATGTTTGACAGATTTACAGAGTTAAAAATAGTTTGAATGCGGATACTGCGACACAAGTAGATTTGACAAAAGTTGTTCCTACAAAATTACACCTTTGATTTCATTCCAGTCAGCCCTTGATTTATCTGCTAGTGTGGAGGGCCCCTTTCTCAAGGAAAACCGCCGACCCGAGAGCAACTGCATGATACAAACGACGCATAAGAAGTCAAACAGACGGCAAGCAAACACTCAAAAACACTCTAGACCTCTAGACCACCCACAACGCCGAACACAGGATGCACGGAAACACAATCGCAAGAATATACGTGAAGAGCTATTAAGCGCCTGAAAAATTACTTTGAGAACTACTGGAGTCATGAAGGCCTGACGTTGAAATGATGAAAGCCTGTTAAGTCGCTCTCGTTTTTCTCTAGAAAGTCTCGGTTCGCATGAAGAATGCTGCAAAGTCTGTCTTGAAAGGACCATTCGATTCGCCACCGCCTAAGAATGAACAATATGACCGGGAAACCTTTTTTCTTTTTGAAATATTAGATTTCTTGTTTTAGCTAGAATACCATTCAAAACGTGAAAAATACCCACCTTTTTCTCGATGTCGTCGACACCCTTGTGCTCATCCATCTTTCAAAATGTCATGATGTCACACGTGGTTAAAGAGCAGGATCTGGGTACGAGATCAGGCTGCCATAGTAACATGCCAGAGATCCACGCTGTTTGTTTTTTAACTTTTTATTTATTTAACTTTTTTATTTATTTATTTTTATTTGTGTCGGTCGTTTCGTTTGTTTCGGTGGCTTCGTTTCGTTCGTTTCGCTTGTTTCGGTGGTTTCGTTTCGGTCGTTTCGTTTCGTTGTTTCGGGTTTTAGTACATGCCTACTTTACCTTATCTGTTTCAAACCGTGCTGCCGATTATTCCCAACCAGTGACAATCACTCTTCTATTTTTTGCCCATATTAGGAAACTGTGAATAGCGCGCTCTTCGCGAACTTCTTGCGTGAATCTCACGCAAAACAAACCTGCTCAAAATGGCGTCCAAAGCGAAGAAGCTCTCAGGAATGAAAATAAAGAACATTTGTGTCTCGGGAAAAGCATTGAGTGAGGAAGTTGTATTTGAAAGAGTTCCTGGTGAGTTGGAAGAAATCTTCAAGGTTTATCTGGACTGTTGTGCCAGCGAGTTTGAATCGATAAAATGTTGTAGCGATCTATCTGGTTTAATAAAAAGGTCAAGTGTGAGATTTTTTGATTTATGTAGTCAAAAGGTGAAGTTCTCTCTGGGGACAAATACTCGGTGCTTCAGGTTAGGGAGTACGATTATGTAAGGGAGGTATTAGGCAGCCAGGAAGTTATGACAGTAGTTGAGGACACTGGCAAAGATGTTGATATTGTACAGTCGATTGTTTCGTGTTATCTTGTAAGTTTGTGGAATGTTAGTTTGCAGTATATCATGGGAGTTCAGGGAAATGGGAAAGAGAGAAAGGCGGAGGTTAGGCATTATCCATGTACGACAGAAGACAAGGTTTCTTTGTTAAAGCTTGGGTCTGCTGCAGCTATTAGCCTTCGTAAACGGCTTTGCAAGGTCCTCAATACTATGAGTAGTGGGAAGTCCACCCAATCTGTCAGGAACATCCTTGTCAAACACATTACAGCCATCGATGTCATGGAGGACAAGAAGAAAGATAGTTTGCCTGGCTTTATTAAAAGTTTGGATGACAGAAACTTGTTTGCTTTAAAGTTTGAATTCATTCCCTTTCTCGAGTCATTCTCGCAATTTTTTTCAGAGGTGGTAAACCAGGAGGGCTACAACTTGCTTGGTAACAAGCTCTTCAAGGTCAGTATCAAACCTTTTGGTTATCAGATCCACATCATTTTCTTGCTTTGTAGTACCTATGTATTTTGCGCTATATAAATAATAAAGTTATGTTATGTTATGTATGGTTTACTTGATGTACTAACTTGTTCAGAGTTGTTTCTTAATCTCCTGTTTCAAGTTGGAAATTGTATCCAGGGCTACAGCAGATCACGGCATGGTTTTGGGAAAATGCCAGAATGTTTTTTACCTTGAAATGGTTATTCTGTTGTAAAAGTCTAGTAGGCTAGCAAAGAGACGATCAGGATTGTATCGAGGAAAGGTATAACCAAATCAAAATGAATGAATTGCATTTGGTGTGTGCGTAATTTACATTGTCTAAAGTAAATGTTGCAAAAAAACAAATGTGACAGTAGCAATTCAAGTTCCTGTGAATAATCGTCCATCTGAATAGCAACTTGACTTTGCATTGGGACTTCAAAAATAAAACAACTCCTGGAAATGACAGAGGTTTCATTTCATTTGTTAGTGTTTTATTATTTATGCATCTTCTTTTGGGGCTGGAAATGCCATTAGGATTTTGGTTGAACAGTGGGAGTGGAGAACAGAAACCTCCAAAAGGGAAACCAGTGGAGAAGTGGTAACAAGAGAACTTGTCATGAGAAATCTGATCTTTCATTCTGAGAAGAGTGGCAGAGCAGAATTTAAATTTGGAATTTCAGAATTTAGAATGTCAGTACAATGCATGCACATTGTACCTTTTAAATTTCATTCATCTTAAAGTTTTTGGTACTTGTCTATTGCAGGTTGCAGAGCAACATGTCACAAATGACAATCGAACTAGGAGAGCCTTTTCAACTGTACTCAAGGAACTTGACATTGAGTTAACACCCAGCACAAGATGTGACTTTTGTAACAGATTCCTCAGAAAAATCTACAATATCGGGTGTAATGAATTCATTCGAGCACACAAGTGCCTTGAAGAACACCATAGCCAACAAACACAAGATCGGCAAGTAATGCTTAGGGAAAATCTCAAGGTCCAGTTACAAAAATAAGACTTTATGTACATTATTATAATTATTGTTGTTATCAACATCATCATCATCATTGTCATTATTATTATTATTTAATACCCATCTGGCTTGGGACTCAACAGTGGCTCAAATGTCCCACTTGATAAAGAACTTATGTAAACAATAAATGCACATTATAGTGGTCAAAAACTCGCATCAATTTCATCCTCAAGCACACTGAAACATTTGAAACCTTTGAAGGAAAGACTGACAAAATTCTGTAAACCCATAGTACATCAGTCTAGTGAGATCCCATGTCTAAAAGGCAAATTTTGGTGAACTATGATTAGATAATAGATGATTGTATTTGTGGTCTACAATTATTGATGCTATATTGGTCATTAATAAAAGAAATCTACACTACTTGTAGTGGCAATGAAAACATATCAATAGTGACCCTGAGTACAGCTCTACACAATCCTTGGTTTACTCACATACTTCTGCTAAGTGTTAAATATCTATTGTTGATCACAAGAGAATAAATTGAGTTGTTGACAACAACTGTAAGAAATATAAAAAGTGAGAAGAATTTCCATGTTGAAACTCGGGCTTAAAGGGTTAACACTAACCTGCCAAGCAAGAAATCCCTTTTGGGTGGTAGAGGTCAAGTTAGGTTCTGAAATAAATTAAAACCAAATGAACTGAGTAAAGGGAGCTAGCCCAGTGTTGACAGAAGGCTGATATTTTAATGTAGAAGTTTCTGGTTAATTTAATTGTAAGGTACTCAGAGTACAGAAATTATACGATCAGTTCATTTGAATTCAACAACAGCATGCCTTCAAAATTAGCTGGAGGGACAAAAGACAAAAGTGGTGTCTTATTGTTGCAACCCCCCCAAGAAAAAAAAATTGATAGGTAAATAAAAAGCTACTTATCAGGCGTCCACTTTATTAACAGGTGAGGCATCTTCTCGTTCAGATTATTATTATTAAAAAATCCTCACCTTGCTCCCAAGCATAATCAGCCCAGCCAACAAAGAAGGAATAACTATTGAACATGTTCTGCATCACAGGACTGTGTTCATCAGCAATCTTCTCATGGCTCAATATCCCTTTTTCAAACAGATCACGGCAACCAGCTAGATACTCTATAGTTTTAGAAACGTTTTCTTTATCTGGTGGGTTTCCCTCCTCATACTCAGACAGTTCAGCAATAACTTGGTTTTGCTGCATAAATAAATTCGATCCTATTAAAATTATATCAATATAACAAAATTGCCTATATGGAAGGGAATTTTTATTGTTTTTTGCCTCATTAGTGAACATATGATTTAGCACACATGAAAAAAGTAGCTAAAACTATACCAGATGAAAGAGCTAAAAACTTGAGTGCTTGGTGGAATGAGAATCTCACAACAATTGTATCATGGTGACCATAACAACAGACATGGAACCCATTCTTGTTTGCATTGATATGCAGAGAGTTAGCTTCTGCATTGAAGATTAGGAGAAATGCAAGACGATAGCAGTTAATTTACAATTCAATGTTAATATCAAAAAATATGTTTTCATATGTATGCAATTTAATTTTCCCTTCCTGCAAAGAAAATTGTCCATAATTCATTACAGGGAGGACTTGTTTATTTTAAAGTGTATCAAGGCTCTTATATAAACATGGTTAGTGTTTGTGGGGTGAAAATGCTTCTACTTTTGTTTATATAAAGAACCCTCGTTGGAAAATCAAACAAATTAATGCACAAAGAAATAAAGTCCAGTGTTCATGGCTTGAGTGTCCTTACAGCACTTATTACCTGCATGATTTAAGCTGCTGGTCCTGGGCCTTTTCGGGGGCCGGCGCTTTCTGACCTTTACCACTGCTGTTTTTGGAGGCCAGCGCTTTTTGACCTTTACCACTGCTCTTTGTGGAGGCCTGATTGTCTGCATCAGAGTCCTCCCCGAGGAGGATTCGGAGGACGAGGACGAGGAAGATGACAACGAAGACTAGCTTTTGTTGTTACTATTTCAGGTGGCGGCAAAGCTCTCTTGCGGCATGGCCTCTTGGGCATAGAAGCCAGCGGGATAGCGGCCGGCCTCTTGCCGCATCTGCTAGCTGGCGCACTGGGCTTGCGGGAATTTGCCCTGGCTGGAGATTGTGGGCTGCCATGGCGTCTCCTACAGGAGGCAGGTCTGTGCGCAGGCTCGGGACTTTTGCTCGCTAGGGCTGTCGCCATTGTCTTCCCAGGCGCTGGGAAGAGGTCTTCTACTGCTTCCTCTGCCGGAGGCTCCACTTCTACTTCTTCTTCTGCTGGACGGGCGTGGTGAGTGGTGAGTCCCATATGGAGCGGCCTGAGACGGGCCAACGCTTCTTGGTTATGCTATTTAAAATGAACTCCCTCGTACGTTTGGGAGTTGGGTCTTCCTTGAATGAGTGATTTGCGGGTATGCGCCTGGGCTTATGGGCGTATTCCTCCGGGTTACGCATGAGGGTTAAGGGCACCAGGAGGTGCACGCACACCATAAAGAGTGCACCGGAAGCGTTCAGGCCCTCAGCCACACACTCCTTCCTCTAGGTCGGCCTCGGTCGAGATCGTTTGCGGCAGCACCACCACGTCTTCTCGGGTGGCCGGTTCGGTGGTAGACTTGTCTTTATTGTCAAGTCTAGACAAGACGTCGCTCAGTGGCTCAAAGTGAGAAAGCAGATCATCCAGGAATTCTGGAGCCAAGACTGTCGTGCTGTGGCAAAGCAGAGGCATGTGTTCGCGGAGTGTTTAAGCCATCTCAGAAATGGCTATATTGGGCCTCTGCAGCCGCTCGCAATTAAAGTCGTGGATTCTCTTCACCACTGCGTCGTCGTTGACATCTTGTAGAGCATCTCCATAATTCAGCAGAAAACTGCACGGAAAATGCTTGTAAGACGTTTTCTGGGTTCGGCTGGCACAAGAGAAGGACAAAGATGCATCTGAGATGGTCTGCAACATCTGCAAAGAAACAGTGAGTTAACTGCAATGTTTGGCTGCTACTCTTGCCTGCACAGAGTAAAAGACAAGCAATAGTAAGACATGTCATTGAAACAACGGCATCCAGAGGGGCAACTGGGAACAGTGCCAGAAGCACAGTACAGCCACATGCTTTTTAAAGTCCGCCACTGGCCAAGACCACTACTTATGTCCACACAACAAGATACTTGTAACGACTACGCCAAGCAAAGTTCCTTGCAGAAAGGCTGCCAAGATGTAGAGATAACTGATGCAAAGTTCATTGCACAGCTGGTGTGAAGAGATGGGGATCCTGCGCTTTTCGAAGTTCCCCCACCAGAAAGAGTACAACTTGAATTCTTCGACAAAGACGTTTGATGGCAAAGTGTTCCGTACACAGTTCACTGAACAGCCCTTGACAAGAGATGAGGATCCTGCCCTTTTTCAAAGTCCCCCACAGCAAAAGAGTACAACTAGAATTTTTCAACAAAGACGATGGGTGTCTAAAGTGTTCCATGCACAGTTCATTATGGAGAAGTTATCAACATGTCACTGCCAGCCAGGCACAGTTTATTGCAGATCTGGTGTCAACAGATCAGGAACCTGTC
This sequence comes from Micromussa lordhowensis, assembly GCA_964020085.1. Classification (NCBI taxonomy): domain Eukaryota; kingdom Metazoa; phylum Cnidaria; class Anthozoa; order Scleractinia; family Lobophylliidae; genus Micromussa; species Micromussa lordhowensis. The sequence goes on from OZ026600.1 coordinate 16,277,397, forward strand.
CCTTTTGTAAGTCCCAGGATGAGACGGAGTACGAGTTGAATTCTTCGAGCAAGATCTTAGATGGTAAAGTGTTCCATGCACAGTTCATTGCACAGCCAATGACAAGAGATGACCATGCAGCACTTTTGCAATTTCTGCTACCATTGAGCCAGCAACTGCTGAAGACAACTTCGGCGGGAATGTGACGACGTAACCAGCAACTTTTAAGACTTGACAGGAGTCAGCTGAGATGCGATCATCGGTTGCATGACCGACAAATCCGCTTTGCGTTGAACCCTGGACAGAGCCACGTAAGCTAGGCCAGCCGTAACAAGGGGACAGTCCAGCCAGAGAAGAAGATGCCTCAGGTTCTGTCCTTGAGATTTGGAAATGGTGCGAGCATAGGCAGGGGTAACGGGTGACATCGCCCTCCCCCTCCATGTTGTGGGTCTCGGGATACACGAATGCCCGGTCGCCGTCCGGGAAACGCAATATGATAGTCTGGCCCTCAGAAGAGACCAGCGTCGCGTCCTGGCCATTCACTATTCTCGATGCCTTGTCGCGATTCTCGTTGATAACGATCTGCATGCCTTTAAATGAAAAGATTGGCGCACCGCCAGCCACGACCGCACAGGGAACGTTACTCAGAGGTTCACGGCCAGCAAACAACTGATCCACCACCACATGGTCGACTCTCTGGGCTGCAGTGCGCGATACCGTCATGATGGTTGTTCCAGAATTACAGTTGAAGGCCTCGAACAGTTCCACGTTTTCCAGATATCCCGGAGCACACAGCACCACATCTTCCTGGAATTCATCCAGCTGCCATTGCGTGGGTTGCAAGTACCGGACCATTTCCACAAACGCCTTGTAGTCCTTGTCCAAGATGCGAAATTTCTGGTACAGACAATGTTTGACGCTGTTTTCTTGCGTGAAGGTTTGATTGTTCACAATGTCCTCCTGGTCGGGATGAGGAGCCAGGAACTGCTTGGTGAGTTTGTTGCTCCACGCCACTTTTACGTTGGATAGCTGGAATGCCATGGAATGCGGACACTCCTGGGAAAGGAATTTGCGGCCTCGTATCCACTCACGTGGCAACAGTACAGGCCCTCGACAGTGGCTGCCTCATGCATCTTGGTTACGTAAGATGATACGTATTTGAGCAGCATGCCCCTGCCATCTGCCAGCTGAACATCTGTGCGACAGCGCAACGCTCCCAGCAGCGTGGTGCTGCAGGCCCGGAGATTTCTAGGCGTCTTCCGGCGTATAGTGAAACTCAAGATGGGGACGGCCGTCAGGATGCTCCAAAAAAGAATCTGGACCCCCGCAGAGCGGAAGACAGGAAGAGGAGGAACTCTCAGTATCAGCCACGAGGAATGCGTCATTTGCGTTCTCTCAACGAATGGACACGTGGAGCAGGTTGGCGCGGATCAAGGACAAGTCCTTTACCCACACCAGCATGTGAAGATGCAGTGTTCCTCGTGACTGGAACTCGAACCTGTAGAAGTAGGTCAGCATGTTGGATTGGGTCGGCTGCTCGTGGTTGCTGAACACGTGTTGACGCCAGCGGTTGCAGTTAGTCCCGGTCAGATAACCCCTCGCGATCTGTTCAAGTGGTGACCAACGTGCAGAGTTTCCAGAAGGGGCAGATCGGTTAGTTCCAAACAGTGATCCTCCCTGATGTTCGCCAGGAACCGCGGCCACTCATAAGGACTTTTTTTTATTATTTTAATTTAACTTTATTTATGTTACATAATAAATGAATAAAAAATACAATAAAACGTACGGTAAAGTAAATTCCAAGCATAAAAGGAAACTACAGCACTTTAAAGACTACAATAGATATAGAATAAATTAATGCTAGGCGCTACTGATTACAAGTTTGAAACTGTGACATCTTCGACACGAAGTAGGTAGATTAGTTTAAACTAGTGAGACGTTGGTGGTGGCAAAATTTCTGGAACAAAATCTTTTAATGTAAGGCATTTCCATTTCTCATTAAAGAGATTGGAAGTTTTGTTTTTTATTGCAATATATCTTTCAGTCATTATATTTTCTCGGAGTTCTGTCTTAAACAGTGAGAAGAGTAACGATTGTTCATTTAAGTTACATTTATAGATGACGTATTTTGCCACCAGCAAAGCTAAGCTTAGGGGTTGATGGTGTTTCAGTGAGGTTGTAGGTCTGTATAAAATTGTTGAGTCTGGTAATTTAATGTTTTCACTCGTGACTTGCGACCACCAATCAAAAAATTCATTCCAAAATAAAGTTACATGGGAACACTTTAAAAACATGTGCTGTATTGTGTGTTGTTCGCTTTTACATAGGTAGCATAAATCATCAGGTATAATGTTGGCTCTTTTAAGTTTGTCTTTAGTGTAGATGATATTGTGGTTTATTTAGAATTGAAACATCAATTTTGTATTGCTCGTGACAGAAAAAGGCCATTTATATATTTTTTTATTTCAGAAGGCTCCACTCCATAACTAATAATTCGGTTTTCATTGGTAGGTGGTTGATACTTGTTCCCAACAATTATCTTGTACAGAGCAGCGTTGGAAAGATTATCTTCGTCGTCGTAGTACACTGTGAAACTAGGTTTTATTTTGAAAAGATTGACAAATTCTTGGTACGTTAGAAGTTTTCCACTATTAGGGTTTAAGAGGTGTTTAACTTTTGTAACACCCGCCTTGTGCCAAGACTCGTAAAATATTGGCTTGGTTGCGGTTTTTATTTCATGGTTGTTCCATATTATGACCTCGTATGGATCTATTTGTTCTTGATCTATTTCAGCTTTGATTTTCTTTACCATTTCCCAACAGTTAAGAATTTCTGAATAGAAGCAAGGAATGTTTTTTAAACTGAGTTCTTTAGTTTTATAACTGCATGATAGTAAGAACTTAAAACCGCCTAGGTGTTGAGTCATGTAATTTGGGATGATTTTCCACGGTGCATTCACTTCTGTATTGAATCTTCTCACCCATGAAGCTTTCAAGGCTTATATTCATCGACTCAAACTCACTGAGTTTTAATCCGCCCTCATTCTTGTCTCCAATTAATGTATTTGTTTTAATTTTGTGGTTTGTCATCCCATATAAAATCCAATATGATTTTATCAACCTTTTTGCTGAAATTCTTGGATAATGATAAAACTGAAGCGTTGTATATTAGTTTAGATAACCCGAGTGACTTAACAATGTTGATCTTCCCAAGGAAAGTCAGTTTCCTCCTTTTCCAGGAATTTATGATTTTTTCCAAATCATCCAGCTTCTTATCAAAATTAAGAGTTTCATGTTTGCTTTTATCATTGGAGAAGTGGATACCTAAAGCATAAACAGAACTTTCTGGCCAGCGAAACTCGAACGGTGTGTCATTCCTTGTTGCCCAGCACCCCAGCCACATGGCCTCTGTTTTTGATTTATTCAGTTCTAAGCCTGAGCAGCCTCTGAAATTTTCTAATTTCTCAAGTGACATCTGCACTGACTCTAAATCTCTGAGAAGAAGAGTAGTGTCATCTGCATATAGGGTATTTTTTATTTCCTCGTATCCGACCTTCATTCCCTTGATGTTGCTATTGGTTTAAAATGCAAGATTAAGCAATTCTATTCCTAGAACGAATAGGAGTCCTGATAACGGACCGCCTTGTCTTACTCCACGTTTAAGGTTAAAAAAGGGGATGCAAATCCATTGTTTGTAACACAGCTAGAAATATCCGTGTAAAACACTCTAACCCATCTTTTGAAATCTTGCTTGAAGTTAAAAACATCCAAGACTTTGTGCAAGTACTCCCACTCGATTGAATCAAAAGCTTTCTTAAAGTCAAGAAAAAGGGCGATGCCTTGTGTTTGATTTACTTTGGTGTAGTCAATAACATCAGAAATGAGTCTGACATTTTCGCCAATATATCTATTCTTCACATAACCAGTTTGGTTTGGGCTTATGATGTCTGGTACTACTTTTGCTAGTCTGTTTGCTATTACTTTTGTGGCAATTTTATAGTCCACATTTAACAAAGTAACTGGACGTAAGTTGTTTAGAACATCGATGGGTTTGTCTTTCTTTGGTAGAAGAGTGATAATGCCTCTTTTCTGACAAATCGACAGTTCTCCTTTGTCAAAGGCGTTGTTGATACTTTGCACGACATCGTCACCAACTTCATCCCAGAAACGCTTATAAAATTCAGAAGTAAGGCTGTCCGAGTCTGGAGATTTACCTGTTCCCATTTCATTTAAGGCTTTTTTGCACTCTTCCTTAGTTATTTTTCCTTCGCAAATGTTCGTGTTCTCTTGGTTTAATGGTTTAATAAGCTCGTTTTTGACAAAAATGTTGCTCTCTGGTGATGCTACATGTATGTTGATGTTACTCGACTCGTACAAGGCTTTGTAAACATTTTCCTCTTCCCTGAGTATGATCTCCTGATCTTCAGTTTCCATTTCACCGTTTAATTTCAATTTGATGATGGCTTTCTTCTCAGCCTTTTTTTTTTCTAAGTTTAGAAAATATCTGGTGTTTTTCTCACCGTATTCCACCCATCTTGCTTTGCTTCCTAAGATAGCCCCCTTTACCTTTTGGTCTGTTATTCGTTTGAGGTGCGTTTGTATGCTTTGTATCTTTGTTCTTAAAAGTGGATTAGTTTTACAATGTGCAGACTAGGCCAATACCTCATTCAGCTGCTCTTGCAACTTTTTTCCTCATTCCTCTTCTATTTAGCTTTCCTTTTGGCGTAAGCGATAGTGAAGCCTCGCGCTTCCATTTTCATTAGGTCCCATCTAAGTCCTTTGTCTTCTAAATATGAGTATTTATGTACTCTTCATCCTTTAGTAGCGACGAGTTAAATTTCCAAAATCCCGGCCCAGCCTTTTTGTTGAGAGAGTCTGACTGAATAAATAGTTTGACCGCACAGTGATCTGACCCTGGTGCGTGGACAATACTACACTCTTTAGCAAGGTTAGCAAGATTTGAGATGCTAGAAAGTAGTCCAACCTGCACTGGACTTTATATGCTTTGTCTCTCCAGGTAAGTTGTTTCTTTTCGGGATTCAATTCACGCCAAACTTCTTGCAAAGAGTATAGATCGGACAGTTGGGAAATTTTATCTCTAACACGCTTTTTGTTTTCTACAGATTTCCCTCCTATTTTGTCCGACTCGGTGAGAGGACAGTTGAAATCACCGCCAATTATAATGTTTTCGTCCGCGTAATTTGAGAGCTTATTCATAACCTTTTCAAAAAACTGTACCTGTTGAGAAATGTTTGTTTGGAGCACTAAGTTTTCGCCATTCATTTTTGTATCAAGAACAATTAATCTTCCATGGTTGTCTTTCTCGAATGTTATCACATCGATGTCATACTTTGGATTCAGTGTTTTGTTCCATGACTACAAAAAATCCTTCCACCCCACTCTGCTTCCCACGAAGCTTTTGTTTTTTCATCACTGTAGGTTTCTTGCAGAAAATAGAAATTTGCTTTTTGGTTGTGTAGCCATCTGAAAATTGATCGCCTTTTGGTGGTCCCGTTTAAGGGTGACAATTTTGATTTGAAATGTTTTTAAGTCATTCATATTAGAAGTTAGTTTCAAATTCCCTCTGGTGTTCTGTATCCATCTTTTTCATCATTGTTTGAAGAGGTGTGAGAACACATGATCTTTGCGTGTGAATGTTGAGCATAATACATTTTGTCTCCTATAATATGCTAACTTCATGTCAAATGTGTAGCGTTGTAGCATTGTACGAAAAAAGTTATAAAAATAACCAACATGAACATGAAATAAATTGAAACGATGAATAACAAATACTAACAAAAAAATATTCCAACTAACTAAACATAGACTTAAGGTCCATTTTGACCTAATCATGCTAATTCTCTCTCGAAGAAAAAAAGAAGAGAGAACAGTTTACTGACGCGATGGCTTTCTTACCCTTTTCCCTCCCCTCCCAAGATTAATAACCGTGCTGCGTTTTCAAAAGCCTCCCTAATTGCCTTGTCCAGTTCAAAAGTACTAACATCGGGTATCGTTAAGATAAACTTACTCTAGTAGTTCTTTGGGTACATTCTTGCTTGTATAGCTTGCACTTCCAATTTTAAGAGTTCTTCCGATAACCTTTGCTTGTGTGCCACTTGCTTGAGCTTTCAACATCGCTTTGATTAGAACGGTTCTCACACCTTGGATTTCACTCGGGTAATCCAAGGTTATGTATGCATCTGGATAGTGAATAGATTCGTTTAATGGCTTCCTCTTTCGAAAGACAACATCCTTATCTTCCCTGCACACGAATCTGGCGATAACCGGTCTGGGCCTGCCTTGAATTGATTTTCCCATCCTGTTTACAGCATGACAACGCATTTGACTTGCGTTATGTCCATTTCTTTAGCGTGACAAAGCATGCAGGGCCAACAACAGACAAGTCACTGTTCCCGCACTGCGCCCAAAAAGAAAATTCATGCAATAAATGACAAAACTACTGCAGTGACGGTACTAATCTGCCAAAAAAACAAGTCATAACACAACAGGCAGCTTTCCCATTTACAGCCATGACAACATACAGATTCAAAGGCTATACTTACGACGAATGGTGACTGGATCAAACAGATAGCTCCTAGTGCAGAACTCGATTGACGTCACCAGACCAAGACGTGAAGTTCCCAAAAAGAACTGTTCCAAAAAAAAACGCAAAGCTGTGGGGAAAAAATCAGAAAGACACATGGTGACAATACTGCTGACATGCGTGACCATCAACACGTTGAAAGGTTATACTTACCACGAGTGCATGATGCGTTAACAGGTAGCTCCTAAGACAGAGCTCCAACAGCAGTCGTGGAAGACACAAGATGAGGTAGTTCCTAAAAGAACTGGACACGTCGTCATCATTAACAGGGAAAGAGTTCCGAAAAGAACTATGTGCGAGTATCAGCAAAAAGAAAAGGGAAACCTGGTGAAAAAGAAAAACAAGACATTGTGAGAACAATCCTGGCTGTCTAAAATGCAACAAGATTCGAGGACAACTGAAAGAAACTGACAATACTGCTGACATACGTGACCATCAACACGTTGAAAGGCTATACTTACCACGAGTGCGTGACAGGTTAACAGGTAGCTCCTAAGACAGAGCTCCAACAGCAGTCGTGCAAGACACAAGATGAGGTAGTTCCTAAAAGAAGTGGACACGGTGTCACCATTAACAGAGAAAGAGTTCTGAAAAGACGGTTTGCCACTATCAGCAAAAACAAAAGGGAAACCTGGCGAAAAAGAAAAACAAGACACTGTGAGAACAATCCTGGCAGTCCAAAAAGCAACAAGATTCGACGCGAACTGAAAGAAACTCACCAAACGAGTTCTAAAAAGTTCTAAAAAGAAAAGAGTTCTAAAAAGAACTGTTTCAAAAGGCACGAAGACTTCCACTGCAAAAACAAAGCAGAAAATCGCCTCAGAAACGAAAAAAAATATGTCAAAAAACAGTCAACAAGTTCATAGCTTACCTTTACCGGAAAAAACAACCACAAAGAAGGCGAAAAAGAATTTTCGCCTGTAAATCGTCAATTTTTGGGCGCCAAAACTGCTCAGCAAACGGAGAGAAGTTCACCTTACACTAGCAGGCAAAGAATGACGAACAGCAAAAACCGGGGTTTTTATATCCGCGGAACGGATACAAAATGCAGGTGTCATATGTTTGATTTTGTTTTTTTGTAGATTTTCAACAGCATGCCTTCATAGATGTTACTACCAGAAGCTACGAGACCTGGAACAAAGGATTTGGTTCGTCTACTCCTAAAAAAGTCTAAAGCCGGCTCTACCTCCTCCAGATACCTAAAAAGAGATCGAAAAAATTCTGCGGCTGGTGCCAGTCATTCAGAGTAGCTATAGCTCCACCATTTAGTGCCTCCCTCTTATTAGCGTATTTATCAAAAGTTTATTTAAGATCGAGTTCATATAGTTCCGTCGTTTTGGCTCGTGCTGCTTTAAAATGGTTCCATGAGTTCCTTCCGGTTTCGGCCCTTCACCCCTTGGACAGTGCTCCCTGCCAGCAGTTGTTGGAAGCTGCTAAGCAATCAAAGCCTCCCATTCATAAGAAGGATCCAGTTATACCGGATATGATTAAACAAATAATTGATAAGCATGGGAGCAGTTCCGCCAGTTTGAAGGATTTCCGTTTAGCGGCAATCTGCTGCTGCCTGAGCAACCAACCCATCAAATTCTGTGTTATCTCTATAAGAATTAGTGTTAGTATAAGGAGAAAATAATTGACTTTCGGTTGAGCGAAGTGAATTAGTACGTAAATAAACATTTAAGGCACTGGTATTTAACATGTGAAACTAATTAAACAAGCTGATGTGAGGGGCATGGAATGAAAAACATTTTTGCATTGGTCCAGGGATTCATCATCCATGGCTTGACATGGTATGGATCATCAACATTGGGGTCATCATTTATGCCATATGCCCCACTTCGCTGGGTTGTTAGATTCTTCACTGCTTTTAAATTGGCACTGGCACCATCGCAGACTACTGTCATGGTTTTAAACCCGTGGATATGGAAGGCATGGATGCTGGCCATCAGGCATGATATTATAAATTTGCTTTCCATTCCATTGTGGCTGCTGTAGTATGGTCCAATGATATCAAAGTCACTAGTGAGGTCACGCCAAAGAAACTGCAACTGGTAAGATGCCTTGCTTGCCTTGGGTGCTCTCAACTGGTCATAAACATCCTGTAATGATGCCATGTGCTTTGATGTCATTGCATGACCCACAAACCTTTGGTACCAGCAGGCTGATAGTTTGCAGAAGTGAACAGTTTGATTGCTGACAATGATGACCATAGCTCTTCAGGGCATCATATGCTGCAGGACTCCTCGTGAAGACTGCAAGTGCAATACGATAAGTAATTGCATTCCAGCGGTTACCAGTTTTTCCAGTTCCTGTTAAGGAGGATAAGGACTAGAATGAATGTACAGTGTACAGGCCTTCCAGTTGTTTCATAGAACAAGGATTTTTTTTTTCAATATTCAGAGAACAATAGCAATATTCATTAACGGGTAGGAATGCAAGTGAAATACACTGTTTTCAATTTAAATTTCAGCGTGGCAATGAGGCTTAAAGGAATTTGGCAAAGCTAATTTTTTTAATGACATGTTTATCCATTTTTTTTTGTTTGTGTTCTCTAGACCCCAGGACCAAGCTAAATTTTTGTTAGTATGACCCAAGTAGTGGACTAATGCAAATCCTGCATTTTGATTGGCTACGCTACTAGGGGACTATTAGTAATAGTCATCGAGTAGCGAAATTCGCCGGTTTTTCTTTCGTTTTCTTCCCAAATAAATATTTCTTCAACTTGCATTTGCCCTTGAGGGCAAAGGGTCTAATTGTTAAATATATGGAAAGTGACCTATTCAGTATTTACCATACATGTCAAATTGCACAACGAGCCTCTAGGGGAGTGCAATTTGAAATACGTTTCAAATATCGATCACTAGTAGTGTAAATCCTTAATTGCTTGTCATGAGCTCTGTCATACGATTACTCATTTATTATATGACTGAGAAAACATTATATGACTGGCAAAACATTTGGACTGCAGTGCAAATTAATTAATTGAATATGCAAATTAAAAATTAACGATAATTTCCCAGCCTCTGCATCAGTCTGTAAGGAATCACAGATCACAGTGAAGTACGTTTACAAACTGGATCTAAATCGCTTTTACCAAAAAAACGGAAATTTCAACTCCAAAAAATTTACTTGAAACAAAAACATTAAAAGCACCATCCAATCCAATGAAATAGTAGTCATTGAGAGGATCGCGCTTGATTACTTGAAATTAAAAGCAACAAACAAAGAGTAACTAACTTACTGTTGAAATTCTGTTCCTTTCAAAATGCCTTTCTGTCCTCGACATCCCTCATCCAAATTGACCGTATGATCTTACCTTTCTCTTGTGTCTCGGCTTCCTCGAAAATATCGTGTAGATCGTCTTGAAACTTTGATGAAATTGTTCCGGTTATTTCCCGCATTTGGTTTAAAAAGCTGGGGGACAAAGGTACTTGAAGTTGTTTGTTCAACCTCTTTACTTCTCGTTCAAGTCTTTGAACACCGGAAGTCACAGCTCGCCATCGTCGTTTCTGACTCTTAGGACTGAGAAATCTCCAGTTACACTTTGAAGACTTTGAAATAAAATTATGCCCTGCTGCAGTTTGTTCTCGTTTCTTCTTCATAGCTTTCAACTCGTGACGAAGCTTCATGCAACTGTGACAGACATTATACAGATCTGATCCAGGCATTTGTTTCCTGTTTTGCGGCTTGTGTAGCATACAACAATTTTTACTGTCTATGCGATCGAAAGGAAAACCCCAGGATCTTGTCAACGTAGAGCGTTCCTTTGCGGCTATACTCGATCTCGGACAAATCACGTTCTCGGTGCTGACACGAAAAAGGTAAACAAGGTCTCGAGCGTGTTTCAGCATTCCTGTTAAGACATCACGAAAGAGAACCTTCACCACGTAGTCCCCATTAGCAGAAACACGGATTGCTGATATCAAACTCTCGTCAAAACGGGAGAGATCCTTTTCCGACACGCAGCAATGTTTACCATCGGAATAATCCCAGCAACTCACTTGCATTTCAGGGGCTTCCGAGGCGACTAACGCTTCGACGCGCTGAACCCAGTCACACTGATTTCGTATGACAGATTCTGGCGCTGCAGTAGAGGTGTCTTCCGTAGCAGACTGGTCATTTTTGAAGCAAGTTTCAGGTGTTTCGGCAAACCGTTTCAGTGCAACTGCTGTGCAAACACAAGTTTGCTGGGCACGGAAAGGACCCGCGTTTTTCAAGGTCGCAGATCGTACATCACTATTGGAATCTTTTTTCAAGTTGGAATGGTGTTTCTGTCTCTTAGCAGGTAGCAAGTTTCCTCCTTCGTCGAATTTAACTTCTATGAAGGTCAGCTTTCTTTTGACCTTCGACATTTTCGACAATTAATTACTGTCAACTACATGTTGTGGTTGTTGCGACTTTCCTCACGAAAGCCTGTGTCTTCCTGCGTGTAGTCCACGCGCTTACAACACATCTACTTGATATCCATGCAAGAGCCCTTGCTCCATATTAGGAAGTTAAATTTGATTGGTTCTGAATAATCGGCATCATTGAACCAGGGTTAAACGCTTCTAGGTGATAAGCTTCTGGTTACTCCGTGTGTTTCGAAAATAAATTTACAAAATATCACTTTTCTTTAGCGGAACGTAAGTTCGTGTTTACTGTTTCAGAAAAAAGTTCGTGTTTACTGTTTCAGAGAAACACGTAGATTCAGCTCCTGTTACTCCAGAAACACAGCAAACCTTAAGGAAAAACTTCCAAGTTCTATGTCCAAGCCCAAAACTGACCACAACTGGGTATGTTCGATTTCCACCGCTTTCTTGCATGAAAAGACAGATCCTCGTTTAACAGATGGACGGTGGGTGGTCGGAAATTAAATAAAGGGGCGTAGTGCTTACAATAGTTTTACAGAGCAAATGCCATGCATGAATCTGGTCCGCCCGTCAAATGGTTGACTTTCGACTGGGCGTATTAAAAACAATAGACAATAGTTGCACAAAAGTTTTTTTTCCAGGGCATTTCTAAGGGGCTGCAAGGGGGCATTGTGTGTCATCCTCGAGCCAACAACAATTTTAGTAGAAAAACCCGCCAGCAAGCAATCATTCCTGCCTAATTACCTGCCAAGTATATTTCTCTAAGATACGATATTTTGCCAGCCAGCATCATACTGCCTGAGGAACGGGTATTTTGCATATCGGCTCCCGGTGAGCACTCCTGTGATTGCAATGCGGTTGAATTTAATAGAAGTGAATCGGCATCGTCGATTGGCATCTGAGCTTCATTGCGCTGATACAAGTTGACTAATTGCTCCTTCAATAAAGGACTGTCCTTCACTTGAAAAGCAAGAGTTGATTGCTTTCCACGATACCACGTTATCGTCAATCTATTATTGTCACTTTTAAAGGTCTTCCTTGTTCCGCCCGGTGACGACCATTCCCCATGTTGCTGAATAGTTTCTTCCACAAATTTCTTCAAGGTTTGCAGGTTGCCAGTCCAGATCAGACATTCACATTTAAGTAGAAGATTTTCTAGCTCAGGGCCATCATGTTTAATCGAGAAAAATTCGATAGTTGTATTCTCCAAAGAACTGTTATCGGAGCTGGTAGAACCAGGACCGTTGGCCATGTTGCATACTCGCTGCTGTTCAACTCGCTGCTGTTTTACTTAACTTCTCCGACATTAATAAAAATAAACCTAATCCTTTCCACCCCAAACATCCAAGGACGCTGCCGACAGACACAAACTGTGCACGTACGTAAAACCTTTTTAAAATCTGTCAAACACACATATAGTAGCAACAAAACCTATGTGTAAGACATTGCTCAAAGAGCGCTTTTCAATTGAGTGCCGTAAAACTATTAAGATGTAGGATAATCATTCTGGCCACTCAAAAAAGACGCAGACATTCTGATAGACCAATCAAAACCCAAAACAATTAAATTTAGCTTAAGGTGGCTCCCTACAGTTTCAACAGTATCTACGCCTGAAGGATGAACAACTAAAAATGAAGTATTTGTTTCAACTTTGGGTTTAAGCTCCTGGCATTCACAGCAAAGATTAGCAACACATGTGGGATTTTTTTTTTCGTTCATATGAGTTCACTGCAGACTGTTGCCATGGCAACAAACAATTGCAAAGATAACCATTTTTTGCTATTTTCCACCTACTTGCTTCTTTTTCTAGAGTTAGCCTCAGTAAAATTTCTTGAAACTCGGCAGTCTTGTGAAAACGATTTCGGACAATACTTTAATTGAAAAAATGAAAAATTTATCTAAGGGATTCTTAAAAATCGTACATTTTCATATTTTTGATTAAAAAAAGAAATCCTTAGATAGAATTTTGTCAAAAAATTATATTGTGAAGTAACCATCTATAACATGAAGTATACAAACTTTCACAAAATTTCGCCGAAGGAAACACGAGAAAAGTGAGTGCGTGTTTTCTTTGTTTGCATGTTTGTGACGTCATACAACTTCGAGACGACCACGCGCGCATGCGCATCAGAGACCCACTGTCGTCATTGCGTGTTCGAAAATTCTAACAAGGTTGTAAATCGTTTTGAGCTCTTATATCCTACCTAAAAGCTATTATTGGAAATACAAGGACACATGTTTGGAGATAAAATTCAAAGGAAGGAAAACTTACCCTATGGACGGCTAGCCCATTGGAAATGAGCAACGATGGCTGCTAAAATTCGACCAGTGCGAGTTACTCGTGGTGATGTTGATTTCGCGCATGATGACGGTCTTGACAAAATAGCGATGACTCCTTCTTTCCCGTAACGGCTATACACGTTCTTCAAATCTTCATATGCCAAACCACTCCCGGCAATTTTTTCTGCAGTACTTTTTGTTATGGCACCATCGTTTCTTTCTGGATTGTACAGCTTACCTCGGAAGGATTGCAATTTTTTGTGGCGACCATTGAGATACTCCAAGTCCTCGAATGCATGATTTGTGTCGGTAAGTGTCGGTAAGTGTAACCGCCGCCTGGTTAGCTCAGTTGGTAGAGCGCCAGTCTGCTGTGCGGAAGGTCGAAGGTTCGAGCCCCAGATCGGACCAACACTCAGGGTCTTAAAATAACTGAGGAGAATGTGCTGCCTTTGTAATTATATCTGCAAATGGTTAGACATTCAAGTCTTCTCGGATAAGGACTATAAACCGTAGGCCCCGTCTCCTGCATCTTCAATGTTACATGGTTAGCAGGGGACGTTAAAGAACCCACACACTCATCGAAAAGAGTAGGGCACGTAGTTCCCGGTGTTGTGGTCTATCTCTCTGGTCTTTCTAGTCTGGGTAGGGTAGGGTGGAGCACCTCGCATAGGACCTGAGTGAGTCCTGTTCGTGCTCCTTCCCTCTGGGCAGGTTCGCCCAGTAGAATGAGACAAAACAAAAAGTTTTCTACGATGGTTTTATTTGACAATTCCAATTTTGAAGAAAAGAGAATCTTTCTTAGGGCAAGAACATCTTCCAAGGCATCGTGTGCGTCGAAGGTTTGATTAAACAAGGTCTTATAGAGAGAGGACTGGTTAGTCTTCGGAAATGTGCCATCGGCGTTCTGTAAAGCAGGAAGTTGACTTTTAATTAGTTCTTTGAACAGAGAAAGAGAATCAGCAAACCAGACATCCATAGATTGCAGCTCAGAAGAGAATTCCTTTCCAGTATTTCTCAAAAGAATTGGAGTGTTGAACGTGGAGGCATTGTGTCCAATGAGAACCGTGCGTACTTGTTTGTTGGTGGTGTTCTTGGCTATGTTTATGGACTGTGAGAGATAGCTCTTGAATTGAGCAATCGCAGTATCAAAAGGTATAGCTCTTACAACTTTGTCGTCCTTGTACAGTTTACGCTCTCCGTTGATCTTTACTATTTTTAGTTTGTTAACTTTTGAAGCATACATATCGATGTCCTGCGTGGGCATAATGTAGACTGAGAACTTGAGTGAAGCAGATTTGTCAGTTACTGATAGTTGGCAGATTTCAGCAGATTTACCGGTGGCATTTGTTTCGGTGTCAAAAATTAAGAAGTTATAGAATATGTTATCGTCGTATTTCACTTGTTTTGCTACAGGCCTAAGGGTAATCTTGGGGGCAAACTTCTCAATTTCTTTAAACTGGTTCGGTGGCATTGCCATTACACGTGCTTGACAATCGGTAGCAGTAGAAGACACGATAGATGTCAACTGAATATTTAGACCAATACCTGTTTCATAAGTTTTGCCCTCTCGAGCTTCTTTCCTGGCTGGCTGTGAGCACTTTTGAGAATTCAGTTGAGATCTTCTGCGTTTAAAATCCACGTTTGATTTTCTGATTTTATCTTGAAGAACTTTGCTTGTCATTTTGTCATTATACTCTGTACAGTATTTTCCAGGCTCAATATTGAGTGCTTCAAGGGTTTGGCTGACATATCCATATCTTAGGTTAGTTTGTGCAACTCCGCACGCTACACAAAAGTCATTGCTTTCGCTTCCCCCATAGAACCTGATTTTTGGATTTTCGAACCAACCACACTGTTTAGAGCTTCGTTCCTTTGTGAATTTGTCATGGGGGCTAATTTGTCAGCCACTGCATCAGTACAGTAATCACTGAATATGTTTTCAAGGGCAGATCTCAATTTGTCTCCAAACAAGTCTTTCCCATATGGAAGGTCATGATGTTTATACAAAGCTGGATCTTGCTTGAATTTACACCACTTATTGTCACAGTTTTTATGGTCGCCAAATGCGTGGGGAACAATGCAGTTAATGGTTGCCTGGATTGCTTTTGCATTTCCTTTGTTCTGTGCCACACCATATGAAAAACACTTCACCAGGTAATTTATTACCTTTTGTGACAAGATGGAGCTGTTGGCAAATTTTGCATTCTGGCTTAAATTATATAATCGCGTAGTTAAGGATCTCTTCATATGGATTATATAACTAAACTTTTCAACTCCATAGGAGACTTTCTGTCGAATGTGAGCCTCAGTTGTGGAGTCGTCATCTCCAGTATAAAATGCATACTTCACTTTTTGTTTTGGGGCATTGTTAAACATCTCCACAGCTGAGGCAGGCTCCATTGCCTTTGATGAAGCATTGTGATTTTTGCGACAATCGTGTGCTTTAACTTTTTTGTTACTATTTTTGCCTTGGTCACAGAATCTGCAAGTCTTAGTTCGTGTAGTGTAATCCAAAACTTTACCAGTTGTTAGGCTCATTACTGCTGCGTGACCAGTATGCGAATTATGGCCTTTGCCCCTCTTCTGCCGGCCCATGTCAAACGAGCAAGGAACTGAAATCAAATTATCCTCATCTGGTTGGAAGCCATCATTAAGAATTTGTGTCTTCTCATTGCTTAGTGATTCTTGACAGCTTGCTCTGGCCACAGTTTCAATGGTTTTACCCACTTCCCTTTCTCTCCGTTTAAATGTGGAAGAATTAATTGTTGGAATGTTACTAGTTGACAGTACATTGTTGATATGTGTTTGCCCAATCCCAGCATGAAGACAACCCAAAGCAACTCTGGTGTTTATATCAAAAGCAGGAGGTCCACGCTTGCCACTTTTGTGCTCCCCAGAAGTTTTAATCTCATTGGTTTTGCCACAAAATGAGCAGGGTATCAAGAATGTACTGGCTAGGCCATGTCGAATCTCATTCTTCACATTGCAAAATGACAGTGGCCCTAAGGGTGTTAATTAAAAACTTAACTTTTAACTGTAGTGCTTTTGTGGTGGGATAGTAAGAGATACATTACACCATGGCTACATTTGGTTTGTGTAAAGCCAAGTTTCTCCACTTAAATAATTCCGAAAAAATTAATGAAACTAAAAGCTTTGAATAATACTGTATTGTTCAGCAACCTTTAGACAAAAAAAACTATGCAATGGGCCGCCTGTAATTTAAAATACAATAAATCTCTTTGGGGGCTTCTAAAGATGTTTAGATGTTTATGCTTGTAAACAAAGTTGTCCTATCTCTATTTTGTCTAATTTTTTTGGGAGGAGGATGGTATATTTACGGTCATTGTTGAGGAAATAAAAATCCTTTTCCCATATTTATTGTGCTTGTTATCATCTGCATCTTCTAACGTTACCTGAATGGCAAAAATGACACTGTTTGATATTTTGACGGAAGACGTCTAGATTAATAAGGCGGGTTCCATGTGGAACAGACTCTTCTTGTAACATGGCAGCCTATGAAGAAGTTCATCACATGCGATTTAGATTTACTGACTTCCGAAATTAACTCGATTATACTTTTCGCGTGAACAGGAATTGTAGAATTGTACTTTACCTTTAAACTTCTTGTCTGACATTTGGGAGGAGGCTCGTTTTCATCCGTGGCGCTTTCAAAGACAAGTTTCCTTTTAGCACTTGGAGTAGGAGTCTCTTGGAGTCTCCAGGATTTTAACCCCTCTCTCATGGGTCCAATGTTCTTTCGTTGTTTCATTTTTCCAAAGCGCCCATTCGTGCAGCGTGAGCTCGTTGGACTACCTGTTGTTCGAACTGGGGGAGTTACATCCTGGCTTATTCCAGATTTAGCGGAATTTTCATTTTCATTTGAGTTTCCTCCACAAACAACACCAAAGACTGCAAATACGTGAGGCAACAAACTGCGTTGTTTTGCCCCATGCGAGTAATTCGCGTGACGATAGGTACAAATTAATTGAAGTTCCAGCAAACCTCGTACTTTTCTCTTTTATATTAAGTACAGAAGGGCAGTGTCTTTTGTTTGTTCGATAAATGTTTTGAAACCGGAAGAGACTCGCGCAACCGTAGGGCACGTAGTTCCCGGTGTTGTGGTCTGGCCTTGTCTCATGGGTTGGTGCTTTACATAGGGATAACCTCATGCACCTTTCCTCCTTGGACATAGTTGTCCAAGAAAACTGGCCTTGTCTCATGGGTTGGTGCTTTACATAGGGATAACCTCATGCACCTTTCCTCCTTGGACATAGTTGTCCAAGAAAAATTACTATGATAAATTACTACTATAAATTAATTACTTTTTTTTCACAAATTTGGACGCCATGTTTGTTGACATTTTATTGTGTTTTATCGCGCGCGACTTTCGCGTAGATTTTTAAAGCTCGTGCCACCGCGCGATTTCGAAACCAGTTCGCACGCGGTCAAAAACTATAGGGAGCCACCTTAAGCGAAACGCGGCAAAACGTGTGCAAGCGAGTCATGATTGATTTTGTTTTTATTTAATTAGATAAGATAAGAAAGTGATACGGTTTTTTTTTAGCCAATCGCATAACGTGGTAATACAAAATCAATTCAAATGCGAATTACTTTCGACACAGTGCAAACTGCTGTAATCTCACTCAATCAACATTAAGAAAGTGGGTCTCAGAGCGCATGGAAGGGGACTAGCAATGTTTGACATATCACAGCGACACGTCACGAAGTGTATGCATTTAACCCCGTACAACACAACTTCTGCTGAAAAGTTTGTCCCAATATATGACAAACGGATTTCAAGTCTCTTGAACATTTTGTCTCAGCTTCATAACAAATAACACAGTAGTGTAAACCAAATAACTTTATTTGGGATGCCTGCCGAGAACCAACCCGAGGTGTACATACATATACATTCGTATCTCATGCACCATATACAATCCTCGTATAAAGCAAACCCTTACACACTCAATATCCGGTATAAGGCACTGACATCTCAATTTAACAAGTCATGATTATAAGAGCTGGGCAAGCGCTGACAAAGATACTACTACGGTTATATGGAGGCCAGAAAAACCTGCCCAAAAAACCCCTTTCGGGAAAAATACAACACTGAGGAAATTTGGGTAGGAACCATGACCCGAACTCTATGCTCTCTACTCTACGTAGAATGACAAAGAATTGGGCAAGGCGCATGTAACTGGGTGAAATTACACGACTGACAGAGAACACCCTCAGAGCGCAATACTTGAAGGGTTGTTCGAGGTCATCATCTACATAGGTATCTTTGGCTTGCGCTGTTTTCCAACGGCCATGTCATCCTATCGTTCACCCCATTACTAGCTGCCATGGTAGCTTCCCCAGGTCGCAGAGAATGCAAACCAAACTTGGACGGTTAAACTCCGAAACTTGGCAGGGCCCGACAAAAAGCCCCTCTAATAGTAGAGTAACTAATTGGTTTATCAGGGGCAACAAGCTTGCAACGGCCTCTTTCCTCTAGAAATGGGCTTGAAAATAAGATCTTTAGAATCAAGGGGTATCTTGAACATCGCTAAATACCCCTTAAGCAACTCAATGGGGCATGCGGCACTGGACAATTGTGAAACAACAACTTCGTCGCCTTTACGGAGTTGGTCATTCTTTCTTTTCAGAACTTTCATGACCATGAGGCCTTCTTTAAAAGAAATATTGCTTCTCCTAATTCTAGACACATCGTCAAATCGAAAAAAGCTGGCAAAAGATAAAACGCACATGGTAACATTACGTAGAACTACAGGCTTTTCTAGATCTGATTTCTTAACAATGTCATGGATTAAAGTAGGTGAAATAGGCTCTTTGCGATTAAGGACACGGGCACCAAAAACTCTCTTTACGCCGACCCTACAGCCTCAACAATTGGAACATCAATTGGGGAAGGAATTCCCACCGCGTCATGGGCCCACCACCATAGAAAGCGGAATCGACCGCGCTAGGGGAATGTGTTTCATTTATAAGATGTTGCAAATACAAAGCCACGCAAAAAGGGGAAGCGGGAAACACATTCCCATTTAACTTATCAAGTGCAAACTGCTTCCATATGCGGAAAGCATGACTGTAAGCCACAACAGTTCCATTTGCTCTTGAAGAGAGCACCGTCGTCTTCAGGCGATCTTCCAGTCCCTTGAGCAAGTCGTCGAGCGGTTTGTCCCGGGGTGACCAAAATCCAGACTGAAAAATATCTAAGGGAGAAAGAAAAGAAGGTGAGGTGTATAATCCAAATCTATGTATAATCTAGTGTACACCGTCACTACAAAACAGAGTCCAGAAAAAGCAAGAGGACTTCCACAAGGGAAGGATAACCGTGCCTCTCATTACACAATTCCATGTGCTGCAATAGTGTAATTAACAGACACACTGGAGGACAAATCCAATTATTATCGTGCCCCCAATCTTGGGGGAATGCATCTACTGCTTCACAACCAGTCTGAAAAAATCTTGTTTTAAATCTTGATACTTTAGCATTATAGGAACAAACAAATCTGTCAACAGTATGGGGCCCCCAAAACTGGTCAATTCTTTGAAAAATTGCATCATTAATGATACACTCATCATGATCAATAAATTTGCTTATAGCACCTGCCCTAGCGTTAAGATGCGGAACTTAAGACAGATTTGGAAAACTAGGAGGGCTAATTGGTGCAAATCAGCTTTCCTACTACCGTTTAGAATCATAGACTCCACATTTTGGTTATCGGTGTACCAGATAACCTTAAAGCCAGAAAAGTGATTCGCGAAAGCCTCCACTGTGAGAGAAACACCTTTGAGCTCTCTTATCATGTTGAGCTTTGGGCATTCTCTTCAGGAGACCAGTTCTGATGAAACACTGAATTAGAGTTCTCTACGAAAGAACCACAGGCCAAATTGGAAGCATCTGAGTATGTGCCCTTGACCGGGAGGGAGTGAGGCAACTGATTGACCTTTCCATTTAGGGAGACCACGTTGTTCTTCCAGAAAATTATTTCTGAAAGAGAATCATCTGAAAGAAAAACTTTGTTATCCCAGGAGTGGCCCGAGTTCACAACCGAAAAAAGAAATCTAGTCATTATACGGCCAACGGGACCCACACAGCTAGAAAGGAAAATGATTTGATTTGTTATGCTGGCAACCTTTCTCACATGGAATTTGCGGCGATGCGGCACGAGATGACAGATCAACAAGGCCAGCGTTTAACTTTTGAATGCTTGTTCGTCAGTTGGCTTGGCAGAGTAGATTCTGCTGACGCAGGAGATTTCTTCTCGCAAGCACGCGATTTGGCCTTGAATATACGCCTCTTGTCATCGGAGTCATCAGCTAAGCTCTGCATTTTATATTCGGTGACCATAGCCCATCTGTTATCGGACTTATTGGCCAGAAGAATATGTTTTTGTCTTTCAGAAATTAACTTCTCACCTTTCTCTAAATCGTTCTTGACCTTTCCTAGCTGGGAATGTTCGGCGGCGGATTTCGCACTATTGAGCGTGTCGTTAAGCTTCTGGTGAAACTTGAACTGGTCCTCATTTGCCTTTTTCTTGAATTTGTGAGCTTCGTTGAACTTAAGGAATTTGATTTCTTTCATCTGGCTCTCTGCTGATTCCTCGTTTGACCGTTTCATTTGGGAAATGGTCTGCTCCAACAGACCTTTAAACTAATCGAGGAGCTTGTTGTTGTTAGTTTTAATAAGCTCTTCGACTTCTGCTTTCCCAATAGACATAGTGTGACAGTGATCAGCATAGATTGTAAGGAAAGAAACTTGGCATCAGCTAAAGGTCGATGATTGGTCCCGAAGGGCCTAGATTGATATCACATGCTATACTCCCTCTTATATACCACTGCATCATTACACATGATGCTCAGGCCTAATGCCCAGGCCTTGTCATAGCACCTGCTGACAAAATATTTATATCTACCTAATTCGCAGGCTCAATCGTTACAAATACCATTTCTCTGGATGGGATGGGATCTCGGGGCTTTAGACCAAATATTTTAGGGATGCGAGGGATGTGTGAACAGTACACGACTTGTCGCTAAAACATCGTCACTTCATATGGCAGCAGCTTAAACGCTGCCTGGAGGCTGAGCAATTTTTTTCAAATTTAAAAGTTTTAAATTTAAAAATTCTGAGAAGAAAACGAAGCACTTAATGTTTAGGATCTCGTGATGAAGTGAGGTATAATGTACTGAAATGTAAAGCAAACTGTATTAGTTCAAATAGAGGTGAGACAACACGAGAAATTTTCTTTTGTTTAATTGATTTAATGTTAAATTGAAGGAAAATATATGTTACAATATTAAAATAGAGAATTAAATAGACTTGGATATATTTTAAAGTGCACCTAACCCCTATTTTTTTTTCCGCCTAAAAAAATCGTCATGCTTTGGTGACTATTTCTTCAAAATATTTTTTAGATTTGGTCAAATCCTTGAATTTTTATGCCCCGTTGAAGTACGCAAAATCGCACTAAAATGGCCGCCATTTTGGCTCGCGACCGCATTTCAAAGATCAAGGGTCTGGCCACCACTGTGGCATCACTTCGAGAACCCAAGAATCTGTATTTCACACTATTTCGCACCATTCGATTTAGATCCTGGGTGTTCAGTAATACAGGTCAGGTTAACATCAGGGGCAAGATCTTGTAGGACAAAATCACTCTTAATCGATTCTTCGCAGCCTGTTTCATTACAACTTGTTACATTTGGAAGGCTAGATCGATTTAGATCCTGGGTGTTCAGTGATACAGGTCAGGTTAACGTCAGGGGCAAGATGTTGTAGGACAAGATCACTCTTAATTGATTCTTCGCAGCCTTCCAGTTCACAACAGCAATAACACTGATGTTTTGTAACAGAATGACGTTGGAATTTCCACACTTGCACCCTAAAGTTCAGGAAAGTTATGTTAGCAGAAAAGTAATCTAAAATTCATAAACAATAGCGCCAGAAGCAAGTGTGCTAACACATGTACTGCATAAACTAAAGCTCACGTGGCAAAGTACATACATAAGGGAAAAACCCGTGAATCTCACCATTCCTTCAGTTCTACATTCCCCTGTAACCGGTCCTTAAGGTTTCGTTTGAGCTCTTCGTTAGCCTTCATTTCTTCTTGGTATTTTTCTATCCATTCTGTATCAGCCAGTGGCCAGTCACTATAAGCAGCATCGTCATCGCTTGAATCGTTCAAGGTTTCTTTGATCGTGGTGAGACGCATCACTGATAAATGCCCTTTGTCTTCAAGTTCATATACAGCAGTAAAATTGATTTCCGAGTCATCTGAGTCGAAGCTCAACAGTAATTTTTTCTTCAATTACAGAGGCTATGAAGACCAAATAGAATTAATTTGCATGCTAGAAAGGCTTTTGCAGATCGACGACTGGCTGAGAATAGACCATTTCCGAGTTACTTAAAGCCTTGCTCTCAAAGCGAGGCTTGGTGTGTAGTGGCTGAAGAACTGTGTAGCATAAATATGAACATTGTTATCGTTATGTTTCCTTTCCGGTCAGCGGACTTGTTATTCACGTGCGGTCAGCGGATTCGCACATGAGAACGTGGAGAAAACGTGGCTCGGAGATTTTACAGTGATTTGCGTTCTATATAGTGATTTAACTGTGTAATTTCCTCTTCTTTGTTGGAATATCATGGCCCAGTGATGTAAGTTTGCTTTCTATTGTATTTTGCTCGCATTTTGCTTGTATTTAGAGTATTTTTTTTGTATGTTTATTCCAGTTCGAACCGCTATTTGACGCTATCAAAGTTGACGTTAAACTGGATCGCTAAATCTATGCTATTGTATTGATAGACTCTAGCTTGGAACAGTAAAGGAATGAAGCGAGTATGAACCACTGGGTAGTGAAGGTTTACTTTATTAATACCTCAGTGCCTAGGTACGCTACAGTTCGAAATCAGAGCCTTTCTCATGTTTGGAATCATGTCAACGTTGGATTTGTGTTATGCCTTTGGAATTGCATTATTATTGATTGGAAACTGCCTTTTCATCGAAGTTTCCACCTTTAAACCAGATACCATTTGTTTCTACGAAGAGTAACGCTAAAATATACACATTGTTGCCGTCTGATTTATTGTTGTACACATGTCTGGAGAAGGAAATATGGATAATAGAGAACAACCCGTCGATTTGATTGCCAATCTCAAGGTACGTCGTGCGACTGCAAAGGCTGCTGTGACTAGAACCATTACTGCTATAGATAAACTGATCGCTATTGACTCAAATCATGTGTTAGTTAAAGAAAGAATGACTGAATTCAATCAATTGTTACAAGAGTTTATTACAGCCCATAATGAATATGTCCACCACTTAACTACTGATGATCAATGTTCTGAAGCTGATGAATATTGGAGGAAAGCTATAGCACCAGTTGATGAATTCAGTGATGTTGTTGGTGCTTGGATTGCAGAATTAGATGAGCTAGAGAAAGATGAACATCAGGATGAAAATAATGTTGATGAGATTATTGATGAACACAACGATGATGAGAATGATTATGGACACCAAGATGAGCAAAAGGATGATGATGCTGATCGTTTCCTAAACGTCATCGTTCCCTTTGGAAAAGGAGCAAAAAATCTTACAATTCCGACGTAAGTTGCATATCAAATGCTTTATATTGTAGAACGGACTTCACTACAACCTAAAAATATGGACTGTCTCCATTGAAAGTGTAAATTGCTCTCTGAAAATCCTTTAACCTATTCAAAGTGTTCCCCTTGAGAGGAACTAAAGTTAAACGGCTCTTTTGTTCCCTTTATGTGGAGTATGATTCCTTTATTAAAAACAACATGAATTGATTAGCTTTTCCCGGGTTGTCCGTGAATGCCATCATACGGACAATAGGTTATTTTAGTTGCCATTTATGCCAGCTGCATCAAACAGAGGGCGGAGGTTAAGCAACTATTATCTAAAACGCCTCGTCAATATGCCAATGTGAGGTCTGTAAGCCCAGTCTCGGTATATCTGTCAAAATAAAGAAATCCACACAACTCCAAATTGTCGCCAGTACTAAAATATCTCCAACAACACAGAGACACAGCAGATGACGAAGGAGCACTTGCAGTAACATAAAGATTTATTATTCAAAGACCCTTATTATGCCATTCAAAGACATGGAAGTGCGGTCTCCGTGTATCCGTCATATCCACCATACTTTAAGAAATTTACTGAACTCCAAGTTGTTCCCGGCATTAAAATATCTCAGATGAGACGGAAACACAGGGGATGGCGGAGATACACATACAGTGACATAGGGGAGTAATAATCATAGACCCTAATCACTATGCCATTCAAAGATATGGAAGTGCAGTCTCCGTGTATCCGTTATGTCCACCAAACTTTGAGAAACTCATTGAACTCCAAGTTGTCCCCGGCACTAAAATATCTGAGATAAGACGGAAATACAGGAGATGACGGAGATACACTTGCAGTTAAGCTAATAGGAATACATAATAATAAAAATAATAATAATAATAATATAATACTTTTTTTATTAATATCAATATGAACAACAACAACAACAACAACAACAATAAGAGTAGTAGTAGTAGTAGTAGTAGTAGTAGTAGTAGTAGTAGTAGTAGTAGTAGTAGTAGTAGTAGTAATAATAGTAATTTATTCCAATGAAACTGTAAGTGTGTGTCCGTCATCTCCTGTGTTTCCGTCTTATCTGAGATATTTTAGTGCCGGGAACAACTTGGACTACAATGAATTTATTGAAGAACTGTGGATATGACGGATACAGCACTTCCAGATCTCTCAATGGCATATTGATTAGGGTCCTTGATTATTACTTCCCTATGTTACTGCAAGTGTATCTCCGTCATCCCCTCTGTTTCCGTCTCATCTGAGATATTTTAGTGCCGGGAACAACTTGGATCTCAATGATTTTCGCAGTGTGGCGGTTATGACGGATACACAGAGACAACACTTTCAAATCTCTTAGTGGCATAATGATCAGGGTCTATGATTATTACTTCCTTGTGTTAGTGAAAGTGCATCCCCGCCATCTTTTGTGTTTCGCGTTATATAAAACATCTTAGTGCCCGGAACAACTTAAAGTTTAATGTGTTTCTTAAAATATAGTTTGTGTAACGGATACGAAGACAGCACTTACACATCTCTAAATGGCATAATAAGGGCTTTAAGCAGTACCTCTCTATCTTACTGCAAGTGCATCTTCGTCAACCACTGTTTGAGATATTTTGAGTGACGGACAATTTCGAGTTGAATGAATTTATTTCAAACATGGTTGATATGAAGGGTGCATGGAGATAGCACTTACAGTTGTATTATTAGGAATAGCATATCTTTCATTGCGCTTTAATAGTGGTGTAATAGTTATGTAATATCCCATGCTCGGGCATTCAATTCTGTTAGCGGAATTCCTTGCTTTCCGCCAGACAAATTGCTTGCACAAATATTTACAAGATAATTTTACAGTATTTCAAGGCCTGTCGCCTTCTTTTAAATATCCCTAGAGCATTGCTAATGACATACTTTGATCTTTCTTTACTATTTTAAATTTTTGGGGGCTTGTATAATATTGCTACCAGTGCAATGGACTTCACGCTTTTTTTGCACAAGTTTGGGATATCGTAATCTAATGTGCTAAAATCGCTAAATTCCTCGAAAAAATTCATGCCAAATAAGCGGACGCACCATATAATAGTTCTTCTCTCAGAATACTTTTCCACTTCTTTCAAAGCAAGCATGCGTTTCTTTCAAAGATATAGGATGACTGAAAAAAGTTTTAATATTTAATTGTCAAAGCCAACAAAATTCGTTCAGCACGCAGCGTTCGGCATTTGCTACCTATTAAAAGCTTTCAAGCCTTTGAATAAAACGTACACCAAAAGAATTTTAGTACTGCTATATCGTTGAACTTGTCATGGTTACTCCGAGGAACAAAAGAGAGTGTCAGAATTTAAATCAGCTATTAGCTGAAATGCTAAAAAAGCAAAAGGCCAACACCTGCTATCACCAGTTGCAGGTTGTAATCGTGATGGCAAGTGCTCCTGCTCGGCAGCTCAACAGTAAGGTATGTATCCTGTGCTTTAACTTAAATTGGTGTTTAGTCAAAGGGTGGAGAATTAAGTCTTGTATCGCATTCAAGTAAGAGTGCTTACGTTGCTTTTTGACTCTCCTGCAGAATATTCGAAGTGCTCTTGTAAGCAAAGTGTTACCCGTCGTTCAAGAAAAATGTTCAGTGATCTCATCTAAAGTGACCTACAACACATCGCAAGAGACAAGATACCTAGACAAGCTGTGGTTAGAAATATGTGCAAAACGAGACGCGTGTGACAGAGCCATGAAGAATATCAAGGAGATGGCATTTTTCTTTTCTTTTGTTGCAGTTGTGGAAAAGAAAGTTCAGGAAAACGAGTGTGAAGAAGGCAAAGATGGCGACGAAGAAACGGCGAATGATAATTCTCAAAAGAAGAAAAAGATCTATTGGCCTGCAATATCGTATTGGATAGCTCTGCAATCCAGAGATGGCCTTAGCATGTCAACTATTCCAGTTCACTCAGCGCTTCTGGACACAGGCATGGAAGTGACAGCTAAATCTGTTCAAGGATGTTCGAGAGGAAAGGAAGAAAATGCAGTCGCTCCCTTGTGCACAACTTTGAAAGACCACAATAACAGCTTCTTGCAAAGAAAAGTTGATGTGTCGTTTCAGCATTGTTTAGAGGTGCTAGAATCGCAGATATTGGAAGAGCCTGTCCCATCAATTCACGGCAGCGAACGTGTCGTCCGCCTGCACGTTGGTAGTCCCGTTTTTTCATCCGAATTGCAAAACAGAGCAATCCCGGCACTTACTAAAGCTGGTCTGGTATTCGACGTCTTTGGAATAGAAAATGTGAAAGAGGCGGAAAGTCAGCAGTCTATTGGAAGGGCCTTGTGCAAGTCCCCCGTCGTTGTTGCACTAAACAAAATTGAGAGAGCCATGGCAAAACTGGGCTACGCGTTACACAAAGGCGACGTTTTCAAGAAAAACGAAGCTTCAATGTATACCTTCGAACACGCTTGCTCCATCAAAAAGTTCCTGTCAGTCCTGGCAAACAACGATCAATTGAAGGAGATTATCATCACAAATTTCAACAAGCTAGAATCTATACTGGCCGACCCCGAGTGCGAATTTACACAACAGTTACGAATCAACTACGACTTAATTGAAGTTTTGGATGGTTGGTGTTTCTCGCTAAGTCAAAGAAGATTTGTTCAAAACCCTATTAAGGAAATTGGAAAAGAATGCCCGCGAGCATTTGTACAGTACTCCCACACTAAAGAGCTAGAGGCCAAGTACTTTCAAGAAATTCTGGAAAACAGCTTAAGTCCGACTGGTGTGACATACTTCTGCGAATACTACTTGCGCCTTTTAAATCACGGCATTAAACAACACAAAGAGAAAGTCATGTGCTTGATTGGGGAGCCAAACAGCGGCAAAACAAGCCTATTCACGCCGATCACTCGGATAATTCCTGCGAGGTATTTGTTGTTTTGTTCTTGTTTTTGACTGCTTTATCAGGTAGAAAATACCAACGCAACCTCGCAAGTGTTTTTCAACCTTTGAGTGTTCACTGGACTTTGTACAATCTGTTGAAGTTGTTTATGTTTCCGTTGACAGGTACATCGCCATGATAACCAAACAGAAAGCCTTTAACAAGAGTCTCGTTGACCAAAAGACCCAAGTCATCGTCATGGACGAAGCACACGTGAAGCTTTTAGATCCAGATGACTGGAAAGTTTTGACACAGGGGGGACTTACCGCTCACGATCGGAAATACAGAAGCTCTTGCCAACAGGAAATTCGATGTCCCATGTTCATCACCTGCCAAACGGAAATGGATTTTGGGGAAGAGCACAACGCGGCCATGGATGCACGTCTACGCAAGTTTTATTTTAAAAGTCTGAACTCTCGACCAGTTCCAGACTCGTAATCATGGAAAGGAAGAAAAGAGCAATGGATATGAGATGGATTTCCAGGGATCAGGCCGAACTTGTTACGAGCGTATGGGAACCCATACCATACCCATTCAATGAAGAAGAATGGGAATGCGACGATCAAGATATTTTCATCACTCCCTCTTCTTCCCAGACACCAACACAGAAAAGCACGAGCCAAAACGTCTCTCAGAGAGGAAAATCTAGAAAACGGCCATCCCAAACAAGCACTCCAGTGCCCAAGAAGGGGAGGATAACGAACTTTTTTAAACCAAGCCAACAATGAAAATCGATGTTTCCAAAATATGTAGACATTTGGTGCTAAGTTATCGACTTTAGTAAGAGAAAGTATTAAGTGGTCAATTGTGCGCCAACTGATTTGAGCCTCCTAGAGACGAAGAAAATACATGTCATAACTAGAATTGCTGTATTTACGCCCCGTGGTTCCAGAGAAGTTGTTAGCACTATTTCATCCGATGGAGGTTTAACGTAAGTGTTCTTCATTAAACATTACACTATTTTGCTATGCTTAATTTAGTACTTTTTGAACTTTCTGGCCGCGCGATTTAACAGAGAGTTTGGTTTTCGTCCTTTTTGAAAATGAAAGTCTGGATCTCTAAGAATAGCTGTCCAATTTCCGAAACCGTGGCGTTCTAGTCCTATCCGCAAATATTGATCCTCTTCTGGAGTGAATAGTAGAATTTTCCTTCCCGTCAAAGAATCGGGTGTTTTCGAAGTATTCTTGCTCTTGGAATTAGTGGGCGTAATAAGAATGTTGTGTTCTTCGGGGACCGACCCATCGTCATTTTCTTCTTGTTCTGGCGAAGACGCTGATTTGTCTGAAAGTCGTGATCGAACATCCATCTCCAGCGCCGATCCCTTCTCGCCATAAAGGGTTTCCAGGTATTCGTGCGCCTTGGTCGCGATCTCTCGCGATCTTTGCTTTTGGTAATGCACTCTTGCCACGACTGAGCTATGCTTCTGGTCCTCGGAGATCGTGCCTTGCGCGTTGCTACTAAGTTTCTTGGAGCTGACTGTCTCCACTATTTGTCGGTAACGAGTCGGGTGAACGTATTTCCCGATCGCGTCAAACACTAATTTGCTCATCAGCTCCCCGAGTTTATTGTGCTGGCCGCCATTCCTCGTGACTAAGACGTAATCGCAAGTCGGTTTCGAGTGAGGGCGAATGTGGTCGATGTAACCATCCATGCTTGTGTCGGTGAGGAAGAGAGAATCAAAGCCATACTTTCCTGCTGTCTTGAACATTTTCTGATCGATAAATCCCCCGTTGGTCTTTGCTGTGCGCACCATCTCAACGGTCAAAAACTGATAGGTCATCGAGCGGGAACCTTTGACCTTGATAAACAAATACACCGCAATAAACTTTGTGGCAAAGGACAACTCCAGTGGTGTTACTGTAGCTGGTTTATCCTTGCATGTTTTAAGTTCGTTCTCGTAGCAAGGCAAGTAACGCGCAACAACTTCCAAGAGCTCTTCTAGCGTGGCCCAATGTCCCTTGGATTCAAGGGTGTCGATGTCAAGTTCACTGATCCATTGCAACCGCATCATTTTGGAAACTGTTTTATGGGCCTTTTTCAGATATATTTCCGTAGAAGACAAGCTCCTCAATACAACATCGGATGCACCATTTACTTTTCTGAAATCTGCCAATTCTGCAATTGCGCTCTGCGTGTCCGAGTTGCCAGTCATCTTGCATCGTATCAACGAATTTAAATGTGAGCTCCTCTTCGTCTTCGCAACAAAATTTAAGAAACTTTAAGCACCTGTTGACGATTTGTTGTGCTTGTCGATCACTTTTACAGCCTCCGCCACTTCCTGTGAGCCACGACATGAAATTCTTAGCAATGTTGCTCGTCTTGTCAAAAGTCGCAACTGTCCTCATTTTGCGCACAGTCTTCTGATCGGTAGCTGTATTATTGTTTGCTTCACCATCAAACGATTCTTTTTGAACGTCTGGCTTCTCGTCGAAATAATAATACCAAGAATGTTTGCTCTTTACGTGTTTTCTACAGCCTCTTTGTGTAGTGAATCCATCGTGCTTACAAATTTGCACTGGGCAGTGAAAAAGACCATCACAGTCATCCTCTTCTAAGTGAAGTCTCTTTGGTTTAGGCGATGCATTTGCTAACATTGACCAGTTGACATCCTTGCCTCGTTTGTTCATCTTAAGCATTTGGTTGAAATCGATATCTTTCTAAAGAACGCACGCATATATACTAACAAAAGGTTCCCCAAGAGATCATTCTATTCGCCAATAAGATATTTCTTAGCTTATCTCTGCCCACACTTGGTCATTCTTTCCCCTTACCTCATTGTTTCCTTGTCCGTATTTGGTACACAATTAATCAAAAGGAACAAAGACACAAGCCTGAACTTGCGAGGGCCAGCCCAAAGGAGATTAAACATGTCGCGGGCAAGTCTCATTCTTAACTTGATTGTTGAAGGATGTATGTTTTGATAAAGTTGTATAGAGGAGGTGATGGACATTAGTTTCAGATAGCCTATTCTTTTTTCGCAGTTTGCGTTAAATTGAACGCTTGTTCCTTTGTCACAAATTCGGAACGTGTTCCCATTTATACGCAGGACATAACACTCATCTTGAGGAACAAAAACTTACCTCGATTAGGAACAATTCCGTTCCTGTCGAGCATGAATAGGAACCATTTGAACTGAAAGGGAACAAGGCGTTCC
The DNA here is from genome assembly GCA_964020085.1 of Micromussa lordhowensis. Lineage (NCBI taxonomy): Eukaryota > Metazoa > Cnidaria > Anthozoa > Scleractinia > Lobophylliidae > Micromussa > Micromussa lordhowensis. The sequence goes on from OZ026600.1 coordinate 16,308,283, forward strand.
GAACTGCAACGGATATACCAGTAAATAGGAACAACTAGTTCCTTAATCTGTGGAGCGAGAAATTAGATAGGGAACATTTGTTGCCCAAACACTTCGAAAGGAACAGTAAGGGAAATCGGAACTGATGAAAGAGGACCTTTTGTTCCTAAAAGGATAAAAGAGGAACCAGTTGTTCCTTTTGGCTAGCATGAAAGGGAACTTTGTGTTCCAATTGGCTGCTAACGGACCAGATTGTTCCGAAATTTGGCCACTTTTGTTCCTATTGTGCAAATAAATTTCCTTTATTGTGCGTTCCTACTTTGTTCCTAAAGTAATTAAAGGAACAAAAAACAAAAACGCGCGGAATACTTCGTTTTTTAAAAAGGGATTTTTCTTCGTGTCGCGTCACTAAAAATCAAACTTTGAAAGTTTCCTCATGTAAAAAATGGCCTAACAATACTAAGAACAAAAATCCAATTGAAAACTGCGGTGTTTTAGCCTGAAATGGTGCTCTCATTACTTTTGGGTAATGTTAATGATCATGATAAGAAAGAGGAGTATAAAGAAACCAATGAAATGAGCACTGAAATTAGTCATGGCAAACAAGATGAGTCATCATTGCACCAATCTCTTATTGAACAAACATTACACCACAATAATGCTGCCCTTAAGGCTAAAGTACAAGCTGTTAAGCGAGATTGAGGCTTTCGAGCTAGAGAGCCAAGAGCTTGAAGAGCGAATGAACCTAGAACGTCAAAGGATCAAGTTACAAATAGAGTTAGAGAAGCGACGCAGGATTATGCAAGAAGAAATGAACCGAATGAAAGATGAGCTAGCCCAATTAAAGATGAATGCTGAAGCCAAGGAGGATACACCTATTGATGCGGCGACGAAAGTCACCAAGGTAGATCAACGCTTCACCCACTCCACACCTAATGTACCTACACCTAATGTATCTAAACCGAAGCAAGACCTACAGCCACCCCCTCCGAAGTCCATTCATCAGTCATTTGGAGCAGCTCAATACACCCCATTGTCTAAACCCGGTGATGCTGGGACTCAACAACCCCTATGGATCCCCTCAGCCATTTATGGAGAGGACAACATCTCTCAGCATGCACCACCTACTACCCTTGCCGATGTGCTTCAACAGATGATGAATGATACCAGAATGCACCAACAGTCACTCGTAGATAGCCTCCACAGACCAAAAGTTGAATTGATGACCTTCGATGGAGACTCGTTGAAGTATTGGCCCTTTGTCAGAGCGTTCAATAACGCAGTTGATAGCAAGTCGGATGATGACGGCTCTAAGTTAAATAGCCTTATGCAGTACTGCACTGGAAAGGCCAGAAGTTTGCTCGAATGTTGCCTCGTTAAAGAACCTACTGAAGGATATCGGCTTGCATGGAAGCTTCTCAAGGAGCGCGTTGGTAACAATGATGTTATTTCCCAGGCTTGGATAGCCAAGACACTTGATCGACCGAAGATCAAGGACACTCAAGGTTTGCAATCGTTTGCCGATGAGCTGCGAACCTGTCGAGAGACTCTCGTTACGATGGGATACCTGAAAGAGCTCGAGACTCGCAGAAGTTTGTGCCAGATTGTTGAAAAGCTACCAACCTACCTACACTCACGCTGGTTGAAGGTGAATCATACAATAAAGTACCAAGAGAATCGTGCACCTACTCTTGCTGATGTCATACGTCTAGTTACTGAAGCAGCACAACAGGCCTCGGATCCAGTCTTCGGAAAGGCTCTTTCCCCTAAGGATGCCTCCTCTAGGGGTGATGTCAAGAAGTCTCAGATTTCTACACAGAGAAATAGAGGAAGCCATGCTATTCAAGTTGAGTCCTCCCATACAAGTAATCTGTCTCCTCCAGTAATGGAGTCCTTACCTGTGGCTAGCAAAACTTCTTACAGTACACCAAAGGAACCATGTGTGAAATGTGGAGGACTTCACTACCTCACTCAATGCAAGGACTTTAAGGCTCTTCGTGTGAAAAATCGTCTATCCTTTATCCAATCCAAGAAACTCTGTGTCAACTGTTTTAAGCCTGGTCACCTGGGCAGGGACTGTAGTAGTCCCTTTGTTTGCAATGTTGATGGCTGTGGTCAAAAGCACAGCAAATTTCTGCATCTGCCATCTAAGCCAACCCAGGAAGTCACAAACCGAAAGGATGTAGCTGTGCCACCGCCTTCGAATAAACCCAATGCTTCAGTTGGAAGTAATTTTGTGGCAGGAAGTAAAGAAAAGGTCACCCTTCCCATCGTTGCTGTACGTGTCAAAGGTGAGGGACTTAATAACTACATGGAAACCTATGCTCTGATAGATCCTGGTGGAACGAGTGGATACTGTTCAGAAGAACTTGCCCAACACTTAGGTGTTTCAAGAAAGAACTTTGCTTGTAATTTGTCTACAATTCACGAAAGCAACACTCCAGTGAAGGCGGATTTTGTGAATTTGCAAGTTTCAAATATAAATGGTGGACCACAGTACGACATGACAGGAGTGATGGTCCGTCCTTCCTTAAACATCGGACTTGACAACTTACCTACATCAACAGACCTCAAGCAATGGCCTCACCTTGAAGATATACATCTGCATAGGCTAGATGTTGATAAAGTGCATTTGATCATTGGACAAGATACCCCGGACCTTATGTTCCCAGAGGAGACCCGAAGAGGAAGGTCAGGCGAACCGTATGCCTGTCTCACTGCCCTAGGATGGGTCATGAATGGCCCTCTGGGCCAAGGAAGACCAAACACTTACGCCTCATCGAACTTTGCGAAGGCAAAAGTAGGACCAGACATTGAAAATCAACTGGAAAAGTTCTGGAAGCTCGAAGGTGATGATTGCAGCGACCGGCTGGGCCTGTCTAGTAGTGACCAAAAGGCATTGCTCGTGTGGAATGAGTCGGTTAAGCTGCTTAATCAACACAATACTATGGATATCCCCTTCAAAGAAAGACCACCTGATTTGCCAGACAACCATCCGATGGCTGAGCGTCGACTACACCTTCTTGGCCGAAGACTGCAAAGAGATCCAGGGCTGTCTGAAAAGTACACTGCAAGCGTACATGAACTCCTTGAAAAGGGGTACGCTGAGCCAGTCACAGATGATCTCAAGGGCAGAGAAGGCTACACATGGTATCTTCCTCACCATCCTGTGCTACACCCAAGAAAACCAGACAAGTGCAGACTTGTATATGATCGTTCTGCCAAGTATCGGGGAGTCTCGTTGAATGACAAAGTCCATCAAGGTCCTGACCTGACAAATGGCCTCGTCGGCGTCTTGCTGCGCTTTAGGCAGGAGCCTATTGCACTGATGGCAGACATTCAGGGTATGTTTAATCAGGTGCATGTGAGTGACGATGATCGTGACGCGCTTCGCTTTCTGTGGTGGAAAGATGATGACCCAACGAAAACTCCATTGATGTACCGGATGACGACCCACCTCTTTGGAGGAGTGTGGTTGCCCAGTTGTGCCAACTTTGCCTTAAAGAAGTGTGCTCAAGACAATGCGGCAAACTTTCATCCAAGAACAATTTCCACTATTGATAAAAACTTTTATGTGGATGACTGCCTAAAGTCTGTCGCTTCCACTGAAGAGGCAGTGAATCTTGTGAAGGAGTTGCGAGAACTGCTTTCAAGAGGCGGTTTCAACCTTACCAAATGGATCAGCAACTCAAGAGAAGTTCTTCGAACGGTGCCAGATGTTGAGTGGTCTAAAGAAGTGAAGACGCTTGATTTGGACCAAGGAATGTTGCCCGCTGAGAGAACCCTCGGCATCTTGTGGCAGGTGGAGTCAGATACCTATGGTTTTGATGTGCATCCAGAAGAAAGGCCACTTACTCGACGTGGACTGTTGAGCACAGTCAGTTCAGTGTATGACCCATTCGGGTTTGTGAGCCCATTCATACTCAAGGCCAAAATTCCGTTCCAAGAACTTTGTCAAGCTAAATCCAGCTGGGATGATGCAATGCCAGCTGAGTTAGTGGAACAGTGGCGCCGATGGCTGCAGGACTTACCACTGATCCAGAACTTTGCAATTCCTCGTTGTCTAAAGCCCAAGGATGTGGAGACGGTGTCTGCTGAACTACATCATTTTCCAGATGCATCGGAACGAGCTTATGGAGCTGTATCTTACCTCAGAATGGTTGATGACGATGGAAACAGCCATTGTTCGTTTCTCATGTCCAAGTCTAGATTGGCCCCCATTAAGCCTACCACCATACCCAGATTGGAATTGGCAGCGGCCGTTGAAGCAGTGAAACTCGACAAGCTTCTGCAAAGGGAGCTTGAAATACCCCTTCAAGAATCAGTCTATTGGTCGGACAGTATGATTGTTCTATTGTACCTCCAGCAGGAAGACAAGCGGTATCCAACTTATGTGGCAAACAGAGTAGCTGCCATCCAAGAACACACAAACAGAAGTCAGTGGAGGTACGTTGATTCCTGTTTGAATCCAGCTGATGATGTATCTCGTGGCATGACGGCAGACGAAGTAGTAAGCAGCTCCAGATGGATCCATGGTCCTCCTTTCCTTTCCAAGGGAAAAACAAAATGGCCAACGCAACCAGAGTTTAAATGCGCGATGCTGGAAGATGCAGTTGAACTCAAACCAACACGCGAAGTCTACGCCGCTGCTATTGTTGATGCCGACCCCATTGATCTACTCATCCAGCGACATTCCTCCTGGTATAGTCTCAAGAAATCAGTTGCTTGGATCCTTCGGTTCAAACATTACATCAAGACAAAGGGATTCAAGACTGGCAAGTTATCAGTGGAAGAGATGGGTGTTGCTGCCACCTCTGTTATTACTTACGTACAAAGGAAAGCCTTTGGAGAGCACACCGACAACTCGCTTCAGAAACTGTCTCCGTTTCCAAGTACAGACGGAACTTTGCGAGTAGGAGGAAGACTCGACAAGGCTGACCTGCAATTCCAGACGAAGCACCCTATGATATTGCCTGCTAATCATCATGTTACTGACCTCATCATTCTACATTACTATACCTTGACTAGTCACACTTGCATTGAGCGTGTTCTCGCTGAAACAAGGCAACTGTTCTGGATTGTGAAGGGCAGAGCGACAGTAAGAAAGGTTCTATCCAAGTGCATCATTTGCAAGAAATTCAGGGCACAGCCAGTGTCTCAGTTCATGGGAGATTTACCTAAGGACCGCGTGACACCCAACGAAGCACCCTTTACTCGTGTAGGGGTGGACTATTTTGGACCGTTTCTTGTGAAACGGGCCAGAAGTGAACTTGAAAGGTACGGTTGCATTTTTACTTGCCTTGCTACAAGAGCCATTCACATTGAAGTTAGTCACACCCTTGAGACTGATTCCTTTATAAATGCCCTTCAACGATTCATCGCCCGTCGTGGTGAACCTATAGAAATCCATTCAGATAATGAAACTTACTTCACCGGCGCTCAAGTAGAACTGCGACGAGCCCTTGAAGAGTGGAATCAGACTCAGATTGATGACTTTCTCCGAAAGCGTGACGTTCAGTGGATCTTCAACCCTCCAGGTGCCTCCCATATGGGCGGTGCCTGGGAGAGGCAGATTCGTACCGTCCGTTCAGTTCTGAAAGGTCTACTTCCTCTACAAGTCTTAGATGAAGAAGCATTGACGACCCTGATGTGCATCGTAGAGGGCATCGTTAATGGGCGTCCAATAACAAGAATTTCTGATGACCCAAGCGATCTTACACCTCTGACACCAAATCATCTTCTCTTGCTGTGGTCAGGCCCAACCCTTCCATCAGGAGTGTTTGTTCAGCAAGATCTCTACAGGAGACGCTGGCGACAGGTACAATATATAGCGGATGTCTTTTGGAAGCGCTGGTTGACTGAATATCTGCCTACCCTTCAAGTGCGTCAGAAGTGGTTGCGACCTAAGCGTAACCTCAAGGTTGGAGATTTAGTATTGGTGAAGCACGACAATACAGCACGTCCACGTCGGCCTCTTGGGCTCATTCTCACTACCTACCCAGGATCTGATGGTCTTGTGCAATCCGTCCAGGTGAAGACTCAGTCCGGAGTGTACGATCGCCCTGTTGACAAGATTTGTCTGCTAGAAGGAGAAATGCTGCTGCCTGAAGGCTGAACCTGTAAACACATCAGTGACACATCCATGAACACTGAACACTTGAAGATATCTTAGCTTCAGCCCCCTTTTGTTGTATGTGAATGCGTCTCCTAGAGAACGCATTGGGGGCGGGATGTAGTGGCTGAAGAACTGTTTAGCATAAATATGAACATTGTTATCGTTATGTTTCCTTTCCGGTCAGCGGACTTGTTATTCACGTGCGGTCAGCGGATTCGCACATGAGAACGTGGAGAAAACGTGGCTCGGAGATTTTACAGTGATTTGCGTTCTATATAGTGATTTAACTGTGTAATTTCCTCTTCTTTGTTGGAATATCATGGCCCAGTGATGTAGTTCCAGTCGCCACTGCTTCAGTGCCGCAGAAATATTTCATTTCCGGCTAATTCGTATTCACTCAAACGCCAGAAATTCCATATTTCAGCTCCACCACGCAGTACACAACATGAGCAAAAAACCATAAGGTTTATTTTGGCAGTTTAGGCCGAGCACCAGTAACTATAACGATACGTTATACTACTACCTAGAAGAAAAAGTATTGCCGGTTTTCACATGACGTCACTAAAATTCAAACTACAAAACTATTGATCCTATTGATATTTTACTTTAATGAGGTATAAGAGCAGCTGAAAACTAATATTTAGACGATTTTTTGTCCCGAATGGGTTCTTGGTTTTGCGATAGGTTATGCTTGAATTTCTAAGCTTTTGCGTGACGCGGCATTTACATGACGGCCGGGTTGTTTAAAAAGTGACTTATTTCGGGAAATTTGGCTATCTGAACGGGCTCTTGTATTAGGAAAAGTATTATTTTAATGTTTTTGAGTTCCTCGAGAGATTAATTTACGCTTTTGTAATAAAACTCAGTGACAGATGTTTCTGTTGGTTTCCGGCCGCCATGTTGGTGCCCATCTAGATGGGCACCAACATGGCGTCCCATACAAATCTCTATAAATTTGGATGACACACTTCTGCGAATAGCGCGCGAATTAAAAACAGCAGAGACCTGATTCTTGGCGAGGTTGTTTATATTGCAATCATCTATCATATCCCAGATTCTTGAATTGATTTATTGAACGGTTACGAGTTTAGTTTTGATCACGTGACTGATGAAAACCGAGAATAGGGCTTGATGAGCAGTGAAAACGAACTAAAGCCCCAAAGACTTCGAGACTGAAAGTCGTGAAGAAATGTCATCCTTGATGTAACCATTCTTAGCTGCAGCACTCTTCCATCTGCCATGCCTCTGGAAAAGCCTATCACTAACCCCGCTGTTAGCGGCCCTAGAGGCTCCACCTAAACGAAAGGAGTGAGTCCCATAAACAGAGGGATCCGGAACTACATTCTGTAGGCTTTTGGCTTTTGAGTCAACTTGTAGGATGACTTAGTTTTAACCAATGGTCGGAAAATAAATTCATTGGAGTGGGGGTCGATATCTAATTTCCTAAGATAGGTTTTCAATAAGAAAACCGGACAGGCGCTACCCCCTGATTGAGCAATGACAACCTGATCGCCTTGTCGAAGCTGGTCGGTCTTACTTTTATTTACTTTGATAATCATGCACCCTTCTTGGAAATGAATGTGATTCATTCTGATATTCAGAATCTCCTCGGACCTAAAAAACCCAGCAAAAGATAACACATATAGGCAAACGTTTCTAAGGTGCAGAACGTTTGACAGGCCCGCGCTTTCCACAATGTCTTTTAAGACGTTAGTGGAAATGGGCTCCTTCCTATTGGGTCTCCCAGTGCCTAAAATTCTCTTGGCGGCTTCCCGAACTCTAGAAACTACCTGGTTATCTGTATGAGAGGCCATACCAGCTATCTCGTGAGCCCACTTAATGGCATAAAAAGCACTATCAACAGAACTACAGGACTTGGTAGATTCGAATACGTGCTGGAAATAAACTGCTACATGAATAGAATTAGCAGGGAGATAATTGCCCTTCAAATTGCTGACGGCAAAGTCTTTCCATCTCTTGAACGCTCGATGATAAGAGTTAGTAGTAGCTGGCGCCCTCGCTGACAAGACAGACTTCTGAAGCCTCAAGGCCAAGCTCTGCAGACATGGATCCACGAAATCTGCTGTTCCCTTCCAAATGCCTTCCTTAAAAATGTCTGAAAAGGAAGGGGAGAACAATCAGAGACAACAAGAAAAACAAACAATAAGAGTTTGCGATTCATTTTGTTTACTTTTCACCCAACTTGTGATGTGTTATAAACATTACAAATTACACGTAGCTTATCTAGCACGTGAATGCAATGAACCGGCGAAAACAGCCGGCAGATAACAAGCCTTTGAACAAAGAAAAGGCTTCCAAGCACTAGAATGATCAAACACCTAGAACTCGCTTACAAACGAAGCGTTAAAAGACAGAAGTATCAAAAGACTTCTTTAATAGTGGATTCCAAAGACCCTAACAATTGTTACATTGTGAACAACTGCCGCCGTCAGCGGTGCAAAAACCCGAGAAAAGCTGCCTCCGGGGTTGCTTAAAATTCAGACGCAGAGCCACTACACTAAAGGACAAATCCTTTGAACCGAAAACGTGATTCTTGGCTTTACCTTTAATAAAGAGATTCTTAAACTTAGGGAATGTCACCCAATCGAGCACAAAGGCATTCCAGTGCCTGCCATCTTCACATAATAACAACCAAAAATATGACGACTTCCACATAGGAATGACGAGAGTTCTTACAGCCTTACATGCTCCAGCATGAGCAATAACTCTACTAATTTGCGAGACCGGAGGAAGAAGCCAGTTATTTTCTCCATCCCAGTTTTGGGTGAAAGCGTTGACAGCTTCCGTGCCAGGCTGATGGAACCTGGAATTGTAACGTAAAACCTTGGCGTTATAACTGCAGGCAAAACTGTCTACTGTGTGGGGTCCCCATTCACAGTCAAGCATGCGGAACACATCGTTATGTATGGTGTAATCATCAAAATCGATGGTTGTACTCAAAAGATCAGCCTGATAATTAAAACTCCTAGGAATCCACTTTCTTTCAAGGGAAATGCCATGACGGGCGCAAACATTAAAAATAGAAAGCGCTAGGGACTGAAGTTCCCCGTAACCTTGCTCCCATTGTGAACAATGCTGACCACACTAGTGTCGTCAGTAAACCAAGCAACGTTTTTGCCCTGAAGCTCAAGGGCGAAGGCGGATAGCGCTAAGTCTACTGTCCTAACTTCCCTCCAAGTTGAGCTTTTGGAACTTTCTGCCGGACTCCAATGTTGATGGAAAATCTTGTGTTCATTATCAATGAAAGAACTACAGGCGTAATCGGATGCGTCAGAACAGACAAACTTAGCAGATGGTTGCAAAGGTGCCCAAGGGGAATGGAAATTTAGGGAATCTACATTCTCGTCCCAAAATGCTAATTCATCACAAGCTTCCTTCGTTAATTCAACCTCAGAACTCCATGACAGTTTCTGATTAACAACAACATACATAGAACATGTCATATCCTAGCCACGCTTCCTACACAGTGCGTGAGCGAAATGATTTGGCGGCCTACCACAGAGGCAAGATCTCTAACTTTGACGATCTTACAATCAACCTTGCGTATAAGCTTAATACTACTCTTTAATTTAGAAATTCGACTTTCAGTAACCAAGATAAAACCTCGATAAGTATCAAATACAGTGCCGAGCCAGGTTATATTTTGAACGGGCTCCCAAAGAGATTTGTCTCCGTTAATTAGAAAACCATACCTAGTCAAATCGGCGTGAACAATCAAGCTGTTGATTTTAGCCTTGACGATACTAACACCACCGCCTAAACCATCGTCAAGAAAAATAGCCATGGGAATTCCTTTGCACCTCCATGAAGTCAAAATGGGCTTTAGTAATTTGGTGAATAAATACGGTGCTGATTACAAGCCAAAGGGTAAAACTGCGAACTGAAAATATTTAACTACACCATCACCAAAATCCCAGGAGAAGGCTAAATATTTCTGCGGTGCTCCGGAAAAATTTCGATGTGATGATAACCAGACTTAAGGTCGAACTTGAAAAGATAATACCCTTTAGAGAAGATCTGAATGGCTACAGAAATGTCTTCGCATCTAAACTTCCGTTTAAAGACATACAAATTGACATGCCTAAGATCAAGGATCAATCTCTTCTTGCCTGATGGTTGTACCGAAACAGAAAGTGGGTTAACTATGTCGGGCTGATGATCCAAAATCTCAACACGCTTAGTTCTTAACAAATCAGAAATGGCTTCTGAAACAAAACAAGTGTCTTTCAACGGAGAAGTATTGTTGGAACTAACTTTGGGAGGGGTTAGAGCTACAAATGGAATTTTATAACCATCACGTACAACGCTTAAAATGAAAACTGAAGCGCCTAATTTTACCCATTCGTCATAACATAAAGCGAGTCGACCACGCACCGAAGGAGTATTCGGTTGACCTGAGGTAAACTCATAATTTAACAATGACTTTAATTCTACTACGGCATCTAAATCATTTGAATGTGAAATTTCATCATGGCAATTGTCACTTAGATCGTTAGAAGCAAAAATGGAATTGACAACACCTTCAACCTGTCCTTGGACGTCTTGATCGGCGGCTAGTCATTGAGCAGGCTGAAACTTTCTCAAGGGAAGCGTGGACTTTGTCGAGCTGTTGGGATGCACAGGTTCCTTGGCTTCTTCAATAGAAGACGTATTTTCACCGAGTGCAAGGGTTATGCAAATGAACTTTGACACGAGCGATAGTTGTGTAAATACACTGATTGTGGCAGATTTTAATCTGTTGACGCGTGCAATCCAAGGAGATACCCAGCGGTTTGAACTTATAGAACGCATTATTAAGGTACGAAATTTACTGTGATGTGCTTTTCAGCCTTCATTTAGACCCAACTTTTGAGATTTTCCCCCTCAAACTTGGCTAAATTTTAGTTGGTGAACAGAGGCCTCACAGTAGGGTGTCTTCCAGCCTCTCTGGTAAGATTAGAATTTTCCGAAAGGTCTCCATATTTCGTCAGTCGAAGTAATGAATGTACCTTAGAATTTGTATGAAAACGAAATTCTGCGAGCTGCATTTTAGGGGACGTAGCACGCTTCACAAAATCGGTAAATTTTACCTTTCTGATCACGGTCGGCAACCTCAATTCGGCCAAAATTAAATTTTAGCTCGTAGCAAAGCAAAACTAAGAAATTGGAAAATAATAAATTGCTTTTATATATATATGTACCAAACCCTTTTCACTGGCAAAAAATGAGGGAAAATTATTTTTGGTCCCGAAGTCGAGTGGACCGCTTTTAGGGAGACTGCCACTTAAACATTTTAATCACATTATCATCAAGCAGACTGTGCTTCATTTTTAACTGTAATGATGGCCAGTTGAAGTGACCCAATTGTTTGATTTTTAATTTTCTTATTGTTTCTTAATATGATGCCTGTATTAATAGTACCTTTACTGGGAAAACAACTTATGTTTTTATGTCTACATACCTGTGTTGTTGTGCTCCTCTGCCCATTCTTCAAAATATTTCCATCCCGTTGTATGTTTTTTAATACAGCCGACTCATTGGGTCTTATGAACACATGGCTAAGGATTCCCTTTTCAAAAATGAGGTGGCATGCTTGTAGGTACCTTGCAGTTTCTTTCACAACATCAGTTTTTTCTGGGCCTTCACTACTCAAACTTGCATGTTCCTCCAAGGCTGCAATCATATAACATTGCTGTAGAATGAAGAGGTAAACAAAATCACTCCATAAAAAATGGAGGTGTCTCGATTGAAAAGCAAATATTTGTACCATTAATTCCTACCAGTATCTGCATATATGGCATAAATTATCATTCTTCAGTCATTATCTGCATATATGGCTTAAATTATCATTCTTCAGTCAAGCTAAAGACCTATAAAGTTCTAAAAAAAATATGCCAATTGTCCCCTCTCTTACCTGCATTTTTTTTGGCAGGCATAACATTCAGTCTCGTCCAGCAGTCACGTTGCACATAGCTATACCTCAGTCCAGGGACACGCCTACCCAGTCCTTTTGCAGATCTCTCTTGATCCCTGTGGTATTGATCAATTATTGGCTGCCAGCCAAAAGTAGTACCTCCCTTCTCAAAAGCTTTTTTCCCCTTGTTTCTTGAACTGTACAAAGCTGCAATGATGTTCTTTAACTGGAAAATATAACAACCAGGGGTTACAAGTTGCACACATTATGAGAATAATTAAATTACAATGCCATACCTGGTGAGCAGGGCATATCATGACAAAGCAGGTTTTGTCTGATCTGGTGCTGAATGGATTGATGAAACTGGCCTTGAACCGGTATTGTTCATCGCCACTGTCTTCTACTGGGAGCTGCTCATTTGCATAGCCACATAGCCTCTTAAAAAGGGCTAAGTTACAGGAAGCTCCATCACCAACCAATAGAATGACATGGAACCGGTACTTTTCAAGAGTACTGATCACCTTAAACAGGATGTCATGGAGGAAGTTTCCATCCAGGGGTACTTCACGGAGAAAGTAAGGCCCAGCAAACTCAAACCCAGACGTCAAATCCCGCCAGTAGGTCTGAAGAACATAGCTTGCTCTTTGACCAATTCCATTTTCTGAGGTGAACAGGGACTCCCAAACATCATGGAGACATGACCAGTCATTTTCATTCATTGCATAACCAATGGCAACACCATCTGTGCAACGGATCTGGATCTTACTTTGCACCTGTTAATTACAATTTTAAAAGAACTTCATGGTCTGAAATTTCAGTTAAAATACAAATTCAAGCTATAGTTAGTTAATTGATTGGTATTTTAACTTTCCATTTGAGGGATTATGGTGATAATATCAGGATTAACTACAAGGCTTTTCCAATCCAACAACAGTTTTAAATCATTGAATGGATCTGAAAGTAATCAGTTATAATTTAAACTAACGACAACATAAGTCGAGTAAATGCGATAACAAAATGGGTCTCACAGACTTGTATATTGAGCCAGTTATTTGCAAAAATATGAAATTAGAACAGAAAAGATTAATGTTGTTAAATTCAATTTAGTCAATATTGCTCCAACAATACAGCAAAAAAAGAAAAACTTAAAATTTAAATAAAGTGCATAATAATTCATAATCACTGAGCCCTGTAGGATTCAAATAACATCACTGATGGCAGTCATGCAGATGTTCTACACAAAGGAAGATGGTAAATTTGTTTTTGAATAAGGTACACCAATATGGCTGTACGGTGTTTTTAATTATGATGTTAGCAAAGGGAATACCCCCTATTCACCTTTGTCTCATCAAAAAGTAGTTCTCCAACTCCCAGTGGCTCTGGTCTTCCACTAAGGACTGCAGTTATTTTGAATTGATTAAACAAAGTGAGTTGCTCAATGATTCTTTCGTCATGGATACCGTCCTCTACTGTTCTCTTTGCCATTACCCTCTCCAAGGACCTCCTGCATGGAAGCTGAAGAATATCCAGCTTCTTGAGATCATCAAACAGGGCTGGGCAGCGCGCATAAATGGCTAGAGCCACTCGCCAAGACGCCTGCGTCCAACGATTAGATCGATGTCCATATCCTGTAAGAGAATGTGTATAATAAGGAAAGCATAATTTCATGAAAAAATTAAGTACCATATGTCAAAGAATCACCAAGGTACTGGGTTATTCTTTGCATGCCCATCCCAATATGTAGGCAATACAGGATTTCAAATTTGAATGCTGGACAATCATGAGATGGGTCCACAAGAAAAAGCCCTTTTCCCATATGAAACAGACAGAGATGTTTGTTAGAATTGTTGCATTAAACCCTTGAAGGAGACCAGTGTCTTGTTCAAGCTATTTTTATCCTTTTGAAAGATACTAAATTCTTAAAAAATATGGAACTTATATTTTCTGCTTTTGTTCATCTGACATTTTGCCCTAAAGAGACACCCTAAAGAGACACCAGTATGCATGCACAAAGTCGCACCCCTAAGCAAGACAGCATGCATGCCCCCCCCCCCTAGCCTCAAGAGGGGTGGAGAGAGAGAGAGAGAGAGAGAGAGAGAGAGAGAGAGAGAGAGAGAGAGAGCCAGAAGAAAGGGAACTTTGGTGACGAAAATGGGGAACTTTGGTGACCGAAACAGGGAACTTTTCTGACCAAGGGATTTTTTGTGACGCTTGTAGGGAACTTTAAGGACGTTACTAGGGAACTTTTGCGACTACACTAGGGAACATTTGTGACATTAGGGCACTTTTGTGACGAATTTAGGGAACATTTGCGACATTAGGGCACTTTTGTGACGAATTTAGGGAACTTTTGTGACGACTTGAGGGAATTTTCGTGACCTTAGCAGGGGAACGTCTGTAATATGTATTTTTATCTCGAACTTTCGTTATAGCTTTTTTACTTTTTGAAAGTACTTCGCACATATCTCAATAGGCGCTATGGAAATATGTATTATTATTATGTTGATTTCTTGAACTTAATTTTTGGCCAAACGTCACTTTTAGTACAACAGAAGCGACAAATATTTTGCCTGTTGGTTATCATTCACTTAATGCAAACAGAGCGCAAACAAATCTGGTGCTTTTCCAGCTACCATAAATACAGTTTCGAAGTTGTGTCTAACCTTGACTAGTCATTTATTTAACAATCCAACATTTTATTTAACCAGGCACTCATCTACAAACATAACATCTAATGTAAAAACCTGTACAGCTACCCAGTTCAACACAATAAGGCCTGTACACTGATACAATATCAAAAATAGAGAGCGCTAAAGTTTAATAACAGAATGGGCAAAAAAGTATATTGAGGGTAATAAATTTTAACTTTGCCTGTTTCTTTCAGGTGCACAAACATGGAGACAAAACAAGCAATAAGCAACCCTTGATATATTATAATTCTGCTTGATAGTGAGGTCTACAGGACACAAACAAAAGAAGTGAATAAACGTAGTGATTAAATTCCTATGTTTGTTTCCTCTAGGCCTCGCTTTCAAGCTGAATTTGAATATCTGTTGTCCAATCAGCAATGACTGGAATTAGTTAGTATCAACATAATACCAGGTTGAATTTAAAGCTGTACGAGAGCACAGGATAAAAAAGCCTTGAAATAAAAAATCTTAAATAAAAAAAATCTAACGTTTATGTTTAGACTTCAATCAACCGTTATGTTGTTTAGAAAATTAACTCTGTTAAGTTTTCTTAGACGCTCTTAAAGGGAACCTCCACTCCTACCAAAGAATCACTTTAAACCTCAGGATATAGTACTTGCAATAACGTTAGTTTTAGTTTTTTTCCAGAAGAGTATCTATTCTCGGTTTTCATCAGTCACGTGATCAAAACTAAAAATCGTAACCGTTCAATAAATAAATTCAAGAATCTGGGATATGATAGATGATTGCAATATAAACAACCTCGCCAAGAATCAGGTCCCTGCTGTTTTTAATTCGCGTGCTATTCGCAGAAGTGGGTCATCCAAATTTATAGAGATTTGTATGGGACGCCATGTTGGTGCCCATCCAGATGGGCACCAACATGGCGGCCGGAAACCAACAGAAACATCTGTTACTGAGTTTTATTACAAAAGCGTAAATTTATCTCTCGAGGAACTCAAAAACATTAAAATAATACTTTTCCTAATACAAGAGCCTGTTCAGATAGCCAAATTTCCCAAAATAAGTCCTGAAATAAGTCACTTTTTAACCAATACGGGCGTCATGTAAATACCGCGTCACGCAAAAGCTTAGAAATTCAAGCATGGCCTATCGCAAAACCAAGAACTCATTCGGAACAAAAAATCGTCTAAATATTAGTTTTCAGCTGCTCTTATACCTCATTAAAGTAAAATATCAATAGGATCAATAGTTTTGTAGTTTGAATTTTAGTGACGTCATGTGAAAACCGGCAATAGTAAAGAAAAACGAATTTCAGAATCGCGTGTTTTTGTTTTCAAATTCCCTGGGCTCCGCCATCTTGAATAATTGTGACGTGTCTTGGTTGCGCTATTGCTCTGACACAAAGAGCTTTTGTCTAATAACAAAAGGGCAACCATTTCACGTCACAATTATTCAAGATGGCTGCGCCCGGGAACTTTGAAAACAAAAATTAACGATTTTATATTATGTATTTAAGGTAAACGTGCTTTGTTAGTTAAAACTTCAAATAAATTTGATTCTAAATATTATTTCATGTGATTTGAAGTGAGCTTTTTGTCAGAGTGGAGGTTCCCTTTAAAACGTCTTTCGGTTCTCACACGATTAACTATTGCTATTTTAATTTCTACTACCAAAACAAGAGGTGCATTGGCAAGTAAAATGGAGATTTAACACTTACACTTAGACTTCAATCAACCGTTAACTTTTTTAAAACAACACCAACATTGAGTTGTCTTGAACGTTCTTTAAATGCGCCTTTTTAATTTCGCATGATTAGTATTTTAGTTTCCACTACCAAAACATGAGATGCTTTAGCATGTAAAATAGAGTTCTAATACTTTGTGCTTCGTCTGCATTGCTGCTGCGACAAGTCGCTTGCGCTTATTTTGTCGCTGCGATATGTCGCACGAATTCAAACCAGTTTGAATTCGTGCGACAGATCGCAGCAACAAAATTCTGTTGCAGCGACAATGATTTTCACATGTCACACGAGGCGATTTGTTGCAGCAACCTGTCGCGGCGACGTGTCGAAGAGATTTGTCGCATCGTATGTCTCGGCCCTTAAAGATCTACCACTCATGTTTAGACTTTAATCGACTGTTAAGTTTTTTAAAATTAACTCTGATGTTGAGTTTTCCTAGATGCTTTAAAAACACGTCTTTCGTTTTCCACAAAATTAACTTTTGGTATGTTAATTTATACTACCAAAACAAGAGGTGCATTAGCAAGTAAAACGGAGATCTGACACTTACGCTTCAATCAACCATTAAGCTTTTCAAATCAACCGCGACATTGAGTTGTCTTGAACGCTCTTTAAACGCGCCTTTTTAATTTCGCACGATTACTATTTTAGCTTCCACTACCAAAACATGAGATGCTTTAGCACGTAAAATAGAGTTCTAATACTTAACAATGAGACTTCGGTCAACTGTTAGGGTTTTGAAGCAACTCTAATGTTAAGATGTTTTAGACCCTCTTAAAACGCGTCTTTCATATTATGGGTATATGAATATCTACTACCACAACAAGAGGTGCTTCAACGAGTAGACTGGAGTTCTAACATTTACGTGCATTTAGGCTTCAATCAACTGAAAACAACTCTAACGTTTAGCTGTTTTCGACGCTCTTAATACGCGCCTTTCATATTTAACACGATTAATTATTGTGTCTAAGGAAGCTTTTTGCAAAAGTCCCTTTCCTCCATCTTCCTTCTCAAGAATTTCTTTGACCTTGGGTCTTGAGATGGGTACCGATGTCGTGATCATCACTTTAAACATAGCTCTTACCATGTCAAGTTCCGAAAATAGGTTGGTACAAAAGCGCGAATTTATCTATTGAGGAACTCAAAAACGTTGCAATAGATTTTTTTCTGATACAAATACTGTTTAGATAGCCAAATTCTCCATTTTAACCAGCATGACAGCTCTCTCGGCCGTCATGTAAATGCCGCGTCACGCAAAAGCGTAGAAATTCCCGTGTGGTCTGTCAAAAAACCAAGAACCAGTTTGGAACAAAAATTTTTGTGAATATTTGTTTTCAGTTACTCTTAAACAACACGAAACAGAAGCACAAACCAAATGGGCCGCATAGAAAATGGGGAGAGTGCTTGTTAGAGAGGGGGCCTATTACAAAAACCGACTTTCAGACGGGTGACTTATTAGAGAAAAAGGGTTAGCACAGAGCGGGGTTTAATAAAGCTCTTACTGTATTGCACTTTCTCAGGAGAGAAAAGTAAACCACATAGGTTGCATGTTCTTTTTCTTTTACCGCAGCGGGTTGTCCAATACAGTTTTAACGTCTGATTACAAAGGGTCCAGACAGACTTAGATAAAACCAACGTCTTTACAACGGAGTTAAAACAATCTGAACCACAACAATCTGTCATCATTTACGATGATTCAAATAAGACGTATACAGGAAACGTAAGATTAACACTATTGTGATAAACAGATTGGTCCTAAGGCCAGCTCTTTCTTTACAGAATTGCTTTACACATTTATGTCGAAGCGCGCGACTATCCGTACTAGTTTGGGCAGTATTTTACAATTATTCATCTTGTTCATTATTCACCAGACTGAGATTTAAACAAGCGCCCAATATAGACTTCCTTTAAAGCTATATACTTGTCTGAATGGGGAATGAGTAAGTATAAGATCCATTGATCCTTGCTTTGCAAAGTGACAATGTGAAACAAAAGGTGTGTCAGTTCGAACATTTAGGAGCGCCCTTACTTTTACAAGATCTCTATTCATGATCTCCAATTTATTTTTTTTTTACAACTATAACAATACTTACCTTAAAACAATACGTCTGCAATAATCAGTTGACACAATGAGTCCCGCAGTAGAACATTTTTAGTCTCCTTTTTTATAAGACCCTTTACGTAAAGCGCATCAAGTTTCAAAATTCACCATTTTTCAGCCCTGGTTCCTTTTTATTGCAACGAACAAATTTGAAAACTAAATCACCCGTTGCTATTACACTATTGTACAATTTAATAGTATCAATCATTCCTGCCTCTCCAAAAAAATACGCTGAAATAATCATTTTTAAAATCTTGCAGATAGGGAACTTTGGTGACATTTGCCATGTTCTGACATTGGTTGCTTCAAACCTTCATAAAAAAATGACGGTTGGTGATTTTGCTACCGAATTCAGTTTGTTTTATTGCCAAAGGACTGCTTTATCTACTGTAAGAGTTTGACCTAAATTAACAAAATTTAAATAGCGAATTTCGTTGTTCGAACTTGCAAAATGAAAAAAGGGCCTTTTTCGATTTCTGAAACCTTTCATCGACATGAGAGGTCAAACACATACACGCCAGATTTTCCAAGCTCCTGATATCTCAAATTTAAAAGCATGTGGTGACGAAGAGAATTGAGTGGCGTATAAATGTGAAGTTACTAGCCTCCTTTCGACCAGCAAATTGGATTTGAAGCTTTTAACTTGGCCGATACCACGACATAGGGCTACTTCGTGACCTCTCAAGCACAAATAATGAGCTTTTTCCGTCGCCATTGAATGGTATTGGGGAATCTCTCGCATGTAGAAAGACTGGGTCATAACGCTTTGTTCTAGAGCTTGTCAAAAGTTACCACACAAAAATTGTTGATCTATCATCAAAAGAGGGAAAAGTCAGAAAAGTTCCCGATTATTCTTCGAGAGAGAGAGAGAGAGAGAGAGAGAGAGAGAGAGAGAGAGAGCTAGAGGAAAGGGCACTTTCGTATCATTTTAGGGCACTTTGGTAACTATAAAGGGGCACTTTGGTAACCTGCAAGGCACTTTAGTAACGTGCAGGGCACTTTGGTAACTTTGTAAGGCACTTTGGTAACCATAAAGGGCACTTTGGTACCATAAAGGGCACTTTGGTACCATAAAGGGCACTTTAGTGACATACAGGGCACTTTGGTAACGTACAGGGCACTTTGGTAACATACAGGGCACTTTGGTAACATACAGGCTAGGGCACTTTGGTAATTTTGGGCTCTTGCTAACGCAGTTCAGCGCGTGCACAAGTATTGCATAAAAACAAACATACAGTAAACATGGCATCAATACAGCGATCATTTTATTTGCTCATAGTCCACGCTATCTGTACTATTTTTCTTCACAACTGAACACAATGTATCAATGGTTTTACTCTTTTATTACAAACGTATGTAAGAAAAAGTAACGATGCAAAGAACTCAGAAATTCTCAGCTTTTTCTTTGTTGCTAAAGGAACCCAGTTAAATGCAGCGCATGCGTAGTAAGTCGAACAAATTGCAATCGAGTGAAAAATTGACTTCTCGGAGGTACGCCTATTTCTCGAGAACCACTACTTAGAATTTCTTGAAATTTGGCACGTAAATACTTTAGGAAATAAGAAATTGGAGGATTGACAAACATTGAACTTTAACAAGGAAATTCAAGATACGCCAGTGAACCTTCAACGTGGGATAACTAAAGATCTGTTTGTTAAATTATTATTAAAATAGTGCTAACTTGTGAGTATCGTTACAAGCTTGTTGCATGCAAATTATAAATAAAATCTAATGACTAGACTTTCTGCAAATAAACAAAACCGATTTAAAACACCTGTTTATATTTAATCATGTTGTCATGGCAACAGAACATACGTCAGCTCAATTATCAAAAAGTTGAAGTTTGTGTTGTTAACTTGCTTGCTGCCATTTTTGGCGATGAAAGGATCAAGGGTTTTAGAGAAAATAGGTAAATGAAACAGAGGTATCAAAACCTGTGTTCAGCCACCATAATGGCTTTTTATGGGTTAATTAAAAATATTATAATATCACAAGGTGATTTTGCTGCACCAATATTGGGCATTACTAATTCCATGTTGGGTATCCTGCCAATAAAGAACTACAGCTCTTAGCTTTTAAAAACTGACCATGGAGTTATAAAGGGTTCTCATTGCAAAAAAAACCTTACAAATCTTTCAAACAATTTCTCTAAGGGAATGTTCATACAAAAGAAAAATGAGTAAAAAAGCAAGAAAGAACAAAAGAGACAAAAACAATAAGAAACAAATAAATAAACAAATAAATAAATGCAACTGTTTTTTTCCATCAAACTGGCAGGACTTGACTATTTACAAGTGTGGCAGAGGAGTTGACCTTGAGTGCAGCATCAAACAAGCCCCAGGAACTGGAGAGAATGGGATAAAAAAAGTGCCACCTCTGAATTTCAGGAGTAATGATGCCATCTTGTATCAAAACATTTACTCCCTGACAAATTACAAAACACAGAAGATTGTAGCCAAACAACTTTCTTCACGAACTTTATTCTGCAACAGCCTTAAGGAGAATGAAGCAACAAAATCACAACAAGTACACACACAAGAAAATGTAGCAGGGACTTGTGCCACTTTAACATGCTCCTGCTATACTTTCTTATGCATGCATGTACCTGTTATGATTTTGTCACTGCTAAATATCACTGCAAAATGTCTCTGCAACAGGAATGTACTGAATCATTCAATCTGGAACAATGATCTTTAGTAAAACTAGACTAAATATAACCATGTCACTGTCAACATGTACATGCAAAAATACTTCTTTGTTTACATACAACAAAAACACAAATGGCTGGTTTGGAATTTGTCAAAAGTGCATGGACGTACATTTGTACGCATCTTTTGGTTTACATCCGAGACCAAACTGTTTCAAATACATGTAGAGGATATTTTCTTTACTAAAAACGCAATGCTTAACATGGCTGACAACAGTTTCCTGCTATTTCCTTCACTAATACTTTGATTGTTCAGTATTTACCCACTCTCTCTCATGATTCTACAGTGAGAGGGCAGATTAAATAAAGCTATTCGCTTGATAAATCAGTATTCAGTGGATACGCCTTGAAAAAATAAACTAAAATGCCCATTGGACAGTAATTTATCTGATCTCTCTGGTACACGGATAGCATTCCACCCTTTGAACAATTGGGGCCTGGAAGCTGCTGTCAGCCACTTTAAGATTTATACCATTGAAACATGAATCAACAGTTTACTCTGTCATTAATGTTGACATTAAAAGTTCTGCAATAGCCTTAGTAGAGCCACTGTAGCACGAGAGAAACAGAACTAGAGGCTCACACAAGGGAATATGTAGCCTTAATGCAATTTATATGTTGAGGCTCAATTTTACCCTTGGTACAATTTTGTATTTTCCTGGGTTCTGGTGTATGGTAATATATGATAATATATAATGAAATAATGAAAACACTAAATTGCAACAAGGATAGTATGGAACTACAACATATAATTTCACTTCCTGAAGTAAACAGAATCTCATAAAACACAACATAGTGTTGAAACCTCAAAACTACTTAAATACACACAAACTTGATGTTGTTCTAAACATTCCCCACACCCTATCATAATTTATGGCAACATAAGTGAGAATATACCACATCAAGGAAAACAAAGACTCTGCACAAGCCATAAAGCATGTCTGAGTAGTCAATTGACGAAAATGAAAGACCACAATAATTATCGTAAACACCATTATGTTTACTTGATGTTAGGTTTCTCCACTGAATGAAATATAATTACAATGCCTTAACCCTTTTCAGTTCCAAGCTTGAAATATAAATTCTCCTCACTGTTTGCCACACATCTCTGTTTATGCCAGTTCTGAAACTTGTTGTTCTTGTCACCTTAATCTGCTTGAAATTTATTTAGTGTTGCGAGGGGAAATTACAATTCCTTAACCCTTTTGTTCCAAGCTTGAAATTTGTATTCTCCTCGCTGTTTGCAACACATCTCTGTTTATGTCAGTTCTGAAACTTGGTGTTCTTGTCACTTAATCTACTTGAAATTTATTTAGTGTTGCGAGGAGA
>OZ026600.1:16335822-16340822 GCA_964020085.1 Micromussa lordhowensis
TACAGTGGCAATGTGCCTTGCCACTAAAAGTAATTGTTATAATTAACTTATCCAGAGTAATTGGAATTTAAATAAATAGACTAATCTGTAGATCAAGGAAAT
This sequence comes from Micromussa lordhowensis, assembly GCA_964020085.1. NCBI lineage: Eukaryota > Metazoa > Cnidaria > Anthozoa > Scleractinia > Lobophylliidae > Micromussa > Micromussa lordhowensis. The sequence goes on from OZ026600.1 coordinate 16,335,925, forward strand.
ATCCATACCCCACCACAGAAAGAATTTCACATAAGAATTTCAAATATAATTGGATTCAAATACAAGTATAAAAGATCTACTTAGTAGGTAAGAAAGGATTTTTAAACAGCTAGATCAATACCTGAATCCGTATTGAATCGAAGGACATCTGGAAACTAAATTGATAGTCCAACCCACCCACCCCCTGCCTCTCTGGAATTTCCTGGGTCTTTGCACCCCCTCCCCTCCGGGATTTCAAATCTCTCTCTGTGGTGGGGATAGGATATTTTCTGGAACCACACAATTAAGAAATAACAACATTGAGCAATATTTACAACACTGAGTAGTAATTAAGACAATAAATTAGTAAGCTTATTTTTTAACTCATTCTTGAGACGGAAAAAACAGGCATGGCAAAGGTCATAAGGTTAATCATTAATATCTTGGCAAATGTTTACAGAAGAATAACCTACTATACATCTCATTTAAAAGAGCATAAAATATACTTCTTATAAATTATAAGCTATTCTTCATGGAAACTAGTAGTAATTTTCAAACAATATAAATAAATTAAATTTCGCAAAAATAAGCAAAAAATGTAAAAAAAAATTTAAATGCCTCCACTCTCCTGGTCAAATCTGATGTAGAAATAAATGATTTTCCTCAACTTATCAGCAATCATATCCTGAAAACAGAGCAAAAACCATCGAAACCGAAATTTATTAGAATTTTTTACCTTGTTAAGAATCTCGCATTTCCGTTGCCATGGCCACAGCCAGTGGAATATTACTCGGATCGAAGTGTCTTTACTCAACGAAAAGCTTTTTTTTCCAAAGTTCCTGAGCTTCACGATCCCAAATATGACACATAATTCAAGAATTACTCGAGATTCCAAACGGAAAAGCGGCAGTCCAAAGCGAATTAACTCGCATTTTGATTTGAACAACATGCGTGCGTGGATTTTCATAGCACATGGCGAAGGTCACGAAGGTCGCTTCTAATTTCGTTCTAACCGTAAAATTACATTCGTATAAATACCTTTAGGAATGTTGTCCGCTTCCAAAAACATCTTCAGGACGTTGAAATTATGGACATCGCTCGTTCAACAAAAGGCGGCCATTTTTACTTGAAATTGTGTGATTACGCAATGTCGTCATGCAATGTCGTCATGTAGGCCACATTGGAGCATCCCACGTGAAACTAGCCATTTGCTTATGTATTTTTACTATCTCTAAATTTCTGGGAAAACGAAAAAAAATCCGATTTTTTTAAGACTTTTTTTAGTCATCAATCTTCAAGTCTTGAAATTTATAAAACGTGAAAGCAATTTCTCAGAGTTCTGATCTAAGACTGCAGTGGTCGAAAGATTTTTTTAAAAAGTCATACGCTGTCAGTCGGGAAAGTGGCGCCTCGAGCCGCGTTGTACAGGTGGCAATTTGTGCCCTTATGTTCGGTTCTAGCCAGGTCCTTCGTCCTAATATTCATATTGAGTTGTAGCCTTTGTCATTCTATGTAAGCAATGCGATCATAAAAACTTAAACAAACTAGCTTTGAAATACTAGTAAGTACATATGTAGCCTAACTGCAAGTATAACGCATCTTCAACGGTTTTCCCCTTCACCACTCATATCTTTGAAATACTTACTGCTTTTGCTTTTTCTTTGTCTCCACGCCTGATGGCCTGGACTTCTAGGCACTTTAAATCCTTGAGTCTTGCTTGGAGGGCTTGATAATCCATAGCGAAATCAAAATGGCATCCGACCACGTGGAAGAATAACGCTCCCTTCATATAAAAACTTTTCATCTGTCCCACAAGGTGCTACGAATTATGGGAATTGCTCGCAATTTACCTTGCATTACTGGCAGAGACACAAAATGCCTTTTAACAAATTCTCATTCATAGACCAGAGGAACCATTTTATGGGCAATGTGTCAAGAGTTTACTTCTAACGTACTCCCCACGTGTGTGCCAATATATCGGAGGTTTATAATGCTCTTTCTCTCGGTTATCATGCGCGCTGTGACTGATCAATTTAGCGAGAGTATTCCACTGTATGGCTCGCTAAAGTTTGAAGCTGTTTTTGTTGCCAGAGGTTTCGCAATTTATTGTCGTCATTTTTTTCGCTAACGTTCAAGGCAAATAAACGCAAAACTTTTAGTTTTATTTAAAATCTTCTCGGTAGGTTACAGTTGAGTCGGACTCAGTTCTCTCCTGAATTTGAAAATGGACCACGGGCGAAATCTTCAAACAACAGTCCGTGAGCAATCAAAGTTTTTAAATTCTTGCGCTATGAACTCGAGATTAATCGTAATTCTTCATGACTTATACGGCTTCAGATGCGGCATAATAGTTTCTTTCCAAAGGAGCGCGCTCGACAAAAGTAGACAGTACAAAGCCCACTACTAGAGGTTGGGGGCACAAAGTAGCCTATAATTGCCATATAATTTGTTTTCCGAAGTGTTTGTTGAACTGTTGTTAGGATGTAGAAAGAAACTGAAGACAGTGTGTAGCTAGGGGAAATCCAAGCCAAAAACAAACGCTCAGAAATTTAAGTGATTTATATGAGTTATTAAAATGCAGCTGTTTTAGTTTTAACACTAGAAGAAGTGATGCTTGCACTTGATTTGTGCAAGAAAATGCACTTGGTCACTTGAGAAAGTATTATTTCGTTAGCTAATGTTTCCTACATGTACCTCAAATGATAGCGATAGGTGGTAGTGTCCCCTTACCCATACAACCTATCGACAACGCGCATATTTTTAGAAGGACCATTCGGTAATCTGTTTTTGAACATGTAGTTAACATGTGATTTTGAAAGGAAAGAAAGTGAAGTTTGGGCATATCTAGTTTCTCTTTAACTCTACTTTTCTTCTTTCCTGGCTGAAAAAAAAAAGAAATGGGGTCTAATGGCGTATACGCAGGTTTTGCGAACACTGATTTCTTAGGCAAAATCTTCTCATTGCAGACTTATTTCTGGTCACAATGCTCTAAACTTTTAAGTGATAAAAGCCTTGTACTACGGCTTGTTTTTCACCAAAGTATTTCATATTTCATTAAAAAAAACCTTGTATCTCTCGATGACGGAACATCTTGCAAAAAAGGCACTTTCGTAACTATTAAAAATTTTATACCAGCTGCTAAATTAAACCTAATTGTTAAACGACGATTTAACAAAACGGTGCCAAATTTTACAGGCGTTAAGTATAGTAGTATATCTACCTTTCCCATGAATTTTGTTGATTTTGGACTAATAATAAAGTTGAAATTCAGTTTCGAATTTTGCTTTGTACGTTTGGGCGTTTTGATCGAATTGGAAACCTCAACTCGACATGAAAGTGTATACGGAAGAACTCAAAATTTTACAAGGTGCAATAACCACTTCAATTCTAACATTGGAAAAAGAGTGAATTGTGCTGCATGTAGTAGATACCTAAATACCCATATGTGGCCAAAATTCGATGACTTTTGGCGCAAAATTACCTCTTTCCACGACATAGGGAACTTTTGTAACCTGAGGGCGTCTTAAAGAGCTATAAAAACGTTGGTTTGCAATGTTCCGTAACTATTTTCACAGAGCGCAGTGACCGTAGTGTGTCATATTAAGAAATGCGAAAACCAGACCTCAGAAACGTAAAATGGCGATTTTTGAGTCAAAGAGACATCTAAGTTGCAAAAGTGCCCATCATACCTCTAGAGAGAGAGAGAGAGAGAGAGAGAGAGAGAGAGCTAGACGCAAGGGCACTTTTGTAACATTTTAGGGCACTCTGGTAACCTCAAGCAGGGCACTATTGTAACATAGGGCACTAATGTAACCTCAAACAGGGCACTATTGTAACATAGGGCACTAATGTAACATTTTAAGGCACTTTGGTAACCTTCCTTGGGGCACTTTTGTAACCTTACAAAGGCACATTTGTAACTTTCATTAAAACAGGAAGGGCACTAATAGAATAGGGAGTATTGCATTGTTTATTGTCTTCGATAACTTGTTTTGATTTGCCTCTAACCATTTAAACAATAGTTTGGGTATTACTTGGTTGTTTTCTTTTCAAGAACGCTTCTTGTACACACAGCCCGATCCAATAGCTTTTGCAGAATTCAGAAGTACATTCTTTTACCCTCCACAGCAGTTTCAGTTTCTATTATGAACTTCAAAATTCTCCCAATTCTGTCAGCTTTATTATCAAAACATGAGTAAATGAAAGAAAAGAAGGGGAGCTGTATAAATTGAGTATGATTATTTTTGTTCAGTGATAAGCAGTTCTGAATAAACAGGATACCAAATTGTTCAAGTGCCTTGAAATGATCAAGTCCTAATTTCTCCTTGATGCACAACCATTTTTTTTTATAGTAGTTAAATAAAAACATACTGATCAGTAAAGGGAATTACTGGTAAGGAAACTCAACTGATGATCTACCAAATTCTCCTACCCAGCATTGAAAACATGTAGTCATTGAAAGGAGGAATGAATGTTTGCAAACAACATTGGTTACCAACAAACTAAAGAACAATTTTTATTGTTAACAATCACTTTCTGTTCATTTGGGCTTTGTTCTAAGATAGTACACTACTAACATAACTTGAAATTAACAGTAATTCTAGAATTTAAAAGTGAACATGTTTTGGTGTTTGATGTTGCTACTTAGACATACACTGTGACATTCAGCAAGAACAGGAGTTCATAACACAACTAAATTCTTACCAAAGAACATCTTGTTTTACAACTACAATAAATGGTGAATCATATAGCTTACTTAATTTTTGCAAACTCATTCACACCATACATGTATGTTACTTGATTTCTTTCGCAATATTGAAGGCCCTCCAAGCCCCTGTTTTGACAAGAGGATTTGATGCTGCTATTACAGTGTTGTTACAGAATTACACTGTAGGTGCTATTCATTTTTTGTAGCAACT
>OZ026600.1:16345822-16378322 GCA_964020085.1 Micromussa lordhowensis
CTGCTGTGACACACTGTTACTGCACCTTATAACAAAAACAACATTTATTTATACCAAAAGAAATAGAGATAAAAGTAATACATAGTTTTAAAACTTGTAAATATGGTGTTAGCTGCCTATAATAACCATAATGGCTAAGAAAATTAGGCAGCTATCTATGAAATACATAGAGGATATTACACGGTGGCGAGAAGATATGAATTTTATGTTTGAGTGTCAAGAACAATATCTCACGAGTGAGCGAAGCAAACGAGTGAGATATTGTTTTTGCCACGAGAACATGAAATTCATATCTTCGAGCCAACGTGTAATGTTCTTTTTATTATATGGAGACTTCTTTCCAAACAACCAACGTGACGCAAGAAACCAATTCAACAAAAGCAAAAGGCGGGAATCGTGACGTCATTGAACGATACGACACTCACAAAGGTGACATACGGAAAATACGCCACTCGGGTCCCGGATGAAATGACGTATGGAATCTACGAGTGGTTTAGTTCCCAGTAAAACACTCTCCTCAATATAATAAAATAGAGAAAAAAATATGGTCATGTATATTAGTTATAAATCAAAAGTAGCCTAAGAATAAAGATACAGGTAAATATTTATTTACCTTTTCTGAAGAGTGTGCTGTGGATTGGTCCTTCAATTCCAGCCTTTTTCCAAACAGACTGAATAGCTTTGCTAATCTGGCCTGATTCCAATTTCTTTCCATTCCAAGATGGGAACAATGGTTGTTCTTTGTCTTCTGCAATATATGGCAGCTTTGATCTCACTTGTTTTATAAAGATATTGATCCAGTTTAGCAGATTGCCAGTGAGGACAACTTGCGCTGGGCCGTGGACATGAAATGTTTTATGTTTCATAACATTCATAATGTATCGGTCATCTTCTTGGTAACCGCGTTGAAATTCTTTCACAGTCATGTTTGACAGCACTCCTGCCCGGTTTGCATTGTCGATTGAAATTTGCACCAGAAGAAAGTCCCTCAGAAGAGTATACTGACTTTGGGTGATCTCAATGCTGTGTGCTCCACTTAATTTTCCCAGCAAAATGACAGCATCCCTGGCAGCCTGACTTCTTTCAAACTGCTGGATTTTTTCAGGTGTAACAAGTTCAACTCTGTCTTCTTCCATCTTTTCCCACTTTCTTTTCTGGCTAGATCTCTTGTAGGAAGAAGACCATCTCTTTACCTTTTCCATCATCTGAGTAACCAGCTCGGTGGTGGCATCAATTTCTGGCTTTTCTGCTAAAACATAGCTGTAGAAATGACGCAGGCTCATGAAGTACGATTTGATTGTTTGAGGGACGTACTTCTGTTCTGCATACTTCACGAATTTGTCATTCAGTAGGGAACAATCGAAAAGCGACGTTACTCTTCTTTCAGCATCAATCAGAGATAAAATGTTTTTTACCTGTGACACATGTTGTTTTGCTGTTTTCTCATCTTTTTTACCTCCATCAGGTGATTGTAACCAATTGGCAAGCCTGACTAACACTTCAGGGTCAGGACTCTCACTGCTATCCACATCATCTTCAATTAAAATCACATCATCACATGTGGATGAAGTCTCAGTTTGTTCAAAATCTTCCAAGTTGATTTCTTCATCTTCATCATTTCTCACAGTATTCACTTGAGGTATATCAGGCATAGGTGGATCAAATTCAATTTTCTTGACAGCAGCAGCTCTCTTTTCAATCTTCTGAACTGAATAGGGCCTTTTGGGTAGTGGAAGAGCTTTACCTAACAAGGTCTTGTACTTTGATGACTTTGGACTGAAACCATGAACATTTTGCAAATGTGCAGGTAACCTTTTGACCACTGCAGAACATCCTACCATTGGACAGCATCTCTTTTTGTGGTAATCCTTGTTGCACCTTTTTTGCTCTTGCTCATCAGCATTTGTTTTTCCTTTCCTATTGCCAGCAGCTGCACTCTCTGCAGTTGAAAACGAATATTTCTTACGTAAATTAAACCGCAATACTGCAGCACGAGCTTGATGTTTTGGCCAACCATGCACTTTGAGCAAATGCCTTGGCAGATGAACAACAATTGTATCACAGTAGGGTACTGGGCATTCTTTTTTAATCCTCGCTTTGCATGGAAGCTTTTTCTCTTTAGACTGGTCAGATTTGTTCATACTGGTATTGGCTGATTCCTCTTCCATAATTCTTCCATCTGAATCACCTCTCACCACTTCACGATCTGAAGGTTTGTCACCACTTTCATCACCACTTTCATCACTACTTTCATCACTACTTGACTCCTCATCCTGGTCTGGGTTATACTCTGATTCATCTCCGTCCTCTTCGCAAGACATGTCATGTGTCCACGACTTCCTCAAAGCAACAGCTTTTTGGGATAACTAAAAAAGCAATCACATATTAAAACCCACTATCATTTTAATATACATGTACAACATAGAAATTCAAGTATACCATGTACATGTAAGAAGGTTAGATATTATGAAAACCACTGGGGAACTATGCCTGAAATAATATTAATACATACATGTACATTGTATATTTTAAGTTTCAGTTCCCAATGAGGAAAGGCAAAGAAGACAAACTTCCAGACATTCCCAGCAATAAAGAGGGTATTTTTGTCCACCTCCTGTCACACTTATGTGCACTGGAGGGTGAGCTGGTGAAAGGAAATGACTTTTCAAGGCTTAAAGAATCTTAAACCTGGGCAGTTAATGATATATCTCTGGCAATTTTAAGTTTAAAGCTAATAATCGATGACTAAAAACCCATGGATTGCTCGTCGATTATCCATACAGTGTAGATGTCATTGATCTTCGAATAGTTATGTCTGGACCAGAATATTGTGACCTTTAAATGGCCCCACGACTGCACGCATAAACAAACCATACTACAAAAACATTACAAATCTATTTAATACTCACCTTCTTTGCCATCTTATCTTCGTAAATTAACTTCAAAGGGGGCCTTACGCCACACAACTTGGCTTGAAAACCTCGAAAGTTCAGAACACAGCCCAAAATTATCCACCACGTGGTCGCCAAGCTTTTACCACTTCATGTAAAACCTTTCATTCGGTCCCTTTGTTACTCGTGTCAGAGATGATGTCATGTCAGATCAGAGATGCCAAAAAAATTGGGGGAGTGGGAGGTAACCATCCTTGGATACTGAAAGACCACACTGTTTTTAGAAACTTAAGACATGTAATACAATATCCCCTTCATTGCTTTCACTGAAAAAGGAAGTGAAATGGAGATCTCTACATTTTGCGCGCTTGATTCATGATGTGGCTTGATATTATGATGTGAATTATGTGGGCATAAAGGATGCACGGTAACTAGGGGCACGAACGACTCGCCATCGACTCTCCAGCCCATCAGCTCATATCTACAATGCAGTGAACACACTTGAGACATTGTATTTTAACTTAACATAAGGGTTACTAAGTTTTTATTTGTTTTCTCCCCAATGGAACTGAAAGAGACAGCTTTACATGCTTGTAATTTGAATAGATCAAAGGGCTAGAACTTTTTTTGTAAACCAGAAAATGAGTTCATAGTGCAACATAACACAACATAACATAACCTAGCAAAAAAATTCACGTAGCGCAACATACCACAGCATAGCGCAAGGTAACATAACATAGCAAAACAAGGCACAACATAGCACGGCATCGCACAAAATAGCAGAACATAGCGCAAAATAGCACAACATATATAGCACAACAGGGCGCAACATAGCACAACATAGCAAAACATAGCACAACATAGCGCAACATATCACAACAAAAGACAACATAACACAACATTGAAAAACAGCACAACATACGACAACATACGACAACCTACCACAACATAGCGCAACATACATGTAACAGAACAAAGCCCAACATAAGACAACATAGCACCACAGATCTCAACATATGGCAGCATAACACAAAATACCACAACAAAGCGCAAAACAGCCCAACATAGCGCAACATAGCACACCATAGCGCAACATAGCACAACGTAGCATAACATAGGACAACATAGCACAACATAGCACAACATAGCGCAACATAGCACAACGTAGCATAACATAGGACAACATAGCGCAACACAGCACAACGTAGCATAACATAGGACAACATAGCGCAACACAGCACAACGTAGCATAACATAGTACAACTCAGCGCAACATAGCACAACATAGGACAACATTCTTGAATGCTTTTGTCACTTCCTTGAATGCTTTCTAACAGAAACAAAAAGCACGCTCAAGGCTATTTTATTCGTGTTATGATAAAGTTCTACCTATATTTATAGAGAAACGGCTTCAACTGACAATTTTATTCCTAAGTTGCGCACCTGCAATGTCTTGTATTGTACATGTTTGCGTCTTTGCAGTTACAAAGCTCTTTCTTATGATCCTTGGTGTGAATTCTTTAAATAAAACTATGTGCACCACTGGAGGTCTTGTTATTAGTTTTGCCGTAGAGAACACTTGTTACATTGGCACTTTGTTATAAGCCCCAATAGGACGCTAGCGCAGGAACATCCTCTTAAAAAAATCTTGCCTAAGCCGGGTTTTATCTGGGGTTTTCTAAAACAAAGCATAATATATAGATTTAGGCCAGCCTAAAAGCGTAGCTCCTGGGCCGGGTTGTTCAGAGCCCGATCAAACTAGCCGAGGATAAAGTAGAATTTTGATTTGAGTTTTGTAACTTTGCGGTGAGATTTTCTGTATATTGTTTTTGTGTTTTGAAGTTTAATGAAAGCAAAATACGCAAAACAAAAGCAGTGAAAAAACTTTGTACAAAAGAAAAGGTTATAATTCGGTTAAATTTTAATCCTGGGTTAGCGTTAACCGGCTTCCTACCAACCCTACGCTGTTTACAGCAAGTTAATCCTGACATGAGCCCGCGATCTAATCGAAAAAAGCAGCACTTGGGCAGCGGTCAACTTTAAAAAAACACGTGACCTCGATGAGCCCTGAACTTGAGCCCGCGATATGGTCACGTGATACTGGTCAGCGGATTCCTTGTTTTGACAGGTGTCAATTGACTGCAACATGGATGTCCAAAGGACGCTTTAAACCAAGGGTACATGTGCTCTGTCAACCTACAAGGAAAGCCCGCGAAAACTGAAGCCTCGTTTTGGTTTACGTGTCAATTGTGGCCGCCATGTTGCGCGACTCCACCACCGTCGTCGTCGTCGTCGTCGTCGTGCGTACGCGCCCACGAGCAATACCGCTAGCCATGATACACATGAGAAAATCAGTTCATGGGTTCCCTTCAGTTTCCTAATATGGGTATGGGGCTCCGCTTGGCGGCCTTCGGCCGCCGGAGCTCCGCTATAATTATGCAAAGATGCACCCTTTCTGCATCAGACTCATAATTACAGTAATGGAATGATGAGTAAATCGCTGTCGTCACAAGGTTTTATGAGCATGCTTACATACTGTACCTAATTATGGATGTCCCAGTATTAAGCTCCAGATAGAAAACGGTCGCCTGCGGCCTACTTTTTACACTAACTGATCGAAACTTTTGGCGATGAAAGGTTTCATTTGTAACTCATTTTAGACTTTAGCATTTGGTGTTTCGCTAAAAAGAACTTAGAGTCTCTTGCTATTAGAATATCTTGCAAAACGGGCACTTCTGCACCCCGTATACGCACTTATACCAGGTAAGACATAAAAGTAATTTTTTGTGCTAAAGATTTAATGACTTAAAGTCAAATTTTAATGCCGAAATGTGTGGTAATAACACTAACTCTTGCGCAAGTTTTGTTATATTTCGTCAATTATGCTTGCCGAAATTAGATGTCGAAGTTCGAATTGTCACTTTGAGCGGTTTCAACCAAACCTGAAACACCAACTCGACTTGAAAGTGTATGCTTTACTTGTTATTTTTTTGAACGCGGAAAACCAGGTTTCTTTTTTTATTGGGGTAAGCGAGAGAATACTATGGGACAGTTCTAGCTCCCATTGAGGCACACTGTGCCGAAATTTTGAGATTTAGCACTTTAAAAAAGATCTTACCCTTGCATAGGGCGCTTTTGTAACCTTAACAGCCTTTGAAGGCTTACAAGTCCAACGTGTTTTAATCACTGATAAAGATCTTTTAGCCTCAGCATAATGACATGGTGAGGTATCCAACGAATTGCAAGCGAAAGTTGAAAATTTAATATGACGCCTTTGGCAGGCAGGGAGACAAAAAGGTTACAAAAGTGCCCATCTTACGTCTAGAGAGAGAGAGAGAGAGAGAGAGAGAGAGAGAGAGAGAGAGAGAGAGAGAGAGAGAGAGAGAGAGAGAGAGAGAGAGAGAGGAGCTGGAACAGTGGATGAATATAATCACACCAGGGATGTTCACGACAGATATATTTCTGCTGTGGGGTGATCTTGTCGCTTACTGTATCCCTTAAGTTATTTGCTTACTGTGCACAATTACTGATAATTCCTCTTAATTTCCTATCATCTTCGGACCAATTTACAATTTTGTATTTGAGAATGCTGCCTGACGCATGTAGGTCGAATTACCTACCTTGCTAAACCTTACCGTTTTTCCTCTGATCTTTCCGGAAATTCACTTTGTCCGAATCCCATATCTCACGCAAGACTTGTCCTGCACCGGGTCGGAAACGATCAGCATCCGCCACACATTTTTCAAATTCCTTTCTTCTCATGGGTGTACTTTCAACTCTCTCCATCAATTTGTCCATGGCAGAGCTATGTGTATCAGACAGTAAAACGGAGAACTTCTTCCTGTATCGTCTGACCTGTTTTGCCATGTTTTTTCTTGATTGCTGCATATTTCTCAATCGCTTACTTTGGCTCTTTGGACTGAGGCAACTGAAGCGGACTTTGGATGACGCAGACTGTCTGCTCTTTACGTCTTCTTGAGTCAGAGACTTCTTTTGCTTAAGGCGTTCTGACAGTTTCTGTTCCATTTTGTAACAGCTTCGACACTTCCTTCCACTCTCAGATTTGGCATTTTTTATCACTCGCGCGCAATTTCGTGACAAAACTCTGCCCCAAGGAAGGGTCTGTTCTTCTACTTCTGAGGACAGATAATCCTGCTGTCGGTTATCTTAATGTCCACTCCAGGGCAAGGACGATTCTCTGCGACTTCGCTTAATGCATTTCTCAGTTGTTCCGGCTGCTTGATATTAATTGTGCCCCTTCTTACGAGCTCAAACAAACGATATTCACCATTTGCATCAACAACGAGTCGCACGTCGTCAGAGAGAGTAGCTTTGGCTTTCCACTTTTTCCCACAATCTCGACACGAATCTCTACTCTGGAATCCTTAAGATTTGAAGCGAGGGCTTCAAGAGATCTTAATTCGTCGTTCTTAGCAAGAATGAGTGAACGAAGGTTAAGCTTACCAACCTGCACACAATTGAAATATATTCGGTGTCAATTAACTTATTATATTTTAGTCAAGAAAACCGTGTAACTAAATGAAACAAATTTAATCGACTTGCGTACCTGAAATGGTTTCCCACTGTGCGTGTCAGGCCAGAGTGTCTCAAACGCCGTTTTCACTCTCTTTTGCTGTGTGGCTGAGCTGATTTCTTCCAAATCTGAATCATTTACTCGTTTAACAGAGCTATTGACTTCCATTTCAATTTATTTACAGCTGTCATCCTCTGCCATTGCTGTACGTAGCCAGATAATCCGCAAGCCTGAAAAATCTCGCAACATTTGATCACGCCATTTGACCACGCAACATGAAAACAAACACGCGAGAGCCCCCGACAGGTGCGTGGATCCGCGCGGATATATGTCGTCATGATGGTGCAATTTGTTCTAAAAATAGAAAAATTGTCCCATATCATGGGTGCGCGCGGATCCCAATACTTACGGTCTCCGTCCCCGATTATGGCTCCTGCTTTTAGTTATTGCTAAAACAATAAGATAATTCGCTCTCGCTTTCTGTGTGTTGTTGCACCAAATAGTCACTTCGTTCCAAAGAGTAGTCACTTCGTTCCAAGTGTAAACTAAGCGAGTAAACTTCTAATGTAACATTGTTGAGACGATTCGGAGTTAAATAATTAAGTTTGTTTGGTATTTGCATAACGAACGAGTAACTCCGCCATCTTGAATTGTTATGGAACCCAGTATTTTAGTGCGTTTGCATTCTCATTGCTTACGCACTATGCTTACGCACTACGCTCACTATAAGTTTCTCTTGTTGATCATTGCTTTCATTTATGTAGTGGCTCCTAAAGGAGCCGTTTTTTTTGTTTGGTATACTTTATTAACTTATTTTAGATTTCTACTGGTCCGTTAAGATAAGAGCAGGCCTTCAGTAGTCGTCTTGCTGATCTCTCCCCGGCCTCGTACTGGTCCTACAGCTCGACGATTCTCTGCTGCAGCTCTCTCTACTTTCGTCGCCGAATTCTTGGCAGCTTCTTTTCTGACACCAGGCGGATCTGAATTGCTGTCAGCCTTGCTTCCCTGTGAAGAAGCTGGATCAGAAGGTACAGCGGAAGTTGTGTTCGTCCAGACGCTCGGCGATTTAGGCCATGGTGCCAACCCTCGATGTCGTTGTTTGTGCGGATGGCCTGCTTGTAGCACGTCCAGTCTGTCGGTTTCCAAGTGCTGCCGCTGATCCAAGTGCTGGACACTGCGACTGCTCTGGCCTCGACTTTTGAAGTGCATTAGCTCTATGTCGTTTGATGCCATAGCTAAAGCCTCTGCTGTCTATCAGCTTCGGACGTCCTTTGTTGGTGTAGTCATTGATGACCTGGAAACTGATGGCGAAGGAGCTGGAGAGGTTTTGCCTCACGGTTGCGGTCGGCGATTCAGCTAACGATGACTCGTTTAAGGCTGGTTCCACAGGTAAATCGGAATGATTGGCTGGAGACCAAGGCTCTAAATCAGGGAATTCTAAGTCAGCGTCGGGATTGACTGGTAAGTCAGACTGAAAAGGAGATAAAAATATGATTAGATCGAGGGGTAAAAGAGTAACAAGGTATAAGTTTAAAAATTAATATTGATTTACGTACCATGGACTGCTCCTGTTCATCATCGGTAAACATTAGTGGGGTACTGTTCATAATGGGGCCCTCGCACTCTACACAGCGCCAATCGATCGATTTCCCGGAACAGACTGCTTCACGATAGTCCAGCTGACTGATGCCCGTTTGAGGAGGGCTTCTTGACGAGGACGAACGATCTGATCGCAGACGATGCAGGAATCCATGGTGTAGTTTTAAAAAAACTGTTTTTCAACGATGACGAATGGTTGTCTAATTGATGATCGAGAAGATGGTTGATTTGACTGCGCAAGAAACTTATACTCGACCTTTTATGCAGTTGCATAGGATCCAAAAATCAGTCTCACCTTTTGATTGGTTGCATTAAGATAAAAAGCACTCTTAACAATTAAACTAACTAACGTTAGTTGCTTATTGTTTCCATAAACTCAAATTTGTGTCACAAGGCGGACCTTTGAGGGAACAACACCTTTTAACTGGAATAATAATGACCAAAAGCATCAAAGCGTTTTTCACAATGATCAAAAACTTAATCATAACTTATTACACAGGCGATTTTAGTCGCTGTAGCTCGATACAATTTTTGTCGCAGCAAAATTTCATCAAGTTTCAAACATGTTCGAAACCCCTTCGATATCGCGGCGACAAATCGCACTGAAAATCGCACCTGGTTTACACGTGCGAGTTTGAAGTTGCAACTTCAGCGCGACAAAAATTGCATCAAGTTGCCGCAACAAAAATCGCCTGTGCAAACGGGTTTTAAGATTAGTAATTTCGAAGCCGGTTCACTTTTTAATCTAAACGTGATTTCACATCTTCAATCAGGCAGACGTTGCATCTGACGCAAAAATTGTTAATGGTCTCTACCATGCATTGGTGTCTAAACTGGCAAACACCAGGATAAATGAATTTATGAATTCCAGAATGAAAAGAGAACTTAAAATCCAAGGGAAAGTGGTGGATGCCGATGAGATGTTACAGTGAGGACACTCGAACCATGAACACCTGGACTTTTTTGGTGCATTTATTTCATCGTTGTCCAATGAGAGCTCGTCATTTAAACAAAAGGATTAGCGTTTTTTAGACGCTGTCCAATCACAGCGGCAGCGGGAAAATATATTCGTTTTTTTCATGGCGGCTTTTCCACTATAATTTTTCGAACGGCCTACGCGCCGGCTAATTATGCTGGTGAGCACAATTTCTATCGCTAACTTCAACTTATCTGTCAATTTTGATCGTACTCACTTTTTTAATTCTTGTTCGGCAAAGGTAAATGCAAACTCGCTGTTAATATACAGCAAGGGATATACGACAAAGGTAAAATTTCTGCCACAAGTTTATCGGGAAAGAGTGCTTGATGTACACCATCAAGGGTTTTCGCGAAGACAAATTTCACAAAATGTGCGAGTTAGTATCGGATATGTAAATGAAGTTGTTCAATACTATGAAGAGAACAATTCATCTCTTGTTGGGCCACGGAAAGCACCGGTTAGAAATAAGATGTCTGCAGATGTTGTCGAAGATGTGGAGTTATTATTTCGAACAAGTATGTACACAAGTGAGCTTCAACAGCGTTTGCTTTTATATGGAGTTTCTCCCCCTGCTCATTTGCCATCACAGTCTGCAATAAAAAAGTGCATCCGCGAGGACTGCAGAATGACAAAGATAAAGGTTTCCCAAATACCCAAAGAATCGTTGTCACAAGCAAACACGGGATACACAGATTATTTTCTTGACCAAATTGGACAACGTGATTATACCAAACCTCATTTTTTTGACGAATGTAATGTTATTGTAACGTCAGGAAATCGAGTCTATGGTAATTCTTATATCGGCGAACCTGCGATAGAAATTCAGCGCTACGACTCCAAAGAGAAATTATAGGCGGGAACATCTACCCCAAGGCCATGAAGAAATTTTATGCCTGGCCCACGCCCTATAGAAATTATAGGTGGGAACATCTCCCCCCAGGCCATGAAGAAATTTTATGCCTGGCCCATGCCAAAGAGAAAATGTACATTGTAAGCGGGAACATCTACCCCCAGACCAAGAAGGAATTTTATGCCTAAAAATTATAGGCGGGAACGTCTACCCCTGAGCCATGAAGAAATTACATGGCTGGCCGATGGTGACTAAGGCCAAAAGAATAAATAACATGTATGAATCTAGCAAGCAGGCACAAAAAATAACCGAGAACCAAAACGCGTGAAATAAAGGTGTAAGTAAACAGCCTAAAACCAGTACCGAACTACAAGCTAAAGACAGAATTATAAGTACCTCATCGTTATTACGAGCAGCCTGAGGTGGATTCAATACTTCAACAGGCACTTCGGCGGCGGCTGCAGCGGCCGGAGCTGCGGCTTCAGCAAGCTGAGCAGGATGAACAGGTTGGACGGCAAGCGCCGCTAGAGCTTCTGCAGCAGGTTCGACGGGAGCAGCCATGCTAGAGCTAAGCAAGACAAAGTGTACTTATATTATCCTATAACGGGGGAATATGAGAGAGAAGTTGAAGTAACGGAAAAAGCTAAAAGACTAACAAACCGCTAGAATGACAGACGGCGGAATATAACGCTAACCATAACGGGAACAGGCAAGAAGAGAAGGGTAAGAAACTAGCAAATGTAAAGATGAGCGACCCACGCGGTACGAGTGCGAGCGTCCGAAGAGCATGCAAACAACAACAAAGGGAAATAAACAACATACTGTAAAACCACTAGTAAAGGATGACTAGGAAGGAAGCAAAAGGTTAAACAGAGCTGAAAATGAATGGGGTAGGAGGGAAGGCGACGTAGCACAGAGAAAAAAGAAAACCGAAAAATTCTAATGACTTACCGGTGGTTTGCTTGGACTTGTGAAACTGCCAAGAATCAAGTTTTTAAAGCCCAAATTTATACCAGAACGTTGTCGAGGCCTGGGTCTAGTCCGTGGGAAGGTCTCTAGGGAGTATGTTTGACCTTCGCACGCGCTGCAATTTCGTGCCAAATTCTTTGATGAAAATAGTATTGGTTTTCCATCACGAAGGAGAGAATCAGTCTTACTCATCATCATCATCATCATCATCATTTTATTACTAATTATAATAAAGTTTCCATATAACGCGCGCTCTGATTGGCTGAAACAGCGTGCTTTATCAGAGAACAGAGCACGGGTTGATGACGGTAAGCTGGCTTCTTCAAATTTTCGCTTCATAATTTTGACAAATTTGACCCAAATTAAACATGCCTTGTGGCTCAGACAAATGCAGTGCAAACGAGCTATTTATCTGCAGTAAATATAGCTGCAGGGAGACCATTGTCATAAACAACAGAAGTGCTAAAACTGTACTAAAACTGTACTAAAATAACAAGTTTTGCTAGATTCCGACAAAACACGCAACGAAATAAACAACTTCTCATTCTCAACCTAGCGAATGCTTCGATTTAAGACATTACGAAGGCAGAAATTAAACTTAAGAAGTAAAACAACGACAGAAAACACCAACTGAGCTTTCTATTTACGATGAGAAGCTTTATTTTTGTAAAAATGCTCAAACAACACTTACATGCAGTGTAGTAACGCTCGTTTGCTAACTGGCGATCTCCGGTCATCTCGGCGAAGTGAACCTCAACAATTTCGTATCATCGCTCACTCGACGAGTGATCAGTTGAAAGCTGGCTCTGATATTCTCCTTTACTCGGAGTAGAACCAGTGGAAGTAGTCTAGTCTTTCCAACTTTGACCCCAGTTCGTGCACTCATGCTGCAAGCGGCTGCAAGCCGTAAACAACTGTAGCTCCTTCGCAGCTCCTTTCAAATACAACTCAGCATTCGCTAGTTTTGAGCTCCTTGTTTCTTAATTTCCATTTGAAACGGTCGGCACGTTTTTATGAGCCACAATGCGGCCGGATTCCTTTGTAGTAGAAACCTTTAGATCCTTATTTAAAGATTAAACTAAAAAACGAACTTTGAAGGCATCGTTCTTCCCAGCAACTCGATACTGAAAGCTTAGCAGAAGTTCATTTTGTGATTGACAGCTGTCGTCTCATTAGCCAATCAAATTTTTGGAACAGTTCTAACAAGGACTGTGATTGGCTTATTTTAGCGTGCTTTATCAGAGAATAGAGAACGGCTGACGCCACTTTTCCCCGTTTGGAAAAATAAAGTTTGGCTTGAAAATTCAGCCGAATGCGCGGATAATTTATTGGATTCTTTATCATAAAACAGATAAAGAAGCCTCGACTGTGTTCTGTTCTGTTGTAAAGCACTTAGGAAGCGGTAGAGCACTCAAGAAGTAGTGAAAAACACTCGACTGCGTCTCGTGTTTTTCCCTACACTTCTTTCGTGCTCTACCGCTTCCTGCGTGCTTTACAACAGAACAGAGCACAGTCGAGGCTTCTTTGTTTGTTAATTAAAAATACATATTACAGTCGGGCTGGCCCGCAGATAGCTATGCTAGTCTAGGCGGGCCAGTCTATCAATAGTTACAAGTTATTTATTATTACTTTAATTACTATTATTACTAAAATTAAGAGAAATGGGAAGGAAAATAATAATAATAATAATAATAATAATAATAATAATAATAATAATAATAATAAAGAAAAAGAAAATTGGAAAAGAATGTAATTTAATTCCATTGAATTTTGACTACTACTGACATTTTAATTTACTTTAGAGATAATCGTACCAACCTCAGTGAAGGAATCTTCATCTTCAAGAACACTTAAGAGTTTGTTTTTAATTCTGAGTTTGAATAATTTCATTGGTAGTTCTCTCAGAGAGCTTGGTATCTCATTCCCCTGCATAATTTAGCACCAACTCTTGAAAAGGCGTTTTTTTTTTAATTTCAAGTCTTGAAGCTTTTATGTAAAAATTATCTGAAGTAGAAGAACGTGTGTTGTAAGAATGGATGTTTTTGTAAATAGATTACATATCTTAATAGGGGCAGAGGCAGTGTTAACGTCGTGCATCAATTCAGATAAAGTTTTGTAGTATAAAAAGTTCAAAGGCAAAAGCTTAGCATTAATAAAAAGCGGTATGGTATGCTCATTCTTTTTTGCAAAGTATATGAAACGTAATGCACGTTTTTGTAATATTAAGATTTTATATAAGTAAGACTTGCAAGCCTGTCCCCAAACGAATAATCCATAAGTGATATAAGGAGAGATTAAAGACTGATAAATGCTTAATAGGGTATGGAGAGGTACAAAGTGTCTTGCAATAAGATCTACGATTTTACTAATTTTTAAAGCGATATACTCGATATGAATCTTCCAAGAAAGATTAGAGTCAATTAATATTCCAAAGTACTTAACGTAATTTTTGCAGTCTAGGGGAATGTTCATATTCTTCTCATTGTCAAATATCCTTATTTTAGGTTGAAAGGATAATCTCTTTTGATATAGGCGGAATATATCGAAATTTGATTTTTTATATTAAGATTTAATTTGTTTGATGTTAGCCATACATACAATTTATTTAGCTCAGCATTCACTCTTTGCTCTAATGACTTAAGGTTTTTGTCCGCATATAAGATATTGGTGTCATCAGCAAAAAGATAAAAATTGAGCACTTTGGAACAGGTATAAAAATCATTGATATACAATAAAAACAATAATGGGCCCAGTACGGAACCTTGTGGAACACCACAAGTCGTTAATGTTCTTTCAGAGATATGTGTATGAAGCGGTTTTTATATCAAAATTAACTTGCCAACTTTCGTCTTTCTTTGTACAAAACTTCCGGTTGTACGAACAACGTCCAGGTTGTACGAACAACGTCCAGGTTGTACGAACGACGTCCAGGTTGTACGAACGACGTCCAGGTTGTACGAACGACGTCCAGGTTGTACGAACGACCTCCAGGTTGTACGAACGACGTCCAGGTTGTACGAACGACCTCCAGGTTGTACGAACGACGTCCACGTTGTACGAACGACGTCCACGTTGTACGAACGACGTCCACGTTGTACGAACGACGTCCAGGTTGTACGAACGACGTCCACGTTGTACGAACAACGTCCACGTTGTACGAACAACGTCCACGTTGTACGAACGTCAACTTTGTATAAATTACGACCATATACGGGAAGTTATCGATTTTCAAATGGCAAAGTCCGCTGATCAAAGTTATCGAGTACGCAAAACCAAAATGGCGACTGGAAACCAATGCGTTGGAGTCCTTAAAGAGCACATTGCTCGTTCTATTAGGGAAGTTATGAGTGTGCTAGTGGATTATCTCTACTATAAAATTGATAGGATCGAGCATATTTTGGCTCTTAGTTCGCAGGTTGTGGATATCGAAAGCAGTGTCGCTCAATGTGTGAGAGATGCTAAGGAACTTATAGCAAATGAGTTGGACCGGGTTTCTAATAGAAGTGACCAAGGATATCATACGGAACAAGCTTCAAGCGGAAATAGAGGACGTCCACGATATGATATACAAGAGGCACAATTGCAGTTTTTTGTAAGATTCGGTTTCTCCGTCTCTGAAATGGCGAAAATGTTGGCAGTTAGTCAAGCCACTGTGAATAGGAGGTTACGCGACCATGGAATTTCTTTTTTTTTTTTATTATTTTTTTTTTATTAAATAGACAATTTTATTTACAAGACGATCACTTACACTACTTACAGTATTAATATTTTACTTACATTTACACTCACATTGTACTTGCTACTTACACTACTTACACTACTTATACCTTTTTTTACTGGACATGTACGTACACTACTGTTACACCACAAATTACAAAAAATTACTCAACCTAGTTACAAAACTACGCATACCTACAGTGTTAATAAAGTATACTATATACTAATTGCTACTACATGATAATTAACTTATTGAATTTAAAAATTATTTTCTTAAGATTTTCCATTTCTTTTCATGAAAACTACACCTATCCCTCTTCTTAGCGATATAATATTCAATGCGTTCTATATGCTTCAGTTTGACTATAAATTGAGAAAATAGAGGCTTAGATTTGCTCAGTCGGCTTGAATAAATTACTTGCTTACCAATGATAAGGGCGTGATTAAGAAAAAAACAATGCGGGCTTTCGTTTATATAACCTAACACGATCTCGCTATCCTTAAGCTCAATGATTGTAATATTTAAGTCATTCAACCAGAAAACAATTTGCATCCAAAAGTTATTGCTGAATCGACAGTGTAAGAACAAATGCTCGAGGGATTCTTCATACTCTCCACAAAACGTGCACAAAGAAGTGTCCGATAACCCTATTTTATATAACAATTTGTTGGTATATACAATGCGATTAAGCAATTTGTATTGAAAAATTCTCGTTCTTATATCTAAAGTCACTTTGTGTGGGATTAAATAAATCTGTTTCCAGTTAAAATCTTGGTCGTTGTATATGGAGTTGTATTTTAGCCTCGCAGTAGGATGTACACGTATATCCTCTACAAGAAACCAGTACAGCTTTTTACTAGTGAGTTGAATCAGATTGATATCACCGGTCTTTGAGTGGAAAATTAATTCTGTAAAATCCGTAAAGTCCGGATCTGGGGTTTGAGAGCAACATGTAGTTCCTGAATCTAACAAAACCCTCCATGATTCCGGTATTGCTTTTGAAAGTCCTAATATCAACAGATAATTATTTAAATTAAGGCCATACATCGTCTGTAAAATTACAAGACGATGTATGGACAAAAAAAAAATTTCTCTACATTTAGTTATTAACTAGTACAAATTGCTCCTATCATGATTTTGGTTAATTCTGGTGCATTTTTAAGCATTAGTAGCTGGTTTTGCGAGCTCACCGAACTAATTTTTGTCATGACACCATACATTTCTTCTACTGGTTACCTCCCCAAAACGCAAAGGATTATGGTTATGTGCAAGTAGCGAATTGCCAGTTATTTAAAGTTTTCTTTAAAGATTTTAGAGTTGCATCAAAATTTAGTTCGTTTTTCAGGCGTGAATTATAGGTAAAATAAATTCCCATATGGAATTTCGCTTTCAACAAAATTTTGCCAGATGTCCGACTCTGAACTAGATGAACTTATGAAGAATGTAAAAGAGCATTTTCCACGCAGTGGATATCGTGTTATGCTTGGGATACTACGTTCAATGGGGTATCATATTCAGGAGTGGCGTGTAAGAGAGTCATTACGAAGGGTAGATATCGAAGGGGTGGTTATGAGGTCTCTACAGCTTCAAATCCTTCACCGCAGAAAGTACAGTGTGTATGGGCCAAACGCTTTATGGCACGTTGATACCAATCACAAGCTCACCAGGTACGTGTACAATCTGGTTCTGTCCTGGTGTACCGGTTCATAAGGAAATAACCATTGTTTTTTCTTTGTTTAGGAGTCATTGGTTAGCTGTTGTGTATTGTTTTGTCCTTTGTAGCGGCTCTGGTGAACCGGTACACGAGGACATAACCTACAATGTTATTTTAAACTCAAGTTAACCAGTGAGTATTTAGGGTTCCTGTGATTTCACTTATGGTGGCTCATTTGATGCTACAATCATGTTATTAAAAATACTACCCAATCATTGGTGAACACGTTATTATTTTCGTAACACAATAGGTTACCGTAGCAAGAGTATGACCTGCTAAATACACCCTTCTTTACATCTTCTGGGGCTTATAATTCATAAATGGTACGGTCATTTTTTTTATATTCTCAACATTTGATAAGCAAGACAAGGTGCAATTTTTGGCCAACGTTTAAAATAATTCTCTAGGTGGCATTCAGAGCCACCTTAAATGTTTGAATATTTAAGGTGGCCCTGAATGCCATATACAGAAATGTAAAAAATCTATGTACTGGAAACTGTTTTGAGCGACCTTAAGCGTTATCATACAATATGCGGTTATCAGCGGTCTTGTGTAGCTCTAATGCCTTTCTCTGGGTCCAGTATTGGTAACAAAATACCATGCCTTTGGGTTTCCCAAAGGTCCATACCATGGGATGGCAACTGATACATGTACATACCTTCTCTTTTTAAGTGATATATTTGTGTAATGCTGTTGGTATTACAACTGATTTTTTGTAGATGGAGGATGGTCACATTCGGAGGCATAGATGGGTACTCACGAGTTATAGTATATCTTGCCTGCCACAGTAACAATCTTGCAACTGCAACATTAAAAGAGTTTGTAGGAGCAGTGGAGCAGTTTGGCCTTCCCAGTAGAGTGCGTTCTGACATGGGTGTAGAAATTGTTGACATCGCAAAATTTATGCTCGAACATCCAGACAGAGGCGAAGGGAGAGGGAGCTTCATAACTGGTAAGAGTGTCCATAATCAGCGCCAAGAACGACTGTGGCGTGACGTGAATATTGCTTGTGTCGCCCAGTTCTACGAATTATTTGTATACATGGAGGAAAGTGGCATTCTGGACATAAACAACGAGTGTCACCTTTTTTGTCTCCATTTCGTGTTCATTCCAAGATTTAACTCTCAACTAAAAGCATTTCAGGAGGGCTGGAATAATCATGGCCTGACAACAGAACACAACAAAACACCAATGCAGTTATGGATACAAGGAATGTTTGATGTAGCCAATACAAGCCATAGAACAGCAAGGGAATTTTGGGAACCTAGAACAGATGTGAGTATAGGATGTGTTGATTTCCTAAAAGATGTCTTTTGACCAGGAACCTAGGTTTCTTAAGAATTTCCAATTTGCCAGCCTGATCAATTTTATGCAAAATTATATATTTACTTGAACTCTTGCAGTTATTTAGCTCCACTGGTTTGCAATGACAACGGGCCATTTCTCACTGACAAGCAAATGTGTTTCAAATTCTTATGTACTGTAACCCTGCTTTAGTTTTGAACACTAAAAAAAAGGTTAATAACTTGTGGTGCTTGTTAAATTTTATTTTTATTAGTTTGCTTATTGCTGTCTGAGAAAACAGCAACACCTTTGAACAAAAACTACAACCAGTACATTCCTAACTTTAGAGAATCATGTCTAAGGACAGGCATCTGAAACCCAATAAGGATAGTTTTCTGAAAACAGGTGAAAACTAAAGCCTTTGTTTTTCTGCACTGAACTCCTAGTTTTTAATTGTCAGTAACATTGTTGATTAAGGTGATGAATGAACAGATAACTTTAACATATATTTCAAGGATGAAATCACCATGTATGGTATTGACTGGGATGGTCCGTGTCCCTCCCGTGTGTGGGGAAGCCTTCCTGACGAAGAAACACAAGGAATCAATATTCCGCTAACAGAAGTGGAGAGAACACAACATGTTTTGGATGCACTCAGAGCAAATGTTAACCCACTTGCAGTTTCAGCAAACTTTGGTGTGGACCTTTATGAAAGTGCTCTTCAAGTACTATTCCAACTCAACATCCAATAAAGTTATGTAACTAAACAAGTATTTAAAAATTGCTGCTCTTGACAGTGTACTTAAAACCAATGTTTTTCAAGGTACTGATAGGGCATTCAGTTTTGTTTCCTATGATGAAGAGCAAAACTGGAATGGGCAACAGAATTTTTCAATTATTTACACTGGAATTTTTGCATGTACTTATGTACTTTCTTATCATTTTCAAAAATCTATTCCTGGGGATTCAGCGACTTTGTGAAAGCCCACGTGTAAGTAAAATTCCTCACTTGGTGACCACTACATTAAGACCTGTCTACCTGTGGCACACAGTGAACTGCACATATTTCAGTAAAATAAACTCTATAGAGAAGTCTTAAGTACACTTGAGTCACAATGTGAGTTGCTATGGAAATAAAGTGGACTGAAAATGAACATCCTTCCTAAAGATTAAGACAATGTTCCCTTCTTGGTATTGCCATGTAACTCTGACTTCTGATGCTGCCATTTGCAGATTTAAAATCTGCCATACCCTACACCACCAAAAGTTAGTGATGCTGTACATGCTTTCTCAAACTCCTCATAGGAATCATGGCCAGTTGGAATAATAACTCTGTTAAAACAGCTGTCAGCCTCAAGGAGCACCTTGCTTGTGCTTTGATTATATGCCACCTCCAGTTCATCATCAGCATTTAGGGTAACTGTTCCAGTGATAAACACTGCTAAAGAGTTGAGCAGGGGCCTCTCAGTGTTGGCATCTACAAAAAGAAGTCATAATGAAAACTGGTACACGCTTCACTCCAATAAGGTCATTGAGAAGTGAAGTGCTGCCATCTGTTACATGTATCAATGGAAACATAACAATGGAAACTAAAAACTAAAAGGTGATCAACTTTATTTTATCACCCAAAGAACCCTTTTTGGTTTAAGGTGGAAGTCTATATGGCTACTTTGAACCCCTTTCCCTGCCTCCTCTGGTCTGAGTATGGAAAATAGAGTTATTATTACTTAATATTATTCTTACAAGAAAGGTCATAAAGATCAAAGAATTTGTTTGACCAAAGATGGACTCTACCATGGCAGGCACAAGACTCTAAGGCAACAATACAGCAACTGTCGATGCAGTAAATAGTTTAAACACTGTTCTCTAGTGGGGGCAAAAAGAAAAGCAAGCAGCCTGAGTGAGTAAGGGATTTAATGAACTGAGAAAAAAAGGCTGTTGCAGTTGTTGACATTTCACAGACGTTTTCAATACAATATGCATGCATGTAAGCTTCAACCATGGTAAAGGAGGACAGTCACGGTATTTTGAGTTATTTTGACCATCAACCACCTTTAAATTGAAAATAATACTTTACAAAGATAGAAAAACAGCAAAGAGATAACAATAATAAACCATAAAGGAACCAGGATACATGTAGGTGAGTTAAGGATGGAGAAGATTGACACAGGTTACAAATTAAACAACGAAATTGAAAAATTCAGGCTAAACTTTTCAAACCATTAATTTTAACCGTGACTGTGCTCCTTTAAAGAAAGTGAAACTGCTAGAAATCATTTACATATTAAACAGAGTGATTGTTTCTTAAAGGACAAAGCAGGTATAACCTTGTTGATATCAGAATAAATGTCAAGAAAAACTGTTCATGAATATTACAATAAATTTGACTATAGTATAACTGATACATTACCTTTCTTCACTGCTGACATTTCAACAAATTGTAAAAACCACTCCCATGCTTGACAAGCTCTGGCACCATCACACAAGGTATTTCCTTCCTTTAATTTTGTTTTAAACAATTCAACATCCACGACTGTTTCCTCTATAGTGGGAAAGACCACACTGGCAACATTTGGATTGCTCCTTAACATATCACCTAGTCCAAGGCAGTTAAGGCCTGTAAGAGGAATATTATTTTTTTAGTCAATTTCACATACCTGTCAATGTAAAAGAGACGTGACATTATCTAGAACAAACTAAGAGACTAATAGATTCCATGTAAATTTAATTTAACTCTCATCATTAAACAGCAAAAAGGCATCAGTTCAGGTTAAACATTAAACAATGTAACAGTAACTGTGATTTCAATTTTGTCAACAGAAAGACATTTTGTGTTGCCATTTTATTTAAAATTTTATACACATACTGACCTTTTAACAATGTGTCCAGTGCCAAAGTTCGTGTCACCAAGACTTCAGCAACCATAAGATCGTTAACAGCTTTGTCCTTGTTAATGTCTGTCAAAGGCACATCTGTTAAGCCATGGCGTATCATCTGGTCTTCAATTTTGCTTCTGTGATCATCACAAAGATCTTGTACGGTTTTGCCTATCACCTAGAGCAAGGAATAAGAGGTCACACGCATTGATAAAAAGCTGTACAAGTACTTAGATACGAAACCTTAGCAAAAGTTCCAAAATGCAGGAAAGTCAAAGTTCAGTTTTAGATGGATATTTCTTAGTGTTTTTAGTCATATCATGCAAATCATAACCAAATTTTCATGACTAGTCCCCGTCTCCTGCATCTTCATTGTTACATGATTAGCAGGGGACGTTAAAGAACCCACAAACTTATCGAAAAGTGTAGGGCACGTAGTTCCCGGTGTGGTGGTCTATCTCACGTTTCATCGTACATTTCATGCATGGGTTGGGTGGGTGAGTGAGATCAAATATGAACTGATAGTGGCATCTAGAGGCGCCTTCACAATTTGACGTTCGATCTCACTCAATAAGAATTCATTCATTCATTCATTCATTCATTCATTTATAAAAACCGATGTGCTTTTTACATGTAGGAAAACATTTAAATGTCCAAAACCGTGTTGATACACCCCTAGGTCAGAGTGCACGTGTAAACCACAAAGACAAGGGAACTGAAATTTAGATAAGTAAATTCCGAGATTTTTTTGCACCCACTTTAAAGTCACCTGTTCTTGTAAAATCTCTTTCAGTTCCAAGTCGTACAAATCCTCAATAGTCACAAGATGTTTTGACTTGTCTAGTGATCCTGTGCACAGGTATTGCACGATGGCTGGAGCAAGACCAGAAAACCCAGGCCCACCATGTAATATGCTGTGAGCGATCAGTTTCCCTGCCATTTCAAAGCAACCAGATGCTATTGCATCAACACCATAGAGTGGTATAAGGTGATCAGACAGACCCCCAAACAGCTGTACATTAAATGCTGGATCCACTTTGGAAAGGCAAGAAATTGCACTGTGGAAAAACTCCTTTGTGGGACCCCCCATGTCTGCACCTTGCTCTCCAATGAAATTGACATCTATCCGTTTCTTTAAATTGAGAGAGCGATCTTTGTAAATCCTCATCAGTTGCCGAAGAAGAGACAACTGCATCCTGTTCACCTCAATAAAATGTGTCCCTCTCTCAATTTGGCCTCTGTATGCAGCTATCGCGTCAGTAGCAGAACCATAAGTCCTTTCACAGGACATATTTAAGGTGTCTGAAATATGAAAACTGACACCTCAGAATTTCTGGAAATTATCTTACTTCTTAATCTCCTTTACATGTACATGTACCTTAATTTTCTCAGCCCTCCCTCTTTGCCCTTTTCCTGTCACAGTAGTGTGGGTGACATAGTTTTCAACACAATACGTCATTCTCACTGTTACACAACGAAAAACTAGATCACAAACTACTTATTGTATGAAGTAAAAAGAAACTGAAATGTTCATAGGAGATAAGCAAAGAAGACACTTCTTCAAGGTTTAAGTCTGTGTTTTCCCAAAGTTTGGATATTTGGATATTTGTACTCAAATGAGCACGTGCTTGTACACAAGTTAAGTTTGACAGCGAAATAACTGTTCGTTTTCTTTTAAACTAGCATGGTGAGCTATGTTTCTTATTGAATAATACTACTGTACATTATTATCTTCTTTAATGTATAGAAATTAGAAATTTTTATAGGACGGAAAAATGACTGGTGAAAGCTTGTCCAAAACTGTTACTCTGGAATGCAAATTGTGACCGTGAAAACAACAACTATACGAATGCTTTCCGTCCACATCATTTTAAATGGTGTGATTTCTTGACAAATCTTATATCATATTGCTCCACATTCTCGACACTTTCTATCTGGAAAGTTTTTTCCCCAAGTATAGTAGACTATAATCCAGCTACCGAAAAATGTAACATGGACCGATAAATAATGTGAATGAAATGCACTGTTTATCTTACCTATAGTTAACACTAATGGTAATCAAACTGCGCATGCACTTCGAGCTTTTTGCTTTCGTTCTTAAAGGAATAGTACCACTAGGATAAAACTAGAATATTGGAACCATATATAGTTTTGCGATGTTATAATATAGCATAATTTTTGTTCACCCATTTCCTTACAATGTGTATACAACCACAGCGAGTGACAAAAATGTTGAGACACTTGACAGTAAAATTCGATTTTCTGCATCTTGGAAACATTCCCCACCCCCCTCCCCTTTCCCTAAAACAATGTTGATTTTTTTACTTCTTAAACAGCGCAGATGACAGCACCTACACAAAATTGAATTGGAGGGCAGGGGTACCAGAGAATTAATGCTAGATTTAAATAAAATAGAAGAAGTGCTTCAATATTGAAACGTGTAATTTTCTAAAAGTGTCTCAACTACTTCTGTCACCCATTGTAGCAAGAATTCTAGAAAAGCTCACCTTTGGCTCCATCTGAAAATTGAGACCAGCTTAAATATTGATCAAAATCATCCTGATCATTATATTGGTCTTTGTCACCTACGAGAATAGATCAGTAAAGGAGGATTAGTAACTGTACAGTAACAGAAAGTCTGTGAGATAATAATCAAGTTCAAGTTTACTGAGGTCTGTTATAGCAAAAAGGACTAAAATAATTACATGTACATGCAGAATCCTAACTGGCAATAGAATACCTGGCTATCAAAACAGACATCAGAGGTTAAAATGCAATAAAAGTACAGTAATTGTACGTTTGCATTCAAGACTGAAAACTAATACTAACAACAGACTTGATCAAAAGAGTTCTGACCTTCACCCAAGCCAGCCAAAATTGTCGCAGCCTTGTTTAAGTCCCCATAGGAGTCGGACAATGCCTTATGAATCTTTTCATCCTTTTCATTAGGAAACATTTCCTTTAGCCTCTCTGTATCATGCTGGATGAAGAAAATGCATAGTAAAATATCTATATTTAAGGAAATGTTATAACTAATAATAATAATAATGATAATGATAATGATGATGATGATGATGATGATGATGATGATGATGATGATGATGATGATGATGATAGCAATAACAATGTGCGACTTACATGTACATCTTTGTTGATTCTGTCAATGCCACAGGATGACTGTGAAGTAAAAAGAACTGATTTATGATAAAATTGCAATGCCACCAATCTGAAAATTATATCGTGACTTATCGCCAATGATCATGACGAAACTTGAACTTTCAAACAAATCCGTCACTCAAAACAAATATTTCAGAAAACATTTACTATACTTAAATGCCATGCACATGTTGTAAAACCTATAAACTGAAACATTTTTTTTTGTTAGCATGTGTTACATTCTTCCAATTAGAAGCCAACTGTAAGCTGTTCTCAGCTATTTATTAGATAATGACTACACTTAAACAAATACACAAATATGAATAAATGAAAAAAATGAAAAATTTCACACTTTCTGGGCATCTTGCTGTAATATTACGTTGGATTTCTTTGGGAGCAGCAATGACATGGAAGATGAGAAACATATCAAATGTGACTGAAATTTAAAACAAATCTCATTAAAGGGTGTTTTACTGACTAAACTTAACGGGATAAACAAGGGTGAAATTATCTACTAAATGAGAAGTTGTTTACAGATCTGACAATTCCATACCTGTATTTATCCAGAGGTACTGATCCCTGAACCTAAAGTAAACAAATAGAACTGAACTCATTGTATCTAACCCTAACCTTACATGTAATTTATGTGCTGTGTCATTTAACTTTTTATCAGTAATTGGTAAATACATAGTAGAAGGCAGAGCACTAAGACTTTGTTTTAGCTTCACCTCTTACTTTGCAAACATGGTCAGAGGCTAACCATTGACTCCCAAACAAAGAAAATGTAAAGAACATTCTCTTGCAAACTATCTTTACATAATTTTTTTTTGAGGACAGAACCCAATTCATTAACAGGATAGGGATGGCATGGTTGATGCCTTTGTACTTCTTAATTTGAAAACCTCACCTCTTCTGTGGCACTACTTGACCCACCAGCACAAGACTGTTCATGCTTTCTCCATAATGGGAGGGGAACTTTGCCACTGCAGTTCAGACACACAATGTTTGGTGACTCTTCAAAAGACTCCTTTATTGATGCCTATATTAAAGAATGATGATTAAAATCTGATTTAAGGTTAGATTAAACAATAGTATTTCAATAGTCATTCTAACAAGGGACTATAAATGACTTGTTTAATTATAAATGCCAGAGTCTCGGTAACCCTTTTATGTACCTTTTATTGAAAAACGGTACCCCTTTCACATACCTATTATAGGAAGTCTTGTTCTCATTTTCATGTAGTGCTTAATAAATAAACTGATACAGCCATGAGGGGCGTCTATCTTCGAAATATTATACTTAAAGGCCCTCTTTTAAAAATATCTAAATGACGGATTTCCTACCCTTTAATATACCTCAGCTTGTGAAATCCCTACCCTTTCATATAGCTGAAGCCTGAAAAAGGTACCCCTTTCGGGCAAAGCCTCCCCGTATAGGCCATTAAAGGGAATACTCCCCCCCCCCCCCCGCCGGTCTGTCATAATAATACATAATAATAATACAATTCATTTATATAACGCTATTAATACTAATTATTCATAGCGCTTTACAATTTTAAACCTTATACTAATTATAAAAAAAAAAGTTTTACAATTTCATCCTACTATTATTATTTCTACAATTAAATGTAATTTAAAAAAATAATTACTGATCTCATCCAACACATCAAAAGAAAAGAAAGAAAACAAAAGAAAATACATAACAATATGAAAAAAATAATAAAGCAAATGCCCATCTAAAAATAGGCCATTTTAAAAAGCATTATCTTCAGTCCTGATTTCAATGCTTGTATATTTGTCGACATGCGCAACTGAAAAGGCAATTCATTCCATAGCTTAGGGGCGCATACAGAAAAAGCTCTATCACCATAGGTAACAGTACTGGATTTAGGAACACTAAGTAGATGTTGAGACCGAGATCTAAGATAGCGGGTATATTTAGGCTTACTAAGTAGCCCAGATATATATTCAGGAGATAACGGCCATAACCTGTAACACCTGTTTATGTACGTTGGATTTTCCTTTGATACTACATAGGACTCAAAACAAAGGACCTGACTGACAGTGATTAGCCAAATTACATAATTTTTTCCCCTACAGCTAATCCTGTTATGAGCAAGGTTAAACAATTACATCATTGGCTCTTCATTTGTATGATGTGACAGTTGACGAGGCTGAAGGCTGAATACATTTAATGCATCATAGGAGTCAGGAGCAAATAAAGTAAAAACCCCATGAAAATCAAGAGCAAGAAATTTCACTCATAATTCTTCAGATAAAGATTTTGTAAATGATTTTTTTTTTTTACTTCATAGCATGGACTAAAGCAAAATAACTCTATAATAAAGAAAATCCTACCTCGGTTTTAGGCACAGGCGTCGTATCAAGGTCTCTTTGCAGGGGTCGAATATAACCTATGGCTTGACCAAGACTCTGCTTGAGATAAGGGATGTCGTACCCTTGTGCTGGCATTGCAATGACCTGAAGCTCTCGTCTGCTGCCGCAAGATCGTAAAATTTCAAATCCTCCTCCAATGCAAAGTTTCCCTTTTTGTCGTCAAACACAATCTTTCTTTCGCCTAAGCCAGCTTCTTTTAAACAAATCCTCTCTCCTCGACTGGGGTTAGTGAAAACATCCTTCTCACTGAGACAGACAAAGGTATGGGTCCAGGTCTCCTTTGGTTTGAAATATGGAGTGGGACGTCGACTGAACCGAGTGCTGCCACTGCTCTGACTGCTGCTTGTTGAACGAGACCGGAAAAACGGAAGTAATCTAGATATTTCTGACGATGTCGTTCCAGATGACATTCCATGACTTCCATGGGTATTACTCAGTGGAGACTTGCCCTTGCTGTTATCTATATCAGCAGCTTTTTTCTCGTTATTACTGTTTTCAAGAATGCCTACTGCCTGGGTGAGCAAACTTAATGCCTGTTTGTAATTACTGGCTTTAGTTTCCTCTGGAGATTCCGCCATTTTGGAAAGACCAGAGCGCGGCAAAAATTGAACCCACGTGTTTCCACGCAAGTCAATCGATAATTTCTCGTTTCATCATGGTGGATTCGGCACTATTCGGACAAAAGTTGACGTCGTTCGTACAACGTGGACGTCGTTCGTACAACCTGGACGTCGTTCGTACAACTTGGACGTCGTTCGTACAACCTGGACGTCGTTCGTACAACCTGGACGTTGTTCGTACAACCTGGACGTTGTTCGTACAACCTGGACGTTGTTCGTACAACCTGGACGTTGTTCGTACAAAGTTTTGTACAAAGAAAGACGAAAGTTGGCAAGTTAATTTTGATATAAAAACCGCTTCATATATGTGGACCAACTAGTGTTGTTTGTATTCGATTCTGCAAATAGGATGAAAACCAATTGTTAATTATTCCGCGAAAGCCATAATGGTTAAGTTTATCAAGTAAGATGGCATGATCTACTGTATCGAATGCTTTCTTTAGGTCTATAAAAACACCACACGAAAATAAACTTTTGTCCATATTGCTCTGAATAGTATTAACTATGTCAATAATTGCATGCTGGGTTGAGCGCTCTTCACGGAATCCGTATTGGGAGCGATAAAGTATGTCTTCTTCATTTATAAAAACTTTCATTCTTTTGTACATCAATTTTTCAAAAATTTTGTTAAAATTAGACAGTAAAGATATTGGCCTGTAATTATTTGGTTCAGTTTCATCATCTGCCTTAAATATAGGTATGATTTTCGACATTTTGAGTTTGGCTGGATAAGTTCCAAGCGATACAGATGAATTAAAGATTTCTGCTAAGAGATGACTTAAAACGTCACTTGCACACTTCAGTAACCGAGTAGGGCAGGAGTAAAGGCCGCGGTGTGACTTGTTGTTAGGAATAGATAGTATTTCCAGTCGAATTTCAGCTGGAGTGATGGGTTAAAAAAAGAAGGATGATACAGTTGATTTACATTTCCCTAAGAATTCAGTGAAACATTTTGAAGTTGAAGGTAATTGATTTGCTAATTTTTGTCCCACTGTTGCAAAGTGCTTGTTAAGAATATTAGGTATGCGAGTCGGGTCACGGGAGACCTCGTTATTGTTTTTGAAGTCCTTGAGTGCACTAATAGACGTATTCGGCTAACGTGTTTACATCCTTGTTGCCACCCAATTCAGATCACGTGATGATTCATTTGGGAGGTTACAATTGTGCAATTTGCTACGCGCAACTGAGTGCATGAGAATATGTACAAACAGAACAATTGTAACCTCTCAAACGAATCATCACATGATCTGAATTGGGTGGCAACAAGGATGTAAACACGTTAGCCGAATACGTCTATTGATTTACTCTTCTTGGTTTTACGATTCAGTATGTTATTTATTCCTATCCAAGTTTTTTTCATGTTATTTATGTTGGCCTGGAAGTATTCACAGAAATATTGCTTTTTACTAATTCGTGTTAGACTGCAGATTTTATTTCTATAAAATTTATATTTAGCGTCATTACCAGATAAATATAGCTTGTTTTTGATCTTAATTGAAGTTCTTATTCCTTTAGTTATCCAAGGTTTAGAGCATTGTTTCGCCTTGCGGCGTGAGAGTGTTCTCATAGGAGCGTGCTTGTTTACAACTTTGTTGAACTCGCTGTAAAAAGAGGAAACATCTTGTCCATGTCATTAGTTGCATTGGAGAGAATGCCATTCCAATCAACTTGAGAGAGGTCATGATTAAAACGATCCGCTGAAAATTGTGAGTAATCGCGAACTTTGTGTTTTTTTAATTTTGTAGGCTTTTCCCTAACTGATTTCATAATGCAAAACTGAGCAAAATGATCACTTAAGTCAGTAATCAAATTTCCACTGAGTTTCACTTGTTCAGGATTGTTTACAAAAATATTATCGATTAAGGTGGCCGAATTATTGCGAACACGTGTTGGTTTATCGATGGTAGGAATGAGATAACAGCTTTGGAGAGCTAACAAGAAATCATGACTATACCGAGAGGCCTCAAAGTTTAAAAGGTCGATGTTGAAATCTCCTACGATATAGAGTTGTTTTCTAGTTGAAGTTAATTTTTCAATGGTTTCTTCAAAATAGCTTTGAAAACGGTCAGGGGAGTTATGTTGCCTGTACATGACACCACAAATTTCATTTTTCTTTTTAACAGAGGAAATTTCAATCCATAGAGCTTGAAATGCCTCATTACATGTTCGTTCTAAGACTTTGTAATTAAGTGTTTCATCAATAAACATTCCGACACCTCCAGAGGTCAGAGATGTAGGAACGTGTTCAAAGTTATAACCCGGATAAAAAAGGATATAAAAAGGATATAATTGTAGGTATCATAACAAGGTCATTCCCCTTGCTTAATTATCTTATTTTTGCAAAACTTTACCTATGGGATTGCAGAAGGAATCAAACCTTACCAAATGTCATGACGATTAAATCTAAAGTTCAACTGAACTATGAAACAGAGCTCTATATTGCGCGTACTAGCAACAATAAGAAATTTTTAAGAGAAAAGTGGGCGAGTTTTGAATTGTAATAACCTTTTCTTTTTTTCTTTTCCGTTTTGTTCCGATTGAGGAAGGATCGCGGAAAGGGGCGGGAATTAGGGGGTTAAAAGTGTCAAGTAATTTTATAGTAACAGTATCAGTAGTGTAAGTTACGATAGTATTGTGAGTTGTAGTAGTAGTAGTGTAAGTAATGGTTTTATTGTAGGTAATGTCAGCAGCGGTGTAAGTGATATTAGTATTGTAAGTAATGTAAGTACTGTAGGTAATGTTAGCATCATAATTAATAATTAGATTATGAGCTCGAGATTTCTATGGGGTGATAGTTGATGAGGCCGAAGGCCGAATCAACTATCACCCCATAGAAATCGAGAGCGAATCATACCAAAAGGAATCATATGTCGGTGAAAAAATACCAATTTAATGTTCATTTGTTACATAACTACATCCACGTGACGAGTACGTCTGTATCACGCGCGCGGAATATTATTGACAGCTTTGAAGACTCATTCAGTAAAACGAGAACGGTGCCGTAATCGATCTGAGGCGAAGAGAAAGTTTGAAAAAGTCCATGAACAACATCTCGATCGTCACTCAGAGTACATAAGAGCGGCTGAAATGGCTCAACAACGACAGGGATGCTCTTTAAGGTCGTTTAACGGTAGTTGTTTACGATGGACACCTTGCAATTAATTGTGAAAACTGTATGGCTGTGGCTGAGAGAAGTTTTTGATTTTGTGGCTGAAGCTGTTGTGTTGTCAACTGCATCTGGGTTGCACGGCCAAAACCACTCTTTGAAGGACCAGCTAAAGCACTAGGACGTGGACTGGATTCATCGTTAGAAATATGGCTCTTCCCACTGACAAAATGGCTCAAAATGTTGGACATGTTCTCTTTTTGCTAGAAAGATGCCCGCGCGTTGTATGATTCAATCGATTGATCTGATTTATGCCCAGTTACCGCTTTTATGTGTCTTGCTTCCACATTGTGGTCGGACAAAACAGTCACAGCAGTGGCTCTTAAACAGTGATTTGTAAGATGGGGCTCAATACCAGCCTTTTGGCTCATCTTCTTCATCATACTGCTGAGCATCGATTGGCCGATTGGAACATTACAAAACCACACGTCGTCTTTAAGAGGATCAAATGTGGATGAAATGGCTTTCGGACGCTGGAAGAGACAGCTTAATTCTGGGTGAAAATGCCTCAGCTAGTTCTCCACAGTTTGAACAGGGAAGCGAGAGGAACCTTTTACCTCAATCATTTTACCATCAGACTCATCTGCGTTGTCATGGGCCCACCTTGATGGTTTTTCGTCGACAACACTGCACGGAGCTCGTAGTATCGTCTTCCCTCCGGAGTTTGTCGAAGGCACAGCATTTGTTTTTCAAGTTTTCGTTGACTTTCTCTGCCTCGTTTGCCGAAGTACAGTGTCACGTAAAACCATGCCGTTCGTAGAAGCTGCGTAGGATTTGTTGTTGTTGCCTCGCCAAGCTGCTGGGATTCATACAATTTCTGGAGTTGCTCGCTTGTTATGGGAGTCTTGTGTACTACTGGACTTACTTGACCTCGTTTCACCATGTCTTTACACACTGCATTAAGAGTTTCATTGGCTTTGTTAAACTCAGGGTCGCCAACTATGGTCAACTATGGACCACGGCTTGTTGTGAGGACTTTGTCGGAGATAGCGGTCAATGGCCGCTCTAATGGCTTTCAATGACGAAACTTTGAAACGACTGCCATCTTTTTGGCGAATGGACACGTGAAACATTTGCAGACAATTATTTAACTCTGTTTTCGACTGCTCTTCGACTGCACTGGTAAATTTACTTTGAGTTTCAAACCATTCTGAAACGAAAAAGCCATTCAAGTTTAATGATCAAAATCTTTCTTTTTTCTGATTTATCGCATCGAAACTGTCAAGTAAATGTCATTAATTTGTATCATTATTAAGATTCTTACCATTAAAAATTTTCATTCCATACTTTGTTGCCTGCCTAGTCTTCTCAGGAACTGAATTTTCCAGTAAAAGTTCCAAATCTTCCTGCGAAACTTCGGTAAAGCCCGAAGACGTCGATATTTTGAAGACGACTGCACTCTAATGGCTGATAGTATACGAGTAGCTAAGCCAATCAGATTGCGGCATTTGCATTAGTATACTAGTAGATTTTTAC
The DNA here is from genome assembly GCA_964020085.1 of Micromussa lordhowensis. Classification (NCBI taxonomy): domain Eukaryota; kingdom Metazoa; phylum Cnidaria; class Anthozoa; order Scleractinia; family Lobophylliidae; genus Micromussa; species Micromussa lordhowensis. The sequence continues at coordinate 16,378,052 of OZ026600.1, forward strand.
TAAGAAGTGTTAGTAGTGTAAATAATGTTAGTAGTGTATGTAATTAATTTATGATTAAAAGCCAAGTTGAAAAAAAATAATAATAATAATAATACTTCCCCACTACATTACCGTCTCTTTACAATGCATAACATTACGTCACTTGCATTCAATCACATTTCCTACATTTTATATTAATTACTTTACTATTATACTTATACAGCTGAATACATATACTGTATGTGCCAATGGATAGTGATTTATTAGAAAGTTGAAACGTTATGTGCCCTTT
>OZ026600.1:16383322-16443322 GCA_964020085.1 Micromussa lordhowensis
AAAGGGCAAAGTACTCGGCTCAGACTGTAATGGTTTTAATTTACTTAGAGACGTCTGAAACGTGCATTTCTTAAACGAAAGAAGCGGCAAGAGACAATAACAACTGTCATTGCTACCAGCCATTCATCCATCCATCATTTTCCCCTCCCTTCCTTTCTCCTTCCCATTCCCATTTCTGTTCTACTGATCATCAGTCTGTCCAATCAATCATAGGTCGTTAGATTACGACGCGGTGGCGACAGGTCTTTTCCTAACTTGAATAATTTGAGTTTGACAAATACTAGTTATCAAATACTAATTTATTTTTGAAGTTTTAATGAGGTAAAATGCAATAAGGTTTCCTTCTCCCACCGAAAACTAAGGGCGAGAAAGAAAAGTTTTGTTGGAAATAAAAGGTGACAAATGGTTTGAGAAATGTTACAGAATTATGACACCTTAGAACAGTGATTTCCTGTGACTGGAAAAAAATAAATTAAAGTTGATAGGATAGGAGAAAGCAGAAGTATATAGAGGTGACATGACAACGAATTTTCTCGTACCAACATCATAATCCGGTGGGATTCCTTTGATTTCTTGGTCTGTGACTTCATTTCCGCCACCAGTGTACTGTGGGTGAGTATAAATAGACTTCACGAATCTCATTTGTTCAAACCAATCCTCATTTTTTAGGTGGTGCTCTCCTAAGGTTACCCTCCAGTCTTTGGGATCAGTAGACAAATCAGGACCTGAAATCAGAATAGTGATAAGATGGTGATGATGCGTTATACGTAGTCCTCTTCCTTTTTTTTTGTTAACAATTAGCTATTAGCTATTAGCTAGGATGTGTAAACATACCGGCTGAAAGAGCTTGGTCATTTACATAAACCAGTCAAATTGGTGATATAAATCAGTTTGATGTGAAATATATATGAAATAATTCATATTGAAGTGCGGCTGTAGATGAAAGTTATGAATGATCATCGCAGTAAATTTTCCAAATTTTCCAGTTGGAAAGAGAAGCCTGAAAAAAAATCAGGGCTTCAACGGGATTCGAACCCGTGACCTCCGGTGCGATGCTTACCGGTGCGATGCTCTACCAACTGAGCTATGAAGCCACACATTGGGAGCGAGGTCAATTAAATGAGTTCATATCTTCCCGTGAGAAAGATTACGTTGGAAAATTTACTGCGATGATCATTCATAACTTTCATCTACAGCCGCAGTTCAAATATGAATTATTTCATATATATTTCACTTCATTCCACTCCTCACGGGAAGATATGAACTCATTTAATTGACCTCGCTCCCAATGTGTGGCTTCATAGCTCAGTTGGTAGAGCATCGCACCGGTATCGCGGAGGTCACGGGTTCGAATCCCGTTGAAGCCCTGATTTTTTTTTCAGGCTTCTCTTTCCAACTGCTTAAGTTGGAAAATTTACTGCGATGATCAGTCATAACTTTCATCTACAGCCGCAGTTCAAATATGAATTATTTCATATATACTTCACATCATTCCACTCCTCACGGGAGGATATGAAATCATTTAATTGACCTCGCTCCCAATGTGTGGCTTCATAGCTCAGTTGGTAGAGCATCGCACCGGTATCGCGGAGGTCACGGGTTCGAATCCCGTTGAAGCCCTGATTTTTTTCAAGCTTCTCTTTCCAACTGCTTAAGTTGGAAAATTTACTGCGATGATCATTCTTAACTTTCATAAATCAGTTTGTTTCGCGGATGTTTACTTCTTTTAATATGACGATAAATTGTAAATTTGCATCACTCAATAGAAGGTTTAAGTCAGTCATTACGCTGTTTGTACAGCATGAAGAATGAAATGCTTGAATGAAATATTCTGTATTTCTTACCGACAAAGCAATGCGATGCAGAGACGACCCATTCTGGCGAAATAAGCGAGCCTCCACACGTCTGAGTGTCGTTTAGGAGCAGAGCCACCTGCCAAGGCCACGCCCCAGGAGAACTGATGCGGCCGCCTACAATACGCTTATCTTCTTTCTCGTTTTGTAGGAACCTTACACCACACTCGGGCTCTAAGAAAAATATTCACAAGGTCCTTTCAATGAGTAAAGCGCTGGAAAACCCTGTTCAAGGTTACATTAACGTTCGACAAGTTTCATGCATTGACAGCTTTTTTTTGCCCTCAGTTCAGCTTTGAAATTCAACTGTGCACGTGCAAAGGCCATCGAGAAGAAAAAGTACGCCTCGCCTTTTATTCCTATGATCCAATAAGTTGAGGGTTTTTTTTTTTGCCTTTTTAAAATTCTGACCTGCTAGAGATAACGTGTTTGGTTAGACGAAAAATTTAATTATTCTTTTTGGTTTTACGTTATCGAGCTATTGAACACGCAAACTATTTACAGTCATAAGATTAACGAGCATAACATGTACACGCGGTTTCGTCCCTTTGGCATCCGTGTTAAAGAAGTTCAATTGTATATGCCGGGGTAAAGTAAAATCTTGTTTTCAGTTTAGCCAAGAGTTCATGTAAGCTGCAGCTCACCGGTCTTTTGTAATCTCGAATTTTCTGGAGTGCATACAGATTAGCATCGATTTTAGGGCACATGGCAAGGGATAAAAAATTTCTGTTCTTACCGGAGACCCGAGGCTTGGATAGAACAATGACGCTTGCCAAGACCAGTACCCTTGCTGCACCCCAAACAAACATTCTGAAAACAAACCTGCGCGAGGAAACAAAAGGTTAGCTGTGCGGGCCAGAGTTTAAAGTTATTAAACAGAGATATATATTGTCACAACTATGAAAAGTGTAACTTGTTAAGCCATAGGAGACTTTTTCCGTGTTTAAATAACCTCACCTAAACGCGATAGGGGTTGCAGTGGGAGAACTCTAGACAGTTATGCAAATGGCCCAAGACCCATAACTTTCGAGTCTTCTGTTGCTTTTATAAAAAAATATTTCTAAATGCGACGTTTACATACTTTCAACTAAACATACTCATGGACCAATGAGAGCGCGCTTACTATCTTAAATATTTTATAAGCGGCAATATTTAATTCACCCATAAATGGAAGCCCTTAATATATATTGTGTACCGTCATATCATGCAGCAGATGTCTATTATAATTTTTGTTTTGAATTTTACTTCTTTGCATATATGTCAAAAGGAGAGAACCAGAATGATAAAGCCTTGCAGCTTTTTGTCGCTGAGTTGAATTCTTCATATACTTAAATAAATAAAAACTAACAAAATTCATTCCCTAAATGTTCCAAAAAATATGATGAAGTTGCAAGTTAAAGATTATATTTATATTATTCATTACCCTGTTAGCTTTTTCACTCCTTTGAAAGCTCAACACATTTGTGTACTCGTTTGAGATATTTTTTTAAATAATGGAGAAGTTAGAAGTGTAATTTTCTAAGATATGGCGTTATAAATGGTTTATTTTTTCAAGGCATAAAAATCTAGATAGCGTCAAACTGTCAGCATAATTTTCGTGGTCACCAAGCTGATTGTTCAAGGAAACACATGAAAAGTGTTTTGTTTCATCAATCGACAGCAAGCGTATCTTCTCTATTCTCATTCAGATAGAACTGAAAAACTGAATAATACATTGATGGAGCTTTAAAAACTTCAAGTTGTCTATTTTACTTTCCCCAAAAACATAACCCTCGGAAAGATGCATTTTGTGGCGAATTGAATCGAACAGACTGGTACGAGAATCTATGTCTGACATATTTTATAGACAATTGAAATGTGTGTTTATGTATGAACTGCTTTTACGTAGTGCTTTTCTTACCTTAAAAAACCTCACATAGGCGTGTACGTTTCGTATAGCCTCAGCCAGTAGAATTTTACTGCAATATACCGTTCAGAACATAAAATAAATTTTAACAAAACTACAAGAAGACGCGCGCGAACAAATCATATGGTGATTTCCTTACGGGAACTCGTTATCATGCAACTCAGACAAAAGAGCCAGGTGAATGGAGTCTCCATGAAGTCTTGTTGATTGGTCATGCAATTGTTGAAAACAAAACTACATGTATTCATAAGAGACATGCATTTTAAGAAACATTAGTTTAAAACAAGTCTTAGAACTAATTGTTTAGCATTGAAACTTTCGTATTCCTTATCAATTGCCCCAACGTCGCCGTGAAAACGATTTTTGAGAATTGCTCGCTGAATATCGGACGCGCGCCAACTTGTCTATGACATGACGTATACATCCATTATCAGAGGAATTAACATGCCATTTGATGCTAAGAGTCCTGATTAGACCAGAATTTCCACCTGCAAGTTGAGTCTCGCTCCAAGAAAGGTCACTGATCGTATTGATTCGGGAGACATGGCACATTATTCCTTTTTGAAGGGTATTAAGAAACACACACATCTGAATCGCATTTCTCGTACAGTCAACAGCGAAAGGGTTAACTTTTTTTATAAATATTAATGAATGAAGATATCGTGGCATTAAATGAAAACTATTCCATAAGACCGCGTTGGATACGAAGTGGTAAATAGTAAACGAGTGCTTTCTATGGAGAATTTCATTGCATCTATGCTAAGTTCCTTTCAACGCAATTCTTTTTGTCCAAGTTGTAGTTGTGTGTGGAGCGATTTTACTCCATCACTCCCGGGTCGGGGATGCTCAGACTCGAGTTTCCTTCTGCAGTCTATAACAGTTGCGTTTTGAACAATTTCTTAAGTTTGCCAGTAGACTGTAACCTCATTTTTCGCCTTCTAGCTCGGTATATGAGCCTTATGTACCACGTGGCACGAAGGGAACAGTTCAGTTAGTTAGGCTCTTCTTGTCCCCAGTGAAACGATAAAACGATGGAAGACATCCGCGTCCATTTCATCCACGACACAAGGACCGCTGAAATTCGTCGTGTTGGCAAACCAACCAAGACCAGCAGGGGTACTAGACCGCAATTGATAAAGAACAAATTACAGATTTACCAGGTAAATTACATCCTAATATGAGTTTTTGTATATTTAAATATGGGTTATACTGTAATTTATTATCTGATGTAATTTTTATATTTTACAATTGTCATGCGCATTTGATCATATGTACATGGAATTTGCGCACTAAAAGTATTAAATTATTATATTATATTATTATTATATAGCCTCATCTAAACACTCGGAGGGTTGGGAGAATTCGAGACAGTTATGCAAACCCTCGACTACGTCTTGAGTTTGCATAACTTTCGAGAATTCTCCCAACCCTCCGAGTGTTTAGATGAGGCTATATAAACACGGAAAAAGTGCTCTATTCTTTTTTAGTATAAATCTACTAGCGTTCTATCACGAATAACGTCCTCTGATTGGCTACGCTACCCACGTTCTATTCTGTGATAGATAGTGAGTAGCGTAGCAGCGCGCACTAGGGGCCGTTTCTTTGTGTTTTTGAAGTGTCTTTGAAGAGGATTTAGATTAAATTTTTGAACGACTAGTAGATTTATACTAAAACAATTAGATTATTCGCTCTCGATTTCTATGCCCGATAGTTGACTCGGGCTGCGCCCTCGTCAACTATCACGCGATAGAAATCTCGAGCTCATAATCTAATTGTTTAATAGAATAATTCTCAAAAATACACGTAAATCTAAAACGTCACAACCGGGTTTACATACTCTCATCTAAACACACCTATCGACCAATGAGAGCGCGCGTTGTGGCTCAGTTATTTTATAAACTTTGATCGTTGCTCTGTAATGAGATAAACTGGAACATTTGCGTCGGAAAGTAAGGTTATATGTTTATTTTCAAAAGTGGTGTTGTGAGGTTTCTTTCCTGACACTAATCTGTGTAAACAATTATTTTGAGACTGAGAAAATTGATTTTTTTTTTATAATTAATCTCATAAACACTTTGCTAATTTGGTTTGTTAAAATAAAATTCGAGGGAAAGCACTGATTTCTTCCCTTGAAATAGTTTACTTAGAGATTTGTTTGTGTTTGGTCGACTGGAACTGCTGGAGTCTTTTTCTGAAAAGAAACGTCTTCTTCTTTCTTCTTCCTGCTTTTTCGTACCTGTTCACAGCCTTGACAAGACCATTTTTCTTTGCCCAGTCACGCAAAATATTATCTTAATTCTCAAAACTTTCCACCATTTTAAAAAACAGAGAGAGAATGTTTGCAATATTGACGTCATCTATGCGTCTGTGCACCATCAGATAATAGGTACGAACCAATCAAAAGGCGAGAATAATTTGAACGTTTCCATGTTGCCGTGCGTCTGTTCAGTAATTGATCACAGATGAAAACGGAGTGTGGTAAGAACTAAAAAAAATTGCACACAAGGCGATAAAACAGAAGACGTTTTGACCTCTTCTATAATATATTACTGAACAGAAGCACGTCTACATTGAATCTAATTGTTTTAAATAATAAGAAAAAGAAACAAAAAAGAATGTTAATGACGTCATTTATGCGGCTATCATCCAATCGTTCAGAAGTAAGAACCAATCAAAATTCGAGAATAATTTTACATATTATAAAACATGAAATGGATCATTCATTTACATTTACGACTTTGTTCCGATTTCCTCGTGTAACAAAAAGTAACATTTTCTATTTCTGTGGTGAATTATGAAACAAGTCATCATGCCTGATGGAAAACGATGCTTCTCCAATCAGAACGCAAGTCATTAGTGGGACTAACACACATTGTACAAAAAAGACGCAGGTTTTTTGCTCTACCAACAGGAGTGTGTAAATGTTCATTCGGTTATTGAAAGTGAGGCAACTGTGTAAATACCTGTTACTAAAGTCTTTTCGGTCCGTTGTGTAAGTTACGAATCTTCGTTTTTTCTTTCGATTTAAAGCCCAAGTGCGAATAAATCAAAGAGTAAAAAAACAAACATCGGTAACTTACAGTATGTACCGAGAATACGAGGTTAGTAAGATATTAATTATATCTCTACTGCGTATCTGACGGGTTCGGGAACGATTTCTAATCACGCGGAAAGGCTTCAAATTTTTGACGCACGTCGAAAGTAAAACAAGCTAGTAAATTTGAAATCGTTGTTAAGTCGTTAGAACGTTTTAATTAATACACAATTTAAAGTAAAACAGAGTTTCAAATATTTAATTGGTATAAAAGTTAAGAAAACTTAGAGATAAACCACGAAACATTTTGGGAACATAAGCAGCTATAAATTTTAGCAGACCGTACAGTAAAATAGGGCCGGCTAAATTTACCAATCACAGCGCGCGCAGTCACAGAAAAGCGCAATCACTCAAAAATGCCTTGTACCTATCCCATTTATTGTTTTAAATGTTGAATAACGTCTGTGATCCACGTGCGCAACACTCGTACATCAGCATAGACTCCGTACTTATTTGGAAGTGCGCACTTTTTTCCCCATGATATGACGCCCAAAAGATACCAGCGTCCGTTGTATTCACAGGCCAGCGGTCCACCACTATCTTTTTGACATGCGTCAATACTGCCATCTTTGAAGCCCGCACACAAAGCCGACGGAGGAACAGTTCCGTTGTAAGAATTCTTTTCGTTGCATTCATCTCTTGAAACTAAACGAATTGAAGCTTCTTGTAGAAAATTAGACGGGGCCTTGTTCCAACCTTTAGTCCCCCATCCTGTTATGAAGCAGGTCTTTCCGGAAGGAAATACCATGTTAGTTGTGGCGAGGCAGATTGGGAGTATGTGACTATCGTAAATGACTGGACTTGAGAGTTCAAGTAAAGCTGCAAGTGACAAAAGAAACGAAACGTTGATGCAAATGCCTTCTCCAACTAACCATAAAGCTATTGTCTGATAATTAAGGTCAATGAAACTGAACAAAGAAGTCCAACTTGCCTGTACAATATATGTTGTGCTACATTGTGCCTTACGTTCTGTTCTGAGCAAGACGATGAACAGTTGTAACGAATTCCAAAAGTTAACATAAGGGGTGCGATATCCCTTTTCGGCTTGCAAGAAACCCGGAGACATACTCAAGTACAATTTTCACCTTACCACTACACGGCTTCGCTAACCCAAATGCTATTGAGAAACATAATGCGAACTGCTATGTGTGTGAGGCCTGGCTGGTGGGCGTGATATCAGGGAGTAGGGACCTTAAGCAAACCACGACGGCAACGGCAACGAGAATGCCACAAAACAAATGGTTTAATTAGCAAAACAATAGCTGTGCACGTGCATTATAATCCTTTGTACATTTCTTAGCCGTCCTCTGCAAAACAACAACGTGAAATGACCAAGTTTTGAGTATTTTGGAGAACGTGAACGACAGCGGCTTATTTTTCGTATTTTCGTTTGGAATTGAACGCTGGCATTACATATTAAGCTTGGGCAAGTTCTGAGACCGATAGACGCACTGAAAAGATCTAGCCATCTGCGAGATTCGACGGTAAAATATAAGTTGATTTTTTTCTAGGCGTCGTCCTTGGCGTCGCCGTCGTCGTTTCTTAAGGTCCCTAGTTTTGCAACGACGACGGCGACGCCGAAGACAACGCCTTGTAAAAAGAGTATTAATATTTTACCGTCGAATGTCCAAAATCCTGCTCAGGTATGTAATGACAGCGTTCAATTCCAAAGGAAGACACGAAATTAGCCATTGCAGTTCTCGTACTCCAAAATAGGTAGAACTTGGTCATTTCACGTTTTTGTTTTGCAGAGGACGGCGCAGAACTGTACAAAGAATCAAATCATTAAACCTCTTGTTTGCTGACGTTCTCGTTGCCGTCGCCGTCGTGATTTGCTAAAACGCCCTGAGTGGGGCGGCCGGATGGCAAAATAACTAACTCGAGTAAAGTCGCTGCGCACGGTCTATACGTCCAAACCTGTTTTCCCGTCCGGCCGTCCCTTTCAGTCAATAAGCTCATAACACTACTTTTTGTTTGTTCTTCAGATAATTATTTCCGTTCAATTTTTCACTCACCAACATCATAATCAGGAGGCTGAACAAGAACTCCGTGTTCAGTCTTGCCCCAGTACTTTGGATGCATAATGATGTTCTTCACTTCCCTGGTTTCTTCAAATTCTGTCTCCGTAGAAATTTGATGCGCACCAAGTTTAACTTTCCAACGAGTCGGATCCGCTGATGATCTGTAATCTACAGGAAAGCAAAGTAAAAACATCGTTTCTTTTCAAGCACATTTGCTTTCTTTGCTGCACGATACACAGCTCTGAGTGCGTTTACAAGTACCTGGTATGAAAAAGATTTAGATACAAGAACGTATTCAATGACGCACCTGTGAAGCAATGACAGGCAGTTAAAATCCAGTTAGACCTGATGAGTGAGCCGCCACACACTTGGGTATCATCGAGCAAGAGAGCCACCTGCCATGGCCACGCCCCGTCACCACTCATGCTCCCGCCCACTATCCGCTTGTTGATCACGTGAGATCTTGTCCACGCCCTTCCATACCGCTTGGTTTGGGGACGAACAAATCGCTGTCCACATGATTTAAAATCTTTAACCAAAACAAAAAAGGCTTTTCAGACGCTTAAACTTCCAATGAATAAAATACAAACTCACAAGAGAGTCTCGCAAAATAGTGTTATTTGGCTGCAAGATTTTTTCCAGTGGCAAAGATTGAACAAGACAAAACGGAGCTTTCCAGAAACGATGACGTCACAATAATCATGTGATATCCGTGGTATAGTCTTCCTCAAACACAAATCCAAAATGACCGGTGATTGTTGCGTATTTAACTTTCTACGGCGTAGTGTGGAGTCAAAACGCCGTTTTCAAGTTTTTCCAAAGAAACTCTGGAGGAAAAAAGGGGTTGCAGAGATTTTGTCAAAAGTTGTTGAATTTGAAACAGAAAATTTCGAGTCCCATAAGGCACGGTTAGCAGATAGGATAACATTGCTTTCAGCTCATTCATTACCGCTAAGAGAAGTCAATAACTAGAAAAAAAAGATGAAATGTCACATTGCTTTATTGCAAAAAGCTTTCTGAATGAACGCTGTTGACAGTGATGGTCAGGTATAGTCGTAATTACCATGGGAAGAAAAATTCTAGAAGGCATGAAGCAAAGACGTTTGCATGGTTTGCAATTGTATTTTATCCTTTTTTTTGTAAAAAAAAAAAATAATAATTCCTCCATTTAATGAGAGGTCCAAAGCGTAAGTTTCTCGATGACAAGCCATTTTAAGCAGGTGTTTAGAACAAATTTACATTTTTTCTCTGTTTCAGCATCCAATAATTATTGTTTTTTCCGTATACATGAGTGCTCACTCAACTCACCTCTAGCCAAGCGTTCCCCTCGGTAAACCGACAATTTATCGTCAAGAAGAGTTGTGCCACCGCAGCAGACTTGGATTATCGTGACAGCTAGTAAGGTGAGGCGCTGCTTTCTCCAAAGATTCATTACTAAGGCAATGTTATGGAACAGTGATGACTTGAAATAAACGATGTCAATGTAGTTAGACAAATGCAAATTTCAAACTTATTGTAGGCGTTCATTATATTAGAACCGAGGATGCTATTTTCAAATACAATAACAGATAGAGAGTTTATCAACACTAGTTAAATTATGGGCTCCTCTGTACCAAAATGAACATTAACCTAAGAACAATTCCCGCTCTAAGTACACAAGCATTGCACTCGTCTTTATACGCTGCAACCTTTAATCGAATACATTTTCACACTTCATCCAATACAATAGATTATGGTTTCGCCCGTTTTCCCGGTTCATCTTTGAAAATCTTTCATCTTTGAATTTCTTGAGCTAGAATACCTCTTTGCTCGCTTATGCCAGGCCATGTCGACTGCTTGATTGACAAGGGAAGACGGCAAGAACTTTTAATGGTCTTACTCAGTGCTTTTATATATAAAACCATTTCAATCCCCTATTCTTACAAATTCTCATCAATGTTTCAAAATACTATTTTGTACAAAGTTAAAACTGTGAAAACTGCAGCCTCGTCGAGCTAGCGTCTTTTACGTATTTCTCTTTAGTTTTAACAAAACACCTTTCTGCTGTAAAATAGTTGAAAGGAGATGGCTGGGCAAAGATATTGAAACCGGGTTTCAATATATTTGCCCAGTTCTTCATTGTAAACAGCACTAGAATGCTAGCCAGCTGCTAGCGGAATTGACACAATACAAACTTCGTTCCTTCATTTAAATTATTCCTTTTTTGAAAAGAAAATTAGCCTTGAAGATTGTGTATCCATGACAGATGATGTAGAAAAACAAAATTGTCACAAGCTTAAAAAACACAATTCGATGGCCATCTTTAGAAGGATAACAACAGCAACACACACACAAAAAAAACAAGGATAATGTTTAATGAATGCTTTTAAAAATAGTGGGAAAACTAACCATTCTAAAACTAAATGAAATGAAAAGTTAACATTTACCGGTTTGGTTTGAAGTTCTGCCGAGAACACCAGAAGAAACTTGGCCTCCATGTGTGTCAATAACAATAACAAGAAAATTCTCTTTGTGAAGTTCAATGTCAAACGCTGGGGGTTTTTGGGGGCGAAAATGTTTCGCCGCTCGCTATAAACCGTTTTTGCTTTATATTTATCGACTGAATTCGCATCTCATATTTTTTTCAACAAATTGGGCGTACGGTTGGTTCTAGTTATTTCGGAATTAAAGTAGGAATGGACCATTTTGAACGTTTCTGAACAATTCAAAATAATTCCCGCAGAGTGGTAACTGCAACTCCCCTCGTGAAAATTGTTAATATTCTTTTCGTAAGTTGAATTTTACAAAACAAGCGATGAAAAAAAGATGAAAAAAAAAATAGTACAAAGCGTTCGGAAGTCGTAAAATTCAGCTCACACAGTTGTAGATGTTTATAAGACAGGGCTGATTTTAATCAGTGTACAATAAATCATATGGTTTTGAAAGAGTGGACACAGCTAAGTGAGATAATTCAGCTTGTATTCGGCAAATAACACCTAAAAAACCTCGAAATTTTTAATCAAGCTCAGGAACATTGTCGAAGATTAATTTGCATCTTTTAACAGCTTCACGAAAACAATTAGTCGTGAAGTCTGTCAAAAATGTTAATAACTTTGCTGGACGTTCGTCTTTATTGAAAAGAAAAAAAACAGGAAGACTTAGTAAAAGAAGAGCCACCAAGTAAGACAGTTTTTTGTTCACCCGTATTTTAATATCTTAATTGCTTTACATAATCCATTTAGGTTTTCGCGATTAAGAAAATTCGAAAAAGTTTATTAAAAGCGGGGGATATATTTTACAGAGGAAATGCTTTGACTTTCGCCCATTTATCAGGATTTCTGTTCTGGAAATGAAATCCAAATTCTATGAATTTCTTGTGAACATTAAAATATTCCGGTTAACACATCGCCAAACCAAACGCCATACACGAATTCACCAAAAATAAAAAATAAAAAAGCAAAACAAAACAAAGTGAAATCTTTCGTTAAGAGATGTACTTATTAAGACCTCTCAAAATATTATTCACAACACACTTTAGCATCATCGGGATACCTTACCTGTAAATTCTGTGCAATTCTCGTTTGTAAGACACTTATTCCATATTACCGACCAAAGATCGCTTTCGCGAGAACGTTCGCTGTTCGCTACACCTGCGAACTGAACCTCCCTTTCCATAACAACGAGCGGAAACCCCACAGCTTATGTTTGTCGGAAACCTTTCATTTTAAGTGTTAAAAATAATCTGCTATTGTGAAACGATCTTTGATCTAGTGGTTAGCAAGAAGCGATTTACCCGCGCTAATGATTAAGTTAATCCGAGGTTATTTTTTTATTATTTATTCTGACTGTAACTTTATCTGCTTAGTTAGTGGTTTATACAAGTATGATGATCTGTGTATAGCCCTCCGGTAACTGTCTTTGTTGGTTAGTCCACAACAAGGTTACGATTTGTACCAGAAGTACTTAATTAAATGGCATAATTAATAGCTAGGAAAATACGGCTAACGGGCTGGTGGGATAACTTCTCGCAAATACAGATTTCTTTTGCCACACCGGGACGAAGCAAGGTAGAATTGCCAGACGTTTGCAACCGGCGCACGTTTCGTTTGTGACCTGCCAGATGTAGATCCCAGCGGGTCCCTTACAAGCCACGACAATTCACCCACGTTTATGAATCTCGCGCAAGTTATGTCTGTCAATAATGTTGACGTACGGAAGTGAAGGGAGTTCATCGAACTCTAAGTTCTACTTCACGGATGAATCCAGCATGGGAAATGCACAGCACATAAAGTACAGGGAAAACCATGCTTTTGCAACGTTTGTCCCTATGCTAGTGACAAAGTGCATGCTAAGTTAGAAGATGTTTGAGCTTTTCTGTACGTGTTTTATGAGCGTTGTTAAAGCTTTCGTGCGCTACGAATTATTTGTAAATTTACCAGTCGCCATCTTTTTTGGCTGCGGAGAATTAAGGTTTACATTTTAAATTGTTTTGCTAGTCGCGGTTCACGACACCCAGTCCCCTTGGCGACCTTTTGGGATGTGACGATATATTTGTGAGCCGAGTGGTGATAGGGATGGGGGTCGAAAGTGAGGCAAGGCAAGGCTTCTTACACTTTGTCCTTAACCATTAGCCCTTGGTGTTTGTGTGATTTTTTGCGATCTCACAACGGCAAGGTGTAATTCCCAATGCGGTGAAGTTGAGGCAGCGATAAGTAATGCTGCTATGTAAGCAAACGTTCCTTTCATAAAATTTTGTGCCCACGAAAGTTACAGTGGAATCCCGATTTCTCGAACCCTCATTACCGATTTCTCGAACCTCCAGGCGAAACGCAAATTGGTTCGAGAAATCGGAGAGTTCGAGAAATCGGGGGTAAAATTACAGTGTCTGACTGAGGAGAGGGAACGACTTTTGGTTTGAGTTATCGGGAGGTTCGAAAAAATGAGGGTTCGAGAAATCGGGATTCCGCTGTATTTACTTTATTATGACACGTGTGACAACCTTACAACGGAAATGAAAAATGTGGAAAAAGAAAGCTTTCAATATGTGGCACTTTTTAGGCCAACTTGCGAATTTCCAGTGGTAAATTATGAAGTCAAAAATTGAGTTCGAAGACGAGTTGGACACTACAGGCTTTTGACTGCAAACAGACTAAGCTGCGTATCTTTCAACTACGCTGACCTGAACTTTATCAAGTTTAACCGAAACGTTATTTAGGCTCGGCTAGAAGTTCAACTGGAACTCAAACTCGAACGTTTCGGGATTGCCCTATGGTTGTCACGTACTCAATTGTGTTACGGTCACGTGTCAAAACAACATTGTGAAAAGAATACGTGCTAACTGGTATGGTTCAAAGTGCGCTGCCATGTTCTTCCCAAGGAAACCACTTCTTCTTGTTGGTTTAGGCGTGTGTAGGTTTCGTGGTGCTTTGTAAGTACTTTACACATTGAATTTTCTTTTTGTCGGATTTTGTCGAATTTTAATTAACGAGAAATATTCATCTGATGTATTCCATGACGTGGTGCACGAACTAGTGTTTGATCAAACTGTTCCCTCACAGAAAGAGCTATGAAATAATTTAAGTTACTGTATGCATGACTACATGAATTCTTGTAATAAGTCCGTAACGAAAAAGGACCGGATCAAATATTTTAAAGAAATTGTGGAAGTAAACATAAATTTCAACTTTAAGCATCGAAAACCAAAATTATCGTTGAAGCATAAAGCAGTTATAAAGAAGAAAAAACAAACACTCAGAGGAAATAAGTTATTTGTATTGTGTTAAACTTGTAGTATCTTTATCTTTTTTATGCTCAAGGAATCTAAAATGAATGTGGTTTTAACTTTGAAGTAATTTAAACACGTTGCTTCTGTTCTTTCAATAGCGTGACGCATAGTAACGCAATCGCGTCCATAGAAACAAGTTGACCTAAAAAAAATTAGCTTGACGATATTCGCTCTGTTGTCTTACCCTTACAAAAAAATCAAATCTTCAAGAGGTAAAAGTTATTGTTTAACTCATGCAAAGGCGGTTTTTACTGTGCACCGTGTTAAAGAAGGAACTTCTGGCTGATCCTGTTGTCTCCGAAAGCTTCCATCCTCAGTTCCCCGCCTTTCTGTCACTCTGTGCATGTTTAATGAAAGCCACGGGATCCGTAACGTGAATTCCTCGAGATAAAATTTTGAAAAACACTTTGGATTTTACTTTGTAGCAACACGCCTATAACTTTGGATACATTCATAAGCACATTTAGTAGCAAATATTTAAAATATGTATTTGGCTGTTTTGAAATGTAACGTTGTACCCTTGTGGCTTGTTCTGTGGTCCGCCAAATCAAGTGGAATCGCAATACAGCGTGTCAACATCTGAGCATGTGCAATGGGGAAGTGAAGAGGAAGATAATCCCCCCGCCCCACCCCTGCTCATGTGAGACGAGGCAGTTCTGCTTGTGCGTGGTCATTCACTTCAGTCTTGGGTTAATCAACAATTGCAGGTGAGCCCAATGTACTTACAATGTAGTTAATCTATTGCTGCGTATTTTAGCGAAGGGACATAGTTTTAACTGTAAATCTTTACAACCTTGTTGTTCAATAGTCTCTGTATGCGCACAGTTCCAAGGGGACCAAGATTACAACCATATAAATTGACTGGTATTCAGCAACTTGATTTGTCTACCCGTGCTGGGATAAGCTGAATAAAACTTTATGGTCATATTTTGTCCTTGCTGACGCCGGACAGACGTCTTTACACGTCTTTCTATGTTGGACAAAAATGGCTTTGCTAACTGAGCAGGAACGTTATTGTGCAAGAAACTACGTAAATGAATGTTAAGAGTTGCTCTATGAATATGCAATCGAGTGTCAGAAATTGCAAGTAAACTTTGTTGCTTAGAAAGAGTTTATTTATTTCGAGTAGCTTTGTTGCTTTGACAAATTCAACTGAGAACTAAGACGGGAAAACGTTATACCTACTACAAAAAACTCAATTTTCTCAACATGGCTGGACTCTTTATTGCATGTTGTTTTTAGTATATTGGTTTCAAAACAGTCTTGTCGCGTGACGCAGCAAAAATAATATACAGTGACGTCAAACTGCCCGTGGGTGGAATATTACTTAAGAAAGAAGAAGAACTGAAAGCTCAGTATATTGCAACTTTGGAGACAAATGAAAAAAAGAAACGAAAAAAATAACCGACCAATCAATCACATGCTTATATGTATTGATTTTAAATAACACAAGAATATCGGAATTGAGAATATTGCTCGAATGTCGCGATATTTGTTTGGCATAAAAATAAAGGACATTATTTTTTTCCAAGAGGGCACGGTAACGAATCCTGCAATCTGATTGGTTCTTAGCGCGGTCCGGATTTTTCTATCTCTGACCACGGTCACGGTAACGGCGGGAAACAGCGCGGGTGAAATTGTCATGTTCAGCTAGGTTTCGTGAATGAACTAGCGGTAATCGTCGATCTTTTCCCTTTTTACACTTCCATGGACGATTAATCAACGCATGTTTTTTCCCTATTTACTTTCAAATGGCAAGGAAAGTCGCTGTAAGTAAATTCAATTGAATGTTTTGAAGTTATGAGAATTTGTTTGGCTGTTTTTAGCTCGGCACTGTAATGGCGCGTAATCCTGTGTTTCTCTCGCCGTAGAATTTTAAGTAAAAGTGACTCAACTTCAGTCTAGTTTACCTCTCTGGTCGTTTCTGTATTTAATATAATTTCTGTGGAATAGCCTTAACGAATTTCGTCACTTTCTGCTACTCAATTTACGATAGAAAAGTATGATTTTGGGTGATTCGCAACGACTGACAGAAATTGTTTTGGTAGTATACAATTCGAACTTTGCAAGAAATTTCGCACCGGAAAAACACTTTTGGAGAGCTTAACTAGTGAAGTAAATGCAACTAACATAATAAAGTAGTTCGAAATAAATCTGCTCTTTAATACATCTTTCTTGTCTAGTATCTGAGTTACTCGCTCGTTCGCTCGTTAGATTTTCAGTACGATGGTTTGTGGACGGCGCGTAGTAAGCCAATTCAATGACAAACGTTCGTAAACAAACCCACTTGTAAGCCAATTTTAGTAAAAACTGAGTCAATTTCAGTAGTGTTTACCTCTCTAATCGTTGACGTATTGAAGAGAATTTCTGTGGAATACACTTGAGGAAATTCCTCGCTTTCTGCTACTCAATTTACGGTAGAAAAGTCTGATTTCAAGTGATTCGCAGCGACTGACGGAAATTGTTTTGGTACACAGCTTTGCACCAAATTTCACGCCGGAAAACAATTTTGGAGAACTTAACTGGTGAGCTAAGTGCAACTATAAACATAAAGTAGTTCGAAATAAATTTGTTCGTTAATACCTCTTTCTTTGTCTAGTATCGGAGTTACTCGCTCGTTAGATTTTTTACGAATGCTTCGGTAGACCGGCGGCACGTGAGCCAATTCAATGACAAACTTGCGTAAACAAACGCACTTGTAAGCCATTTTACCGCAGGAAAAAAATAAAAATGTTATTTACCGGCTTAGGGTCGGTCCGTATGGTGAAAAACTGTGACCTTGGGCTTGAAAATGCTGCCCTCGGCCTGCGGCCTCGGGCAGCATTTTCAAGACCTCGGTCACAGTTTTTCACCATACGGACCTCCCAGCCGGCAAATAACATATATATCATACTCTTGGACGATATTGCGGTAGCATAGTTTACCATTTATGATTGCCTCGCCGGTCTGTCGGACAGTAAGTCACCACAGTCAGTGATTCGTTGATTCACTAATTCATTGATTGAGTGGCTTTTCACGAGAGCCTGGTCAACCGGACTGGCCGGGTTACCGAGATCTCATCTCACTCCAATTTCCTTTGTAACAGTTTCCGTGTACTCCATATGAGAAGACGGGTAAGCTCGGTTACCGAGATGAAAATCTTCCCACATGTACACTCAAGTTCGGGAAACCGAGATGAAGTTGTTTTGACAAAATGGCTTCGCTTTCGCAAACATAGCGGCCAAAATGGCATAATTTTTGTCTTGTTTGTCTTCAGAAGTATGCGAATTAACTTTATAAGTAAAGTTTCAAGAGTGACCAGCTTTGATAGTCGCGATGTAACTTCATTTGGCGTCCTTTA
Organism: Micromussa lordhowensis; assembly: GCA_964020085.1. NCBI lineage: Eukaryota > Metazoa > Cnidaria > Anthozoa > Scleractinia > Lobophylliidae > Micromussa > Micromussa lordhowensis. The sequence continues at coordinate 16,401,301 of OZ026600.1, forward strand.
GTTTTTGTTTTCTGAATTTAATCCCAGTCGACCAATACTTGTGCCAGTAACTGAGCCAGCCCGGTTACTGAGCTCATATGAAAAAGAGGCCCTTTTTTCATTAATTCACAACACTTATAAAAGAATCAACATTTCTGCCCAAACTATGTAAGTGTCCTAATTACGTTCGTCAGTTGTAGCTGTTGGGTCAATATACACTTATGTATGTTTCCGAGGGAACAGTTAGTTTTTGTTTTCCCGAGAGTCTTGATGTTTCCTGAGACAAAGTCGAGGGAAACATCAAGACTCGAGGGAAAACAATACTAACTAGTTTCCCGAGGGACCATACAGGTAAAGCATTTTTTCCTTTTTTATTATATTTATGTACTATTTTTAAAAGCATGTAATGTATATGTTGGCTTTTTTTGTTTATTTGTATTGTCATTGAAAAGCCCCATCGCCAGGGGAGTGTCATTGAAGCTGTAGAGTTGTATTGCTTTCAATTACTTATGTCTTATTTCTAATTTTATGGACTTTGTTTTGCAGCAAAATGCCTGCTAAGCGATCTGCACGATTAAGGAAGCGAGGAGCTAAAGCTGTGGCAGCACCTCCAAAGAAGAAAACCAGGAGACCTGGACCGAGTGCATCTACACAGTCCTCTGAGTGCGCTCCGGAAGCTCCACAGCCGACCCAGGAGTTAAACTTGTCTCCTGGCATAATTGATCAGTTGGTATCACGAGTGGCGGATGAAGTAACCAAGAGGTTATCTACACTGCACTGTCGTTCAATTTCATAACAGCCAAATATATAACAATTATTCCATGAGCCCAAGTTGGATATGAAGTGATAAAATAACCAAAGAGCGCGTAGCGCGAGTTGGTTATAATCACTTCATATCCAACAAGGGCGAATGGAATATTTTTTTTAGTAAATTCTCATACCGGGTTTTGCCGCCGATTTTTATTTCGGCCATTATAGAGGGCTGAAGTTGAAAACTTCGTGCGGAAAATTTTTAAACTTGGCGAACTATTTTCCATATGACGTAAAACTCCGACTATTGGCTCATAGTCGGAGTTTTTTAGCCAATCAAAAAGCTAGAAATGCAATAGTCGGAGCTGAGAATTTTACCGAGAATACGAATGTTGTCCATTCTCCAGCAGTAACATATTTTTATATCGTGAAGCAATGCTACCAGCTTTAACTTCGTAGATTAATTGTTAAGGTGGCTCGCAACAGTGTCTAGCATTTTCCAAGACTTAGATTACAATCACTCTTTGTCAGTTGATGCTACAATCATGCTATCAAAAACTGCACAATCACAAGTGCACTTTGTTGCCATTTTCGAGACACAATAGGCTTCTATAACAACAGTATGACCTGCTAATGCTGCTAATGCTTAGCCCTGCCCATCCAGGGGGGAGTAGAAATACTCCTAGTCACTTCATGCTACAGAAACCGGAGATAAGTGTCGGTCTAATGGGCCACTTGGCTCGTATGCATTTCGATGTGTGAAAAATAAGTAAGTCAGCGAAAGGCACAACTTTCGTTTCAAATTCGTGAGTTACTATGACAACCTCGTGTCACGCGATATAAATACCGGAAAACCATTTTAACACAAAACGACTTTAAAGTTTGCCCGGCGCTATTTGCTTGTATGTTTTTTGCTTATTATGTATTCGATGTGCATCTCACGACCAGAAGTCTAGTACTAGTCAGGTAAATGCAGATTATTTTAATGTTGGATACCCTCCAACATATTCGGTCATTTATTTAGCTGTTACAAAACGTGTAATGTTTCGGTGATATTAGCTCATGTAGCGAACATCATGGTGCAAACCCTCTGATAAAATGAGAAGCCACTTATTGACTTCTTGAATCAAACTGATCATTTTAGGTCTATGCTACGAGGCATGCAAAAACCTAAAATGTTTTTACAGACGCTCAGTTTGGCACTTTCAAGTTACTCGTTTGGTCGTTACGCGTGCGGGGTAAGCATTTCAAAATCAGTAGTCAAACAAGAAGCTACCCAGTGTTCGCGAACTGATATGGCGAGAAAGTAGCCAAATGATACAAACTGTTGTGTGCTGTTCAGCGGTGCTTTATAATGCAATGTAATATCAGAGGCTCCTTGAAAGTGACTGATTTAAGATTCAAGGTCGCTCATTCACCGTGCACTAATTCAATATTTGTGTTGAAATGCATGAGTGAAAATGAGAATATTAAATTGTTCCGTTTGAATGCTTATGATTTTAAATCCTGCCGGTTTCTCGTTAGGTTTGACAATCTCTCTTGCAGCAAGTTGCTTGTAATTATATTTGCATTCGCAACTGAACGATAAGAAGAGTCACATCAGTACGACAACCTTTATTTACACGAACGGCAAAGCGACCATAGTAGAATGACAGATATTTGCCCATTTACTGTGCAAGGGTTCTAAGTGATGACATCAATCGGAAAGCTCTCTGTTAGAATAATTATCATTAAAAAGAGATTAATGTCATTTGCATTTGAAAAGACTCCTCCATTAGCCACAGTTGCAAGCCCTTGCAAGCTATAAGTTCGAATACGAACATGGCCTATTGTAAATATGGGTCCAAATTCCGACTAGAAGAACTTGGGGAAACTATCTGTTATGTAGAACTATATCAAAGTTAAGCTCTTGCTCAAAAAAAATTGTCTGAACATGACTGAATGAATTTATTTCATCCATGAATTCTGTTAGTTGTTAGCTTTCTTCAGATCGCTTTGTTTATTAAATTCCAAGAACGACTTTCACCATTGCTTTCTGCTGTTTTCCCGGTTTCTCCCTGCATTTGGCTGCGTGTTAAAGCATTTGTGGCCTTATATTTTATATTATATTTTTCAGGATGACGGGCTCGGCTCATGTCTGGGACTACTCTATTCTCCATGGCCCACAGCGCTGGGCAAACACTTTTCCCGCCGCAGCCGGTAAAAAACAGTCACCAATTGATATCCAGGCCTCTTGCGTTCAACACGACCCGACTTTGTCTCAGACCCCTCTCCACGCACTTTACATGAAAGATAGCAATTATACCATCAAGAACAACGGTCACTCGGTGGAGGTGTCTCACTCCTCAGGGAATGGCTATCAGTTGAGTGGTGGGCCGTTGCTTCATAAATATCAGTTTAAACAATTTCACTTCCACTGGGGTGCCAGCGATGAACAAGGTTCCGAACATCTGGTGAATGGAAAAGCTTACCCAGCTGAGCTTCATCTGGTTCACTGGAACGTTGATTTGTACGAGAATTTTGAGACCGCTTTGACGCAGCAGAATGGTCTGGCCGTGGTTGGTGTCTTTCTTGAAATCTGCGACGAGTGTGAAAAGTTGACGCCGATTTTGGATCTCCTACCACGGGTCCAGTACAAAGACGAGAAGTACAACATGAAGTCCAGTTTTGATCCAGGGTCTCTGATCCCGAGCACCAAGGACTACTGGACCTACAGTGGCTCGTTGACTACGCCTCCTTGTTCTGAAAGCGTCACGTGGATCGTGCTAAAAGAAACCATTACAATTTCAAGGGAACAAATGGAGCTGTTTCGGGCCTTGCGTGGCTTTCCCTTCTGGCAGAAGACTGGGCCGAATATTGTTGATAATTATCGCATGGTAATGCCGCTGAACGGTCGAGTTATACGTTCGACTTTCCCAGTTTATTAACAAGTACACTGACACTTTGCAAGCTTCATATCAGAAAAACCATAATGCATTTCAAATCAGATTATTTTGCAACTAGTCGCTAACAATTAGTGAGTGTGCATGGGATACGTTCCATGTTATGCTGTCAGCTTAACAGTCGTTTAAATGTTCTTAATCAGAGGAAATCAAGCCTTCGCGGGTTGACTTACGAAATGAAGGAGAAGTTCTTAGTGACAGACTTCCGGCAAAAGTCAGGGGTCAAAACAATCTTATTCAATAATATTTATTTTATTATCTATTGCCAATATTTATAAGCAAGCTATCTGTTTCTAGTAGTGAACTTTTGTTCTCTGTAACCCGCCTTTTTTGACCTTAAAAGTCAGTTCTTAAAAGATATCTTTCATTACTTTTATTGAGAAACAATCCTAAAGTGCAGAGCGTCCATGTTTGTGTTTTAAAACAACAGGGAATCTTTGCCTAAGAAAAGAATTCATTTCCCAAAAGGAGAATTCCATTGTTCAGAAAATCAACATGGCCGCCGTGACATCAGGTGAAAACATTCTATGCAAAGACTTTCCCATTGGTATTATTCAATCACAACTAACACTTGTACTCCGAAGTTTCCGAATCAGCTTGCTCCATACTCGAATAAATACTAGTAACAAAATCTACCGGCTTGTAAATTCTCAGAATAAATAAATTTCAATTACAGGAGTAAATTGTTCCTCAAAGCTGTTTAATCATTTATTATGGCTCTAAGCTTCTCAAAGTCATGAATAATTCATCAAGTTTAAGTAAAGGAAATTATGACCGTGACGATGTTTGGATATCTGATCCTAATTAGCCTAGATTTTGACGATTTTATTTCTCCCTTTTCTCCTTAGGTTTAAGTTTTGATTGAAAAGATATAAACACGCAAGACCGTGTTTGACCACTTTTCCAAACACTTCGAAGTTCGTTAAAAGTACTCCGCTACGCGTCGTATTTTCAACTCTTCTCGGTGTTTGAAAATGTGGTCAAACACGGTCTTTCGTGTTTGATATATTACTTCTCCCAACCCACTCATCAATGTCATTCCTATAATATTTACCTTTATTGAAGTGAATACCTACTATTGTAAAATTAATCTGTAAAAAGAATTTACTTGAAAAACAATATATAATTAAATGCCGGCTGTTTCACAGCAGCAGTTGATGCTATCGAATATATTTATCACTGACGTGAACAGAAGTTAATAATTCGATATAAAATTTCATTAGGAAATTTTAAAATATCTACAAAGGTTACTTATTTTTATACTGCATGTTTAATGCTTATGTTGTATACGGCTAACAGTATACTAAATAAAGTCGTAATTGTACTTTCTCCGCTTACTATATATTAGAACCTTTCATTAAAGCCATGACGTGTTTTTAATTTTTAGTCAGAGCTGTACTTTTCGTTTAAAGTATCCTCTGCTATAAGTTGGTTTGCTGTTATAAGAAACCAATTTTTCAATTCCTTTAATGCATTTAAAATTGTTGACAGTACAATATTTGTTATATACTAATTTCTAACGTACTGATTATGTTGTGACTGCAAATAGTGATTTTGAATTAAAACAAATACCATTTCCCCTTTTTAATATCTCTTGTTTAAGATTGCACAAAATTAGCACTGATTCTTGTTCCACGTTCAAGGATGATAAAAATTAATGTACCTGACATGTCTGAGTGCAGCAAAGTCACCCTGATAATTTCCAAAAAAGCGTGTACCAATTCAAAGAGTTGCTCGGTCAAAAGCTTAAAAAGGTATCTGATATTTAGAATAAATTCGCCCATTAGCTGATGTTATAGAGGTGTAGCTGTTCTACAAGGGCTTATGGAAGGTGATCGGTAACCTAGTTCGTTAATTTCTTCACAAGGAATCTCTTCTTCTTGAATGGGACGGCCAGTCTTTCTCTTACACCAATTATAAAACGGCTGCAATGATCCGGTATTTCCCTCAGGACCGAAGATTCCCAGAATAGTCGTGAACAAAATTAGAGCGTAAATTATTGAAAGACCAATGGTGCAAAACATGAAAATACCAAACTGAAAGAAAAATAGAATTTTTGCCGCGACCATAAAAACAGATGCCCCTAGCGACGTGCATGCTCCTGACAACACAGAAATCCCCACGTCGCCCAGTGTTTCTCGGACTTTGTCACGGCGCGATTGCTTCTGGGATCGCACGTAACCGTCAGCAAGGTGAACTACGTAATCAACAGCAAGACCGACCACCAGAGTGAGATTGAGGGATTCAAGAACACCGAGCTTCCATCCGGCCAGCGGTATAACACCAACAACACCCACAGTGATACAAGAGATGATGGCCCCGCACAGCAGACCCACTATCCAGTTTGACGTCATCACTACTAGCAACGAGATGGCCAGCCCCAGTCCCAGTAGGATACCTCGCACAGCGGTTGATGCCAGGACCTGATAAAAAAAGGAAATTCAAATCTCTTAAATGTCAAAAGTTGTACGAGAGACTCAGAGGCTGAGACGCCCGATTAATTTTGACGATTGTTGCATTATAAACGCTTAATAAAGTCGTGATATAGATATCAATGGGACAGGGTCAACACGAACCGTCTCTCACTGAACATAATTTAACGCTTGCCTCGTTGTGCTTACAGAGAGCTTGCAAATATACTTCAATTCATTAAGATGTGAGAGACGGTCTAAATAGTCGGACCAGAAACAAGGAGCGTCTTTCTGTTTTGCACCCGATTTTTCAGCGAAAAACTCTTCTCTGCGAACTTAGCTTATTTTAGTTATTTCTGTTGCTTTTGATCAATTTTCCAAGATGCGCTTTTGTTTCAAGGAATCAATAACAAGGAAACAGCTTCACATGTGTATCGTTGAGTAGCTTAGTTTCTAATGCACTGTCGGTGACCACACGTTTTGGTTTTATTCGCGGTAGACCTGAGAGTACTTAGAATGAAACCTACGATTGCCAAACATTGCAATATTACTTCTTTGCAGGCAATACTAACTTTTTTAACCTTGAGCCAATGCCAAGCGTTGTGTCCATTGGGAGTGGCTTGAAAGGCATTCTTACATGAAGGAGGCATCGTCTTCATCTGAAATGAAAACAAGTTTCGATCCCACTTACATAACTTAAATAAAAGCAGACAGACCAAGAGTCTAGTCAAAGCATTAGAGTTTGTATGTTGATTTCTTAAACATATACAGGTATTACTCAAATTTACATCACATGTGTCAATGCAGTGGCGGTTATCGGCTGGTCATATCTAGTCAAGAAATAAATGTGTCCGTCAACTATAAATACAGTTTCTTAAAGCCGTCAACCTGTTGCGAAGAAACCGCGTTCGTAGTAGAATCGCATAATTGAATAAAATCTTGCGTTCTGATTGGTTTTTGAAGCGAGGTATTTAGCGTGGAATTGCGAGTTGAAAACGAGGCTAAGTGATATTGTTTCGCATGTACGTAACAACTGTCGTCAAATTGTAACACAACAACTGCAAAAACGTTTTTCTACAATGTCTTTTTCTACGATTTTATTAAATTATGCGATTAATGGAAAATTCATTACCTGACTCGTGAATTCCGCGTTAAATTACACTTGAAAACCGATATCGCCCTCATCGCTTCGCGATTCGTGCGATATCGGTTTTCGCGTGCAATTTAACGCGGAATTCCCTCGTCAGGTAACGAACTTTCCTATAGTGTTTCAGGCTCCGTCTACACTACGCCGGAGAAATTTAAAAACACAGGTTTATTTCTATCGCTAGGCCTGCTGTCCACACTTATCCGTCGAGAAAACAGAGCTTTTCCAAACCCACTTCAAATCAGAGGAGTTAGAAAACGCCAGCTTAGCGTACAAGTGTGGAAGGAAAACATTTTGAAAATGGAGCTTTTCGAAAACGATGACATGACGGTTATCGTGTGATTTCCCTGCTCGAGTTTTCCGCAAACAAACCGGTGATTGTTGCGTTTTCAAATTTCTCCGGCGTAGTGTAGACGGAAGCCTCAGTCGTTTGTTTGTTCGTCACCTCGCTGATGATTGTTTTTTTTCGCTGAAATAAATTTATTCGTTGTTCGGTGAAATTCTTTCCGTAGGTGAGGATGTGGCATATTGCCATCCATTTTTGTTTTGCTACTTTGAAAAATGATAAATCAGACTTAACAAGTCAAGGATGTGTAATCGATACAACGACCTAACGCATTTTTACTGAATTAGATGTTAACTGATTAAAGGAAAATTGTAAAGTCCATTTAGGTATTCCAAACTTCACAGAAGTCTGTATCAAAAGAAAAGGTTTTCAGTTCAGGAGTTTGGAGGGTATCATTTGCGTCAAGCATACTTTTTGTTTTACGAAGTCTTCCCAGTGTTCGTACACCTTGAGTCCTTCAGTTTGTCCCGTCTTGCTCAGAACCATGGTCGTGTTGACAGCCACAGAAGCAAATAGAAGCTTGTTTCCATATTTACCGCCTGAAAGGAAGAAGTATTTAACGTTCAGTCCATTCATAAGCGCAAGGGAACATCTACATAAGACGTAACTGGGATTCTCGATACCAGTTCATTCTCGTTACAAACGTGAGGCTCTGGGAACAAGAATTGATATGATACCAGTCCTTCTGCTCCTCACGCGACGTAAGCACGGTACAAACAAAAAAGAACGAAACATGTTTGTTCTGCGTGTGCTTAGGATTATGTTTCGTTTTCGTGACTTTGTTATGCTTATGCACCAGTTCAGGATATATTTCGCTATGCCATGTGCTCAGTATATTCGGTGCGACAGACAGTTATTGAACTACTATAAAACGTTCGTTATACGATAAGACCACTCACCTTGATAATTTGGCTCTGTTGAGGGGTCGGTGGGGTCCCTCGATCCACCCAGCAGCCCACCATAGGTTTTGTAGTCAGATGACGTAACAGACTGATTGGCATTAGTTAACCAGTAACCAAGAATTGCTTCAAAGTATCTGTTGTACATTTCACCCACTAGCGTTATGTTGAACAACTCAGGGTTTCGTGCCATTAGTAGCCGTACGTCATCTTCGTGTGAGGGTATGGTAAGGACAGTGGCGTTGGAATATTTGGGCTTGATAGCTTCGTCCTAACGTTAGGGATGCAATAAATGAAAAGAGAACTAATTTAAGATTAGTCTTGGCGGTTTTCTTAGAGGTCAATGAAGAGAAAATGGTATGCGATTTACATAGTTTGCTTCCACAATGAACCCTGTAATTTTATATTGCTAGTGATCGACGATACGCATTTTTTAAGGAGGTTTTACAATCATTTCCTTTATCTACCCATAATAACTTCATCGGACTGACATTGTAGGAGACATAAGTCGCGACTCCATGGGCAGTTAGTTGTGTTTGCAACTAGAATATCAAAAATAAATTAATAACTGGAGGACCTGCTAATATCATTCGCTTTTTAGGTGCAGTGAGTAGAACATTGCATGCTGTTGCTGACGGCCCAAACCATAATACAGGAGTGCTCGCCCATCCAAGTACCGAGCTGAACAGCAGTACTGTAGCAACGCTCTCCATGAATATTTTCCAGCAGTGCACGTAAACACTAGTAACATGTTCACAGTCACACCTAAGTGCAACTTGGGAAGTTACAAGGACTTTCCATTATGTGCTAAGATAGAGAAATCATTTTTTTTCTCACCTGAAGATATTCATTCAGTCTCTCCATGAAACACTGTATTTCTGGTTCTCCAGAGACAGCGTTTCGTCTTATTCGCAAATCTCTGATTTGGTGATCTGGTAAATTCTTCAGTTCTTTGCAAAAGTCCTTGAATAAATCGGAAAAAAAACACAGTATTCAGGTAACTTGGATGGAGCCAATCGATAGGAATGGGTGTTACGCGATCAAAAGCATTTTTCAGAATTATTCATCAACACTAAAGCTATGTTCACATTAGGCCTCGATTATGATCGAATTATAATCGAATTAAATATGATATGGGTTCACATCAACTAATTACAGTCCCTGATTATAATTGGATTACAATTACTTCAAACAACCCCAAGGGGGTTGTTTGAAGTAATTACGGTGCGTGATTGAACAAACTGGCGGACACGTGGTGGTTTGTCTCATCCGTTGTTGCTGTTTCAGACGGCGTATTTTTCTTCTTCTAGCCTTCGAAGCTTCCTTTGCCTTTCTTCTGGCCTCCAAATCAAGTATTGCGGTGAATAACATGGCAGCTGTTCGATAGGGCGCCGTTTTGTTTTCAACTTTAGATTGCGAGGTTGCCCTGCCTAGTTTATTTGAATTTTCGCAGATGTGAATAGAACCATAATTGAATAAAATCGAATGGAGTATGATATATTGAATCGTAATTCAGTTGAATATAATTAACATTTAGTGTGAACACGGCTTAAGCAAGTATATTTATCTTAATTGAACTGATAAAATAATGGAGGGTGGATAGATGGACAGACGAACGAAGGGATCAGTGGATGGACGGAAAGAACAATTAACTAATGAATAAATCACTGTCTTTGAAACATGGATGATTGACAAACTTGAAGAAATGATTGCCGACCTCAAATAATGTATGAATTTGTGAATGACGGAACGGAAGGACGGCCAAAGTACTTACCAGCAAGGCCACTTGACAGTCTGATGGGTTGAGATCAAAACTGTTATCAAACACCGTCCTTCCTTTGCACTTAAAGTCTGTAAAATGACATGAACTCCGATCTTGTTTCTTCAGACCCCAGATGATGTGAACTTCAACAACCTCGTCTTCTTGACTCGGACGAAACGCAGAACGCCGTAACCGTTTGATGTCGTACCAGTTAGTACCCCGGCCCCAGACGTCCACCTGTCAATAATTAGTAAAACAGCAACTTCATTAGTTGCAGATCTATTTAGGCATTTAGGCAAGTCCATAGTACATGAAAAAGTACCGATTAATTACGTACGTCTTCGATCTGCCGTCTCAGTAAAGGTAATCGGATGAATGCGAGTGCAATTAATAATGGTAATTGAACTGAGTGGAGTGCAATTTGTATAGGTAATCATACGGTTTCGAGTTCAATTTGGAATTAATTTGCACGAGTGAGTTTTTCAAAAAGCTGAAATTGCCTTAAAATCTGATTGGTTGTTGTTTTACTGTCCCTACTCATTGGCGGAGAAAAAGATGCGAATTATAGCAAAAGATAGTACAATTCGTGAATAAATCGCACCGCTGAGAACCAATCACATTACAAGGGTAACCAGTGATTTCAAAATGTAGTTAAGAAAGGATTTACATTACGAGTGATATTTAATTGCACGAACCTTTAGGCGAGCGCAATTTGAAAGTAGTTTCAAATATCACGAGAAGTGTAAATCCCAAATTGCTTTCGAATTCATATGAGCACTCGTTTATGATGCCTGAATTACGAACGTACCTGCATTAATTTGCATTGCAGTCCAAATTAAAATCCGACCAAAAATTGGTGTGCTCTCAGCCAATAAGAATGAAGTAATTTTCTCATTCATATAATAATCTTCGAAATTATTACTTTGTTCGTCAAATGTCGGGTCTTGCTTCGTCACGCTGCATGCCATTAGTTACATTAGCTCGATGTTTAGGGTCAAACACGATGAAGCGTGAATCGCCGTTTTTATACTAGATTTGCATGACCCGTCTGGACGAACTCGGGTAAGTTGTTTAGGTGCGTCTGGTTATGGGGCTCAATACACGCACATGCTGAATGCAACATCATGATAAACAGCCTACTTCAGAGCTAAGGACTAAACTTTGCAGAGACAGATAATACGTCTCAGTAAAGTTCGTCTATATTCTCGAGCAATAGACGACTTACACGTTCTGAAGATTATTCATGTCAGTGTAAAGTCGTGCTGAAGTCGATAACCCGTCTAGATGAACTCTTTCTTTTCAACATCTGGTTCATCCTGGTTTTGCTTTACAGACGCAAACAAAAAACGTATCGTGCATGTTACCTGTGAGTGGCTCAGAATTAAAGAAAAATAAGCATTTTAGAGTAATTTGAAATTCAGGAATTTAGGAACCAATTGCTCTTCGTTGCTGGTGCATACACCCTACCACGAGGAGACTGCGCATGTGCACTTCCAGTTGCCTCCAGGACGCCCCAGGACATAAAAACAACATCTTTTATTCAAACACGGTCGGCTTTAAAGTTAATATAGGTTATGGGGCCGTGTAGAAAATGTTAATAGGATAATAGAAAGTTCAAAACTATATATATAAAGAAGAGCGTAATATAAAGATTGAAAATAGAAAAAAAATACACTTTCATCCCGACAAGCCTGTTTCGTGATCTGTCACTCTTCAGGGAATTTTAATGCAAGAATATTCATAACCATCGTTTAAATACTATAAAATTTACATACTTACTGTTGCGGAAAAGTTTAGATGTTTAAATGTTTAGTTGTTACGTAACAACGCTTTGTTTCTGTGGCGGCAAGAACTTGTTTCTTCTTGCTGCCACAGAAACAAAGCGTTGCCACGTTACTACTAAACTTTTCCGCAACAGCAATTATGTCATTTTTTTAGTATTTAAACGATGGTTATGAATATTCTTGCATTAAAATCCCCTGAAGAGTGAGCGGAGATCACGAAACAGGTTTGTCGGGATGAAAGTGTAGGTTTTTTTCTATTTTCATATATATATGGGTTACTGACCAAGCTTGTTCGGTCAAGATGGCTGGATATTATTGGCCGAGTTCTTTTTTTGCGTGTTTATGGACCGAGACTCCGACCGAACAAGCTTGGTCAATAAATAATTTATTATATGGCTTTCGGGGAGAATTTTTCTTACGGGACAAAGCGGGTAGTCCCGAGAGGGCACGACAGCTCGGGTAGCCAATTACAGCGCAGGGTTTGATTCATCATGCCCGCTCACTCTTCAAGAGTCACGGGAGACTTTTTTGACTTTTAGCATAATCTCTGGCGCTGATGGTTCTTAAGGGTTCCCAACAATGGATCCTCTGTATGATTTTCAAAATGTTGCACGCTAACACGATGTTGAAGACGGATGTCATACGTGTCGAATAAAGAGTCCCACTTAGCTACTTTTCTTACATCTACAGAGGGCATGTCGCGCGGGAGGTTGCATATAACTCTAGCAGCCCTACAATGTATGGATTCCAAGCTAGGAATATAGGAATCTAGGAATCAGGCTTTTACCGCCGCCAATGTAATGAGTATTCCTTTAACATTTTACCCTATTTGTGGACAAAAATATATCCTCCATATATCCTAGTCGACTTGTACATGCCGAGTAAAGACTGAACTAAGCAAGAAAGAATCGTCCAGCTCAAGGCATTCGAACCTTGGCCCTTCTAAAAATTAATAAAAGACATGATAAAGACAAAATACCTTTGCACAAGTTTATATTTTAGATACCGTTAATTTTTTGAACTTATCAAGAAGACTTGTCTTAATTATCCTTTTGCTTAATTTATAGATTATTATCAATTTGTTTCTTTTACCTTGTTTATCAAAGGAAATTTAGGATAACTGCCAAAAACTTAACGGCTCTGTAAACAAAAGGCACTTTGAAAAAAAAACCCTTAAGATGTATGCAATTCATTAAATTGATTTGTGCAACGAAGAAGGATTTTCAAGCAATTCAAAATTTATACAAATTGCAGCCTTTATTGTTTTAACGTTCTAAGAAGATATTTTAAAGCTCTCCATTAATAATAAAATACTTCATCTGAATTAAGATATGAATGAGTATGATAATTATTCTGTCACAAGGATCAGCAGCTGGTTTTATTTTTAGGAGAAAGTTAAATCAGAAACAGTCTGCTTTCTTTGTTGTAGTGGCCAATTGTAATTTTCCAGGTCCACCGTGGCGGAATGTTTCAATTTGGAACGCGTGTTGAAGTTTGAAGCACCGCAGGAACTTTGTCAACTATGGCCAAATTTGATATATACGTCGTTTACCGCATGACGTTAATAACGACAGGTTTAAAAATTGTCAGCCGGAACACAAGCAGGTAATATATACAATCTCTGACACAAAACACTGAAATTGCTTAAGTGGACGTTTTCTAAGAATGGAAAGACGATAGCTGAAACTGCCACCAGTTTTGCTGAGTAAATACAGCTTGTTTGAAACTGAATTATACAGAAAGTTTTTATTTCAAATTCAGATATTTCTAAACGCACCAAAACAGTAACATCATTTATTTATGTGATATTCTTCTCAAGTAAAATAATATTTTTGGCTTCAAGAAAGAATTTTTGTGGATGCATGTGGTTTACATGTTTTTTTCCGTGAAAAAAGATTTTTCGTAAAGAAGATGAAGATCCGATTTATCAAATTACATAAACAAATTTCTAGAATTTCCTGTCATGTCAAATTATGTTGGAACGAGTCACGCTTCATGAGGCTGAACTGTTCAGCTTATCAAGTATATTTTTTTGCGATGACGTTTTTCGAGACATTTCAATTATACATTTCGCTTTCACTATCAGACGGTAACTAAAAAAAAGAAATTAATGAGGGTAGCCAGGGGCGAGTTATAACGAAAAAGGCGCATTTAAGTGATTTTTAAACGAAAATGGTTTAAAATATGCAAAAGCTACGCAGAAAGAGTTCTTAACACACAGGCTCCTTAAAACTGAAGTTGATTTCTATAAACCATGGCATGGATACGTAAATTGCTTTTTGATAAAAATATTTTCTCCAAATTTTTTTGCAATCCAAGTGTGTGTTCTCACTTCAAAACTTAATGTGCCTAAAGCTAAACCTGCCGGACTGAATGCGGTCCAACGAAAACCACAGAATTTAACAAGTGCACTGAAAAATAACAGCACCTGATATAACAGTCACAATTAGTGCCAAGCGAACTAATTGCCAACACAACCACTAAAAGGCAGACTGTACAGTCGCCCTGTTGCTACAGTCAGTCGTTCTTTGTTAGTGTCTATGAATCTTAATCGTGTCAAGTGGAATATAATACTCACCGGCTCTTCATCTGGAGTGAGCTGTGTCGCAAATCCGATTGAAACGCAAAGAAAAATGAAAAACACTCCCAAGATAATCCATCGAATTGTCCTGTGCGCAATGAAATTCTCGAAGAACCTATTTTCAAGAAACTTGCTCACAAGCTTGCTCGGTTCAACGAATTTCTCCTCTCGTTGTTGTTCTTCCGGTCCCTCGCCCTGGATGATGTCTTCTCTACGTGAAGTTATCGCCTGCCATGCTTTCAAATCCCCAAAGCAATGCCAACGATAGGCTTTCCAGTAGTACTCGTAAGTTATTATTACAGTAGGAAAGAAAATTATCACTGAGCAAAAATTTACAAAAACTAGCAGCGCTGAAAATATGCCGAAGGTGGACACACCCAAGAGGGGGGAAAACACGCTTGTCACAAAAGCCACCATTGTCGTGAAGGAAGTTGTAAACATGGCACTTGCCGCTCGTCGGTAAACGAATGACATCCTTGCTGCCATGTCGCGAAAAGCCATTGACTCCGAAGATTTCCATGTGTCAATAAACACAAACACATCATCCGCTCCAATGCCCAGGATTATAAACACAGAAAGGACGTGAAATATGCCGATGTACCGACAGTCAAGTATCAATCGGTAAATCAAATTCGCGCCGAAGAAACACGTGAGTATGCTAAACACGGCCCAGCCAGTTATCCAAAGGGACTGAGTCTGAAAGAGCATAAATAGGAAAATAAAAGTAAAGCTTGCACCGGCCAGTAGAAGATCATATATAACCTGCTGTGAAATGGCATTAAAAAATAAAGCGCGAAGAAAATAATAAAATTTCATAGCACCGATTCCTTGTTTGAATTTTTTATCCAACAACTTGGCAAATGCCTCGCTCGCGAATAACTGAGCTTCATCCCACTGTTCGTCGACCCTGTCCTCTGTGTTGTGGAATCCTTTAAGAGGATAACCAATGTAAAATAACGATCTGGTGTATCGTGATTGAACGGCAACATCGCTCTGAGAATCGATTACCGCGTGCTTGTCCAGATGAAAGTCTAGTATAGCTCGGGTTACGTTCATGGAGTTAGCCAGCTTTAAAATTCTCGTGATATTTTCAAACTCGGGATCGAACATATCTGGGTGAATTGATCTATAACTGCCGTCAAAGAAGCGAATAATAGACAAGGGCAATTTACAAAGGCCATTTTCCGTGATCTGACAAAGGCGTTGTTGATAAATAGAGTTGTTGAAGATTTCATTCTCTACGTCGTGAATTAATTTTAGATTCTGTTTGGTGAAGGCATTGCCTTGTTGCGCGTCGAACATCAGTTCCAGCAAGTCATATTGGATAGTCCTTTCGCCCTGATTTCCCACGGAAGTGGGATTTATGTTTACTCGGGTATCTTGCCGGGCGAATTTCCACGCATCAGCGCGAAGTTTTGTCACATCGTCTTCAAGATTCAGAGGCACCTGAGTGAAATCGGCCGGCAAAATATCGTAACCAGAAAGGTACAAAGACCCCGTCACCAGAAGTAAGACAAAATGCGCTCCAAGGGTCAAGCCTGTCGATACAATACCAAACGAGAAAAACATTTCATCTGTGTACTAAACAAGATGAATTTTAAGCAAAATGTGGGAGAAAACCGAATTTTAAAATCACTTACCGAAGCAGAGTTTTGGCCTCTGTACTAGGAAACGAAATACCCAAGCCGTCATGACCTTGGACGAATTATTTCAACTGCGTCATTCTGGTATTGATCGGACAAAGAACGCGGTATATGTTCAAACGTTCACCACCGGCCGTATTCCCCAACCTTGGTATTTGTTGTTTTTCTTTCAACACAGAGCAGTAATCATTTACATAATTCGCTTGCGCATGCAAATGACCGCGTCAGCGGTTTGTCGCTCCACGAGCGCCTTTGTTGTCTTTGTTGGGTACACGAACCGCCGCCGCTTGTTGCAGGTGCTATGAACAATTGTAACACCACACTGAGTGTTTTTTCGGTTCATTAGTGCTACAACATACGAGCAATTTGAACTTGTAATGTTTTTTTACTTTCCTTTATGCAATTTTCTCAAAGAAAGTGTAAAACATATCTCAGACAATGGGAAAGGTTTCTTGAAAGCGAAAGACTCACTTTTGCCCTCTGACATAAACTTGGCACTTCTTACCAAGAAATCTACCGCTTTTAGAAAAGGAAACTTTATCGAGGTAAAATTTTGACAATGGGAAATTTTAAACTATCAAATTGCATTTCCGGTCATACGGATTGTTTTTATTTAGAATTACCATAAGGACGCGAAGGAAATTTTCAAAGCTTGATTTATGTGCCAAGAAAAGATTGACCACTCATGTTATCCGTCTAAATGAATTTTGCGAAAAAGCTGTCAAACTATTACAACAAAAAGTGAACGCGTGTGTTCTGTCGTGCTTGGTAACCCAATCATGTTCGTATATTTTGTCTTGTCACGCTATCAACTGGTGGACCACATGGAAATAAAATTTGACACCTCGTGATTGCCCATAACACAAGTCACAAGAGGAATATGTAAAGTCAACACCTCTTGAAACTGACCAGAAAGTGAAATTATTTGAGATTTTCTGTTGATAAAGCTTTTGAAACAAAACAAGGACACAGAACATGACCAATACGTTGTTGTTTATGTCAGATGTCGACACGACATCGCTTTCATCGTCGACATTTATGTGTTTTACGTTGCATTCAACCACGTTTGATTAAAAATTCGCTGTCAGGAAGAGCTAATTTGCTCAATCTTTTGAATGAGCGATCTCTTCAACGTACACTACGTCCAATTTAACCGCTTTCACAGTTTTCTTTGATACACTGAATAAATTGAATATATTACGCATTAATTTAAAAATCGACACCAATATAGGATGTTTATGCAAAATAATTCAACAACTGCTTAACTTTACTTAGTTCTGGGTCCTTGTCGAGTCATTGTTTTCTTGTATTTGATATTCCCAAGTATCTATCATTTATATAATATATGAGTTTTGCAGCTCGCTCAATCAGCGGTATTAACACCTCCAACTGGCATCGTGCCTTTGGTTCATGTTTTGCTTTTAGAACGATGAATTTTAAATTGGAAGGTGAAAAACATCTTGAACCATTAACGATTTCGTGCTGAGGGGAACAGATATTGATCATGTCTTCACGAGTATAGGCCTCTCTGATCTTTTCCAGAATTTAGGAAAAGAGAATTTTGTTTTCGTGAAATTTGTATTGTTGCGTAATTTCGCTTCGCTCAGCCGAATATAATTAGTAATACAAGTAATACAACAAAATGGCGGTGGAGGGAGCCGCCAGCAATAATCAAGAAAAACAAAGCGAGTGGGAAGGCTCTAAAAGACTAAATACCGATATTAAGAGTAACTAAGGGCTGATATTTAATATCTTCCCTACAGTAAGTGTCTTGAGCTTTCTCGGGCTTTCCATTAACGGCCATGCTTTTTAATAACACGACCTGGTTAGTCATGCAGAAGCTCCACCGATCTTGAAGGAATGAAGGCCATATAGCTTAATATCAAGGCCTATGGCCTAAAACTGCTCGATAAATAGTTCTCCAGCTAAGAACTGCCGCGAAGGGAATAATTATCATTTTTACCCTTAGACAAGGAACGGAACACAAACTCTGTCGAATTAACGCTATCCCCACTAAATTGAGCGTATCTGTGTAACATATTAAAGGGACACGTTGGATTACCAGTTCTAGCAACTACCCTGGCTGAACCGAAACCATATTGATCGGTCTTACTTCTAGGAATATGAAAGGAGAAATACTTATCCCTGAAATTAATGTCACACCAGTTACAGGTCTCATTAAAGCGCAAGATGCCAGCAAAAGGAACAAGATAGAGACACACATCTCTGATGTCGGGCAAACTAGCGTTGACTTCAGCAAACCTTTGAACAAGAGCATGTAAATGTTTAGGACTGATAGGGAGTCTCTTTCTGGATGAGACAGAATTAGCTTAAAATCTCTTGCAGCCTTCCAAATTGGCTTTAACAAAACTACTGTTACATGGATTCGGGACGTTACACGAATTATCGAAAACATTTACACTTTAAAAAGCGAAATTAATCGTAGAAATAGAATAACCCGACTGGACTAGACTAATAAGATAAAGTGAAAAATGAAGAACAGAAGCAGGAAAAACACGTGACTCCAGGAAAAGAGGCAGCCCATGCCTTTTACTTTTGAAACTGAGTGACATCCTTTGACAGTTGAAGGAGCTTTACTTGCAGCCAGGAGATCAGGGATGACTTTCAAGGCGTGGATTCGCGGACCTACAGCAATTGAAGAATTTGTAAAAAGGCAATAAAGTGTCAAAATATAAATACGACAAAGTATCACAGAAAAGCGACTAACAAATACATGGGTCTTAGAAACTGATTTGTGATTATTTACTTTAGTATCCAAATATGACCACACATCTATGAGGAATATGTCAATAAAGATATAAGAGAGCTGAGTAATACAATAACCGTGAAGGAGTTTATTTAACAGTATCATAACATAGATATGACCCTGCGCGCGCTCTGATTGGTCAAAAACCAATGTTTTATCAGAATATAAAACATAAAAAAGCGTGTTTTATTGTTTTGCGCATGTAAAATCTATATCATAAAGTAAATGAAGAAGCCTAATCCGTGTATTACACTGTGACAAAACACTCCGGACATTTGAGAACACTCGAGAAATGTAGAAAACACTCGCCTGCGGCTCTTGTTTTCTACATTTCCCTCGAGTTCTCAAATGCCCGTCGTGTTTTATCACAGTGTAATACACGGCTTAGGCTTCTTTATTTGTTAAATAACAATGCTGCTAACAACAATAAATAACGCTGTAAAGCGTACAACAATAACTAGCGCTATGAAGCTCGTGACTAGAAATAACGCTGTACAAAGTAACGCTATAAAGCGTAGAAAAACGACAAGTAACGCCATGAGGCGTGAGACAATAGCTAAAGCTATCAGTGAGCTGCACGAAACTGAAACAAATAACGCTGTAAAGCGTGGGCAAAAAACACTGTCGCGCTATAAGGCGAGATTGGAATGGCCCAAATAGCAATAAAATGAGAAAAGGCACAAGGAAAAAAAAGTCAGGAAACGAGAGCAGAACCGTCCAACAATAAAGCTAAAACGTCAGACTAAAATCTAAACCGACAAAATATCGTGTTGTGGCCATCAAGAAACAGGAGCAAAAACTAAAGAAGGGTTAGAGAATTCAACCACTTGAATAACGGAAAGTCTTAGTCCACCCATCAGAAAAACAGTCGGCCAAAAAAGCTGCTGAAAGCCATTTAGGGATAACGAGAACGACCCGAGCACCGCCTCTCAAATGAAAAATTGTACGACAAATAAGATAAATAAGTGGTACCAACCAACTGTTCTCGCCCGCCCAATCATCACTGAGAGCGTCAACGCCCTCAGCACCAGGACACTGAAATTTTGAATAAAACCTGGCACACTTAACTGAAACTTGGGACGCGAACCTATCAACTGTGAAAGGTCCGAAAAGGGACGAACTGTATTCGAAAAAACCTGTAGAAACGCTCCAATCATCAAAATCGATAACTCAACTCAATGAATTAGCGTACTCATTCAGAGACCTGGGGACCCACTCAATTTCAATCGACATGTTAATAGCGGCACAAAAACTGAAATATTTCTAAAGCCTGACGCTGCAGCCTAATTTACGTACTGCCCTTTCTGTCGATAATAGAAGCATTTTTGCTGTCTGTGTACAATTTGACAACTTTGTCTTGAATAAGTAGACTTCTAAACAGTTGTCTTCTTATTTTTTCGGAAGGCGCGAAGCGCCGTAAGCGTGATCCTCGCGTGTGAGTCTCGTAAGGGCAAGCGTCTCTCCCATTCTCCCTCGCCATTTTTACACTCGCTCCCGACCTTTCCGTCGGTCGCGTTCGCAAAAAGTACGACTGTTTTGCAGTCTATTGAATAAGCGACTTGAACGACTTAAGCAAATAAAGGTTAGCAAGTAATTCCATTCTATCATGAGTGGATTCCACAGAGGATAAAGCTTTGTAAAACAGTTCAAACGCCTCCTTGTCAACATGCAAAGGCACTAGCGTCAGTACAGATAAGAGAAACTGGCCCAGAGTGCTCAACTTTCTACAGTTGAGCTTAGCGCAATTCTCGAGCCAGAAATAAATTTCGTCCAAGCATTGTGGATAAAATTAGAAACGATTCGAATGAAGAGGTGAATCCGACGCATCATCGCGAAAGGTGACTGCGGACTACAAAAATCTAGACAAAATAAGAGAAATATT
Source organism: Micromussa lordhowensis (assembly GCA_964020085.1). Classification (NCBI taxonomy): domain Eukaryota; kingdom Metazoa; phylum Cnidaria; class Anthozoa; order Scleractinia; family Lobophylliidae; genus Micromussa; species Micromussa lordhowensis. The sequence goes on from OZ026600.1 coordinate 16,422,194, forward strand.
ACCGACACATGGCGATAAAGAGATGATTTCGACAACAATAGAAGCACGAAACGGGGGATGACAAAAGGCAAGTGGTCCTTGAAATGGCTTAGAGCAGATAATAATCGATCGATACGAGGTTGAGGGTTGGACAAAATTGCGCTAAGAAGGCCCCATGAGATACCCAAACACTCTAAACGTATAAACAGGGGTCCAAACAGATTTATCGCAGTTAGCCACCAAAACCGCTTTGACTAAATTAGTCCGAACAAAGTCGGAACGTTCTTCTTTACGTTCTTCTTTATTCTTTGTCCAACAAAAATGTGCGATAGCGGCCCCCCAAATAGCTAGAGAGTTGATCGTGGCGGGGAACAGTGCTGTGTAGTGAGAAAATCCCTTTCGCAGCCAGCTCCGTCATCTAAATAAATACCTGAATAAATACCTAAGCCATTCCAATAGCGTGCTAGCACCAGGACGGAAAATTTATGTAGATAGGTAAGGAGCAGACGCAAGCCCAAAAGTAAGACGATAAGACAAAAATTATTGGATTCCAACACCACACAGAGCCCATTGAAACCTTAAGAACTGTTGACAGGGCTTCCAGATGTCAATGTCGTGGTACCCTGATTTCAAATCGAATTTGGACATGTAACCACCTCGGGACAAGTGTTGGAGAAAAACGTTCCGATCTTCCATCCTGAAATATTTTTTCTATATTGGCTTTTGGGATACAGACGTTAACATGACGTAAATCAAAAATGAGCCTAGGCTTCCCTTCCGAATTTACACTGAGAGAGGATTGATGACTGTAGGAGGTGTAAGGACTTCGGATATCAATCCCAATTTAAGAAGACCACAAACAGCAGAGGAAACAAAATCGCTATGTTCTAGAGCTGACCTGTAATTGGAAAAGCAAATACCGGGAGGGGTAGTCTCAAAAGGAAAAATAAAACAAGACCCAAGGAGGTCCCCCAATCTCAACCCAAAATAGTAAGTGTGCCCTTAAGCGACCCCGACTTACCGCAGCAGCGATATCTTGCTCGTACTCACACAGATATATCAGGGATATATCAGATTGTGGGACGGTGGAAATAGCTCCTTGGCCAGTACTCAATAAATCTGAAACACTCGAGGACAGGTTGCCAAAGAACTAGAACGGGGAATCAACGTGTGGATGACGTGCTGGGACCGGACTTGCTCCAGCAGCTTGAAGAGTATTTCCGGCGGTGAAGGTTCGGGCAAGCACGACGGGACACTCTCTCCTCTAATGTCCGAAGGAGCCAAAGAACGGGCAAGCATTTCTTGGGCAATTATAGGAATCTGAGGGATTCTGTTGGAACCTAGAAGAGGTTGAAGAAGCGAACTAGCCAGCTGGGACTGTCCTTAAAGGCTGTAGGGCTGAGAAAACTGCAGATATCGCCCCTGCATTTTGGCGTCTGGCACGAGTGCGAGCCATGACTCCCAAAGCCTCCCTTTCAGCAGCGCGGATCTTTTTATCGTCCTCCAAGTCAAGAGCAACAGCGTTACTCTCATAGTGCTTAACCGTTAGCCAACCACCTTCAGAAGAATCAGCAATTCAGATCTTCTATTGCGTTCCTTGATGAGTTCCATATAGTCGTTCAGAAGTTGGGACGCTTTCGCCGAGTCTTTTTACGGTGCTTTCGAAACACTTTCGAGATGATCCAAAATTTCGAGGATGAACGTACAGTTCCTTTCGTTTCTAGGATAGGAAAATTAGAGCTCGCTCTCGACTTTGTGCTGTTTAGAGACAGATAACGCGTTCTTGGCGTCGGTAGAAGCCTTTTCAAACTTAGAAGAGAGCTCGGAAGTGTGGGACTTGAGCTGCTCGAGTAGGAAGGTGCAGAACGCGATTAAATTTTGTCGAGTAACCGTTTCTTCGTTGTCGCCCGGCTTTGAACGAAAAACTGAACAGAACTAAAACAACAACTAGAGTAAACTGGTCGGCGTCAAGTGGTGTGATATTCACACGGAGTGGTATATAAAGGTATGATTATCCCAGTTGGAACTAATACAAAGCAACCTAATTAAACACTTAAAAGAAATACATTTTACGGAAGCATTCAGTTGGAATTAATTAAAATCTAAATAAATTGAATTTTTTAAAAAATTAACTTATCATACTGGAAAGCCTGTTTAAATCGTCTTAGTTTCAAGCAGTTTTGGCTGTCATGAGCCTACTGCGATAAGACGAAACGAAACTACATATTCTGGAGTAGCCGGTTCCAGGCTCTCGGTAGTTGGGGACGAGCGAAAAGCGAGGGCGAGCGAGAGAAACAACGAGAGAGAACTAAGTCCTCCCTTTTTCTTTCCCGTGCTCGCCCTGTTTTTTTCGCTCGTCCCCAGCTACCGAGAGCCTGGAACAGGCAAATTCTAGAGCAACGATTGAGTGACACTCCATGTCAACATTGCTTGTGTGCAGCGTTTGTCTAAAGCTGACGTGGACTAGGTTTATTTAACAAATAAAGAAGCCTGAGCAGTGTATTACACTGTGATAAGACAAGACGGGCATTTGAGAACACGAGGGAAATGTAGAAAACACGAGCCTCAGGCGAGTGTTTTCTACATTTTTCGAGTGTTCTCAAATGTCCGGAGTGTTTTATCACGGTGTAACGCACGGCTTAGGCTTCTTCATTTGCTTTATGATATAGATTTTACGCGCGCAAAACAATAAAACACGCTCTTTCTATGTTTTATACTCTGATAAAACATGGGTTTTTGACCAATCAGAGCGCGCGCATGGTCCTATCTATGTTATAATTAAGCATTATACCATGCTCTACGAATATGGTAAGCGTACGCGTGATTATTTTGAGGCGTTTTTATTATTTTTTGGAGTTTAGTTTGCTCTATTTTGGGGCGTTTTTAATAAAACAATTATTCCATACGCCCTTGTTGGATATGAAATGATTATAGCCAACTCTGTGCTATGGGCCTCGTTGGCTATCTATTATCTCATATCCAACGCGCGCTTGTGGAATAATTGTTAAATAAAACATACAAACTTTATGGCGATTTTATCGTGTCCAAGAAACTAAAACTAACCTATTTAATTTGATGGTTGGAAAGGCTTTCTTTCAGCGTACAAAGCCCTCAAATAACACAACTCGAGTATACTCTGCCACGGGTTTACAGAAATTTACTAGTCTGTCCACAGACCTTCTATTTTGTCTTCCGTTCGTCGAGATCAAAAGTATTAACCGCAGGGGATTTGAAAAAAAAGGCCCGAACGCAAGGTGGCCCTGGGGAAAGACAAGACCAATAACGCGAGGTTTGTGCCTTTGTTATATTTTTAGGGACCTTGTGTTGTCGTGATCCACTTGGTGGAACCTTGTGAGCGGGCGAGAGTGGAGGCTGGCTCAATTATGAACCCGCGCTTAAGTTCCACAGCGGTTAAACGCGGACATAGTCCTTCCCAACCTCGTTCCCAGGGTCTCTCATCTTCCCGCCCCCTCTCCCTTTAGGGGGCGGGAAGAAGAGAGACCCTGGGAACGAGGCTGAGTCGACCCAAAACGACCGCTGTTGAAACTAATTTTTTTCTGAAATCCTTCGGTTTCTTTGCACGTCGCATAAGGAAATTGATAATTGACATTCATCTAAAATTCATGGCTGGTTTCCTCCCGAAAATACCCTCTGGAAGATCTTCACAGCAAACTATTCGATTACAGCACCTACAGACCTAAACTAAGTTTTAGCGAAAAGTTCATCTTTGACCAAACATAAATGTACTTGGAATGAAGACCGCGGAGTCGAGTAAGCGAAATCTTAGTCCAAGCATGTTGCTACTAACATGATCCTAATTTAGATCTAACTGAAACGGTCTTTAAGACCAACATTTCCTCGTTTGCCAAGGCCCCGCGGCTAAGAGGGATGGTTGGCTCTAGGGGACGAAAATGTTCGGCACAGTCTTAGCGCTCCTTGATACGGCACCTCTATATTATGGACATCTCTATGTCGTGTACATCTCTATATTATGGACAGTTCACTTACTCCCAGAGAAACTAATATTCTTATATTTCAATCTCTATAATATGTACAGTCGGTGGCGCCTTTTTCACGTTCCTATCACAAGGATCGACCGTACTATTACATGATCAGTTTTGTGGTACGATGACACCAACATGAGAGATGATGTAAAGTAAAGAGTGAATCTGCGTCGATACTGAAACTTAGCTTAAGAGGATTCCACTTAAAAACAAGGCGTATTAAAAAAATTCTCAAACTTCATCCAGTTGGTAATCATGTTATGTATATTAGAAAAAAGCAATAAAAAATAGGGATCACCGTGCTCAATTTGCATAACATGGATGGCCTTTATAGCAACTTTGCGACCGACGAGGTTGTCATTACACAACCTTAGTTAGTGACTGAAAGGGGCACTAGAAATTATAAGAAGAGCACTTATTGGATTAATTTATTAGAGAAGTTAAACAAAATAGACCATGAACTTACATTTTAAACCATGTTAGTTAAACATACAATACAAAAAACTGAACTCAGAAAGGCTGACCGTACGGTTGGGGTTAACTGTATATAATTTCCAATATTTCGTCAGGCACGGCCTGACTTCTTCAGGGAAATATGCCTGACGAAATATTGGAAATTATATAACCCCAACCGTACGGTCAGCCTTTCTGAGTTCAGTTTTTTCAAGCCTTTGCATTTGCTGATCAGAACCTACCAGGTTCCGGTACTTTTGACTTGTCCGTTGGCCCTTGCTAGAGTTTGAAGTTCTTTGTTCATACAATACAAACTTAAGAATTCTCTGCGCGCGCACATACCCAACACTACCTAAAGACGTGTTCTTTACAGCATTAAAATCAAAATATTTTTAAGCAGAAAATAACTTTTCTTCAAATCGAGATATATTGTAGATAGCCTTGTGTAATTTAAATTCATGCATTAAAAAGTGGGGGTCGCCGTGCTCGTTTAAGAGAAAACGCCGAGGAAACTTCTTACGTTTTGTATCCGCACGCTTTCTTGTGCGTGAGCTAATGACGCGAATATCTTACGCAGTAGGGATGCGCAATGCGATACAAAGGGTCACGTTAAGCTTAAAAGTCAGCGAGATCACTAAAGATGAGGTTAAGTATTTTGAAAAAAAATGGTCACATTTATTCTTCAAATGATTTGCTTCTACAAATTATTTACATGAAATTAATCGATATTTACGTTCTCAAGGACATAGCAAGGTTTTTACGAGATATCTACAGGGGTGGCTGTGCTATTCTCTCGAGGGGACTGGGCATAAAATCCTCGTCCATCGCATTGCTGACAAGTGACATCTGTGGGTTTCTTGTTACCCAGTTTGTCTCTCACATAGCGTACTAGCGGCAGTATTGAGCCCTTGCTTCCTTCAGGTCCCACCAGAGCGAGGACAGTGGTGAAGAAAAACAACGCGTAAAACAGCGAGAGTCCAATTGTGCAAAATATAAAGATTCCAAATTGAAAAAAGAAGAGAATTCGCGCAAACAGCATAAAAATGGAAGCTCCTATGGTTGTGCACGCGCCTGACAACACAGAGATACCCACGTGACCCAGCGTCTCGCGCACCTTGTCGGAGCGCGAGGGCTTCTGGGAGCGGACATAACCGTCTGCGAGATGGACCACGTAATCAACAGCTAATCCAACGACTAGGGTCAGGTTCAGGGACTCGAGTATTCCGAGCTTCCATCCGACTAGAGGAATGATGCCGACCACGCCAACCGTGATAAAAGAAATTGTCATACAGCATAGCAATGCCACAATCCAGTTTGTGGTCATAATTATCAGCAGGGGTAGAGTGAGGCATAGGCCGGTGATGATACCATTCACTGCGCTTTGAACAAGAACCTGCGAAGAAGGAACGTAAAGTGAGAACAAAGTGACTGTTTTGCAGTGAGACGTGCTAACCAAGCCTGACACATTGCGGAAGCTAAAATATGGCTAATGTATCATCTTACTTCATTGTAATGATTGTATTCCAATTTCAACAAAGGGTGGCAAATATACCAAGACACCATATGAATAAACTGAAACGAGCTGACTTTTCAATTCAAATGTTATATCAAACGCAAGAAACCTATTTATAAAATAGATTTATGCAGAGCTTTTATTCTTCAAACCTGTTGTACTTTGATCCAATGCCACGCCAGTGTCGCCTCAGGGGTGGTCTGGAAAGCATTGTCACATGATGCTGGCATTGCACTCATCTGCAAAAGAAATTTCAGTGATTTCAAAGTTGGAATGAAAGCGATGCGCAACGCCTCACGAGATTATCTGTTTATAATTTTTTCAACAAAGTCAGGTTTTTCAAAAGCAGAACACATGAAACTTTTCCAGCAGGAAAGTATGCGAGTCATTCTTAATACTAAGAATATGGCGTTTGCATGAGTATAGGTGACAACAAAAGTTGCTCTTAGATAGACGGTGCTTCAGGAGACAGAAGAATAAATATTGTCGCCGTAAGTTAACTCAGAACTGAGAGGACTAAACGCGTAGGAAGTTTGCTTTTGAACCTGAGAGCGCTTCTGGACGTACGAAGACACTTTCGCCTTCAAAACTCAGAATAGAAGGGTTTCTTGTAGGATCTAAACCCAAGTGTTATTCTCTTATCCCTGATTTCATGTCATGTTTGGTTACTAATAGAGTTACGAGAAGCATTTTTCCTTTACATTTGGCAGTATACATATACTTAGAGGAGGGACCATGTTGAAAAGAGATGTTTAGGTAGTCACTTGAGTAAGAAATGAGAATAAAAGTTGTGCCTGCTATCCATGGAGAAACATAAGACTTTGACCTCGAGTTGCTGCTTAGGCTTTCTCACAAATAACTTTTAAAGAAAAACACGACACTCTTTAACAAACATGTTTAGGCGGATGCTTTCAATAAATTTTAGTACCTTTTGGTTTACAAATTCCTCCCAAGCATCATGGGTGACAAGTCCTTTCTTGTATCCTAAGCTGCCCATAGTCATTGTGGTATGGATCTTGATTCCGGCGTATAACAGATTGTTGCCATATTCACCACCTAAATATCAAATACGATCAAGATCAAGACTCCAGACCAAGTGCAAGTATTGTCCCTCCCGACTCCTCTTGGTAGAATTTTTGCTTATCACGTGACGTGAACATTGAACTTTGATCGCTGTGTGTTTTTGAGCGAGCGGTTTGTTTTTGTCGGAGGAGTTTATTGTGAAGTTATTGTGCCATTCCTTTAGAAGCAAACAGTTCGGTAAGTTAGATTTGCCTTCGCTATTCAAACAAAACATTTGGACCCTAACTTCTTTGTTTTGTAATTTTCAGAAAACCTCCTCACATACGTAAGTTATATAAGCTTACACGTGTAAGCTTTTGATGATATTTGATGGAAGCGAAGAGTTTCATTCAGTTGTGATTTTATTCATCGACCGAGGCCGTGCGGTTGATCAGTGTGCCCTTGAGCTTGAACCATTGTGAATCGTGAGTTTTCGACGTTTGTTTGAGGACTTTGAAAGCAAATAAAGACAGGTACTACGGTACTGACAAGTATGGAAGTAACCAAAACAGAACGTTGACATAACTTAAAGGAGAAAGGAACAGCAAATAATTTCGCCGATCATACATAGAGACTCATAGAGCGTATCATTTCTTTCTCTTACTTGTAAAATTGGTTAACACATACCAAATTAGCCAGCATATTTTAGTTCTATAACTTGTGCGTGAATTGGTAGTCCATTAAATTTGCTCCTTACATGTAAATACCTTTTCCTCTGAACATAACATCCCGATTTCAAGGGAGAATGTGAGAAGATAGATAGATAGAAACCTTTATTTTAATAGGGTAACTCCTTCAGTTTTAAACAGGAAACTGGAAAAACTGATATCCTTAGAGGCCCTATAAAATAAACTAAATTATAGATTAAATTATAGAATGCCCATCCACAGACCGCCTGGGGAGCAAGGGCCAATTGATATGCTATGTTGCTATAGCAATAAATTGATTGTTAGCGAATTCTCTTTCTACTACCCTAATTTTCCTTTGGAGTACTCAGATCTATGTAAACATATTTAGATCCGTCATTTTCTATATAAGAGACAGTAATAATTATGTAAAAGGTAGCTTAATTTTCTTACAGGGAACACAGTTTCAAAACGCTTACCTTGAAAGCTGGGTGTCTTTGACTTCGACGTTGGATCAACTTGCCCTCCAAGAAGCAGACTATATGTGACAAAATCATCGTTGTTGTATGAAGTGTTCCCACGAGTCAACCAATAGCCAAGAGCCACCTCAAAGAAACGATAGTAAGCTTGCGAAAGTTTTGAAGTGTTGTACAAATCAGGGTTGTATTGCATCAAGGTTCTCATTTTTTCGCTGTTTACAGGGAAGCTAAAATCCGTGTCATTTGGGTACTTTGACTTTCTTGCTTCCTCCTGCCCATAAAAAGAAGTGAACAAAAGTTGATAAAGGTTACACTTGTCCGATTTAGAAAACGAGACATGTTGCACCATACTGGTCTCGTTATTCCCATCTCTGACACATAAATATTCACTCATTTTTATCTTTGCACCTTGCACTGGAATTGCCGGTTTTCAGTGTCACGCTATTCAAAATAAAAATCAAAACCGTTCAATAGATTAGTAAGTCCAGAATCTGAGAAAAGAAAGAAGGTAGGTATGCAAAGACTCTCGCCAAGATTCAGGTCACAATAATTTTTCTTATGCAAGATATGCAGAGAAACGTTTTACCCAAATTTATAGAGGTTTGTATGGAGACGCCATGTTGGTGCTGGGCACCAACATGGCGGCCGGAAACCAACAGAAACACCTGTCACTGAGTTTTGCTACAAAAGCGTGAATTTATCTCTCGAGGAACTCAAAAACATTTAAATAATACTTTTTCTAATACAAGAACTGTTCAGATAGCTACATTCCGCGAAACAAGTCCTGAAATAAGTCACTTTTTAACCAACACGGCCGTCATGTAAATGTCGCGTCACGCAAAAGCTTAAGAAATTCAAGCGTGGTCTATCACAAAACCAAGAACCCATTCTGAGCAAAAATGTTTATGGATATTAGTTTTCAGCTGCTCTTATATATCATGAAAGAAGAATATCAGGAGGATCAATAGTTTTGTAGTTTGAATTTTAGTGACGTCGTGTGAAAACCTGCAATTTGCTGTATGTCCTTATAGGATTTTGCAAATAAATTATGTAGATGTAGATGTAGATGACTAAGTAAGGTTGCGAAGAGGAGAAAACTTCCCTCGATATTCAGAGTAAAGTAACGCCACATTTATTTTCTCGGCTATTGCTTTTTGGTATAAATCTTTTAGCGTTCTTACTCTCTATCTATTCTGGTGTAAATAGTGCGCCTAGCAGTTGTTTAGTCTAGCAGTGTGCGGTTGCTAACAAAATGAGGGCCGCTTCTTTGCGTTTTCGAAGTGTCTGTGAAGAGGATTTCGATAAAGTTCTGAACGACTAGCAGATTTACATTAAAACAGTTAGATTATTTGCTGTCAAATTCTATGCGGGGATAGCTCACCACTAAATTTTCTCCGATTCTTATTGGTTTTAAAATTGATCACGTGACGCGATAGTGTTCATCCGCGGAGAGACACTAGGGGCCTTAAGCAACGACGACGGCGACGCCAAGGACGACGCCTAGAAAGAAATGAATTTATATTTTACCGTCGAATTTCGCACATGCCTAGATCTGTTCAGTACGTCTATCGGTCTCAGAACTTGCTCAAGCTTAATATGCAATGCCAGCGTACAATTCCAAAAGAGAATACGAAAAATAAGCCGCCGTCGCTCACGTTCTCCAAAATACCCAGAACTTGGTCATTTCACGTTGTCGTTTTACAGAGGACGGCTAAGAAATGTACCAAGAAGTATAACGCACGTGCGCAGCTATTGTTCTGCTCATTAAACCTTTTGTTTTGTGGCGTTCTCGTTGCCGTTGCCGTCGTGGTTTGCTTAAGGTCCCATATCAGCCCACAGCGCCCGTCCGAAGAAAATACCCGGATACCCGAATATACTCGTTCGTGAGAAATTTTATGTAAACAGGCTGTACGCATGAATGAATATTTGATTGATCTGCACTTTGTGGGTTTTTGTCTGTTTTCTGTTTCAAATTTTGCATTTGCCTTTCACTTCTTTCATCTAAAAAAATTGAAAATAATTCAATATAATTTTTGTACTGGCGCTCGAAAGGAAATGCAATGGTGAACAATAAAGACAATAGAGTGTGTTTGTCTCGGAACTATCGGTCTGATAGTTGCCCCTTGGAAATTTGATGTTCTTAAAACTAGCGTATTTGCCCTCGAAGCTTCGCTTTTCGAGTAAATATTGTCTTAAGAACATCAAATTTCAGTGGGGCAACTATGAGCCGATAGTTCCTCGACAGAAACGCTCTATTGTTTAAAAAGGCTTCTTGGGATCGTAATAGAAAGAAAAACTCACCTTGAGAAATTTACTCATGTCCTGAAGAAAGCAGCTTATGTCCGGTTCACCAGTAACCGCATTCCGTCGTATCTTCAACTGCTCCAGTTTATCAGCACTCAAACTATTTAACTCTTTGCAGAAATCCTAAAGAAAAATAATCACTTTGTGTTAGAACTAATTTGTTGTTTTAATTTCTTTTAAAGAAAATCCCTGAAAGTAGAATACTTCATACGAAAAGATAGAAAATTAAGTGAAATGTGAATACCTTATCCTTTCGTAGTTTTTTTTAATCACTGATTTAATAACTGGTAAATTCTATTATAAGCCACCACTTTAAGACCAAAAAAAACGAAAATAGCAGCCTGACCTCTCGCAATACTCTGAAGAACAATGGATGATCCGACTTCGGGGATTAGCAGTGAATGATCCGCGCCGAAAGAGCTTTTAATCGGTTTTACTTAGCTGCAAGATTTCAACTACCGCCGAGAGGACGACCTTAATACATTAGCTGATTATAAATTAGCGAACTTGTCTTCAGTTTCAGATGAAATCTAGCAGCAGCCCCAACAAAGTATATTTCACTGTTAATAAATCTTACCAGCATCGCTAACTGACATGGTGGAGGGTTCAGATTAAAGCTTCTGTCCAGCACAGTTTCTCCCTTACAGTTGAAGTCTGTGAAGTGACATTCGCTGCGATCTTGATTCTTTAGACCCCATACGATGTACAAGTTGATGACATTATCTTCTGAGCTCGGTTTAAAGGCGGTAGATGTCAGCCGCTTCACACTGTGCCAGTTTGTTCCCTTTCCCCAAATATCAACCTACAATAAATGAGATCATTGCAGTTCAATACGGAATAGGCCATTTCCAAGTTTCCTTGTGTTTCTGTTTCAAATGAGTCTTCGTGTAAAACCTTTCATATGAAAATAAATTTGATTTGCATAAAAATGAACCTGTAGGGGAAACACATTTTCATATGAATGGTTTCGTACAAGAATCGTTTTGACACGGAGGCAAAAGACACCTGGTAATGGCCTATTACGTAATGCAGAAACGAGATTTAGTGGGATTAGTGAAACCTTGGAGCCAAGGCTGGCTCATAGCTGCCGGAGCTTATCCCGGTTTCTGTAGCATTAAGCGGCTAGAAGTATTTCTACGTAGATTTAGTGGGATAAATAGTCAATATCTACGCAGATATTGAAATGGCTGCCGAACTTAAAAGCTTGTGTTCACGAGATCTTCTGAGAAATAGGTATATTTAAAAGAGAAAAAGACAAAACTTCGCAAGAGCATATTTAATAGGTTTTGATGATTTCAAATTTGCAAAAACATGACTGATTATATTGGACGTGAAACTTTCACTGTTACCCGTTTATTTAGACAAGTATCAAAATAAAAAGATATCTATATATTAAGCTGCTTAAAATAAAGATTGTCTATGAAATATTATCAGCGTAAACTATAAGTATGACTGGGGACGTAAATCATATAAGAACTGTAAATTATGCAGATGACACTGTTTCTGTCTAGTCTGACGAAGGTTGCCGTTTGCTGTTTACTGTTTTAGATAGGTTAAAAATAGGTTCGTTTTAAAAAAGACATATTAAACTTAACTCTTCCTTTTAAGGCCCTGTCCACGCTGGGCAGGAGAAATTTGAAAACGCCATTTCAGTCTGAAAACGCATTAACTGTTTTCCGTCTACATTACGCCGCACAAATTTGAAAACGCAACAATCACCGGTCATTTTGAATTTGTGTATGAGGAGACCTCGGAAATGGAAATCACTCGATTAATGTGGCGTCATCGTTTTCCATTTTCAAAATGTTTCCGTCCGCACAAAGTTGCAAAGCTGGCGTATTCAAATTCCTCCGGTTTGAAGAGCGTTTTCGAAAATCTCCTTTTCCGTGACGGATTAGTGTGGACGGCAGGCCTAACTGTAGACTGAGTTTTCAAATGTCTCCTGTGTAGTGTGGGGCGGGGGCTAATAGCCTTAGGTGAGTGTTTCCTTCGAAAAGTCACTGCATTAAAAAAATAAAAAACTGTAGTCACAACAAGAGACGTTTTTTCAGGAAACGAACTGTTTCGTTTGGATAATTCTTAACAAGAGCCAAAGTTTCCGATTTCTGTTGCACTAGCACAGTAAACTTTGTCTCGACAGAAACCTCTCCTACAAAAACTGACTGGGCAGTTAACTAACAGAGACAATTTACGATAACTGACATAGCTGTCTTTACACTGGATTTCAGTCAAATAAGGCAAAGATATTTATATTACCTGCTCCTCATCGACCTGTATCCGTGTTGCATATATCGCCGACAGGCAGATAAACACGGTAAATATAACAATTATAATCCACCTGGCGACTTTATGGCCGACTGCTTTGTCAAAGAAAACTCCTCCAAAGAGCCTGGCGACCAGTCGAGTGTGACTGCTTGCAACAGATTCCAGCGAAGCATCTTTCTCTTCCTCAATATCTCCTGTGGGCGTTGGTGAAATCCGGTTGTCCCGTGGATTCCTGTCACAGAAAATGTGGAACAACTTGCAGCAAGGCCACTTCCAATTCTTCCAGTAGAGCTCGTGAGTAATTATAACTGTTGGGAAAAATATGATCACCGAGAGGTAGTTGACAAAGACAAGCAATGCGGAAAACGTACCGAATGACGAAACTCCTAGCAACGGGGAAAACACGTTAGAAATGAAAGCCACCATTGTTGTAAACGATGTTATGAACATGGCACCAGCTGCATGAGAGTACACATGAGAAAACCGACTGACCAGGTCTGGATAGACTTTGTCCTTTGACGCACGCCAAGTGTCACAGAAGACAAACACATCGTCAGCTCCAATGCCAAGAATGATGAAAACGGACAACACATGAAAAATGCCGATGTATCGGAAATCGAAGACAATTCTGTAGATTATGTTAGCGCCAAAAAAGCTAGAAAAGATACTGAACAGTCCCCAGCCGGTAATCCAAAGGGATCGAGTCTGAAACAGCATGAAAAACAAAATAAATGCTAAACTGCCAAACACAAGTAATAGATCAAAAATGACTTGTTTTGACACAGCGTCGAAAAACAGCGACCTGAGGTTGTAGTAAAAGTTCATTTCGCCGACGCCTGATTCGTAAAGCTCGTTTAGCTTTTCCGCAAATGCTTCTCCCGAATGTTTTTGTGCAAAGTTCCACTGGTCATCTGGCCGATCCGCTGTGCTTTGAAAACCTTGAAAAGGAAAACCGAGGCTAAGGAACGATCGAGTGTAAGGCGAAGTCGCGGTTTTTGAATTAATCACCGCGTCTTTACCGAGGTGATAATCCAAGATTGCTCGCGTTTTGTTTATGGATTTTGCGGTGCTCAAAACTCGGGGGATATTATTAAACTCAGTATCGTTTAGCAACGGGTGAAGCTTTCGATAGGAGCCATCGAAAAATCTAATTATTGAAGTGGGTTGTTTACATTGATTGCTTTGCGTCTTCAAACACAACTTCTGTCGAAAAATCTCGTTGGAAAACAATTCTCGTTCGGTTTTCTGAATCAGCTTCAGGTTCTCCTTGGTAAAAACGTTGCCATTTTTCAATTCATAGATCAATTGCAGCATGTCGTATTTCGAAGCTCGTTCACCTTGAACGCCAAGCGAGGCTGCGTTCAAATTGATTTGCGGGTCTTGGTCAACAAAGTTCCAAGCATCCGCTCTGAGTTTGGAATCATCTTGTTCGAGGTTAAGAGGAACTCGAGAGAAGTCCCCCGGAATAATATCATAACCAGTAGTATGAAGAATTGCTGTTAATATGATAACTGAGAAATGGGCAGCGAGGGTCAAACCTGAAGAAATGAAAATAACACCCACAGCGGTTTAAAAAACAGAAGTTTACATTAATTTACGCCGAACGTTAAATGAAACACATATTTAGTCATTTTTCGTGGAGTAGTTTAATAAAAGAATTGGCATCCCTGGTACCACTTGTTATATAAATTTAACCAGTTATTCTCAATTTGTGCATGAGTTTCATCAATCGGTTTGCCCGTAACCAGGCGATTTTCTCGGCCTATCCATTTAAAGAAGAACTGAAATTAGACGAACTTAACAAACAGTGTTGCTTGTATTGCTAGCTTGTAAACTGAGCACAATTCAGAACTTGATTCACTCGGTAACATGTTAACCATTTCATCACCTTTTGCTGTATTACCTGTTTCAAGGCTCTCGGCGACAAAAACCGAAGACAAATGAGAGGGAAAGATCGACTTACCAAAGCAAAGCTTAGGGCGTCCCACCACCAGCTTGCAGAAAGGCACAATCTTGTTGCTGGTCATTACAAAATGCTAGCTTTTGGCATGAGGTAACTCAAGAATTCAAGCTCATCCGTCTCTAAAAGACTTGCGATGCTGTCATCTGTTGCTTGTGTTGTCGTTTCGAGCTGTTTTCACCTGCTTGGAGAGCGAGCCAAACTTATTTGAATAATACTGAAGTGACGTCATAAAACTATGTTCGCTCTGGTCAAGACAGATTGACAATGAAGACACACGAAATGTCACCATCAGAAACCTTCGTTCACTTTGCAAAAAACTTCTCTGTTTAATTGCAATGTGTAGACTGTAGTGTTAATGTATTTCAGTATGGCTTTTGATACCAAGTTACGTAACCGAGAAGATTATGTACCCATACTAAACATCTTTACAGACAATAATTTCAAATTGAGTCTTAAAGAAAGATGACCTATCGTCCGGTCAGTGCACAGGTATGAAAGGGAACAAGCGAGATATTTTGTTAAAATGTAAATAAGGAGCTCAGGCAAAAAAGGACAGCGACGACAACATCCACAAATAAAAGGCTTAATGTGCACATCCGTATGACTGTGCACGTGAGTTATAAATATTTGTACATTTCGTAGTCGTTCGCTGCAAAAAAACGACGGGAAATGACCAAGTTTTGAATATTTTGGAGATCGTAAAACACTACAGCTAATTTTCCGTATTCCCTTTTGAAATTCAACTCATGCTGAACAGATAAAAACAATTGCGACATTCGGAGGGGAAAACGTCGAGGTTATAATTGCTTAAGCTCGCTAATATATTTAAAGCTCAACAAATTTACTTCCACGAGGTTGAAAATATAATTTTGATGAAATGAAGAAAATGTTAATTTTTAACATGTCAAAGTTCGACAAACACAATATAAAGGTTCCATGCACCTGCCTGTATCTTTCAGTCTGTAATTTTAATATCACATAATCACCGGAGACTGCTGTATAGCCCTTATGAGAATAACAGTGAAAATTATTTGTATTTAACTGTTATGTGCGAAGATTATTTTATCGATCTCTACCAGGCCGCAAGATAAATACGGCGAAAACTGCGAAAAGAATAATCATGGCATTCCAGTAAGATTTTAAATTACTTAGCTTGTTTGAACATTAATGTTAAATGCTACAAAATATACATATAGCTTCAAAGACAGCCGCTTGAATTATCGAGCATAAATGACATCAAGACCTGGATGTGAAGAGGAAAAAATTAGATTCCAGGTTGGCTGCGATTATTTGTTGATTGTTGTATATCAACACTGACAATATAGCGGTTTACAATCGACTGACCTAAAAGCAAACCACAACCAAACTAATATTAGCCTGGGTTTCGTGTCGAAAGTAGTCAGGCTTTTACTTTGGTTTTGGTTTCAAGACACTCAATCGAAAACCGCTCTGCTTACCAATTAGCTCCGTATTTTGAGACACGTCCGAGCTGAACAATTGAATTTTAATTGTAGCGGTCGCATTTGAGCAATGAAGTCGGAAAAAACTTTCAGGTTCGCCGTTTCAGACAAACAAAAAGCTTGGTATGAAGAAGCAGCAGTAAACAAAAACATCACAAAATCGACCGAAACTTAGCATTGCACGTATTAGTAGAGTGGATTAACGAGAGAGAAAAAAAAAACTGAAACGCATTAGAAATCTCTCGCTCGAAGATCTTGACGAAGTTCTCGGAGATTTCTACACCGACTAGCTAGAGAAAAAATAGACGGCAGCAACTACGAATCAGAGTCCGTGGGAGTTATGCAAACATCGCTAGACCGCTACTTAAAGAACAAAGGTTACACGGTTTCGGCAACTTTTCAGGGACCGAGGGAATTCTAAAACAAAACAAAATTCTAAAGGGTAAGTCCATTAGCCTTCGGCACGAAGGCAAGAGAACACGTCCAAACACAGCAGATGCACTAACCTGGAAAGAAGAAGAAATGCTGTGTTTTCTTACATGGCAACAATTACCGTTACGCTGCTCTATTCAGGATCATGTTAAAAAGTTGTCCTAATTAATTTTTCGTGGACATTGCTACTAATTCTTAAAATACCACTCCCTGCAGGCCAAAATATTCGAACGGTGAGCTGATTTTTCCAATCAGAGGAGCACTGCTGAACAACTCCTTAGGCAATGCGCATGTCGAAATGGTCTGTCAAGAGTATTCGCTCAGCGCTCAAATTAATAGGTCACTGAGAAATGTATTCGAATTTTTTGTTGGCTGAGCTCCGTATTTCTTTGAAATCTGTAATTGTTAACGACTGCTGTAGGCGAAACGAACGACATTCATTTTATTGCATTGAACCGTTCGTGACATTTTTAACCGGCTTTTTTTTACTGTTAAAAACATATTTATGCTAACGTTAGTTTTTATTGCAAAAGAGAATTACAGAATGGAGAATAAAAATTCGACAAAACAAGTAGAAAACGACGAAAAGGAAGAATCGTCGGTTGAATTGCCCTGTAAACAGACGCCTGTAAATTAAGAGAAGATATGGGATAAGGGAAAATGTCAATCAAACTAATGTGAATATAAAGGGAAAGCGAAATTGTCTAATGCATGTTACTACCTGAACAACTCTCTAATTTGATTGGTTGGGAACGTTTAACATCTGATTAATGTAAGGCCAAATTCGCGCAAATTTAAGTTGAGTCCCTTGCAATGTTACAGTCTACTGACTCAGCAGTCCAGTGTCGCTCTAATTGAAAAGGTCCGCATCGAAAAAGGAAAAAAAAACCTGCAGCAAACAGGAACTAAGCAAAAAGGAACTCAAAAGGCCCTCGGAGAACCAAATAACAGCAAATGTTTCCTAAGTACCGAAAAATAGTTTATGTATTCAAGAACCGCGAATACGTCGAAAATCGAAAGACAGTCACGAAAATCGAGTTTTCTTTTATTTCGCCAAAACATACCATATGAACTTATTCAAGCAAAAATAGTTTATAGTTCTGCGTAAAACGATCCTCGCCAAAAGACGCAAATGACGGGTGTACAAATACGCTTAGACAAAACTTCAAGAAACTTATTACGCGATTTTAAAGTATAAGGATGAAATAATATTTGCGCCAAGTTTCGTTTTCATAGGATTGTCTTTACGTCCCCGCTGTTTTCGTAAAGAAGCGTGAAATTTTGAACATTTAAGCCTCGAAAACCGCCTTTCTGTGTGTAAATTTAGAACTTGTTTAAATTTCGCCCTTAAAAAAATCACTGGAACTGTAAATTATTTTTCCTTGAATAAGTTCAGCCAAAGGTATGTTATGGCGAAATAAACGACTGATTTTTCGTGAATATCAGCTTGGTAGGGTGATGTAGTCATTCATCGATAGCTAAATGTCGGAGCTAAGCATGAAATGAAAGAACTATCCCTACTTCACTCAACCAATCGTACATTTCGACTCAGCGAAAAAAAACCTCAAAGTGCAAGGTTCCAAACTTCAACCGTGTCGTTGTGGAAATTCTGTCTGTGTGCTGCTTTGGATACAGTACCAGCTTCTCTTACATTGCTCTCTATGTGCTCATGATTCGGGTAGTTCAAGGTAAAATGTTGTCTCCGACAACAGGTTTATTCTAATAAAATGTTTCATACAAAACGTCATTAAAGCTATCAATATAAAGCTTTGTTTAAGGACTAAAATATATTTGAACTGTATTTCGATATAAATGTACTGGTCAAAGACTTTTCTATAAGGTAAAGGCAGCAATAACTATATATCTCCATTACTACTATGCAAGAATTATTATATCATTTGATTGAGATAATAGCCACTTCTAGTTCAGTGGCGGGGTTACTAGATATAGTGACGTCACATTATTATTGTACTGCAAACGATCAGTTATTACTTTTCTCAGGTTCTTCTGAAACTGAGAGGAAGCCATAACTCCATAGAAAACTCTCGGCTAGTAATCCCTTGCCTTCATCACTTGAAGCGCAAATTCGTTGTCATCCGGCTTTGCAGAACAGTTACGGCCATTATTGGGAGGGCGCACGGCGTGATAGCGCGTCCAGTCCCCATTACACAGACGAATAGGCAAGACGTCCAGCTCATAATGCATCGTGTCATTCCGATCCGGGGACACAACGAACGGCGTGCCTGCCCCAAGCCCCCTGGTGATCAGTTGGAGGTTGGAGTCATAGCAACAAACTTGGGCGCTGAGGCTATTACGTGGAAGAGATTTAATGCAGAACTCTGCTGTACGCCTGAGAAGGGCCTGTTTATCCACCTTCATTCCTCTCCACTGAAAGGTCTCTTTCAGTGCCGGGTCATAAATTGTGTTGTTGTAGACGAAATGGGCTGGTTGAAGTTGACAAGAACAGCTGGGTAATTTTTGAAACCAGCGGCTAGCTTTCAGGTGCTGATTTAAGGCACAGTTTTGCCAAACATTACAAGGATCCAGTTCATCTGATGGGTCTGTTGGGTGTTCTGTAGCGAATGAAAAAAAACAACAAAAAAACATCAGAATGTTGCTTGAGTTGGGTTTTCAATAGGACTGTTTATCCTTTTAATGCCTCTCTTCACCAAAGAGTATGCGATTGTTGACTATTGGAAGCTACACAGACTAACAACACATCTAGCGGAGCAGCAGCTAGGTTGATTAGACCGTGTTCAGATCAATAGGGTTATTAAATCGCTTTCCTTTGCTATGATATTCGAGATTATCTGGTTTGGCGCTCGAGCAGTGATACACAATACAGGATACAAAAAGATTACCAGGTTGGGTTTGAATGGTTTTACAAACTTTACAGCGTGTTCCAAATCAGTTCTCAGAACAGGAACTACGTTGTTAGAATAATAATATTACGTTAAGTGCAGACATTTCTGGATTGGGTCAGTTTCAATTTTGGTGGCGTAAGATGGTGGCGATATCTATATACTGAATATACATTTGTCTTACTTTTCTATATCACGCTTAATTGTGATTACTTGTACTTGCAAAAAGTGCTTTTAGAGATTACTGTCATCGCCACGTAGACACCGTCCTATAAGCTAAAACTTTTCTCCTCAAGAACAACAATTACTCTGGTAAACAACGCGTAATATTTTAAAATACCTGTCACGCTCTGATTTGGTTGCAACGACATCGTCACCACTGAGCTTACGGGAGTGAATGTTGGAGTAGGACTGGGATTTAAACTGCTAGGTTTTGCTCTCTTCACTTGTGAATTATCTGGAACTTTGTCAGCTGCTGCATAACGAAGCACTGGAGTGAAGACCAAACGCGTCAACCAGCTGTCCATCGATGCGGTTGGAGTGATCTGCGCAGATTCTTCAGTTGAGAAGTCGGAAGGTTCTACAGTCCTCGAGTAGAAGGGAGATGTGGGAGACGGTTGTAGCAAATGGATCTCAAAAGAAGGAGAATTGTGTTGATGTCGACGGTGATGCTTGTGATGTTTTTCATGATGTTTCGTTGGCCTCTGATTTCTTTTATGCCCTTGCTGTTCTTTGTGATGCATTAGGGGAAGTAAAATAACTTCTTTCAGCCCATTTCCACGTTTCTTTATTTCTTTAGTTATGGCAGTGGATGAAGCATTAGAAGCATTGATTTGCCTCAAGAGCTCTTCGTTGGAAGCGCCAGGATCATCACTTTCCTGATAGTGAATGTAAACAAAATATTAGAATGAAGGGCAATTTTCCACAGTTAACTTGTTTTTTTAATGTTAAATAATGAGCTAAAACGTTAAAAATTCAGACAACCGTTAAAGCTGACCCTTAACAGAGGCAGTACATCTAGCAGATACACATCGTTTACTAGAGTTAACTGCGCTCGGTTTAATTATCACACCCTAAGCGATTTCTAAACATCCTGCCCGACAGAACAGATCAAAGAAACAACATTTTAATTACCGAGATAATCAGCTGTGATGTTTTAAATTTACTACCAACAACTGATGAAGACCTACCGAGATAAACAAGTTCAAAGTCTAACCCCTGTTATTTCCTTGGCGGAAAGAATCTCAACAAAACGTTGAAACCCGTGAAACAAATAATCTTACAACAGAGCGTGAAGGTGGACAAAAGTAACTGGCGAGAAACCGATGTATGTCGCAGCAAAGAAAAAGAGACTGCGAATTGCCGGAGCTACTGACACACCCAAACGAATTCTTCATTCTTGTAAGGGTGGTGCAAATTTGGCGTCGTTGTGCCTAGTAGTAACAAATGATATGGCTTTGAATTGTCAGGACCGCATGTGCATGGTATGAGTTAAATTAAAGTATGTATTTTTGGGTATTCCAAGAAAAAAGAAAGGGAAAATGAAGACCTTTTAGAAAGACTTCACAACAGCTATTTAATCTTCTTATGTAAGTGTCCCTGAGTACATAGCACGAAAAACAAGTCCGCACGGTAAATATAGTCACGATATGCTTATTTATAGCATCGTTAAACAGCACACAAAGATTCATCCTTTAATCCTCCTTTAATCGGCATGTTTGTACTATC
>OZ026600.1:16448322-16460822 GCA_964020085.1 Micromussa lordhowensis
TTTTAGCTGATCTATGACTCCCCATTTTTAATCTTTTTCAAGCTGCTTCAGTTTTTAAACAGCCTTCAAATATTATTTTGCCTTCCAACCATACAATTTGTAACTTAAAGGGGCTACGTCACGGTATTTTGAGTTATTTCTACCATCGACAAAATTACCTTTAAATTGAAGGAAACCTGAAAATAATGCCTTAGAAAGATAGGAAAACACTAAAGAGATAATAATAAGCCATAAAGAAACAAGGATGGTTAAGGATGGAGAAGATTGACACGGATTACAAACAACAATATTGAAAAATCTAGGCTCAATTTTTCAAACCGTTTAACCGTGACGCAGCTCCTTTAATAAACATACCTTCTTTACGCGAACTAAACATTCCTGTTTATGAAAACCTTATATCTACCTTTCAGCAAGCTGTATTTCCTAAACAAAGCTCAAGCAAATGTTGTCACTGCGTCTCCTTCACCAAAAAGGTATGTGCTATGGCTTGCAAGTTTGGCTGGGTGATTTTCATTTTAGTCAACATGGCTTGCAATGTTCAGACGGCAATAATGAACAATGACTCCCATATTCGGCTGTCAGTAACCTGTCGGCCAAAAGGCTACCGTCACATTACCGACATATAACCAACAGTCGACCGACACTGTTAAGTAGATCACAAATTGACTGTAAATAGAGTCAAAGTCTTTCCGACAGACGACCGACAGTCGACCGACAGTAGATTTTGGGAATTAGACAGAGTCTGAATCATTTTACTTCATAAGTTTAACAAAGAAAACTTACTTTGCCTCTCTGAACTGCTGTGCAAGTGACTTGACAAGTCATAATAGAATGCCTTAATCCTGTTACAAGGACACGAGTCAAAACGTCTTCTCCAGGAAATACTGTAAATAACAATCAGCCAAAATTACTCATTCCAGATGATATATGGTGTTAACAATATTCTCAAAGTATTGGGTATACAATGCATTGAATACAATACAATACAAGCCAACCTCGGCAATCTCCTTAGGTGGGGTAGAAGGGGTTTGTTTCTTATTCCTCTTGGTAGCCACAGGTATCTGCAGTGTTAAGGGGTTTGGTTTTTGAGCTATATTGGTGTGATATATAGGTTGTACAAAGTTTGACGTTTCATTCCAAAATAGCATTACATAGGGTATGTTTGCAAGTTGAGCAGTCCTATTGAGTAACTCTGAACACCCGAGGGGTACTCCCAGAAAAATTGGGTGGGGGCGTGCGACCCGCTTCCCAAAACCCTTACCCTATTATGACCAAATCCTGTGATTTTTCCTACCCTATTTATGACTTGAGCAAAACTGTGATGTCCTATTTATGACCGTTGCGGCTGGCACAGTTGCCCTAAACATAATTTATGAAGAGCTTTGGTTGATTATCTTATCGCAAAAAGCTTTTCTAAAAAACATACCCAGTTCAAGACAAGAGCAAAAAGCATACCCTATTTATGACCAAAACGGTTGAAAAACCATCTCTTTGGGGCAGCACATACCTACAAAGCCCATATAAGGGAGTACCTCCCACCCCCCCCCCCCCTCCCCAGTCTGAACACTGCAAAACAATTGAACAGTTACTACATCACCACAAGAAAAGTCAATGAAACACCGTCACCACAACATACTATTTAAGTTAGCTCTTGATTTAAAGTGCCTATAACCCCAGAATTTTTTTTGGCTAAGATGAAACTTAGACAAACACACAAAAAGAATTTGCCAAAATTCTCAGTTTGTGATATTTTTAAGGGCTTAGCTGAAATTTAATACACGACCGAGCTGGCGAGGAGCCTGGGTCTATTACTGGGTTGACGTCACAGACTGTTTTGCATGCATGTTTACAAAGAGTTAATGCTATGTAAATGAATATGTGACGTCAACCCAGGAATTATACCCAGACCCCTCACCAGCTCGGTCATAACACAAAAGATATCAAATTTCAACTACTTTCTGTTAATTTTGAAAGCCCTTAAAAAGTCACAAAAGTGAGAAATTTTTTCAAATTCTTATTGTGTGTGTGTCTAAGTTTATCTTAGCCAAAAAAAGAATTTGGGGTTATGGGCTTTAAACATCTGCACTTGTTAAATACTTTTATGCCTCAACAATATTTTCCACAAAATAAACACACAACACAACAATTCTCTTTGCCTATGAGTCAATAGTACTGATGCCCGTAAAGGTCAAAAACAGCTTCAGATTTGTAGCTGACGCATATCGGAAATAAACTAGCCAGTGTTGGTCTGTATTTGTTGGTTTGTAAAGTATACAACTGTAAATTTGCACGGATTAACAAAGTCTATATTTAGACCCGAGAAAGGTCAAACAAACAAACCACAACATCACAACTAATTTTATTTCACTGAAAACCATAGCATGAAAAACACAAACATCGCAAGCCAAAGGGTTCAAGGTCACCACAACACTGCAAGGCAGGATTTTGTTCACTCGGCTGCATTGCGGCATTAGAAAAGCAGTCAATAATGCAACACTGGAAACCATTTTGTCCTACTAACGCTGGGCAAGTGAAAACCCTTAAACAATCTCGTTTCCAAAGGTTATATACATGCATACCATAATGATTTGATTTAGCTCCCACCTTCCAATAAGCGTCCCCCTTTCAAATGTGTTTTTATTAATAACCACCCCATTCTAATATTGTAATATTACAGTGCCGTCAGACTATGTATCAACAAAGGTTCATCTCTCTTAATTGCTCACATACAAAAAATTGTTATTGTTCATTTCTTAATAAATACTGTATTAAAGTTTTGTTCTGAACATTCAGTTGTTTCTTGCCTGTCTAAATAAGAGCGCTGTCTCGAATAAGCAGCCTCCCTTGAGGTACCAAAAGTAGATAAGTGCCCCAGGTGCTAAATCAAATCATTATAGTATGTCTATTTCACGTTCCATGGTGGCTTTTTGGTGAAATATATAACAAGATAAAAGGATATGGAGTAAACATTAACTAAAGTAACTAAAACTTAACAAGTGGAAGCCATACCAGGGTTACTGAGATCATCTCTCATTTACTTGAAAAAATTTTACAGGTCTGATTTTACAATCTTTTCACAATCAGTACAAACCAGAGGTGGATCTAGAGCTGTGATACCCAAAGGGAAGATGGGAGCCCTGAGGTACAGTTGAAGCCTGTTATCTCAGAGAAAATAGTTTGAGATAGGAGAGTTCAGTATAGCTAATAGTAAATGACTGAAAAACCATATCCAAGGGAAAATGATTTGAGTTCAATAGAGCTGGGAGTTCAAGAGATCTGCTTCAAGATAGCGAGGTTCAACCATTCTTATATAAAGGCAGAGAAAGAGAACTCACAGTTAAGGTGCACTTTGGTGCCCCTTTCCAATGGGAACTTATTTTGTCATTTCCCTACATCTGTCAGTCCATATAGAGTACTTACATGGGGAAGGATATTTCAAGGATTGAGACAGAATCATACAACCAGGGCCTGGAAGTTTAGTGCCATGGATAGCTGAGATTATCCTAAAAATGAAAACAGACAACAGTTTTCAAAGGCTAGCATGCATTACCTTTGCCCAGAAGTAAAATGTAATCTTGTGCATTACATTTGCAACAGGGAAGAGGTACTGATTAAGATAATTATCCAACCCCAAAATATTATAAATTGTGATGAGACTTTGCTGCAGGAATAGATGTTTAGTGTAGGGATGTACACGTCTTTCTTGAGCAAGAAAAAGATGAAATTTGCCTATTTTCACAGAACATGTCATATCCTTATTCCACTCTTAAGGAAACCCTATGATCAGCATCTCTTTCTTTACTAAGTTTGGCACAAGAAGAAAATCAAATAAGGAAAAAATGAGAACTATAGCAGTTCATATACCTTGCATTTTAACATGGCAGATAAAAATTTACATCCTATGTGGAAAAAAAAATTGCTCCTATGACAATACAAATGGCTTGGCTTTTACCAATTTGACTCTGGGGAACAGGGCTATTCTATGTTATGTCCACCCTTCCCTTATCTTCATGTAACAGCGTGTAACCGCCATAGATGAAAAAGACGTCACTCAAAATTTGGCTTTACCTGCCTGAGGAAAAAAAAAAAGATCTAAGGGAGTAACTGCTGAATACCCCTCCACTTCATTTACATGTGTCGGTGTGCTTTGAAGAACGAGGTATATAACAATAGTTGCTATTATTGTAACAGGGACTCTCGCAGGAATATTTCAGATAGAACAATGACTTTCAAAGCCAAATAAAACAAATATTCTAAAGTTATTAAGGCCAAAAAATAGAACACAATACCCATTCAGTATTACACCGTGCACAATAATCTGTCCGACGCGGGTTTTCCTGGCAAATGTGTCATCGTAGTGAATGGGGTTGGTATCTCCTGAGATGTGAGCGAATGCCTGTACATCTTTCATAGAAACACACCGAAGAACTTCCACCTCATCTCCAACTTTAAACAATGCTGAACGGTTATTAGCAAAGTATCGAGTAGCTGAAAGAAAATAAGAACGCCGAGAAGCTAAAATCCTTTCAAAACATGCCGTCATCATACATACATGAAGAGCGATAAAGTCCCAGGCATCCTCCCAGGCATAACATGCTCAGCGGCGTAAAACTGGGCCTAGCCGGACCACAGGGAACTCTGGCAATAGTCGCTTAACGCTAAAGCCTGGTTCACACTTGTGCGATAAGCATAACACAAGCGACATGTGCTTATGCTTGTGCTTATGTCGCTTGTGTTATGCTTATCGCACAAGTGTGAACCAGGCTTAAAGGCGGCGAAATACGAGATACAAAAACCTTCAACTTGTCGCGCAACATTGTTCCGTTGCAAGTTTTTGTCGATGTTTCGCGTTTTTCACCTTGCGTGAACAACTTGACCCGCAACAAAAACATTTGTTGCAGATTGAAGAAATGCGGCGCACTGATTGGCTGATTTGCTAGGGCACGAGCAAATTTGTTGCGCGACAAGTTGTGAGTTTTGATGAAAAACGAGCAACAAGGCCAAAATTTGCAGCCTCGTTCCCAGTCTCTCTCTCCTCTGCCTCCCTTGGGAGAAAGACCAATCTTGGACAAAATAAATGGAACATCTGGACCACCCCTCCCCCCCATTTCAATGATGCCAAAATGGCGCGCTTTGCTCTTCGCGCGTCTTCATCATTGCTTAGGGGGGGAGGGGGGTTAATTGTTCCATTTTATACTGTCCAAGATTGTCCGAGATTCCTACTGGCGTGACTTGTTGTGTAATATATGGTAATGGTGTATTAAGCTAGCAGTTGCACGCTGAAAAGTTAAACTATATATCAGAATGCAAAACTTAGGGTGAATGCATACCTAGGCGAGATTGAAAAAATGCTTTCAATGACACTTAATATGTGTTATGTTAAGCTTTTTAGTTACTTTACTAACACGGAAACAAAAGATGCATAAATCAGTGCCATATTCGAAGTGAAAATGCCAAGTTCGCACCTCAACTAAGACAGCTTTCTATTCTATTTGAGGAATGCTTTTCCCAATTATTGCGCGGGAAATTAAAATTAAGTACCGTAACGGTTAAATATTTCCCTTTATACTTGTCAACGAAGTTCGTTGGAACATAACTATGGAGCTGCTCTCTCAGTATGTATCTAGTAGTTCACAGTCCGAAAGTTCCGATGATGAATTGCAGCCAGCCAAAGTAAGAAGCGTATACTTAATAACATATAGCCGAGCTGATCTCAGTATTTTCCCGGACAGACAGTCGTTCGCAGATGCCGTTTGTGAGGCTGTTTTAAATTGCGAGGGACCCAAAACGAAAGTAATTCAGTGGACTTGTTGCCAGGAAAACCATAAAAAGCAAGGGAACCAGCATTATCATATGGTCATAAAACTAAACAAAATTAAGAGGTGGCTACCGATCTGGAAATATCTAAAGAACAAGTGGGGTGTTTACGTTCACTTCTCTAACCGGCACAGCAACTACTATTCTGCATGGCTGTACACCACGAAAGAAGATGAAGATTTTATCCAGTCTGCTGGCCATCCAGACTTGGGTAACTCAGGTCCACCCAGAACAATGGCCGCAAGTCAGGCGCGAGCAAAACGGCGACAACCCATCGCAGATCTTCATGATTCCCAAACAGATACCACAAGTGGCGGAGAAGGGGAGGAGGCCGAAGAAAGACAACAACAGGATGAACGCTCTCGGATGACGGGCAAAGACGCCAGCAAGACATCAGTAAAGCGAAAGCGGTCGAAGCGATTAAGTTGTTATGAAGTATCAAACATAATACTTGAAAAGAAAATCCAAAACCGAACTGAGCTACTCGTGCTCGCGAGCGCCCAAAAGGCTGAGGGTAAGAGCGATCTAGCAGAGTTCGTGATGAACAGGGGTAACAGAGTTGTCGAGGAATGTATTTCAACAGCCTGGGAGATGGAGAAAGCGAGTGATGTGCTAGAAAGAAGTAAACTAACAAGACTTCAGATCTTGGAAAAATGTCTGCAAGACCCTTGCACTGCTGAGTGTGACGGCCGGTGGGTGGTATGCGCTCAACAGCTACTCACGTGGAACCACGTGCCAATTGGGGTTTTTACCGAAGCTGTGAGAAATCTACTAGAACAGGGGAGGGGAAAATTTCGCAACATTCTAATCAAGGGCCCTGCCAATACAGGCAAGACATTTGTACTTAATCCTTTAAACACTATTTACAAGTCTTTTACTAATCCCGCCACGTCCACTTTCGCCTGGGTCGGTGCAGAAAAGGCAGAGGTAATTTTCTTGAACGACTTCAGGTGGAATTCGCAGATTATCCAGTGGCACGATTTACTATTGATGCTCGAGGGCCAGACGGTGCACCTGCCAGCACCAAAATCGCATTTTTCTAAAGATCTTAAATTTAACAATGACACCCCAATTTTTTGCACCACAAAGCACGACTTCGTACACTTCAAGGGAGGGGTCATCGACCAAATGGAGACAGAAATGATGGCGGTACGATGGAAGGCTTTTCAGTTTCAGAGGCAGATTCCGCAGAATGAACAATTGTCCATTCAACCGTGTGCTAGATGTTTTGCTGAGTTGATTTTAAGTCAATAACTTGATGAATCAATCAATCAATTTTCCGATGAACTGGTCAAGCAGTGATCGCTTGCAATTTCATTTGTGTATTCATTTGTCAATTTCCCAGTGTAAGTTGCCAGTATAAGAGCGACTTTTCTATTGAATTGGAAAAGACATATTCACAAGAAATAAAGTCTTAAATGAAATAAAGGAATTGTTAATTAATCAAGTCTAAGCTAAACTACATTACACCACTTGTTTACGAAAAGTCGGACTAATTTAAAGGAGGATCGGAATAAAAAAAAATAAGTGTGGCTTGAATAAACTGTTTAAGAAAACAAATTTCCAGGAAAAGATAGCACGAACAGAAATAAAAGAGAAGAACCCCCCCCGCCCAAAAAAAAAAAAAAAAAAACTAGGCCAGTGCCAGAGTTGAACCGATCGCCTGATCGCGAGTGCCATCAACGCACGGGTACTGTGAATAGTGCTATTTTAAGGAAGATAAACGTCCCATAGGTGATATTTCTCGGCTGATATTTTATTTCTGTTGTAAAGATATTTTAGTCTTTGAAAATTGAAAACGATTTTTGTTTTCAAATCTGTACATTGGCACGGTTTAGGAACAATTTACAACGATTTTAAACGATTTTCGACGATTTTGACCTTGTAAAATAACTTAACAAACAGTAACATTCATTTTATTTAAATTAGCCCGAAATCGTAATAAATCGTTAAAAACCGTCACAAGTGCGCTTTAAATCGAAGGAAATATATCCTAAACCGTGAATAAAACGTCCAAATGCCATTTTAACATAATCCTAGTGCCCTACACATCTTAAGATTCAATATTTCAGTCTTTCACCATTATATCGTATGATGTCGGACACGCGCGAACTCATAGACTGTATAGTTCTATCTATCAGTTCTTGTGAAATACCACTAATCGTTCTCCGTACCCTTTCACAAAACTGTTCATATGATTCACACGTTATGCCTCTTTCAAGTGCATCTTTCGTCAACTTCTTAGAGACAATGTGGAATATGTTCTCTATCGGATTCAAGTCTGGACTTCGCGGTGGGATTTTTAAAAGTTCAGAATGGCAACGGGCCATAGCGTTACGGGCTGCTTTGCTGTTTTGTGAAGGATCACCGTCTTGCAGCCACAGTCGACTCAGTCCTTTGCATGCTCGTTCAAACATTGTGTTGAAATGCTGGTCAATAAAAGATGCGAAATAGTTTCCATCCAGTTTTTCGTATCTTTCACAAACAAGCACCCCTTTGCCGTGACTTATTGTTACCATGAACTTGGCCACTTTTCCTCCCGTTCCAGATTTACTGCCTTTTGCCAAACACCCTTGTGTGAGGCCTTCAGATCTTTTCCTCCATACTCTCCCTTTGGGAGCTCGCGCTTGGTCCAGTGGATTAGTCTTGTACACGAATGAGACACCATCCAAGTAGAAAGCAACAGAGTCTGTCCAAACACTCGGGGAGTATTCTGCTTGCATTTTTCGGGCAAACTCTACTCTCTGGTCTTTGTCTCTCTGGCTCATTAGCCCCTTTTTGCGTGCCTGAAGGAAGAAGTAATCATTTCTATTTAGTAAACGCCTAACGGTTCGGTCGGTGACGTGATGAATTCCTGTCCGCTCCATCAGACGACGTGAGGAAAATGAGCCCTCTTGGTCTCTCAGTTCTACTATACTTCTAAGAATTAATGCCTCCTGTTCTGGAGTGAGTTTTTTCTTCCTTGCACAAAACTTTCTACGTTTCATTGGCACTTTGTCCTCTGTGCTAGCTATGCGTTGCACACTTGTTCTGGAAATTCTGCATCGTAGAGCAATTTCTTCTAGCGTGAGAGTTGTTGTGCTTTTTAGCGCTCTAATTGTAGCCTTTGTTTCCTCGGGTATTCTTTTTCTCCCTGGCATGTTGTGAGATATTCTTCTATAATGACAATGTTCTTTAGCACTTGCACTGCTATTTCCGAAAGTAACATGACAATTTCACGGTTATATATTCTCCCTGTTGCCGAAAATATCCCTTGTGTAATACCTTAACGTAGAGTGCACACACTAAACAGATGACGCGCGTGACTGCGTCAGAGACCTCTGTTTAATCGCGTTAAACGAGTTGATAGATGGCTATCTAATTACCCGCTCTTATTGTTTCGTGACGTTCAGAGCCTGTATACAATCTTGGACAAAATAAATGGAACATCTGGACCACCCCTCCCCCCCATTTCAATGATGCCAAAATGGCGCGCTTTGCTCTTCGCGCGTCTTCATCATTGCTTAGGGGGGGAGGGGGGTTAATTGTTCCATTTTATACTGTCCAAGATTGCTGGTTTGCGGCTGGTCACGTGACCACCCAGAATCTGGGTGGTAAAAAAATCTGTTGGGTGGGAGGGGTGGCAGAGTTCTTTGATTGTTGTTGTGGCAAACTTTGTGGGTTTCAAAACCTCGAGCAGTCGCTAAAAAAAACTATTCGCTCTACACGAGAAACTAGATTTATTAATCATCACATTGACTGCAACTCCAAAAACGTTATCTACATGGTACAATGTAACCACTGTCACAAACAATACATAGGAGAAACCAAACGTAGAATTAAAGACCGCTTCAACGAACATCGCAGACCTGTTGACAAACGAACTAACAGCTCTAAGCCCACCACGGTATCCGAACATTTTTTATGTAACAATCATAACGCTACTGACATGCAACTTATTCCCCTAGAACTCGTTAAATCTAATCGTGACGGTGTACGTAAAGCAAGAGAAGCATATCTCATTGAAAGAGGTCAAACCCTTGAACCTCATGGTCTCAATAAGAAAGATGAAACTTAGTACGTTTCTTTTGTATTAGCTTTCTATGTTTAGGTCACCTGTACTATTTATAGCTGCTCATTGCTACTTTTCAGGCTGTAACGTTTTACCATATTTTCAAATTTCAAATTTTTAAATTTTTACGTTACTTTTTTCATCGTTATTTATTTTATACTACAGGCTAAGAAATTTCTCCAATGCGATTGGCTAAGACCAGTAGTATTTCTGCCAAATTTGAAATACCTACATGTAAAAATTTCAGTTTCCATGGAAACCTAAATGATCGAAACAATATGGCGGAAAGATTTTCAAAATTCTGTGGAAAAAACTGCAAGAGCTAAAGGAAATTACCAAGATATGGAAACGGCAAAGAATGTACAAAGATCTAGGTCACTGTTTGGTAAATTTAAGGTGGAAGGCAAAGGATACAGTCCTGATATGAGCTGCAAAGCGAAGGCCAACTCAGCTGACGAAGTTCGGTGCATAGCTTTATCGTCGAGCGCTCTTTTAACTGCTATCGAAGAAGGTGAGAGAACGAAAAACGGTTCCTTTCAGTCTTTATTCAATAGTTCAGAAGCATGTAGGCAACCAGAAGTAAACGTCGTCCGCTGGAAACTATTTTCCGCTGCTGTGGTGACCAAAGAAACGATAAATAGCCAACAATTTTCACGGCCTGCTGCTTAAATGAAAGCCCAAAGTCCAAGTTACACACAAGCAGAATCGGTTAAAAAATCTATTGATAAACTTCGATTGACGATTAGGCTGTTCAAAATGTACCCTTCAAAAGATATTTACAGGTATTCAAGGACTGTTTCATCGCAGTTGAAGCGAAAATCATTTGAACATGTGTGACCTTTGTGCGATCACATGTTTGATCACATGTTGTAGTAAAACCAATCACTCGCGCGTGACTAAACAGCGTTACAAGATGCGAAATTTCTTTGCCTTGTAGTATAAACAAAAAATAGCACGGTTTCTTCGGGGTATTTGGTATAAATACCGGCTCGTGATATTTCAAAACTCTCCAAATATCACTCGCCGCGGCGGCTCGTGATATTTTGGCGAATTTTGAAATATCACTCGCGGTATTTATCCCAAATACCCCTAGAAACCGTGCTATTTCCTATACTAATATTACTTAGCCCTGTCTATCAAACTTTTGTTACATTTATCTTTTCACTAGTTATATCTTATTTCCCATATTTTAAATTTGTAACGTTTAAAACTAGAGTCATTCTCTGTTACACCCTGAGGAAGGAAGGCCGTGCCTTCCGAAATATTGGAAAATATATCCCTATACTGTGTAATCAGCCTTGCTTGTTCTCGTGTATCGCTCTATCGGGTTCGGATTTTGCCTATGAAGAAGGCAACATTATTTCTGCCGTCTTCAAAATATAGAAGACTTTCGTTCACAAAGAAATTCGGCGGCCGAATGGAGCTCAAAATTTCCCACGGTTATCACATGTAAAACGTCACGTACCGAATCGAAGTGAGACCAGTGGATCAGTCTTGAATCTTTGCGTTCGGAGGTAATTTATTTTCTTCTTTGTGCGGTAATTTGGATATTTAAAGAGTATTTCTGTCACATGGCCGATTAGTCGAGCTGACTTGCATTTGGTTTAACGTAATGCAAAATGATTTGCAGTTTTGTTGACCTAAGCCCGCGCTTATATTTCATCTGCATCAGGTTTATGTAAGTTTATATTTAGGCAGATGTTTAAACACGATTCCTTGACATAGTCAAGAATTATGTTTTGCAAAATAGTAAATAAAACATCGTTTTATATAGGGAACAATGTGCCATGAGGTTAATTCAGGCAACATGCTAGGAAAGAGTTTACGCTTAATTCGACCGGCTGGAATTGAAATAAAGAGTGATACTTCAATACGCTGGATACATACAAATATATTTCGTTTGTCCTGTATGAAGCTTAGAACAGGACTCAAGAATTTCAAAGGTGTATTTGCCAGTGTGTAGTTTAATATAGCGACCAGTGATCGCCTTTCTTTCGCTTCAGTTGATATCGACAAAAATTATTTGTTGACTCCACCCTGGTGAAAAAGTTTGTGTCACAGGTGATCACGTGAGCAGCCGCAACCAGGGTCTTTCTCCCAACGACAAAGGGAGGCAGAGGAGAGAGAGCCTGGGAACGAGGTTGCTCAAAGTAGACCCGTGGTCTACTTTTCGCAACAACTTTTTTCAACCCGCAACAAATGGTTTTGTTGCGCGACAAGTTGATCACGCAAGGTGAAAAACGGGAAACATCGACAAACACTTGCAACGAAACAATGTTGCGCGACAAGTTGAGGGTTTTTGTATCTCGTATTTCGCCGCCTTAACCCAGGATTAAAAGTTAACCGAATTATTTATTTCTCTTGTATAGAAATATTTCCACTGCTTATGTTTTGTGTAGTTTGAGATTATCCAAACTCAAAGCTGAAGGACAAGCAATATAAGCAGAAAACCTCACCGAAAAGTTACAAAACTGAAATCAAATTTCTCGCTAAACCTGGGTTAGCTTAGTCTAGTTTATCCGTACTTAATATATTGTGTCTCAGTGTGGGGATCGACATATCAGAATAATTTAAATCGCGTTTTTATTTTGCAAAAGAAGATATAGTTTCTTTCGATTCTAACACTGATGTT
>OZ026600.1:16475822-16580822 GCA_964020085.1 Micromussa lordhowensis
TATTCAGTGTAATTGGACTGGCCCAATGCCGTCACTTGTCTCTATACTGCCACAGTCTGGGCAAGAATCCTCCAATCAGCAGATTATAGCAAGACTTGGTCAAGATGGAGAGGTACAATTGTAAAATTATCATAAATATATTATTTCAAGATTAAATATGAGCAGGCTGAAAGATATATATCTCTAAATTATTACAGTATTTGACTGTATGGTTAAGCAGAATAGCGATGAGAATAGTGATGAGAATATATTTAAACTTTTCGACTCGGGGATTTTTCTTTTCTTGTCTTCTGGTGGCTTCTTCTTCATCAGAGGCTCATTATTACTTGCCTATTAATTGTTGTCATCTTTGATTTTGAATTAAAGGCATGTAAGCGTGACAGAGTGGTTTCTTCACATTTCTGGTATCCCTGATGAAGGAAGAGAGTCAGTGACTGGTAATTCAGAGCGGCAAAAACAGATACCATGATAAAATAATTTGGCCTTTGAAAAATATTTCAAATAACAGCATGATCTGTTATCAATCCCAATTCTGGTATTTTCTGTTATTAAGACTTTACTTTGTGGCCTGGAACTCTCTAGGGGGGTACTTCCTTATTTGGCCTATATGGGAAGACGCTGCTGGACAGGGTATGTTTTTTGGCCTTGCTGTCCTGAATAGGGTATACACATTTTTCAAGCCTCTGTCCTAAACAGGGTCAGAACCTGTCCTAAACAGGGTCTGGTTACATAATCAGTCTAGGATCAGAGATGTCAATCGGTCTCTACAAGATCATTGGTCAACATCAGATTATTTTCAGGACAAGAGCAATGCTATTGTTGGATCTTTGGCTCCGTTATCTTCAAAGCTTGGTTTTATTAACAGGATTTCAAAAATTTATTACAGCGAGCGTTTTCCTCAATCTATTCTATGCATGTTCAATATGCAATGAAATTATTGCGATTTTTTCCTTGCAGTCCTTTACCAATCCTCTGATGGATGCCCCCTTGCTTCTCTTGACTGCCAAAGCAATCTTAGTTGAATGTGAAGAATCCTGGACTGTCTGCCAGGTACTGATTGAAATAAACTTATCAAGTTAAATGTTTTTTTTTTCTCGTAATTATGTCAAAGTATTACTAGCTAACAGACAGGGTGTACTTATTTATTGACTTCTTTGTTGCAGTCTGCTTGTATCTGGGCCTTGAGGTGTCTGGCAGTACAGAGACAACTCTTAGATGAACAAAATGAACTGATGAAGAACAGAATCTTCCATTTAATGGACAAAGGTCTGTTGTGCATTGTGTACAGGTATTCTGTTGATTAAGTAAACTGTGCAGGAATGTTTCAGTTTGTTACATTAAAAACCTGTAGAGTCCTGGTGTGATGGCTAGCCCACTGGACGGCAGAGTGAGCAGTCAGGCTTCAATCAGGACACTAAATACTCTCACAGTGCATCTCTCCTCCTAGCTGTCCTGAAATGGGTATCGGGATTTTGCAAGTGTAGTAAATTAATGTCTTTTTTTAATTAGTTGTTCATTGTGGTGAAATACATGTACAGTAATAGTAATAAAGTATTATATACTTGTGGTCTTATTCATAATGTTATAATTATATTTATTTATTTTTAATTATCTTCTTATTATCCAGCTTTATTGAGTTAATCAAAAGTGTTCTACTCACTAACTAAATAAAGTAGACATGCTTGCCATTTCCTTCACAACTACAGTCTGTACATAGCTGAATGTGTAGTTCCAGAAAATATCCATACCTCATCCTCAGATTTCCTACACCCATCTGGAAATCCCAACTAAGCTTCATACATTTCTTTAATTGTAAGTTGGTCTTAGAGAACCCCCACCCCCACCCCCCAGGAAATTCTAATCCCTTCTGCGGGGGAGTATGGATGTTTTCTGGAACTGCACAATTGGCAAAATAATTACTGGGGTAGCTCTTATTAACGAAATCGAGAGGTCTGTATGGGAGAATCTTGACAAAGGTTGTGAGTACAGACTGAGGTCAAGACTCTCCCATACAGACCAACTAAGCACGGTTAATAAGATGTTTATTATATGGCGCAAACAAGAACAATTTAATTTGTTTAATGTAACTGGTTTGACTGACATTTTGCTTGTGAACAGCAATGATCTGAATTTAATTCTGCCAAAGTTTGTTGATCTCTTTACTTTTTTCTCATCAGGCTTTTTGGCACGTCCATAAATAAATATTGTTAGATGAAAAAAGTCAACAATTTTGCGTTTTAGTTTGCGACTTTTTCACTGCAAACATTACTGGTCTAGATGCCAGTCTAGATGGGAAAATCTAGACCACTTTCAATATCTATTTCAGTCAATCAAATTTATAAATAAATTTGGTAGTTCTTAGTCCTTGTGAGACAGAGGCATGCATAATAATAAATATTTATACAAACTTTGAATTACCATGTTTTATGAATCACTTGTCATGAGTAACATCTCTCTCACTGGATAGTTACATGTAAGTGAATGTAGTGTACTGTACATTTTGTACTTGTGACTATTTGCTTTTACTCACCCTGCAAGCACATTAATTACTACAACACAAACGTAATATGAAGTTATATTTTTTCTGCAGTTCAAGAGAGGACAACTTTACTTTCTGTTGAAAGAAACAGGTACAAGTTTGAATGCATGTAAATAAGGTAGTAATGTTTAAAATGCAATTAACTTTAATGGCAGTGGTTTAATTAAATGCATATTAAGTTCGGCCTTATGTGCCTACTGGCGCACACAGACTGGATGATAAAGTTCATAAACATGTAACCATTGTACTGGATTCAACTCGTGGTAGTCATGGCGTATACTGTGTAGTTCACTGGATGCAGTAGCTGCCTTACAACCACCTTGTTAACATGATACTGAATTAATTGCCGCTCTTCCCTGTCACAAGGAAAAGCTCAGTCATCAGTTTGTTTTAAAAACCCTTTAAAAAAATAGCCATCATGTTAATGTTACACCAGAGTGTTGTGCCTTCTTAGTTGTTGGGCTAACACTGTATGCTGGTGCAGTGTAGAGTAGAATCATACCAAGTATGGATCTAGTTAACTTGTCTGTAAGCAATATTCAAATGGAGGGTAGGTGGTAATTGAAAGCAAAGCGGGCAATAAGCAAGAAGGTGCGGGTAAAATGCAAATAAAGGGGTGTAACCATGGCAACCTTCTCACAGGCCACCTCCCCTTGGCACTTAACACACTGAACTCTCGGTGGAGAATAAGTGAACTTATCTGGACACAGGGCCCACCATGAACCAAGAGGTGGGTGGAAGGGGAGAAACCAAAGACGAAAGCAACAAATTAAAGCTACTTGAAGCAAGACCACAAGGGCAAAACTAGACAATCAGCAATGACTCAAACACGCATACCCAAGGGGATCATTTGCTAGCCAACAGCAGATCTCCCAGTTAACTATGATTATTGATACATGTAAACTCATTGAATAAAGAACAATCTGGTGGATAATAATGAAGGCTTGTATATAGCTTCACGCTGTACCTGGGAAAATGAGGTCCATCTCAGTGAATTGATATCTGGAAAAATAGCCAACAGTAAGAATGCATCACAATTTTATGAGGTTCTTTCAATATTATTTTGTTATATAAGAGAAAATTACTTTTTTGTGTGTGCAGATTGGCTGAGAGCAGGAAGGCAGATCTATATAATGGGCACATTGAGAAGTTTCTCAGTCATTAATGAATGAGTAATCATATAAAAGCTTGAGCAATTCAGTATTTTCACTATTTGGGATATTTGAAAATTCTTTCAAATATCTACACTTGTGCATAACTTTCAAATATCACTCATAGCGTGAATCCTTTATAATTACACTTGCATTCATATGATTACCTTCTGACACTAATTGACACTGGTTTGTAACCATTTCCATTAGGAGTGTCGCAACCCAGATCCACCTTGAACTAGGATATTTATATCTTTACTACTATGACACCACAAGAGCCAGGGTATGTGAGTTGTTACAGTATATAATGCACTTGCCTTGGCTAGGATGTATATCTTAAAGTTCATGTAGATATTAACATTTATCAGCACAGCTGCTTTGTCAACCTTTTTAGGTGTTTGAATAGAGATTCCTGTTCATGTATTTTGGATGTTCTCTATCATATTAAATGTTTAATCTTCAAACGATCTCCAGGCAAAAATTACTCAGATGTTACACATTTTTTCAATTCTTTTATAATCTTTCATTGTGTATTGATGAGGTTATTTTGGGTAGCAGTTGGTTGCATTGAACTCCTTATTAGTCCCACATGCATACTTTCAGGAACATTTCACCATGGCTCAGTCCAACTTAGGCTTGCAAGTTGAAATCACAGGTAAAAAGAATACTAATAATATTTAGTTTTTCTCAGTCAGTGTCTTACCACAAAGGCTTCTGAGCCATTAATTATTAATTTATATTATTATACATCAGACTCACTATGAAAAATCTGATTGGTCGAGAGCATTCGATCAATTCACAATAGCTTGTGAACTTGACATGATAAATGTATTATCTGCTGCAGATAATGCATTTATCATGTCAAGTTCGATGTCTACCTGGTTACTAAGCCCCTTGGAGTGTTCTCCTCACTGAACAAAATGGCTGAACGCTTCGCTTCTGTTTCTGAGTATGAATTATGTGAAAAATGTATAATAAAACAACTATTGAATTTGGTTTTCGCATGATATCATGAATGATCAAAACCTCGTGTCTGTGTTATCTGCCTCAGCCTTCGGCTTCGGCAGATAACACAGACCTCGGTTTTGATAAT
Source organism: Micromussa lordhowensis (assembly GCA_964020085.1). Classification (NCBI taxonomy): domain Eukaryota; kingdom Metazoa; phylum Cnidaria; class Anthozoa; order Scleractinia; family Lobophylliidae; genus Micromussa; species Micromussa lordhowensis. Next base: position 16,480,606 of record OZ026600.1, read on the forward strand.
TCATGATATCATGCCCAACCTCATCCAATAATTGTTTAATATTTGGTAATAGATATTCAATTAACTGTAACAAGATTAAAATCCTCAACTGGAAGGAGGCATACCAGTTGTTTATTCACAACTGTGGCTGATCAGTTAAGAGTAGTCGAGTTTGTGGATCTGCCAAAAACAACTCCAGTAATCATCATCAGAGGAGACTTTGAACCCAGAACATCCACATTATAAGTCTGGCACTCTAACTAGTTGGTCTTGGTGTCTGATAACTGTACTATAACAAAATAACAAAATGAGATATTTTTGATGTAATTGCATGACTGTGTAATGTTTGATGACAAACCTTCCTTGAGCATTAGTATTTTCATTTGTCAGGTGCTCTTGGAAAGAGGACAAAATTTCAAGAAAATGATTTTGCTCAGCCAGTATTATTGGTTCAAAGAGAAGGAGTCATCAATGGAATTCCAACAGGTATGGCTGCTTCAAGTTTGTTTTCATCTGAAACCAATTTAGTGCTCACAGATCAGTGGAGATCATTGTGCCTGACAGAATTTAAAAACTTTGTCAGGTTCCACGTGTAAATATCTGTAGCAGTACTATGTTTTCCAGCTTTTGACATGTATACGTTGCAGGTCAAAATGAAATTCAGGTTAAAATGATTTTCTTTTGTCTCTTAACCCTAATTATTCATGGATCATGAATAATTAGGGTTAGAAGACAAAGAAATTGAAAATTAAACTAGGTTAAAACCATTTTAACCTGAATTTCATTTTGACCTGCAACATATATGCATATGTTTATTTCATGTCTCCTTGATGAAGAGAGTCAGAGCGAGATGGCATAAACGTTCTTCACATTTATACAGACACTAGCTGCCATTGAGCCCAGAGCTTTCATTCAGAGTTGTGGATTTTTGGTTCATATACATGTAGATAACATAGTTCAGAACGTCTACTCATCAGACATTAAATGGCTTTTCCTCTTGCATCAGAAAGTTTTGTGTCAGAAGAGATGGACATTCCTCGGTATTATGCTGCTACATGTATTTTTTATAAGAATGAAATGAATGCGTTTAGCATGACTGTAATAAGGATACAGCAAACTTCGGCATGAGTAATATTTGAAAGTTCAATAATGAAAAGAACAGTTTGCGATTGTACATAAATACACAGTGCACTCACTCACTCATCCCCATAGCGCCCACTGCGGCAAAGGGCACACAGTTCACTTATATTGCATTGCTGATGTTTATAGGTACATGTTTGTACTTCTAAAATTAATAACAATTTGATTATCCTACAGATGAATCTACTGAAATGTTCAACCAACAGAATTTCCCTAGAGTAAGTTAATTTATATTATAGTCACTAGTAAATATATGACAATAATAATCATGAAGACGTAGTTGATCACCGCAGTTATGTACACAACTTAAGCAGCTGTGAAATTAAAACCTGAAAAAAAAATTCAGGCCTGAACGGGATTCAAACCCATGACCTCTGCAATACTGGTGCAGTGCTCTACCAATTGAGCTATCAAGCCAACTGGGAGTTGGTCACATTGTTAGTTTGTGATATACCTGTAGATCATGAAGAATGAATAATAATCATGTGATTGGTTCTCAGTGGTGCAATTTATTCACGAATTGCACTATCTTTTGCTCTAAATCACATCTTTTTCTCAGCCAATTAGAATGGGACAATAAAAAAACAACCAATCAGATTTTAAGGCTTTTTTAAACTGACCAATCGCATTGCAGGAAAATAAAAGCCAAAAAAGCCATTGTTTGGCAAATTTGGCAACTTGGTTCAATAAATATTGGTCCTGACCAAAATCTTGTTCCTGTATTTAGGCTATTAAATAGGTGCGATTTAAAAATGGATCTAATAAAGTGGTAATTGAACTTCGGGTCGTGCAATTTTGGTCTGAAATCATACTTGCGATTTCAAATCACACTCGCACTGCGCGCTCGTTCGATTTTGAAATCACGTGTATGATTTCAGACCAAATTGCACTCCACTCAGTTCAATTAATACCTTTAGTTACCAGTTTTTCAATTCTGGTGCATGTAGAAATGTGGGTCAGAACTAAGAATTTTCTGAAAGTAGTCAAACACAAAAAAAGAAACAAAATCGAATGTGGTGCTTTATTCTCTCTAATAAAATAATCACAAAAATGTTTAATGTCCTGTTTACAATCTGTAGTCTCTGTTCTTCACTGTATTTGTTTAGGATGTTGCACTTGATGACGATGTACTTCTGAATAAAATCCAGTTCAAAGATACAAATACTCGGCAAAGTAGCCAGACTGTTCTCAGTGCCTTAGATCAGGCTGTCATCCTTGGACTGACGTAAGACTTGTTATTTTAATTTTAAAACATTTGCCAGTGAGCCCAACTTTTCTGTATTTGATCGTAATTCAATATCATTCTACGTGTATCATTGCAGTCGAAATGGCTGGTGTATGCGTTCAACTTTAGTTTTATTTACTGTAAGTATAATAAAACCAAAAGAAACAAATTATTTCAGCCTGGTATAACACTGCTTGACACTTACATGTATGTGTGATTATCCTGAAATGTACACGTGTATCCAAAGCTGGAGAATCTTATTGACACTATTTTTTCTTTCACTTACTCCAGTAACACTACATAAACACAATAAGAAACGCAAATCATTCAAATGTAGAATATTTCTATGATATGCAGAATTTAGTTTACCTATGTTGTTCAGTTGTGGTGTGCTTCTCAACCATGTCAGCAGCACACTGCACAGTCCTTTCCTGTGGTGGGTGTGTCAGGACAGGTAGCCCCTGTAATGAACTATACAGAGAACCAATGCCCAAAAAGGGTAGGGAGTTCTCAAGCCGAGCTATAGAAATAAGGAAAACTGGGATTTTGTTATTTAAAACCTCCTTTCAAAATGTCTTGTTCAAAAGCACTAATGCAGCCTTGGGCGTAGCTTGCATTTTTTCCATGGAGTAGACTGTCGCACCAAGAGAAAGTTAATGATCAGGAGTAACTTAATAATTATGTTCTTTACATGTGGGATAATTGACCGCAGGCTTGATAGCAGATACTTTTCTTTCACCAGTAAATATATTTACTGTCTCTTTTGTTTCTGGATTTCTGGAGGTATGCTCCTGTGGCGGCTTTGTTTTTAAGGCCCGTTCAAACGGTCACGATAGTTGATGATAGTCGATGATAGTTTCAGCTATCTATCACTATCATTGACTATCATGTTTGCGATCAAACGGTCCATGATAGTTCATGATAGTTTGTCAAAATCACGCAGTGTACTAGCGTCGCTAACTGGTACCTAGTCTCCTACCGTGTGCGATTGTAAACAGATATGGCGGGGCTTTGAATTTCGTGACGAAAATGGCTGTGTATCAGAATTTGTATTGACCTACCTCCAGTTCTTTCTTCGCTTTTCCAGTTACATCCCGATTGTGGTAGTCATCGCAAAAAATGTTCCACAAACATGACCGGGCCTTGTACTCATCTATCAGGTTGCATATCAAACTACCACTTCGCTTCTCGTTGCCTGGTTTTTTAGATTTTTTGCTTTTCTCACTTTCTCGCTTTCAGTGTCACTGTCGTCCGAATATTCGTCCAAATTATTGCTTTGTTGTTCTTCACAGGACGATGGCAATGCGGTAGCCATAATTGCATTGAGCCCGCCTTGGTTACCCCCGCTGACCGAAAAACTATCGTGCACTATCATCCGCTCGGTCAAACGGAAAAAACTATCATGAACTATCATGTCGAATTTGAACATGTCCAAACTGCATGATAGTTGGTGATAGTTGATGATAGTAAATGATAGTTCGTGTTCAAACGTGCGTGATAGTTGAAACTATCATCGACTATCATCAACTATCATGACCGTTTGAACGGGCCTTAAAGCTTAATCCAAGTTTATTGACAAGGGATGTAGGGTGCCTTCTCTGGATGTGTGAGAGGATTACCATTTTCTATGGAGGGTACATTAAGTAAAATAATATTACCTTTTCTAATAAAAAAAAACAGTATGTAAAAGGGTATTAGCACTTTGTTTAGTACTACACCTCCCGAATCAACCCAAATACAGATCCATGTGATTGTTAGTTTTGCAGTTGTTTGCTTCAACACTCAGAATGGATTGGCCATGGTTGAAGGATTGGATTATTGATTGAAACTGGACTTTTAAGATTTGAATCAAAGAACTGAAACCAGTTCTCTGGATAAATTAAAACTTTAATTACTTTGGAACACACAAATTCCAGCTCTGAATTTTATAGTAACAAATATTAACCTTACTTATAATGTTTTGTAGTTTTGAACACAAGAAGACTCAGGCAGTTAGCAAACTTAACAAAGAAAAGCTGTTGGCATATTTGGAGGTGAGTTCAGTCATAAAGTCGTTTTGCTAAGCGGCGGCTGGAAAACAAACAGAAACAGTTGCAGTGACTTTTGAACAATAGTAAGTGTTTTCAGATAACCACGCACATTAAAAAGTGGCACATTTAAAGTGAATTTCCTTTTTATTGCTCTTGATTAAATTGTTGTTTTCTTTAGCGATGACTTGAAGCAGAAAATTTGTACAAAGAGTGGAAAAAGAAATTGATAGCCTTCCAATCTATTCCAGCGTCATTTCTGCAACAGTTCAATTGAAATTTTCAGATTTTTTTAGCAATGTGGTAACAGTTGATGTTTTCTGCAGGTAATAACAAATAGGCCCAAGGCTTGGTGTATTCACATGACGGCATTATTGATGAGAAGCAGATTAGAAAAAGAATCAAGTAGAAGGATGGAGAGGTCAATGATGCAGTTAGAGGTTAACAATTCACATATGTTCCACATTACCTTAGTATTTTCGTATTATATTATTGTTATGCACCACTCATTTGCAGTGTTATAGTGTGTTTTACATGACGCACATGTTTTTCTCCTTTTGTTTTGGCAGACCCTAGTGGAGGCCATTGAAAATTCCTCTTCTAAGGTCAGTTGTTTTCCTGCTGTCTGGTGTGAAATCTTTCTGGAGTGTACATGAACTCAGTGCTTGTATGTGATGAAATATTTGTAGTGTGTGACTTTGCAAGCTGCAAACTTCCAGATAGCAACTTGATTTGTTGTTTTAGGGCATGTATGATACGAATTACACTGTTGACTGGCTTACACTGTATTTGTCGATCTTGAGGGGGACATTGGAGGGATCTGAACATCGCAATACCGCAAAAAAATCGGCAGATACCACAATTTTGCAAAAAAAAAAATCCACTACTCTATTCCACTGACGCTAAGTATTGAGCAGATAACAAGGAAATGACAATAACAAATTTTTATAATCGACGTTAACTTGGGCAATTTTCGATTTAGAAAAAATAAGCAAATTAAATAAGTCACATCCAATGGTGTGTTGGCTAATAATTAACAAGTAGTACCCTTAGTACCCTTTTCCGATTGGAAACTTGAAAAGGCTCGGAAAATGTTGGAGGACTTGGAGGATAATTTTTAACACTGTCTAAAATGCTAAAACACCGCATCCTGCAGGTTTGGAGATTACCTCAATACCGCTATTCAAGATTAAATTTCTGACAAACTGCAAGAAAAATTGTTCAATACTGCAAACCCCAGTGTTTCCCTCTTCCTTCTTTGTCAGCGCTTTCCATGCAACTTCCATGCTACTCTCAAAAAAAGTCACAGTTTCATTTTAACTCACACTAGTATAGCATTATTGCAGTCATGACTCCCAGGTGTATCTAAGATTGTTTTTGAGATAGTCAAGAACAAACACCACTTTATATTGGTGCTTCTCAATAGATGTCATATGCTATGCAGGCTCTGATTGTTCGAATGCTGGATAACGCTATCCACTGGATAAATTGCTATCTAGTGATTAAGTGTCAACAAAACAAACCATGCTGGATGGTGATTTATCCAGTGGATAGCATTATCCAGCTTTTGAACAACCAGGGCCGGGGTTTCATGAGGTATTGTACACAAGTACCTTTCACTCAGTAATTTATAAAATATTCCAGGTTGCTGAAAAGCAGATGTTGTTTTACTGTGTACCTCTTCCACCAAAGTGGACTTTTCAGGTATATTCATTGCATACCAAGGGAGTCGCACACACATAGTCAAATAATCAAGCGATTTTTTTACATTTACTTGTCATTTTCGTGTCTTTCCTTGGACATTCTAGTAGATACATGTATGTCGTGTCTTATATAACTAATTACAACATAAATGTCATTTACCTTATTTCCTATTGGCTTTGTCTTTTTTGCTTTTGTGCAATGTTTGGATATCTATGTGAAACTAATTGTTTGATGGGAAGATTTTTAAATAAAATCTTCCTTCTCCTAGATTGCTATGGAGAATGGTTCTATCATGTTGCTCCAAACTATGTGGAACATCTAGTGACTTGAAAGCTGTACTGTGAATATTTTTTTTTTATTTGTGTTCGCTTTAGAGAGATTTAGCACAGTTGCTGCTTGACATGGGTGTGGTCAAAAGTGCTGTGGAGATTTTCCAAAAATTACACTCCTGGGAGGATCTTGCAGTTTGTTACCAGAGCTTGGGTTGGTATGCTAAGGTGAGAGATGTGGAAACATAATAAAATATTTATATAGCGCTAGTATCTTTAAAGTTCAAAAGCGCTTAACAAGGGCAACAAAATAGTAAAATTACAAAAATGCTTGTTTAAAAAGGAACGTTTTAAGTTTGTTTTTAAAAACGGTCACTGAGGAGCTGTTCATAATGTCAGACAGCAAAGTGTTTCAGAGTGAGGGGGCTGCTAAGGAGAAAGATTTTGCACCATATGTCTTCAAATTAAAATGAGGAATCACAAGAAGATTTTCAGACGATGAACATAGTTGACGAGGGAACGTAAAGTATGAGTAGATCGCGAATATACGATGGAGCAAAATTGCTAAGAGTCTTGTACGTGATAAGTAGAATTTTAAACACAATACGAGAACGTATTGGAAGCCAGTGAAAATCTTGTGTTGACTTTTAACTTAGCAACAAGCTGCTCGTTTATTTGCAGCCAATAGCTATGAAACGAAACTGAAATCGTAGTCTCGGTAGGTGGGTGGGTGAGAAAGCCAGGGCAGTTATAGAAGGCAGCAATGTATATGAGTTCAATTGGATCTGGAACATTGAATGAATGGCTACTCTAATGTGCCTCTGCTAATTCCCATTTATTAATTTTATCCCTTTATTCAATCAGCCAGCAGTTTGAATGCTAGTATTTTGAGTCTTTATTCAATCTCTTTGTAGGCAGAAAAACTTATTCGAGACCAGCTGAAGATAAAAGAAACTGCCCTTTTATGGTGTCTTTTAGGTGACACGTTAAAGGTAACAGTTCAGCAAATTTAGATGAAATGTTAACTCGCAGTGCCTTACTTCACCCTGGAGTATAAATGGGTACGAGCAAACTGTAAGGACAACTTGAAAGAATGCTGGTAAATAACCTGCGATGGACTTAAAAAACTAACATCTCAGGGGTATTAGGGTTAGGCTGTTATTTAACTTTCTTGGGTTGAAGAGTTGACTGGCCCAAAATAGCAAACTTAATTTATTGAAAGTTGCCCGTCTTATGCTCATAGAAACTGGGATCACTGTGTTTGAGTGCGTGGGCCACTTCAGCTGGAGTGTAATAACACTCAATTGCGGTGTAAACCTATCTGCATTTCATTACACTTACCAAACGTTTAACATGTGGTCGAGGTAGTCTAGTTGTACAACGTGTTTCGTTACATCTTTTCCTTAGGATGCTACCTGTTACGAGAAGGCCTGGGAATTATCAGGCCATCGCAATTCAAGAGCTCAAAGGTCTCTGGGATATTTGTATTTAAGGGCTAAAGAGGTAAGATAATATGTTTTAGATTAGAATGAAACGTTTTTAGTTTCAACTCGACTCTTGAAATGGCGCTATGAAAGACCACTGGAGTGGAAAGGAGTATATTGCAGTTGTTTTAGAGTTAGACTTGCAAATTTTTGTAGAAATACGAGAAATATGTTAACCAATCGTGACACACAAGCTACTTAGAAAAACAGAGTTTGCTCGTACATTAGTGAACAAACTGATGCAGCCGTCCTTGGAAGTTTGTCTCATCAGGGGCACCCAACGAGCAAATTAAGTAAAAAATCCTTTGATGGATATTTCTAGGCTCCTTGTCATGTTTAAATACTGTTTAAAGAGTTGTTTTGATCAGCTAGAAAAACTTGATCTGTTCGGATTTCTTAGCTGAAAATTGAAGTGCTCGAATATGTTAGGAAATTAAATCTTCATTTCAGAAATTGCTAGCTGAACGTTACCTTCGAAGAACTTCTCCGCGAACTATTTGCTTATCCGAAAATGCAAGGCGACCTTAAAAAGAGTCAAAAATTGTAAAAATATCCCTTCCGAAAATCTAAGGGACTATTTTCCCGTGGATTTATCCTGGTATCGAATCTTTTAGCTGATGTTTTAGTTAAGAAATCAGTAGCTCTATGTCAGTGCATTATCCGAAAGTCTTACAACGAGTGGACTCTCCCGAACAGATATTTCATCGAAGTTTCTCGTTGGGTGCCCCTGTCTCATTTGAGTCTAGCCACATGTTCTAGCTCCACTATTCTCCTAAGTAGTGGAGCTTCCGACTGATGCTATCCTACTGCAGTGTTGGACCAAACTCATCTGACAGAAAAGAAAGGAATGGATACCCTAGAGTTAAGCAGTGCGATCTCCCCCTTACTACATGTTCACAAATGCTGCAAAATCAGACACCATTTCATGGTTATTTTCCAGTTTTCGTTTACATTATTTCATTTTAAGGACACCAATAAATTGACTTGTCTCTATCTTCGGTTTTGTTATGTGGTAAGATTGAAAGCACACCTAGTTTCATGTTCTTTAAGTAGGAATTAATAAAAAAGTTGCCCATGACCCAAACTAACAAGTATTGTGTGTTGTCTTGTAGTATGGCAAGGTAATACCATGCTTCCAGAAGTCACTGGAACTCAACTCATTGCAGGTATGTACCGAGTTAAACAAAGGAAACTCTCCCCGCAATACCATAAATAACGTAATATTACAGGTCATTGGTCATTATCTTGAACAAGTACAATTAAAGGACAAAATTACAACAAAGTCAGTAACACTGATTGAGGAGGAGTTGATGTATTGTGTCTTCTTGATTTGTGCTATATTTGGAAAAATGGTGTTTGAAAAATAAAAAACGTTTTCAAAAATGTTCTGTCACGGATAGTCACCATGGGTCATGATTTCGATGTACTCATTTTTATACACATATCACAGAACATATTTAGCCATTATTCCATGAACACATGTTGAATATGAGATGACAGATAGCCAATGAGGCGCGTAGCGCCTGGCTATCATCTCATACCCAACAAGTGCGAGTAGAATAATTATTTTATTAAAAACGCCTCCAAAATATAGAAAACTAAAATAAAAATAAAAACGCTTCAAAAATTAGGCCTACTCTTACCATATTTGTACAATATGGTATAACGGCAAACCAGTGAAAACTCTCGAATTACATTATCCAGTGATCCAGTGTTTAATCATGTGCATTGTTATCTTTTGCAGCATGGAGTGTGGTTTTCTCTTGGCTGTGCTGCAATGGTGACAGAAGATTTCCAACTCTCTTCCAAAGCATTTCATCGTTGTGTTTCACTGGATAGTGAGGTATAATATTAACGTGCCCATCAAACTAAATCTCTTCTTTCCAGGAATGTCTGACTGCAATAGATTAACCTCATTTAATGTGTGAGCTGTTTTTAGCTTGCCCTCCGAGAAAAATGCTTTTAACAATGTTTTGAAATTATGACAAGAAAGAACAAATACTGGCACTAAATTAAGTACAGTAATTGACGCTTTACTAGTAGCTGCTGTCAATCATGATAACGTGTGCTGTCGTGAAGTAAGCCTAAGATAATTTGAGGCGGATATCATTGAGGACGTGATTGTTACGTCACTCATTTGGTAGTTATGGTAACCGGTGACGACGGTTTAAAGTCATGGGTTGGTATACATTGAACGTCTGCCCTGTCTGTTACTGCTGTGATATACAGCAAGGTTTTGCTTTGCCAGTGGACCAGTTGTAAGCGCTTTACCTTAATACTGGGCTTGTTGTTGTTTGTTTATTTTGTGTTATTGTTGTCACTGTGAACCCTAAGACTGTAGCACTGAGGTATTAACTATCAACAACCGATTGTTTCGGATTGGATTTGTAACGTTTTGTGAAGTATCTATTTTGCATCCTTTTTGGAGTGTGATTTTATGACCCTCTCTCAACAGAATGGGGAAGCATGGAATAATCTTTCTAATATCTACATAAAGACAGGGCAAAAGTAAGTGAATTTGGTTTGTAGGACTGGCACAACACGTTAATCAGTCAGAAGATAAAATCAAAAGAGTAGGCAGAATAAAACGAACGAAAGATGCACTAGTGAAACCCAAAGTACTGAAAGCAGAAAAGCAAGTACTAGATTGGGAAAGATAGACTGACTGCCCTGAAGACAGAGCTGGATTACGAACGACTAACATAGAACATTTAGTTTTTTCAACTGACCATCCCTGACGTAACTGCTCTGTTTGTCCGGAGACAAACAGACTATCTTATGCGTGATATACCTGTATATCACGCGCAAGGAAATAGGAAGAAGACAAAGCTAGCTAGTTTATTTAGGTTTAGTTCCTTGACTGGCTGATCGTAACTGGCCAATAAGACACTACAAAAACGCTGTCCGTCCACACTTATCTGGATATTTTTGAATCCGCAACTTTTTCTTTCCGGATTAAAAAATTTTCCCATCCACACGTAGCGTATTGATGGAGAGTGGATTAAAAAATATCGGGATTCGCTGCGGAATTCGTCGGATGAGTGTGGACGGAAGCCGTATCAGGAAAGAAAAAGTTGCGGAAAAAAGTTTAAAAAAAAAAAGTAAAAAGTTACGTGTGGACGGGACGTAAATTACATAGACGGTTTGTGATAGAAGATTTAATGTGTATCTTTAGAGTACGAGCACACCTTGCTCTCAAGGAAGGTCTGAAAGCAAACTATGGCAGCTGGCACATGTGGGAGAACTTCTTGGTGGTGAGTCCGATTGCGTTAAATTTATAAAACTTAAAATTTGTGTTTAGATTTGGTAAAAAATGATGTAATTTTGTAATTAATGTAGCTTTTTGTGTTAGCAAGTAGTCTTCAAATATTACGAGTGGCGTAAATCTTTAATTGCTCGAGCGTTAATTGCGCATTGCAGTGCAAATTAAAAATTAACGATAAAATCACAATGAAGTAATTTTCTCAGTTACATAAATTATTAATAAATATAAGTTATTTGTTTGTAAATTATTTTTGTACAAGTAATAAGTATGTCCAAAAAATGGGAGTTTGATTTCGTTGGCATATGAAGCGAATATTGTCACATGCCAAGGGAAGGAATGATTGCTTAGAAAAACATCATGTCTGTTAATATACGGAAAAATACATTGTCGTTGTGTACTGCAATAAGAAGCAATGTCGCAATGTAAGGCGAAGTGCACCAGCATGGAAGGAAAGCCTGCGTGGTTAGCAAGTGGTTAGGTCTTCCGTCTTAGCGCTTGCACTTTGTTTCATAATCAAGGAACTTTTGTTTCACTTCTTTCGTTGCAAGCTGAGATTGTAGAGTTTTGTGTACCCTGACCTATCGGCAGTGATTGTACCGTGTAGCACATGCTGCCTTTCTCGAGTCCCTTAACTATACCCAATTCTACATAACCAGTGCATAGGTCTCAAATGTGGTACAGTTACTTCTGTCTTTCCTGAATAGGTTAGTGTTGATGTTGGGGCATTCAGTGATGCTATTTCAGCATATCATCGATTGATGGACTTACGAGAAAAGTACTGTGATACAGAGGTAAGACAGGAAACTCTATCTTTATCCTTCCGATTATTGTGACCAGGTTTTAAGTAAGGTTGATGTTTATCTTGTTCGTAACGCTTATAGTTACATGTATCTGTACGTTATTTGTTGTTTTAGGTTTTAGGCATTCTGGTAAGAGCGGTGAACGAAGGAATTTTAGACACCCAGGACCAACCAGGTGAGCCGAATCTATGACTCTGCGGATGATAAATATGCGTTATCGACTAAGCGTGAAGTCAAGATGGCTGGATATTGGTCAAGTTTTGTTTTTGCGGGTTTATAGACCGAGACGGAGTCGAGGTCCATCTACTACTATCTGCTGCCAAACAAAGAACGAGGCCGGCCAGTATCCAGCATCTTAACCGAACAAGCTCGGGCAATAAAGGATTTATTATATGGCTTTCGGGAAACTTTTCTTGCGAGACAGCGGGTAGTCCAGAGCGGGAAACCCCCCCAACCCCCCCCCCCCCCCCAAGGTAGCCACGCAGGATTTGGTTAACCTAGCCCGCAGACGGAGCTAGCCATAATAATAAGAGATGGAGTCCTTTGCCTGATCAGTTGGATTTTATTTTTCAGCATCAGTTCTTAAACCAAAGATGCTTAAACTGATGGGAAGGCTCACGTCACAGGTACAGTGTTATACTGCTGGGACTCAGCTTCTTGGAAGCTTTTGTTGCAATGAACGTAAGATAATAACCATCAATCTTATCTGTCAAGGTCACCACCAATTTTGAAGTGTGGAAGCTCTACTCAGATTTGTACCGGAATGGCGAGTCTCAAGAAGACAAAGAAAAGGTATGATATAGTGAAACGAGAGCAAAGTTTGTTCTTGTCTTGTACAGACTTCCAACGGGAGGGTTAGAGATAAGTACTGGCAAATTGTAACTATATTTTTACCATTTTCTGATTTCTACAGGCGTTAAACTTCCTGGTGAAGGCCCATCGCACTAGAACTCAGGCTCCGGGTTGGGAAAATGATGTGAGCCAGTTTAAGGCAGTCATAGAGTTGACTGTTCGCCTTAGTCAAAGTAAGAAGCACTTTGTTGTGACCGGCTTACACTAAGTCACTTGGCTTAAGTAACCTTAATAATGAGAACTATGTTAGACTAAGATCTAGAGACTGTAAAACGTAACAGTACACTGCTAAGTTGATGTAATGAACTAGTGGTTCTTCCCATTGACGCGGAATCAAGTTACTCATTAGAAACTAATTCGGACAATCCCTTGCCCTTATTCTCGAGTAGTGTGTGTATGGTTGTAATTGTTTCCCTCGTTGATAATTTTAATTGCAGTGTACATGGAAGTGAGCCAATGCAAAGAAAACAAGGCTGAATCAGTGCAGCTTCTGTCCTCAGCTAAACTCAGTCTCAAACAGTTGATTACAAGAGTCAAGGTCAGTGAATTTATCTTCCTTTTCCCTTCGAGACTAAAAATGGAGTTCTCGGAGCCTGTCTCTTTAATCTCAATAGAGACTTTTTCGTATGACCTTGGGAAAGTCTCTTCGTTACAGTTCGACTTGGACGTAACGATGGTTGAACAGATAGGGTCGTTTGCCAGTCAAAGCAGAGTTAATGTGGTCAAATGAAAATCGCTCTCTGGGTTCTAGGAGTGCCACACGACGCCGAAGGAATTTGAAAACGGAGGTTTCACCATGAAAACGCGTCAAATGTACAGTCCACACTACGCCAGAGAAATTTATAATGCAACGATCACCGGTCATTTTGGATTTCTGTTTGAGGAAAACTCGGTCAGGGAAATCACAAGGTTATCGTGACGCCATCGTTTTCAAACTGTTTTCCGTCCACATGAGAACGCAAGTCGGCGTTTTCGAATTCCTCCGGTTTGAAGAGCGCTTTGGAAAAGCTCGGTTTTCATGACGGATGAATGTGGACGGTAGGCCCAACCGTAGAAATAAAGCTACGTTTTCAAACTGATTTCTCCGGCGTAGTGTGGACGTTGCCATAGTTACGGGCGGCTGGCCTCTAAACCTACATTTTTCAAGTTTCCGTCGCACTCTTGGTTTGTTGTTACCTGTTTCTACCTTTGTTTTAGAGTTTTCCTGATTGACATATAAATGTAGCGTTTTGTTACATCCCATAACGTGGTTTAATTTCCATTTCAACAGAAACACCACACTGATCCAGTTACTGGGGAAATTCGCGCAGAACTTTCACAATCAGTCTCGGACTTGGAGGACAATCTACAGAGGACTATTGACTTGATTTCTAATTTTAAGAGTTAACTGGATTATGTTGTTATTGAAGCACTTCTGAAAAGCCCACTAATAACGAACCCGCCGAAATGTAACCTGTTTATTCCTGCGAGGAGTAATCAGTTTTTAGTCAAGCTGCAAACGGAGCGCGCTAAGGAAACCAAGAATCGAAAAACCTTCCCAAAACTCGCGCTGAATGTTATCATAGTTAATAGAGTCGCATTTGTAAAATATCACCCCCCAACCGCTAATGATAGGTCGCTAATATGGGGATACAGAAGAACAACAACGCTATATGATAACATGTGATTTATTCAGAAAAGATATCGAAACAAATTTTAGTCCAATATCATCTGGGTGGATTCTGATGTGTAAAAGATTTATAAAAGGACCGTCTGAGGAAATGCTAGTTACAAATAAAGTATTAATAGTAATGGTGTATCAAATGTATCTATAGAGCGTTTTTACTCGCGTGTACAGCAGCCATGTAAATTTATTGGAACAAAAAAGTGTTTACATACGAAAAGAGTTCAACTCCCCCAGAATTGGTTTAGGAAAAAAAACATGGCCGACGTTTCGTCATGTGAAAACACCCAATTCTGTTCCTAGAAGTCAATAGAACAGCGACAAAACCAATGTTCGCAGACCAGCATAACATAACTGCTTCATGTTCGTTCTTTGAAACTAATTCCAAGAGAATAGCAAAAAGCACGCTTTAAATAAAAACGGCGGGGATAAGATAGAAACCAAGATGTTCATGACGAAAACTCACGTCAGTGGCCGTTAGCTGTAGTACCAGAAAAAAGAAGAAAGACCGAGAGATGACATTAAAAATTGGCGACAAATTCCTTCCCTCGCAACAAGTCACATCACATGATAACCAAATTGTTTTTCATTGGCCTGTGTTTTGCTGCTAGTTTCTCGTTACTTGTGGCTCTTCTGTAAATTGATTTTGGTTTGACAAAAATCCCCGTAAAAATTTCCAAGCATCGTGGATGAATTGTCAAGCTGTAAAGTAGAACCTGCTGGCAGACGTCCCTGGAATTCTAAACACACTGATGTCCGTTAAAGGAAGCCGCTTGCTTAAGATGCGGTGCACTTCATTCAGAGACAACATTGGATTGTCGTTAGAATCTTTCTGGATGTTAAATTCCGACGTTAAATTGGAACAAAGATGAGGTGCAATCGGTAACAGAGGCTCGTCTCTGGAGTAAACGCCTTTTGAATGTGGATTGTGTGATCTGTAGTCCGTGAACTGAATTGACAAATGAGGTCCAGTAACTACACCCCAGTCTAAACAACACAGATCAGTGAGTCGACAGACAGCTTCAAGGCAGTGACTGTTAACTGCACTATCCTGTGGAGTAATTACAAAACAGATTATTAACCGCAGCAAACATGCAGCGAAATACAATGCCTTGCCAAGAAAACAACAATCTGAAGATTATTTTTTAACGTTTGATTTCGAATATTTCGGAATTGAAAGATGTCACCGGTCAAATGCAAAACATAAAACTGGTTGAAGCCTGTTGTGTTTTTAAGTTTGCTAAACTTTTATAATGCCTTGACCAACGTCCGCAAAAAACGCGATACACTTTCTGGCACAGCTACAGTTTGATTGTTATTTGCTGACACTAAAAGGAGGCAGCGTGGCCGAGTGGTCCTGGGTTCAGTCCCGTTCTGACCCGTCACTGCTGCCTGGATTTGTTTCAGGGTAGCTCCGAGTTCAAATCTTCGGCCACTCTTGTAAATAGCCAACTGGTTTGCCTCCGACCAGTTGGGTTTCGTAAACATGTCATGTTCAATTTGAATCATTTGTTTCAGTTGTTTGCTCGGCACCACTAGCCTTCCTGCTTTAAACACTGCCGAGGGTAAATGAAGGGTTTTTTGACAACTGGAATAAAACAACAGCCCGAGCGAAATCTCTAAACATTTGCTAAGGTAGATCAGCGGCTGAAAGTCAGGTACTACATTTCTTAATAAAACATTGCCTCGTTCCTGAAATTTTATGTTGGTTCAGTACTGAGCGCTTTAAAGAGTTATCATACCTCGACTGGCCATACAGAGAGTGTTCTGAGACTTGGTAGCATCTGAAGTGCATCCGCCAAAGTAGAAGAAACACCAAACATAATAAGATCCAGATGAACAAGTCTAACGAACCACAAATGATTTAACTGTCAGTTGCATTCTGATAAACACAGGGTACATAAATAACATACGCCAAAGATATGCCGCCCTAAATACATTTGCATACATTTTATACACTTAACATTAATTATTTCAATAATTACTGTAAGAAGTTTTGATAATTCACCTATGATAGAACTGCATGCAATAGATTAACATGAAAGGAAAGAACAGGTGTATTTGTCGACAACATAAAAAGTAAATGGGGCGTTATCTGAGATATGACGACGGAATAACATGAAATTACTTTCTAAATTACAACGTAATGATTACGTCATAACTCAGCTACCTCCAACAATATTAATATGAAACCCGACTCGGGGGTCGAACTATAATGAACATTCTGAAATTAAGTATAATGAACTGTATGAGACATTACTGTTGGTATGCCTGTGTACAATTCAGGATTGTTTACCTGTGCATGCCTTTCAAGGCTCGTCCCAGTCCATCATGACTCCTCCCACACTCCAATCGTAAGCACCGTAAATTTGTAAGGGAACCAAGGCAATCGTAAGTCTGAAAAGAAAAGAAACTCATAGCTGTACTGACAAAGTCAGGCCCACACTAAGAAGTTCACAGTTACAATCTGATGTGGGGACAAAGGGTGGAAGAAAACATTTGAATAACCTCACATAACATGACACATTTTTTTTCATGTAAAGACCGCATGACCATGTTTAATGGAATTTTAGCCAAAAATACATCATGAATTATTGGTATCTACTACACAAGTGAATAGTGATTTTCACGCGTTCTAATTGGTGGACTCGGAGGTATTTAGCAAATTACTATTCGCCTCCACTTCGGTGAATAACTGTTACTTAATCATTGCTATACTATCACTATTGCTATGCTATCACTATTGCTATGCTATCACTGCACACGTGCAGTGAAACAGTAACCGTTTTCCGTGAAATGAAAATTATATGATAATTTTATTTCTAAAACAGTTTCAGTGTACACTAGGACCAATTCTATCCAATCCATTTGCACTTCAAATGTTTCAAGAAAGTTTTAAAACTAAAAAGGAAGTTCTCACCTCGTTGTCCCAGTCAGAACAGTCTCCTATTTCAAGTTCCTCTATGTTGGACAAATGCCTGAGAAATCCGAAGTCAGAACCAGGGATATTTTTTAACGTGGTTAATGACTGTGTGAAAATCAAAGAAAAAAAAACTTCCATCATGAATTTTGTCAAGAGGGGCGATTTTAATATTTTCAATTCCTTACTGACTTATTCCTAATTTTTGTTCCCCTGTATGAAGTGAAAATTTCAGCTACTGTTTACTGAACTTCACAAATCTTGTACACAGTAAAGTACTGCAAAGACATTGATTTGCAACGGAAAACCATATGTACTTATTTCGCATTGTTCTAATTAGAATAGAAGTAATCTTACCAATGACCAACACATTGGCAGGAACTCCCTCCCTCCCCCCTACCCTCCCTTCCCATCCAATACAGCTACGGCTTTCAACTTATATCAGAGCATTTCGGCGATGAAAGCCACAGACTAGGCAAGGCCATAGGCTAGGCAAAGCCGTTCTTGTGGTTACAGCAAGCTTCACTGTAGTTGCTAAAGTACATGCAGAGCTCGTGTGCTCAGTGTTACCAGTTTAGTGAGATCTTTGAGATTACTCAATGCTTGCAATCCTCCGCTGAAGGCAAATGAAGGAAGAGTTAAGCCACCACAAGCTGCTCGCAGCTGAAGACATCTGAGAGAGGTGAGTTGAGCAAGTTTTCCAAAATCCAAGTGTGATGTGTACGACCTTGAAATGGAGAGAAAAGAAAGAACACAGTTATACAAGGTTACTGTGCATGGTTGAACATGAGATACTGTGCGAAATCATGACAGTCATGAACTCGAGCAATCAAATTTAATAAATATTTGATGCTCTAAACTGGCGGAAAGTTCCTGCTACACACGACACAGGACAAATGACGGGGTATGATAATTGGGAATCTCCTGAAGTAACTGTTTTAGTGTGTCGCACATGTGGTAGGGGTAGGGTGGGAATTGTAAAACATACCATCGTTCTGGTTCATTCTCGATATCACTTATCCATTTTGCAGTTAAGACTTCCAAGCTGTCGGATATAAGATAATAATAGACGTTACATGTGCCAGTCAGCAGCCATTCAGAGGCCGATATATGAAGCAAACTGAGTATTGTCTAAAAAGTCGACGGACTAAGAATCGCCACTGCTCTGATGAAGACCTAACGCTTCAAACGAAAGCTTCACAAACTCGAAACAGCGGTTAATTTACCTTTATAAACGAAAAGTTGATAAAAAGCAAAGAATGAGGAGCTGGTTAGTTAGCGAGCAGAATGAAACAGGTTACTAAGGACACGAAACTCAGATTTTACAAAATATGACTCACACTTCATTTTCTTCAACCACACAAAAAGTCTTGAAAAGTAAATGCTTGAACTTTCTCGATTCTCAATCATCTCTGTTCCTTTCTGGATCAGTTTGTCAAGTCAGTCATGATTATCTCACTTTGTCTCACACTGAACGATACTTTTCATATTTTCTTAAGATCAGTAATGATTTTGTATCTTACATTTTACATGTCAACTAAGCCCCGTGATATTATACCATCATCTTATTAGCAGTTTCAGTGAGTCAGTACTTACTCAGGTAGGCATTCTGCTACTTGGTGAAGAATCCATGTTGGTACCAGACCAAAGTCCAGCCACTTCAGAGTAGATAACTGACGTAACACATTTCCAATGGTTGACCACGAATCAGCAAAATTCTTGCCATGTACAAGCCCCCTCAAGTCCTGCATATCAAAGAACAGTTCAGAGTTTCTAGAATGAGGTGAAGTTTCTAAAAGATAAGTGTATTTTCACTCACTCGCTTTATACCAACCGATTTTATGAAAGATGCATGAAAGAATAATACTAGAGGATAATCCTTATGTACCAGCTTATGCAGAGCAATCATTTGTCAGGAGGGTAATTTCAATACCGAGAATAGGACTTTGCTAAACTGAATAAAATTGTTATGTGCACCGCAAGTCAGCTTTTTCAGGAGCAGATTGAGTCCTGCACTTGTCAGTTCACTTACCTTTTCTTGAGACTTTTATTGCAGGTGTAAGGCCATACAGTAGTATGTGAAATCTCCAGAATATGGCCTTACGACTACAGTCAAACTTCTTCTGAGCAAAAGGCACACGCACAGGAGTGGCCCAGCCACCTACAAATGCGATATCATTAACCTCACTTGATTATTAACGTCACATGGATGTCTAATTATAACATACTAGTCTGTGAGTAGCACACTGGACCATCCATCTTGCTGGCATGTTCCAGTCCTTAACTTGCAGCCCATGTAGTGATACTCTTCTCCACTGTGAAAAAAATTTCCCTGATTGAAAACCAAATGTCCAATTTCTCCTTAATGAAAGGCTAACAATATACAAAGTCAGGAACAATTGGTAATAAGCAAATTCCGAGCATATCCAATACTCAGCACTTGTTCTTGTCGTAAGGGTTAAGTAAGATTCAAGTGGTTCAAGTAATACAACTTGTTCAAGTTGTAAAATAAGGCTCAGCACAATTGGTTCAAGTGGTAAATGTGGTAGTTTTCAGTGAAATAAATTAAAGTGTCATTCCACAGCAAGTGGTAATACTGCGTGTCATTAAGTAAGAGACCTGTCAACTTGAACAAGTCGTACAATACATACAACTGGTGAAATTGAATCTCATTAAGGGGGTTAACTTCTACAAGCTGTACAACTGGCGAAGCTGCACATGTTACACATAATAGACAATCTAGAGTTACACTGTGAGCAAGAAAAGTAGCAAATAACTTTTGCAGACAATCAAAATAACACTATGCATGCAAACAAAAAAGGAACCAGTGCAATGTATACCTTGTTCAGTCTATAACTGTGTACAGGCCAGTGATATGTTTTAAGTGCAAAGCTCATGGAAACAACATTACAAGATAAAATAGTGCATGACACAAAACAAGAAGAACCCATGCAATAACTACACATGCATACAAACCGAAAAAGAGTACGTAAAAGAAAATTGTGCAATCATTATATCATTCTATTGTTTAAGTGCACCTGATCCCAATTTTTTTTTCACTTTTCTGTGCGTTTAAAAAGAAACACTTGTTAGTGCTAATAAGGATGGAATTGCATCAATAGCAGTACTGCATAAAATAATGACTGTATTGCGATAAACAGACAATCACCATGAACCTTGTTGCCTGATAAAGATTAGCATTAAAATGGACAAACATCACAATCAACACCTCAGAGACTTCACCACGAGGAAAACAAAGCAATGTTCGTCTGTCTTTCAGAATGGCCACCCTCGGGGGAAAAAGGGGTGAGGCTGCTTATCAGGGGTTTGTGTACCTTGAATATTTTCACCATTGAATTACCTTCAGGAGTCAATGTAAACCCACACCCCTGCCACCCAGGGACAAGGTGGGGATTAGTTGGGAAAAGAAGGGGATTTGAGGGAAATTGCACTCCTGAGGGTTGTGGAGATTAGGTAATATTTGTATTTAGCTGTCCCCAGGGTAGGGATGTGTTGTAAGCCGGTTGTTGCGAAGTCAGCAGTTGTCCATCTCAAACATCAACTTATGTGCTTTTCCTTGAAGGATTCTTGAGAAGCGAGTGCTTTTGTTATTTAAATCAAGTAATTTGCAATTGAAATCTAAGCAATCTACTCTCTAAAAGTGGAGCAATGCGCAAAATGAATACGCATCTACAACTTAAGATGTATACTTTCAGTTTTAGTCTCCACCTGCTTTTTATTTTTGCCCTGTTTTACGAGAATGTACAAATTAATTTAATGAAAAAAATATTTTACACTCTAGATCATAGAGTGGAAAACGTTTACACTGACTCCTGCATAATTCCTTAATGAATAAGGAGTCACTTCAAGACATGTGTTTGAATGTTTTTATCACTCGTCACCTTCTATTTCAGACTCTTATCTGCCATCGCCTTTTCCAAGACAAAGTTAATTTATGTGTATTACCTTTTGGGTGGCCATTTAATAGGGGTAAAACACAATAGAAAAATGGGACGACCAGATGGAGGCCACGGCCACTTAATAGAGGTGGCGAGTTTATAGGGGTTTTATTTACAGTATTTTACTGGCAATAGTTTCAGACTTTGATTACTGGCTGCTTAACAAGAGCTGGTCGCTTAAAAGGTGGCCGTTTAATAGAGGTTTGACTGTATGATGAATAATAACCTCATCTTCAATGACAGCATAAGTTCAGTCCTCAAAATGCATTAAAAATATTAACATTCTCACCAGGATGGGCTGGGATGATACTTGATTCCACGTACTACAAACACAGCTTGCACTGCATGGGACAAAAACATCAAGTTATAAGTATATTCATTGTTTAAGACACTCACTTAGCTTATAATACATAACTCGGTATAATAACAAATTTGATGACTCCACTATTTGTATAAAAAGGGCCACAGGGCAGGAGGCTTAGTAGGTGCATTGGCTATTTAATTCAATAACTCAAATGTTAGAGCATATGCGTATCATATATGATTCAAATGATCTGACTCAATAGGAAGGAAATGACTATCCCTCTTCCTTGGTTGAGTAAAATAAGTGTTCCCTTGAACAAGGGCCCTCCTTCAAGATCACTCTACCGTAACAAAAAATCAGTGACAGCTCAAGAGAGAATGTGGAATAAAGAACCCATAGACCCTTTGCATAAATGGCGCCTAAATTTGAATAACAATGCTTGATACATCCTTAGCCTTGTGCTCATGTTTTCAGACAAAGGATTTTTCACATGCATGTGAGGCTAAGGATGTATAAGTATTGTTATTCAAATTTAGGCGCCATTTATGCAAAGGATCTATTTACATTGCAAGGCACCCTAAACAATACAGCTTGAACCTGGAATCCAAAGCACCACTTATTACGCCACTTTGAGTTGAATCTATCAGGTACATTTGTAAGCATTTATTAGCTTTAAAGTGTAGCGAGCAAATACATTTTTTTCAAAATATCTCAGAAGAAATTAAGACTTTAACAGCAGAGTGCGAATCACCTACCATTGTTGGAGGCGACTTTAATGTGATTCTTGATGAGGTTTTAGACGGACGGGGAAGGAATCAAAAGAGAAAGGAGTCTGCTAAATATGTCGAAGAATTATGTGTAGAACACGATTTAATAGATATTTGGCGCATTCGCAATCCTTTAGAAGCAAGATTCACATGGCGCCAAAAAACTCCAATTATACAAAGGCGGCTAGATTACTGGCTGGTTAGCGATTGTTTACAAATCGATATTGACACTGTCGATATTACAACGGCAATCAAATCAGATCATTCCGCAATAACTCTTGGTATGAATGGTTTGGATAAAAGTGTGCGAGGACCTTCCTTTTGGAAATTCAACTCCAATCTTGTGAATGACCCTGATTACTGTCAACTCATTAGCGAAAATTATAACGTTTGGTTAGAGGAATTTAACGAGGTTCTGGATAAACGTGTCCTGTGGGATTTAATTAAATATAGGATACGTCAGTGTACTATTAAGTATAGTAAAACTAAGGCTCGTCAAAGAAAAGAAAAATTGCAGGAGGTTGAGGAATGTATAAAAGAATGTTCACATAAATGTGACAAGGATCCCTCTCAGCAAAACCTTGAACAATTAGAATCTCTCCAGGCAGAATACGAGAACTTGTACGACTTTATTACACAGGGAGCTATCATACGTTCTCGTGCAACTTGGTACGAAATGGGGGAGAGAAATAACAAATACTTTCTCAATCTTGAAAATTCCAATAAAAAGAAAACCAGCGTAAGGAAAATTTTTACAAGTAAGGGAACTTTAATACACGACCCGAAAAAAATTATGAATGAATTAGAATCTTACTACTCGAATCTTTATGCTAAAAATAGTTACACAAATTCTGTTACTATATCTGCATTTATTAAGGACTCAAATCAAATTCCAAAATTATCCGAAAATCTGAGGAACATCTGTGAGGGAAAATTAGGATATGGAGAGTGTTATAATGTGCTGCACACTTTTCAGAAGAATAAATCTCCAGGAAATGACGGTCTCACCGTAGAGTTTTATATTGCTTTCTGGCCTTTAATTGGATCATTGCTAGTCGACAGTTTAAATTATGCCTTTGAGCATGGTGAACTCTCTAATTCACAGAAACAGGCTATTATAACCTTAATTGAGAAAAAAGGGAAGGACAAAAGATTGATAAAAAACTGGCGCCCAATATCCCTTACCAATATGGATGCGAAAATAGCTTCGAAAGCTCTAGCGAAGCGTATGGAAAATACCCTTCCTGAGATTATCCACTTCAATCAGAATGCGTTCGTTAAAGGAAGAACGATTTTTGATGCGATTAGGACAATAGAAGATGTAGTAGAGCATACTAAACAGAAAGGATTGTCCGGAATTCTACTTGCCGTTGACTTTGAGAAAGCTTTTGACACTTTGAATTTCAATTATTTAATAAGGATACTACATGAATTCAATTTCGGACCAAGCTTCATCCAGTGGATACGCGTGTTATATGAAAACGTTTCAAGTTGTGTGTTGAACAATGGCTTCTCAACAGGACCTTTCTCTTTAGGAAGAGGTGTAAGACAAGGCGACCCTCTCTCTCCTTATTTGTTTATAATTGCTTTAGAAGTCTTGGCGATTAGGATAAGAAACGATAATACCATTCAAGGCTTTAAATTCGGTGAAGAAAATGTAAAGCTTAATTTATTTGCTGACGATATGACATGTTTCCTGAGTGACAAAGGATCCTATATTACCCTATTTCGCCTCCTCGAAGATTTTGGAGAGTGTTCGGGGTTGAAAGTCAACCATGAGAAGACGGAAGCCTTAGTATTTGGTGACAGTTCTCTATGGGAAGATGTATCTAATATGTACACCCTTCGTAATGTTATAAAAATTCTAGGAGTCTATTTTGGTGGTAATGGAAAGGAGAGGGACGACTTAAATTATAGGGAAACTTTAAAGTCAATTAAGAAATCTTTAAATTTATGGAAGTGGAGAGGGTTGTCGCTTTTGGGGAGGATACAGATAGTTAAAACCTTCGCCATTCCTAAACTTATGTTTAGAGCATCAGCCATACCTATCTCTAGAGAACTTTTAAAGAATGCTGATTCTATTTTCTACAGTTTCATTTGAAATGGCAAAGACAAAGTTAAAAGAAATGTCCTCACTGCCACCATAGAGAATGGTGGTCTAAATATGCTTGACATTGACTCAATGGTTCATACAAAGCGTGTTCTCTGCTTAAAGAAATATTTAGAAGATTATCCTAGTCCTTGGAAGTTTTTTCTCGATGAGCGACTGTCATCTGTTGGTGGAAAGTTTGTACTTCACTGTAATCTTGATTCTACTAAATTACCCGTGATGTTGCCGCCTTTCTATAAACAGTGCTTTGATGCCTGGTCTGATTTGAACAACAAAGTACCGCTTTCGTTTCAAGAGATTGTGAATGAAATTATATGGAACAACAAGTGTCTTTGTGTTGATAAAAAATCAGTCTTTAGAAGGGATCTTTTTTCCATTGGCCTACTGAAAATAGGAGACCTACTTTCGTGTAACAATATAACAACATTTAGCTTTACGAATCTACTGCTCAACTCTGAGCAAAGTTTTTTCGTGATGAGCATCATTGACTCCATTCCAACCCATTGGCGCACAATAATAAAAGATTCTTCGTCTCTTCCAATAATTTCTCCAGTCTTAGATGTTCCTAGCATCATTATCGATGGAAATCCTCTCACATTTTCTGATGTCTCTTCCAAACAAATTTATCGCCAGTTCCTGGCGAAGAAGCAGGGATTACCTACCGCTCAAAAGAAATTGTCTGACAAGTACCCACACTCAGCCATAGATTGGGAGAAAGTCTATTCCCTATCTTTCAGATCGTCTATGGAATCAAAACTGAGAGAATTTCAATATAAAATTTTAAATTGTATTGTTTTCACAAATGAAAAACTCTTTCGTTTTGGTATTATGCAGTCACCACTATGTACTTTCTGCCAAAAAGAGGACGAATCCATCGAGCATCTACTCTTTTCTTGTAAGGAATCTTGTGAATTTTGGAAACATGTATTGTCCTGGCTCCGGAAAAATGACATTGATGTTGGTGAACTGAAGGAGGCTGATTTGATCTTTGGGAAGTTTGACATTCAAGATGACTTTATTTTAATCAACCACATTCTTTTATTAGGTAAATACTATATCTACTCTCGAAAATGCCAGAATGCTAAACCTTCCCTCAAAGGTTTTATTGCTAAAATGAAGCGAATATATTCTATTGAACTCCATATTGCCAGGAAAGGAGACAAACTATCTTTTCATTTAAAGAAATGGAATAAGTTAATTAGTGTTGTAGCTAATGGAAGTATATAAATGTATTATGGTGAGTTTGTATTATGCCTTTTTTGTTTCTAAGTAGCCCTTTCTGTAGTGCCTTATGTTTTGTAGTGTAATGTTAGTGTAATGCACTAATGTTTTGTAGTGCCTTATGTAATTTTTTATCTTCTTATTTTTTCTTTAGTCGTATGCATGTATCTTATTTTGTTTGTGTGTTTGCAAATTCAATAAAAAAAAAACCATGCTCCTAAAAAAAAAAAAAGAAAAAAAAAAAAAAGCATTTATTAGCTTTAAGCCTGTGAAATTTCCACTTTCATATTTTGCAATATCAAAAATGTTTGATATTTCTTTCCACAGATTAGTTCCCGGTTGTGTTTCTTCTTAATTTATCAGCCTATTTATTTATTTTTTTATTATTTTCTATCATTACGTGAGGCACATTGACTTCGTACCATACAAGTCCTTATTATTATTATAATTATTTATTATCCATTTATCATCATCATCATCATCATCATCATTACTATTATTATTATTATTATTACCTGCACAGATCAATGGGGGGAAGATAAGACAAGATGTGAAGCAGACAATCAAACGAAAGCTTCAGGACAGGACATAAATCAGTTATTTTGATTTTGACTTTTAGGGCATTTGGGTTTTCCACAAGTGAACAGTGCTGCGAATGAAAAGACAAGAAACCACTTGATTTACTTCAATCCATGAAACAAAGAAGCACAGTAGCACAGTGTGAAGTACAGCAAAGTCAACTAATCTATTAATAATAGACATTACTACTCAATGACGCCTGATTTGTCTGATTTGATTTGTTTCACCACACAGTTTTTTTATTAGAATAATATACTAATGTGTGTTTAATTACGTGTGACTGAGCTTATCTCAGGTTTGATTGCCATGTATCATCTGGGGTCCAAAAAGCATTAACGCAGGGAGACTTTTGTGCTAGTCACAGCCTTGTAGCACGCACAGGAAATAGTTCGCCCAGATTGTTTACCCACCCTCCCTCCTATGGGAGCATTAATGGCCTTTTTGTGGGCTGTGTGCTGGTTAATAAAGCCCTTTTATTCCCCCTAACAGGTGTGCCATGTGATCTTTTAGTTTGTATTTTCCCAGAATTAATTTTGGTTTGCACTCATGACCAATTAGCCGATATATCATCAACACCACAAGATCCAATTAGTAAGAGAAACACGTTGTTTCGATAACAAGTTTTGAAGTTAACAAGTCTTTGTAAACCTCTTTAAAGTGAAAAAGTCAGTGTAAGTTATATTCCACTGATCAGTTTTAAAAAGGCACCAACAAGAAAGAAAGCATCAAAGTGCATGCAGTTGAATGAGCTGGTTCAAGTGTCCAATTACAGGTATCCAGTAAAGGTTTGGACAGATGTAATTGGCCACTCACTTGATCGCAAACCAATTTTGTGACAAATAGCTGCATAGAGAACCAATCAGAATTGAGAATTCAGTGTTCCGTCTTCTCTCATTATTTCCCACCTTTCCATTTCATTTACGTTTTGTGTATCTTCCTATTGTAATGTATTAAAAAGAAGAACATTTGTTATTAGATTATGATAGACTGACATGCCTAGACTAGCGCTAGCTATCTGCAGGCCAGGCCAATTGTAACAAATTGAATGTAAATTGACAAACCAATATATACACTGTAAAGAATTTTGCTATAAAAATGATTGCTAGGTTTCACTCATGCATTTACTACTCTGCAAGTAAATGTATTTTAAATGAATTAAAACTCACTGTGCAAATGTAGTTGTCTTTATGTTTCTTGATTTCAGTTGGTGTAGACAGAAACACACATTCTGGGTGAAAGAAGCACTTGCAGTTTGTGCACTGTAGTGATGGTCTGGCATTATTACGATTTGGACAATATCTTGTACATATCACCAACGTAGACCATCTACATAAGGAATAAAATCATTAAGTCCTATGCTAAGCAGCAAAGAAGAAGAGTGGAAACAACTTTGTACTCTGATTCGAGCAACAGATGCGCAGATGAACAAGGGAAAAATAACTTGTCCACTGAAATAGCAATCCTTCATGAACCCAATACAACAGAACCATGAATTGTAGCACTGTAGAATTGAAAACAGTTATTAAAGCTGGCAATTTAAGCTGCAATCCAGCGATATCCGCCCTGATGTCTGCAACTAGCTGCACAAGGCAACAGTTAAAATAGCAGACAAAAAGACACAAGAGTGCAATCCAGGCAAAGCTGGAACTGCCACCTGTCATCACCATATGCACGACATTAAAACCACTACCTAAAGGCACCAATCAACTTTGCTTGTGCTCTACGTTGTTTCCAAGGTGTCCAGAATAATAAATGTCTTGTTTTATACTAGCATACATTTAGGTCTTCGTACTGATTTCAACAGTTCGCTTGTTTGCCAAAATAGACCCACAAAATAATGCATATTAAATGTAACATACATGTAAGCTCATAGCTTACTTGGATTTTCTCCATGGTTCCTGTGTTGCCATGACTGACATGGTGCGAGAAATCTAAAATTTAAAATAAACATAGAGGTACTTAATACAATGCCATGCTACAAATGTCCATAAAATTTGCTTTGATTTTAAAATAATTTCTATTTACAAGGCTAACAAAGTTAAAAAGGTTCACAAAGGATTGCTTTTTAACCTTTTTAGCATTGTAAATAGAAATGATTTCATACCATTAATGTTTTCAAATTATCTGAAGTACAGCACATTATTTACTGGAAACTTCCCCAGAACTTTGCTCCCATTCTGGGATTTCTTAAAATTTTTGTGCTGGTGGAAAGTTGTGCTCAATGGAAATAAGGATGTCATACCTCTCTGTCTCCTCCACCAACTAGAACATGACTGTCAAAAGAAAACCAATCTGGAGACAAATAACAGATCTTCTCTGCTCTCACTGGTGAAATGAAAAATCCATCAATCAGTGAAAATATTTCTTTCATATAATAAATTAAGAAGTACACAGGGGAGGTAACATTAAATAGTTTATCTGTTAACCATTAATTCATTAAGCAATCCTGTATAAAATTAAATGTGTACTTACAATATTTTTCTACATCGGCTCGGCAATTCTACAAAAGATGATAATTATAGAGAGAATGTTATAAACCTTTTTTCACACATTCAACATCTGAAGACTGGCATTGAGAAGAAAATAATTTTCTGAAACTCAAACAACCATAACTTTAGTTACTTTCCCTTCGGTCCTTCCCTTAATCAGCATTTAAGGCTAACCACATGACTATAATTGAACTTTTATCAACAAACTTGTATCAAAATGAAAAACAGAAACATTTTTTACCAGTGTCTTTCCACAGGGTGTTATGTAAATGACATCACTATTTCTGCCAGATCCTATATACCTATAAATAATCTCCCGCTGCCATCCTGGGAAGAAAAAGGATGGTTTTAGAGGTTCAGCTACTAAATAGCTTCTTGTCGAGGTGAAAGTGATAGTTAGCATACTTATTTCTTTAAATTCTAATGTCCTTTCTACATATACATCATTGATTTTTTGTTCCATATTGTTATGTGCACAAGTGGCTGAACAGTTTGTTTTCTGGGAAGGCTAATCTCTTGTTATTTGCTACCAGTTGGCACTGTATATGGGTTCCATCCATTTAGGTGCAAATCCTCCCTTAGTTTCATTACAACTAACCTGACCTGACTTCACCTAACTTGTTCATTGGTGTAGCCTTACCATAGTCAAAAGGTTTCTGCATCTGTGGTATACTGAGTAACACAGGACTGTCATCTCCTGCTCAAAACGTAAAATAAAATATCATGATCAAGTCCAAGTTCATTAGCCTACACTTTCTCAGATAATTTTTCAAATCCTTATTTTGCTACCCGGTCAAAAAATGCCAAAATTTAGCAAAACATGGTATGCTTAGTCTTGTATTATATGCCTCAGTGCCTAGGAGAAGGAGAAGAGAGACGAATGCCTCATCCTTGGGTGGTGGCCATCTTGAATAATGAAACTTTTATTCAAGAGGGTTCCATCAAGTCCCTCGTGACCTTACATGGTCCTTGAGATACAACTTCTTTGGTAAATCCAAAGGGAATAAATAAGCTTTATGCATAATCCACCATTAATAAAGGTATATATGCATTGACTCTGAAGAAACTTCAGCATGTTTATTTAAAAATCATTAGTAATTAGTAATTATCAGTAAATTATAATTTTGTAATAATTGAAGGGCTTCCTGCAAAAAGGGCGTATATCGCTTTTTTAGCGGATTTTTTCATTTTCTGCAGGATCAAGCAAATTTTTGGCAGACTGACTTGTGTTGACATGAAAAACATTGTTCCGTAATTGATTTTGTTGGTTTGTGCTTCGTTTTCGAGAAATAACGTATGCAAAAAACTCAGTCTTTGAAAAACAAAGAACAAAAGAAACCTTTTGTTTCATAAAAGCCGCGAGCCGTGTCCGACGCCTGCGCTACTTACAGCTCGCGGCTTCGCATATCACGCTCGCACACTCATGTTGATTTCCGTTCTTCCTTCCGTTTTTCTCTACGAATTTTTTAGCAAAAGAGGGACCGCTCGCAGTCTACGACAATAAGCGATCGCAGAGATGCTCTTTTGACTTACAGCAGAGCAAACTGTTGACTTCGTGAAGCCTTCAAGGTTAGGGTTCTGTCCCCTGATCCCAGAAGTTCGAAACACTGCAAATCATGCAGAGCACATTTTGGTTCTTTAAAACGTGCTGGTGACTTACAGGTTTATCAAGGCTTTATGATGCCTCTCAACCACCAGGCAGGCATGCAAGGTACTTTAAAACAAGGCTTAAAATATTAGTTGACAGAGCTCTAAGGCAGCATGCACTATTTCCTTTTGACGCTCGATCAATTCACGTGTTGTGTTTCACGTCACAATAACTGATGTAAACAATCCGTTCCCAGATTTCCGCTCGTGTGCTATTTTCCCTTGACTCAAAAGAAAGTGCAGCTAAGATTCTGTGGGATTTGATTTTGACTTCGCACACTCTCAACAGTCTGTCTGCTAGATAGGTGCTAAAAGATCTCCAAAAGATGGCGCTTAGAAGACTGAGTTTTTTGCATACGTTATTTCTCGAAAACGAAGCGCAAACCAACAAAATCAATTACGGAACAATGTTTCTCATGTCAACACAAGTCAGTCTGCCAAAAATTAGCTTGATCCTGCAGAAAATGAAAAAATCCGCTAAAAAGCGAAATACGCCCTTTTTGCAGGAAGCCCTTCAATTATAGTTATTATAATATATGTTTATGCAGATATTAGTAATAATTATTCGTAAGCCATTCATCATTAGATAATTATTACATTTTATATATATTATATTTTATAATTTTTGACAATCCCGTTCCCAGAGGCCACAATTCACTGGGTTAGCACTATGAAATTGAGATCTATGGGAGAAATCCGAAGGTGAGCCAGCGTTGGTCAGAGTGATTACTCTGCCTCTCTGCATGTTGAGAAACTGTTATTGAAGTTTAACATATGTACACAATCAAACTGAACCAAGATTTTCTGGTTCTGGTATAGGACCTTTGGTCATTGCTGACTGAAAATGTAGGTGGCTCCGAGTACGAGATTGCCGGCATATATGAAACTTCTAAAAATTATCAAACAATAACAAAAGAAACTTCAGTGGAAACTTCAAAACGCCTTCAGAATAGAGATTACCCAACCTCGTTCCCAGGGTCCTCTCCTTCCCGGGAAGGAGAGGACCCTGGGAACGAGGTTGGAGATTACCAACCTAGAACATTACTGTAGGAAAATGCCTGTCAGAGACAAACTTTTGATAGAAAAGCAGCACTAGTGCTGAAAATACTGCCCTTTGTAATGCAATACCACCAGATGTTGTGTAACCTACATGTAAAGGACACACTCATGGAAAAAGGGCACCTTATACAGAATCACCTCTGACTGAGAGAAATCTTCAAGGCCCTCCCCACCTGATCTCATATCAAGGAAATCTGTAAAATGCTATCCTAGTAAAGGCTAAGCTGAAAAGGCTGTGAAGAACAAATTCATCTGCAAATTTGGAGCAGTCATGCAGGCCCATCAACACATTTTTTATTCTGCAGGAATTTATCAATTAACTTACATTTACGTTGCTTAGCTTAAACTGTGACCTGGGCAACTGCAAAAGTCTGTTGTAATATGTTAGCTTGCAAAACCTTGCTGTCTCATCAGGGAAACACATCATCTTGTCATAGTTAAAATACTTTGGAACACAGTTGTGATGATGTGTAGTTCAAATGCACTTCCGGTGACGTAAGCACCATGTGAACCGTCGTGCTTCGCGCTCTTTTGCATGTAGTTCCCGCCATGTTGTTGACTGGATATTAAAAGTCAAATAGTTCTGATCTTTCGCCTCCTATATAGCTTGCGGCTATTACAACGGTAGGATTGGGATGATGCGTCTGAAGTAAGCAGGATGTCGGGATAGAGGAAAATGGTGGTGGAAAGTGAGATTTACAGACCCTATTTTGAGGTATGCACATTTTATAGAGGCTTGCATCTGCCACTGTTTATTATTACATATATATATGCACATGAACTGGCTCCTGAAGAATTCAACAAGGCACACTGATTTAGGGGTGGTCAATGGTCGTTCAAAAACCATGGGTCTTGCAAAATTTTTGTCGAATTTCACTGGTCTCGCAGTCTCGTTTTTTCAGCGGTCGGTCTTGACTCTCATTTTTTTAGCAGGCTAAGAAAGTCTCAAAGAAAGTTTTGTTTTTGACTGAAATGATGTCTGAACGTCTTAGAGTCTGAACGTCTCGAGCTTGCATTTAAAGCACTTTGAAGTCTCGGTTTCTCAATTGAAAAAATCAAAACATCTTGGGTTCACAAAGAAAAACGCTAGTCTCGCCTTCTCATGAAGTCTCATTCACCGCCCCTTAATTTCAATTGTCAGTATTTTTAGAGTTTTCAGCTGTACAAGAAAACTTTGAAAAAATATACATGTGAACATAGTGATGTGAATAAATCGTAAAATATTTTACTTGCCTCGAGGGGATAAGCTACACAAACTATCGTATCACCTTAACGTCGCGACCATGCCAAATTTTATTAGCCAATACAAATATGCCACCTAATTTTAAATGACGACATGTAGTAAAAATGCT
Source organism: Micromussa lordhowensis (assembly GCA_964020085.1). Lineage (NCBI taxonomy): Eukaryota > Metazoa > Cnidaria > Anthozoa > Scleractinia > Lobophylliidae > Micromussa > Micromussa lordhowensis. Next base: position 16,513,421 of record OZ026600.1, read on the forward strand.
CTTACGACTGTTTTGAGGTGATTTGAAAGCTGAAACGTAACTTGTGTGTCATCATTGATGGTCATAAAATAAAAACATAATGATATAAGTTAAACTTATATATGACTTAGCATGAGAAGATCAACAGCTTTTTAACAAGTCATTGATGTTTACTATGCCGCAGAACTGACAAGTCGTATTCAATTCTCAATTTTCAAGGACAGTTACAGTACAAATATAGCTTTCAGCTACAGTTACTTTACGACTGTAATAGCCTCTAAACCTTGTATTATAGAAAACAAATTTTCAACTCCAGCTCACTTGAGCTTATTTGCTCCACTTCTGCAATTCAATCTTCTCTGAACAGGTTGCTGCGATCGCATGCACAAGAAACCCCAATATAAGCAGACGTAAAAATCGGTCAAATTTAAAAATATTTCGGCTCAACGTTGTTCCACTTACCAAAATGATCGTGGGGAATGACTTGGCATTGCGAATTCGGTCTCCTTTTGGCCATTTTGTGTCACAAATTCTCCATTCCAATGCATACGGTGCTCTGTTTAGCTTTGAGCTCTTTACCCTGTCATTGGCGGGAAAAGAATCTGGCCTGGTTACCTAATACCAAAATGGAGGAGTGCAGCACGAATTACGAGGAAGGAAACTTCGATGATTTAGACGACGAAGACGAATGTAACGATTGGACTGAAATATTCATTGCACCAGAAAATGAGCGGGGAGGCTTAGGGTGCCATAAAGATAGCAACGCTTTATCGGAAGAGCGTTTGAAAATGGAACACAATTCCAGCGCCGAGGACTCTAAACAGATCGAAGAAGACGTCGAGAAAAACGATTCCAACTCAACAGATAAAAGCTCAAAAACTCTGACCAGATTGGAGCTAAATGATCATAAAGCTGGAATGGTAGGTCTAGATAAAGAAAAAATCAACCAGATCATATTTGAAGCGAGCAAGGGTTCCAGGTACTACGAGAATGAATTAAAGAAAGAAAAGCAAGTATCGGAGCGGATTGCTAAACAAACATCCTGCCTTGAAAAACTTACTCAGGAACAGAGACGAGATGCTTTAGAAAAAACAAACTTGATTGTAAAAGAACTGGAGCAGACTCGTGATTTAAGTCGTACCTTTGTTCATATCGACATGGATGCCTTTTATGCTGCGGTTGAAATCTTGGATAATCCTGAATTGCGTGACAAACCCATGGCTGTGGGTGATAACGCAATGCTGTGTACTTCAAACTACCCGGCTAGGCGTTACGGGGTAAGGGCAGCTATGCCAGGCTTTATAGCCAAGAAGTTATGCCCTGAACTGATCATCGTGCCATCGCACTTTGACAAATACAAAGACTACAGCCGGCAAGTTCAAGAGATTCTGGCTGAGTACGATCCTAATTTTGCGATGGCAAGCTTAGATGAGGCATACCTGGATTTAACAGAGCACCTTAAAGACAGGCAGAGATATAAGGAGAAGAAAAAGTTTGTCAGATCGAAAAATCAGACTAAAGCGATGTTAGGAGATGAAAATGATCAAGGCAATGAGCAAGCAGTGGAGGAGATTGTAGAATTTGGTCACGATGCACAAGAGGCTGTTAGAGAGTTACGTTTTCGAATTGAACAGAAGACGCGTTTGACAGCTAGCGCAGGAATCGCTCCTAATGTGATGCTAGCAAAGATCTGCTCAGATCGTAACAAGCCGAACGGACAGTTCTTCTTAGAGCCAGACTGTGATGTCGTGTTGAAGTTTGTCCGCAGTCTCCCCATCAGGAAAATCAGTGGCATTGGACGAGTGAGCGAACAGATGTTAAAAGCTCTTGGAATTGAGACGTGTGAAGATTTGTACACAAAGCGAGACTTGCTCTATCTTCTACACTCGCCAGTCAGCTTCAGGTTCTTAATAGAGGTATCTCTTGGACTGGGAAACACTTCTATTGCGACAGACTCGAAAAGAAAGAGTATTGGAACGGAGACAACCTTCTCTGAAATCAGTAAGCCTGATGAATTACTGCACATGTGTGATAAGCTCTGCCAATCACTGGCGGAAGACATGAAAGGACAGAAACTTAAAGGAAAAACTGTCACAATTAAGCTGAAAACTGTGAAGTTTGAAGTGAAATCTCGGTCGTTGTCTCCACTCAATCCCGTTTCGACTTACGAGGAGATTTTCTTAGCTGCCAAGGAGCTGCTTAAACATGAAATAAATGCATGTCTCCCTGACCCACTAAGACTCAGGCTCATGGGAGTGCGCTTGTCAAATTTTCAAGAGTCCAGCTCAGATTCGTTAAAAGAAGCCAAGCAGAACACGATAACAGGTTTTTTCAAACAAAAGCAGAGTACAGAAACCCCCAGTTCTTTTGCACCAACCCAACAGTTTGACACAGAGGAAAATTCCTTCATTGTTCTGCCTGGCCAGGAGTCGTCAAAAGAAAGTGATGATATTACAGAAGAATTTGTTTCACACATGGCAGACCAAGATTCTTCCACTGCGCCATGTGTATCATCTGAACGTCCAGCTCTGAATTCACTTTCAAATAAAACATTGCCGTCTTCTAGTGCTGGATCATCTTCTAGTTATGCAAAAATCTGCACCGAGACGTTGCAAGATAAGACTCCAAAGCCGTCACCCTCTTTGTTTTGTCCTGTATGTGGACAAGAACAAGTCTTAAAGCTTGGTGAGGATGCTATGATTGAACTTAATAAACACATTGATTTATGCCTGAATAAGGCGACCATTAGAGAGATTGTATCTGAGGGTAATTCACAGCGGTCTTCAGCTGGTGAGAATGTTTTGAGCTGGGCTGACAGTCGCACAGATGTCGAGGCGGCGAGTTCTCGAGGAAAGAGAAAACGACAACAAAGAGGAACAGCCTCGAAGAAAGTGACACTACATTCGTTTTGGTCCAAATGATTGCAGCAAGCAAACTAAATCAACAGTTTCACAGCTTTGACTTGGTTCCCGTATTCTACATGTATAAAGACATTTTAGAGCGGTAAAAAATAGATTCTTATCAAGTTTGAGTTTGTATCAACTAAGGCAATCAACCCGTGGTCATGTCGACTTTACACTCTCCAGCCCTCAGCCTACAAGGTGACAAGGCACTATATGTTGCATATCTATGGACAAGATATTAGAATTCTGGAAATGGACATTCTGTGTTCTTACCAAAGAGCAAGAAATAATATAAATAATCCAATTTTGGTGGGAATACCGCATTTCTTCATTAAATTTTCTTGTCCTCGTGATACCATTGTTACTATCCTGGGTATCGAACGATACCTGTATTTTATACTGCGCGCAAAAATTGAGAGCTGTGCTAAAAAGCAAGAGGAGGGGATTAAAATGCGGAATACTCTTCATTCTGTGAACGCTTTCTGCGCAGGTCAGCTTGTTGTAGGCCTCAAGTTTGTGAGTGACAGATTGTGCGCGAAAGTGAATAAAAAGGAACCGATAACTTTTTTGAAAGCCACCATAACCTTGTCCTCTCAAGGAGCTTAGAATAGACTGGTTTTAAACTAAAATATACATTGAGTATTTCTATTTTATTTGAAGAATTGGAAGTTAGGAAAACCAGCGTTCCAGCTGTTTACTGAATAAAAACGAAAAATTATGCGTTGTTCAAATTTGTGATACCATAGAGAGCCTTCGTAATGGTCATTTGTAGTCGTATTTCGGTCGCTGTGTCACTGAATTCAAGTCAACAGTGACTATAAATAAAGCAAACAGGTTTAAACTTGTAAATATTTCAGGTTCTATCTACTTGTACCCAAACGTCTTTTGACTGTCTAGTATGGGTGATTGCGTAGATACCGAGATAATTTTAGAAGGATTAGATACTGAATAATGATAAGATAGAGCAAGCCGTTTATGTGCGGTGTTTCTTATACTTTACGCTTCGGGATGGAACTGGTATTAAATTATGTAACTACATATGCCGAAATTGAAATGTGTTTTTTTTTTAAATAAATGCGGATAAATAGGAGAATTAAAATGTTTTTTTTTTCTTTTTGAATAAATGCATCTAAAAATATAGTATTAAAGCGAATATAGATGATAAATGCGATTATATATTGGGAAATGTTTAGTATAATAAAAACGCGTTTACATATTTATATGAAAGTGTCAATTTTTACTTCTCGTAGACAACATAAGCGTTAACTGATTCTATATTTTTCCACGGTAACGCTTTGTGTCTGTAAAAAAATCTAGGAGAGGGAGTGTGTTTATTTTAGTGAACTTTATGATTTCTTGTTCTGATACAACAGCTCGACACTTGGACCAAATGACGTCAGCCATCAGTATGCGTGTGAATTACGTCAGATCATTTATATTGGTTGAAAATGTTCCTGCTTCAAAAGATTGAAACTTGAGTGCAAATTAAGTAGTCAGAGGAAAAGCGAAATTACAATTCGTCCCAAACTTGCAAGAGTATTCCATTTTGCGGACTTTTCTATTAGCTTAAAAAAATATCCCGTTAAAACACGTTTATTTCTAGCGAGCTACAGAAAGAGAGATTTCAGCCAATCACATGCAGCACACACTTATGCTCATTTTCATCTTAATGACAAACCCACCAACCAAGCGCTGGACGAGAAAACGTCAGAAAATATAGAACTGCGCTTGTGAGACAAAAACTACAGTTTTCATAAAAGAACTAAAAGTTATGTATTTGAAGATAAATAGTCTCGGAACGTTCTGAAACATCATGGAAAGTGCTGAAACCCTGCGCGTTCGTGGATACTTTTCTCGCCAAGACGTTTTAAGCTTCGACCGTTCTAAGCTTCTTAAAATAATGTATCGTACGGCATTGAAAATATGCCTTGCTGATTAACAATCAGCACAATTATTACGTAATTCTATTTAAATTAAGTACTAATTACAAATTTATATAAAGCCTAGTTTAGCAGAAAATATCTTGGCAATAATATCTTGTCAGAGTTTTAGTCGGACTAATTAGGTCAGGTAGAATCTATATCAGAAGCCCAAAGTCAGTCAAAATTCTAACATTTCTTATCAAATAATTGCTAATTTACTATTGTTGTGGTCGCACTTTTGATCTGTGATACTGATATTTGCATGGTTGAGGTAACTGTTTAATCCATGCATGTCTAAACCCCGAGCAACGTAGTCAGTAAAAGGTTTTTGCTGTGTTTCCAGCTTGCAGCCTTTTTGTAACGGACTAGCTTCCAATATCAGCAAGCGTTGAACACTGAATATCTTGATTGCCAGTGCATAGGTCGTTCGTTCGCTCGTTATAAACACTACCTCTCAGGCCATTGTTATGCAGATTTATTAATTGATTAACACATTTGGCATCGTTTAACGACTGAAATATCACCACAGCAATGAGTCGAACGCAAACAAGTGACAACCTTTTATATCAATTATAACTTTGTCCTGTCACTGGTAACAACCTAAATTTAGGCGTGATCGGATAAAGCCTAGCTTCAGATCGCCCGCATTGCGAGCGATCGACATTGACTAAATCCAGTCACTTCTTGATCTACAAATTTCGTTCATGGAACGTGCAACTATCCGTCTGATAGTTCTTGTGATTGTATACATCTTCTACCTATCCGTTGGTGCCGCCATTTTCTCGTCGATCGAGGGACCTTATGAACAGCGCATTCTATCAGATCTGCGAAAGAAGCGAGACGATTTCCTAGTGAAGCACCCTTGTGTGACTGACAAGGAACTGGAAGCTTTTGTCAAGCATGTCGTGGCGGCTCAAGAAATGGGGATATATCCACTCCGTAATACAAGCGACAAGAGAAGCTGGGGATTCGGCAGTTCGTTTTTCTTCGCGGGTACTGTCGTAACCACAATAGGTAAGACAAATCGATAAACTGCAGGTGACCGGCAGGTCTATTAGAACCCGTATTTACCAGCTTCGGGAATTAACATGCTCGTCTTTCCTACCATACGTCTGGCTGTAAACTGTTAAAACTAATCATGTAAAAGTATTCGTTCTCAACCTTTTGATCTTATAGATTTCCACCGACAATTACATGCTTAGTATTTGTTTGTTAATTTAACATTTTTATATTCCTCAACTGGCAGGGGTTGATAGTTCAGCAAAAAGGAAACTTAGGATTCTCGAAGTGTGCGCTGAAAGTGTTTGCTCTTTAAGAAACCATTATGAATAATTAGCAGAAAGACCAACAATATTGATTCGCTACAGCAAGAGCAGATAAACACGTTAAACATGTTAGCAATTCTCTCAGTTGAACACCTGTGTGCGCTAGAACAAGTCTTGGAATGAGAAAGCAATTCGTTTGAAAATCCTAAATCGATTTAATCAAAACGGAGATTAGTTTCCTTTCGAATTTACTAAGCGATTTTGGCACAAGTCTATTGGAACAATATTTACGTTTGAAGTCATGGTTCCGTTTTTTCTTGTGAAGCATCTTGCATCGCATTAAAATTTAGTTGATAACCAACTGCAATAAACTGATTCCGAAAAGGATCGATTGGAACTTCTTTAAGATTAGTATCCATTTCATTCGAATGTATGACCATGAAAGGTCTGCTTGAAAGTGAAACATCTTTATCTCACGAAGTTCTTTTGACATTTCGTGCTATGCCGCATCTGTTCATAAATGTAAACACTGGAGCGGTTGAACAGGAGTGGAAAATCTAAACACATGTGTCTCAGCTGTTCCACAACTCCATCATCTTTGAAAATTAAAAATTATTCCGGCATCTCTTCAAACAAACGTTTTTGTGGTTACGGTCATTGAGAGATTTTATTTTTATGTGAAATCAATTTTGTAGTTCGGTACTTCTCCAGACTAGACGCCCTTTATTAGATGTGTTATGCTGGTAACATGCTACGCACACGATTTACAAAAGAAGTATTTATGTACGAGTAATGATTGCGTACAGTTTGTGCCGTTTTAGTGAAACTGTCTGATATTGGTTTGATCGCTTTTAGTTTTTATGATGAAGATATTATCAAGTGACTATCAATGTTTAATCAGTGAATATTTCCCGCAATATCAACAAACTGTCAATCACACAGTTGATGATTATTCTTCTCTTAAAGATTCTGACATAGTGCTAATGTACAACCAAGTTCTCAGTACGTATATCAAAAAAAACATGAGGAAATAAGTTTAGAGAATTGACATTTCAATTTAGATACTGAACATCAGCGTTCAAGTCTGTTTGTTTTTCGATTTACCCAAACATCCACAACTCCCCATTTTTCAACATTGTCTTAAACTTTATCTTTTTTTCTAATTATTATTGTTATATTAGCACTATTGAGATGTCACAGTTTTAGGCTTGGTGTATATATATATATATATATATATATATATATAACTTCATAATATTTTACATTTTACTATGATCTATTTGACTGATATTTAACTATTTTTTTCTTATTTTATGGTTATTTTTGTCATGCGCATACATGAGCCTCTGGTTCGAGTACCGAGACCAACCTCTTTCCACTCATGACACAAATAAGTTGAATTGTATTTTTTTTTTAATTTTTAAAAAGTTAAAATTTTAAACCCTCGAAGGTCCTGACGCGGTAGACTTTATTTGCGGAATACACGAGTTCTTTATCTTTTATGCCTTTCTACTTTTAAGACAAATTAGTTAAGAATATTTTATTTCATGGGTCCGCTTAGAAACAAGGTATGTTGCTGTTCCAAGATATGGGTAGACTTTTTAATATGTCCGCTTTCTAAAAGAAGAATGAAGACAGATATAAGACATATAACATGGCTCAACTCGGAATGAAAAGACATGAAACTACAAAGGGAAATTCAGGTCCAAAAAAGAAAAAAAAAGCCCATAACCGAGCATCAAGCCAACATTTTATCTCTTAGAGAGATTTTCATTTAAGTGTCGAAAATAATTCCCATTTGCGAACATTGACGTATTTCCGGCTGTCACCATGTGACAGCCGGAATTACGCCTGGCTTAAAACAGTTTCCAGCAGTTAGATTTTGATGGTCATTATAAACCACTCTTTATCACTTGATGCTACAATCATGGTATCAAAAAACTGCCCAATCATTGGTGAACACGTTGTTATCATTTTCGTGACACAATAGGTTATGACCCTTAATAACAGCTTTAGGGGTTTCTCCGGCGTAATGTGGATGGGGTCTCATTCCTGGAGTCAATTCTGCTCAGATCGTAGTGCGATAGAGATAAGAAAAAGCCGCTTGATTAGCGTTTTTCTCTTCCGTAATAAAGGGAGCATTATTAAGGAATATTGCTGTATTTTTGCGTCAGAAACACCAGGCTGAAAATTTGAGTGAGCTGTTGAATGGTGAGAAAACGCAATAAGCTCTTAGAGTGACTTTTCAAAAACACAAATGTAGAATTCGAAAAGGCCCTCCCGACTAGCTCTTTCAATTCAACTTCAGATCAAAACCTCGTGCAAGCGTAACTCATACTAACTCTGCTTTAACAGCTCCAGCAAACAAGGACATACATTTCAATTGATGTGTGGTAGTAAGCTTCAACTTTAACTTTTCTTCCCTAGCTCATGGCGATAACTCTTAAACTCGCGTTTCATATCAACGTCCCCGTTTAGCGTAGTTTTATACATTATTCTTGTTTTAAAACTATGAACAATGTTTTCACAGGTTACGGAAACATCACTCCGCTGTCCGATGGTGGCAAAGTGTTTTGTATGGTGTTTGCAGTTTTTGGTATTCCCATGACGGCCATCATGTTGACAGCCATTGTGGAGAGACTCCTTCAGTTGACCAACTTGCTTGAAACATTTCTGTGCAGTACTTGCACTGTACGAGGTATCCCTCCAGCTTACCTCCGCTTCCTTCATCTATCGCTTATAATGTGCGGGGTTGTCGTACTTGTAATACTAATCCCCGCGGTTTTCTTCATGTTGCTGGAAGACTGGAGCTATTTTGAAGCGCTGTACTTCTGTTTTATATCGCTAACTACCATTGGACTTGGAGACTTTGTGCCCGGGGACGACGTAAAGTGGCGGAGGAGCGAATACAGACCGTTATACAAAGTATGCTGCGTGTTTTTCTTCATCACTGGACTTACATTCTTACTTCTGATTTTGGAACTTTGCGCTAAAGTCCCAGATGACCATCCCGGCATGCTTTTCTCGTGTCACAAGCCATTCATCCAAGAGGAAGAAACAGAGTTAACAACAAAACAGCGCCCGCGATACTCCGTGTCCAGCAGAGGAAGTAGTGCATCGTCAGCACAGGACGATGAAAGACCTTCCAGAAACTCTTACGAAAGAATAGCCAACCGAGACAATAGATAATATAGCTAATGAAAACAGATCAATGGGTATAACACTAATATAACAATGTTTGTAGCGAAAATGAGGAAACCGGGTTAAACACTTACCCAATTCTATAATTTGAAAGAAAAGCTCTTTAATATAACTTCAGCAAACATTTTTGTCTGTTTTTAAATTATTCGCGCAATGTCGAAAGCAAAAGCTGATACATGAAAAAGCAAATAAAATTAAAACGAAATGGGTTTCTGGAAAGGGAGAAGGAGAAACAAATCAAAACTATAAATTAAATTTTCGATAAAATTTACCGTCAAGGAGGTGACATTGCTCTCCTTTGGAAAATAAGTTCATTTGTATTTCAACAATTTATTTATTTTTCTTGGGAATTCCATGCTCTATCCAAAAAGCATCAAACAAATACTATAATTTTGACTCTATATCTGACGAAGGCCAAATAATTTAAATTCCAAACACTTTGCCAAACGAACTGTAATGTTGGTCGAAACTAGAAAACATTTTCCTCGTGGAAGAGTCAATTTGCCACGGCCAAGAGAGCATAAAAAGTAAGACGATCAGAGATTCAGAAATTACATTTCAAGCCAGCTGTTTTATACTATTTTTTTAAGAAGTTCAGGGGGCAAAGGAGGGAGCTATCTGGTTATAGCATCACTTTAAACCCGTGAAGATATTGTCTTAGGATGAATTGTAATTTACATTCTGTTCGGTAACATTTGTTGATTTTTTCCATGGATGGGACGGGATTATTCACCATTGTTGGGAGGGAGGGGTAATGGAATTTATTGTTGTGGCTCATAAGATTTCCCCACTCCCCAGGGTTTGTATGTCAAGGGCACTATCACGTGAACGTTGGTACATTTTTGCTCAAATAATACCTTTGCACCTACAACAATTGTTAAAGTGAGAATAAAGCGTAACTATTTCTTGGCGATTTTCACAAGACAAGAGGGAGCGGAATTTGAAGTCTACCAGGGATCTTGTATGTATAACCAACTCGTGACAACTAGACTATTGTTATTCAATCACTAAACTTAATCATCAATTTTCAATTGATTTCAAAGTCTTGGCTTTTGACTTTTTTGAAGTCGTGCTCGGGAGTATGTGCCTTTAAAACAACTGCATTCTAGGGACCCAGATGGTGTTGATAGACCTGGGATTCCATTGTTTAGTTACCGTTTTATTGACTACCTTAGCCTAGAAATGGAGTTGGAATAAATATAATGAAATGAAAGCTGCTGTTGGTTTGCAATGGTTAATTCCATTGATTATATGTTGTGCCTTTTGTCCTTAAAACTTTCTTCCATACATCTGCTCCTTTCGCCTCGCTCTGGCCCCAGCAACTGACTTGTTTTCAACCTCGTCTCCATTACTTCAAAGGCTCTAGGAAAGTGGAACCTAAACAATAGGGACGCAGAGCGTGCGAGGAGAATTCCAACGAAGCGAAAAATGCTGGACAGACGCTAGTCCTAGTGAGATTATTCTCGTAAGCCCCAAAGAACACTATAATGAATTTAAGTAAACCACAACGACGACGGTAACGAGAATGTCACTTGACAAGAGGTTTTACCCATTGAATTCTGGAGCTTTTTGCCAAAAAACGCATTTTTTAGAGATTTTCAGCCTGGATGTGAGCCAAATTAGCTCCAATCTACTCAAAAGGGCATTTGCAACACGATAGCATGCCTTTCTTTATACTAGCACAGCATTTTACTGGTATTTTCGCAGGTAATTTTGCTCAATCAGTTAATGAGAACAATGGCTATGCACGTGCGTTATAAATCTTCGTATATTGTTTATAATAACCTTTATTTAAAGATGGTAACACCTATTACTATAAAAGTATTCTCCCTAGTGGCCCTTTTGCCGTCCTCTGCAAAAAAAGAACGTGAAATGACCAATTTCTGCGAACTAGGAAGGCTAATTTTTACATTTGGAATTGTACGCTGTCATTGCATATTTAGACTGAGGACGTTTTTAGAGCCACTGGCATACAGAAAAGATCTAGACCACTGCGAATTTCGCTGATAAAATAGAAATCCATTTTCGACTAGGCGTCGTCCTCGGCGTCGCCGTCGTTGTTGCTTAAGCTCCCTAATGACCAATGAACAGTGACCGTATCAATCATGGTCAGTTATGAACATCATTGTTTCTCTGTAACACTACGTTCTCTTATTAGCTAGTACTATAGGAAAAGTATGAGCTCATTAACGACAATTCATACGTCAGAAAAAAACAGGGTAACAGTAATTACTAAAACCACAGTTTATATATCTCCAAATAAATTTATTAGATCCACAATATAACTTCATTCCATCACTTTTAATAACTAAATAAGATATTAAATAGTGTCATACTAATAAATAGTTAATAGATCTTTCTTTCTTAACAAGGATGACTCTTAAATTTATTCTCAAAATAAATAATTTGTTAATTTCTCCCATTCTCGGCCTGTTCTTAATTGACTCTTTCAACCTGGATACTAAGTAGATCCAAAGCAAGGTAAAGCAAAGCAGAGTGCAGTTCTGATTGCAAAGTATTGTTTTCCTAAGCAGATCTAAAAAGTCAATTGAGTACAGCCCTTAATATTATTTTGTAACCAATTTACACGTATATCTTCAACTAATATCTTATCTTAATTTCCCTCCTTCACCCATTCATCACTGCACTGTTGCCTACAGTGCAACTGTCCTCAATAATGTCTTAAGCCCGGGGCGGGGGCGGGGGGGGGGGGAACTCCCATAAAAAAAAACCCGGCAGGGGTGCTCGACGGAAACAAAAATTTTGAAAAGAACCCCTAAGAGGTACCAAGTTTCTGTTTGGTGGGCGTGACTTGGAATTTTTTTCCGCCTTAAAAGGTACTAATTCTAAAACAACACATCTCCTGTGATATTTTTTTCGGCTCAATACCCTTTAAGGTTCTGCAAAAGCTCTCACTGTGGACCTTTAGAGGCTAAACACCCTTAGAGATACCCAAACTGTTTTTTTTTTACCTCTAAAAGGTAGAACGAACACCCCTGTCCTGGAGTATATGGGGGTCCCCTCACAGCGTCTTAAGGTGGCATCCCATTTAAAAGATCTTGAATATAAACAAATGAAGGACTCTTCAGTCCAAGTTACAGTAGAAACAATTACTGTGGGCATGACAACCAGAAAAAACAAAAACAAAAACACACTTGCACTAAGAAAATCGTTTTCTGGTTTCAGCCCAGCCCAGGATGTCTGCAAACTGTGTCTAAAAAAATCAGTTTACATTTGACCATCAAATTGTGATGAAACATCATCTCTTCTCTGGTTAAAAAAAGGACCTATGCCATGGATTAGAGATCTTGAAAAAATTAGGCTAAATTTCTCAAGTTTTTTGTTTGTTAATTTCTCAGTTAACTATCCTTAACACTTCTTTGGTGTTTTTTTTCTATTTTACTGCTGCCCTGAAGTTTCCTTCAATTTCAATTTAAATGTTATTTTTCATTTCAAAGAAAATGACTGAAAGCATCGTAATATCAAAAGGTTTCCTAAAAAATCAACTGAGACTGAGAGGAAAGCCTAGCAATCACAAGCAAAGTGATATAGTCACTAAAAAAAAGAACCGGTAACAAAATAATGAATAAAATGTTCGGAAAGACTGGATAAAAAAAGCCAAAAATAATATTTCTTTATAACAAAAAATGGAAGCCAGTATAACATTGTGCAGCAGTTACCTGGGTGATCATGACATGCTTGAAGAGGAATATTACATTTGTATGCAGGCTTTCAACCAGATGGGCGTCCAGGCATCCCGTGGACGGCCACTCATGAAAGAAAACTGTTTTATTTTTCACATTGCCTTATAAATTGTTTACTTGAGCAGGCCCTATAGCTCATTTTGGACACACACTTTTTAAATCCTGGCTTAGAGCCTGTGTGTTTGCAACGTCCAAAATAACAGCCGTGTAAAAGACTAAAGATGACTGTGCTTGTCTACTTTTGTCCTCTTCAAACGTTGAGTTTCAGATCACATATCCAGGACATTTTATCTCCTCTTTTCTACAACTTTTTTTTCCATTAGAAAAAAATAAGTTGCATTTTCTGGAAATATTCAATCAACAAGTGGATATAAATGCTAATGGAAGAAATCTGTCAATGCAAAATTGGATCTCCTGTTTATCAAGCATTTAAGTATTAAAATTTAATATTAAGTAGGACCAAGTAGCATGAATTTGTTAGTTGGGAAAAGATGATATTGCTTTTAAGCCCATTTACTTTCTGAAAAAACTATCTGTTTTATCTAAAGAAACAACTTGAAAATAAGTGAACCAGTAAGCCCAATTAAAGTAATACTTTAAACGGTTGATGAGCTTTTAGGGATAGAATTGCTACCACAAAATAATGACCAAGTTCTTGCACAGAAATCATGCAATTTTTAGTACTAAGTACTTATCTTTACAAATGACATGTCAACAAGGCCATGTACCAGGCAAGTGATGGCAACACTTTGTTCTGTTGAAACAGGTAGTCTTTCTCTTCTTTTTAACTCCATGACAACTTTAATTTGCCCATCTGTATAATTATAGATCTTATCCTTACATTAAATTCATCTTGAGTGAGCTATTTTATCTTTGCCACAGCTTAGGTTAGTTGTAGCTTTCAGAACCTTGTGTGGATTTGCTTATATAAACTCTAAACTCTAAAAGAAAGGAAATCCTGAACAAAGAAAAACATTTTATCAAAAACCGAAAAAAACACTAGTGTGCAAGGAATCAATGCTTCAAACTTCAATAAGGATAGGTCATAATAATTAAATTTATTATATGGCTAGCTCCACGAGCGGGCAAGATGAATCAAATCCTGCGCTGTGATTGGCTACCCGAGCAGGCAAGATGGAGCCATTTTGCCCGCTCGGGACTACCCGCCTTGTCCCGCATGAACAATTTCCCCAAAAGCCATATAATAAATCCTTTATTGGCCAAGTGTGAGGTCAAGATGGCTGGATATTCACCTCGTTCCTTTTTTGCGTGTTTATGGACCTCGACTCCGTCTCGGTCCATAAACACGCAAAAAAAGAACTCGGCCATCTTGACCTCACACTTGGTCAATAACCCATACATATTCTGTAATAATTTGGATACTTTGTGTTAAGGTTCTGTAATATAATGTTTTATGTTATTATACATAATCTCTTAGAGGTGCCACTTAAGTAGCATACTTAACTATTGATCATGAATTGATCAGACACATCAATAGATCATTTTCATGTGATGTCATCAAGTTCTTAAATCCAAAACTTAAGAGTTTCTATCCTCATCAGGCATAAGAGGTGCAAAATGCATATATGCTGACAACTTTTCAGCTTGATAACATGATCCTTCTTTTGGAAACCAGTGCATTTTGAATTTCAGAGTTATGTCAGTGTGCGACATAGAGCTACGATCGCATTTGTGAAAAAAATATATACTACCTTGTAAAGTAGGAGGAAAAGTGTTTAGACAAATGTATGTGTAGTACAGATAATCAGTGGCCTGGATAACCAGAAGTAAGTTCCAGATGGTTACCCTATATTCTGGCCGCCATGTTGGTGAACCATAGACGTACATGTACACCAATGTTGTGGCTCCATACATGGCTCTGTAAATTTGTGTGAAACATTTTGGCAAATATCTGAAGTTTGGGTCAATGCACAAACCTAAACCTTGGATAAGTTTCTTCTTTTTTTATCTTCTACAAGACTGCATTTTCTTGACTTCATCCACCAAATGGTTGTTGATTTATTTTTTTTATATGCATAGTGGGAATTGGGGCTTAAGGTGATTCCTCATAAATAAAGTTGTCGAACAATTTTTTTAAGCTTTCCCTGAATGCTCCCTACCAAGTACTGTTTGTACAAAAACAGATAGGTCATCACGCTCACAAAAGAGATATCACAGGCCAATCTTACCCTGTTTATGCCTAATCACGTGCATTATTTCATCAGTTCATGTTACATTTTGCATTAGTGAAAGCAAAGTTTTTTAAAGAAATACTCGAGAAGAAATTAGACACATAGATAGTCTTGAG
The DNA here is from genome assembly GCA_964020085.1 of Micromussa lordhowensis. Classification (NCBI taxonomy): domain Eukaryota; kingdom Metazoa; phylum Cnidaria; class Anthozoa; order Scleractinia; family Lobophylliidae; genus Micromussa; species Micromussa lordhowensis. The sequence goes on from OZ026600.1 coordinate 16,528,703, forward strand.
CATATGTAATAATGTAATATATATTGATGGCACAATTACGCAATTTTGTTCACGCTTTTTTCATTCCATTTTTTTTATTTTGGAGAACAATATTAAACTGTACACCAAAATTATGCAAAAAAATATGTCAACATGCTCGTTTATGAGAAAACAAGCATTTATTCCACTGCTGAGCTTAGTTTGATGGAAATCTCTTCATGTTGTGCATGAGGACCATGCACTCTTGTGCGTATGCCAATGACGTGAAAAATGTGTGCAGCAGGGATGCGCAATGCAATTCTGAGGAATCACCTTAAAACAAATAGTCATTTTTAGAGTGGAGAATCAGGATGTGTTGAGGCTTAATATATGTGTAAACCACACTTCAAAGACAAGTTAAATTAATTGAATGTGCAGTTCCAGAAAACATCCATACCCCCCCCCCCAACCCCACAGAAGGGATTGGAATTTCCTGGGGGGGGGTGGGGTGGGAGGTTCTCTAAGACCAAAATATTTTAAGAAATGTATCAAGCTTTGAATTGAAATTTCTAGTGGGGTTGGAGGGGGGGTGGTCTTGGAAACAAATCTCTTCCATGGGGGAGGTATAGATATTTTCTGGAACTGCACAATGCAGTTTCCAAATATGGCACATAGTACAAATGCAAATGCTTGAATGGTGCACATGAATAAGAAAATAATGAATTTCAGGAGAAAGCCAATTATGGACAGAGAAAATAATCATTGTGATTTCAATCAGAGAGCAATTGTGTATCTAACAGTTTACTAATATTATTATTAGTTGATAACCAAATTATTTTGTTATACATGTATAATGGACAAACATTTCTTTGTTTTTCCATTGTGTGCCATATTACCACACAAGCCATTACCATTCACTATTTATTAAACTGCAAATGTTTTTGGCATGGGGCAAAGAACTAAGTAAACTGTTAACTAAAGTTGATTTAAACCAAGCTTCATGAGTCTTATTGTTTTATAACAATCCAGTGGCTGTTCCAGCACTGTGCCCTTCAATGACACAAAACCTCTGCTCAATCAATATTTTTGTTTCAAGATTTGTTGTTTGTATGTTTAGACAAGTTTCAGAGTTTGTGTTTGAAAGGCACAGTCAACAAAGAGTATCAACAAAACTGATTTATTGATGTCGTTGTTTGATACCTCTTGACAATAACTGGAAAAAAGGTGCATGTTCCAATGGCATTCTGCCAATTACTAGTGGGTGACGATATAGCAAACAGGCAATATTCGTATTACCGGTATTGGACTAGTGGAACTAGCTTACAACTGAGGCTAATGCAGGGAGTCTTTTCAAATGCAAATGTTTCTCTTTTTAATGATATTCCCCTGCATGAGCCTCCACTGCAAGCTCCAGTCCAATACAAAGAATGTGAGTATGGTGTACTTGATTGCGGTTTAATAGAAGTGCAGCCAGTGGATCATGCTGTTAGAGAATTACAGTGTTTTCAGCCATTTTCCTTCAACACCTCCACATAACTTCTACAAATGTCAACTCACAAACAATTAAGCATATCTTTTTAAAACAGCAACCAGGCGTAAAGCTGATTGAAAGTCATGAGACATGATGCCTCCAGCTTACTACTCATGTATCATGTGCCACTGATCAATAGGGCAATGTGGATTACATATCACCTGACTCCAGTGATCAAATTCTGGACCATCGCCTGCCGCTGTACTTAGTACTACTTGGCCAATCCGTTCATGGCATCCACTTGAATCTTGAACCAGTACAGTGAACATCAGAGTCATGTGGTCAAGTGCCAGCTTTCCTCCCAAATCAAATGTAAAAGTCTGAGCAAACTTGGGATTGACTGTTTTCTTTTTCACACGGGTTTTCTTCTTTGCAACACGGCGGTTTGCAGAAAATAGTTCTACCTTGACATATGGATCTGGAATTGGAACAAGGGCAACATTGAGTGTCTAAAAACTTGGTGATGTTTGTTTACTGTTGCACTGAATTCTCCTTCAATGGACATTTCTCTAATTAAAATCGGATCCTGGAACTTGTCTCCTGTCATTGTAATGCATGTATGAGAAGCGCAAACTATGACAGTCTTAACTTTTTAAAGCCTGAACTGACACACTATCAAGAAATATCTATGTAAAACAGTACTTCTTCAAATTCTCCAACTTTAAAAGGGAAAAGACCAGACTAGATTGAGTTTGGCAAAGCACATCGTCCAGATGACCAGGTTGTGTTTGGCAAAACACATCAGGACTTGAACCTGAAAGTCTCTGAAATATTGTTTGAAATCTTTGGATGTGTTTTGACTCGGGTCACTAATGCCATATTCTTATACATGTATCTACATTAGTTTAAAACTCAGGCCTTTGACCTGGAAAAAGTTGTGAGATATAGACATGATGAAAACAGAAACTAGTTGTGAGATTACCTCCTATGTTTAGGCTGCTAATTTTTGGTAGGTTCCTTGCTTCTAATACGGTTACAGACAGTTTACTGGAGAGAGGTTGATGACAAACAGAGATATGCAGTTCTCCTAGGATCTGAATTAAAAAAAAACAGTCAATTCCTTAGCTTATTAATATCTTCCAGATGGCTCTCAATCAACCACACACATACAGACAGACAGGCAGACACAAATAAAAGACAGAGTAATACAAGAGATCTTTCAAATGATCTAACTAGTTTTTCCCGATTGTAAGCCCACCACGTGTTGAGTACTGGATTATACAAAACAACTATTACTAAGATGAGAGACTACCAAGATGTTGACTTTACTATGCAGTTTAGAATCAAATACATTTAGAGTTGTTGTACTGTGCAAATCTTCACACTGACTGCCAACATTTTACCCACCAAATTTAATCATTATTTAATAATGAGAATGTCAAAAGTCATCAATCAACAATTATTGTTGATTGATCACTTTTGACATCCTCAAGCTCACACCTGCTGTGAGTGATGAAGGAAAACACTTGCTGGTCACATGTTGCCAATCATTGTATCACGGTATATGTATCTAATAGTCAGTTGTTGCCTTTTGTTTGGTCAGGTTAGTGTGAGAGCGCTAACCACCAACTGACTTACTTCACCTAGTAAAGTTGCAGTTCTTCTCTGATTATCTGAGAAGTTTAAAACTGAAAAGGAACAAAATTTTTAAACTACTAGCTTAAGACTGACCTAGGTATATGACATCAATGATACAAAAATAGCTCACTGGTGGTACATGGACCACACTCCCCCAAGGCCAATTTTGGTTGATTCAGGTACCAGTGAGTTTACTACTATTTTGATATTCACATAAACTCTCCCTGGGCTTACATTCTGGAATTGATGTGGTCTGAGTTCTCTCCAAACGTTAACTTCTCCTCCAGTCAAGTCCATTCCACCTAATGTCATCATCACCTCTCCTATTACAACATTGCGTGACACTGGCTGGTGATGTATGATTAGAAAGTGTAATGCTAGTTGTCTAATCTCTGACAAAGTGAGTCCACTAATGATAAACAGCTCATTCCACACTGGATGAAGGTTCTTCTCTACAACTGTTGTCCTGTGGTTGTGTCTCCTTGTTGGGAGTGCATAAACTCTTACGTACGGTGAAGATGTATTGTTACGGAGGTCCTTTGGTGGCAGCTCGCGTGCTTGTAGGATCTAGGCAAAGAAACAAAAGGACAATATTGGAGAACATCTCATTCCACAATTTTACACTATGTTAACACTATTTTACTCTATTCTTAGCAGGAGAACCACATTAAAATCATTTCATTTGACTGCTTGCCATGATCAAATAAAATAAAATAAAAATAATAAGAATTTCCAGCAAAATTGTGTGGAACATGGGTGGATACTTCACCAACAAAGCTAACAACCAAGTGAATTTAATGAGGTGAAATTTGAAATTTAAGGTGGCTCTGCTCCCCCTTGACAGAATATTTTAAAACTTTGCAAAGAGTTGCATCTTAGCATGCGATTACAATTCGATAATAAAAAATGGGGGTCACTGAGCTTGTTTTTAGCAGGTCATCTTGTTTCTACGGTAACCTGTTATATAAAAAGGATGACTGCAATTTGTTTACAAATGACTGGGAATTTGTATGATACCATTATTGTAGTATCACTTGTTAAACAGTGGTAGTATTCATCCTTCAAAGTATAGCTGTTAAAAAGTGCTAGAAACTGTGAACTGGTAACAAACTCCAATGAAAACATTTTCAAGGTTAAACAAAAATCACCCAGTATTGTTTTATTCAAAGTACATGTCAAAACTCAGAAAAAGTTCATTTTCTAAGTGGTTACCTTTATAAACAAATCACATGTGGTCTGTTTATACTGCAAGGACACATTCAATCTGCCTAATCCACTCTGAGAACTCCTTCGTCTTGTATCCTTACGTGGGTGAATGACTTGGGAAGGAATGTTCACAGGAATCTTAGAAAGAGTTGCTTGACTACGTTTACTTTGCTCGTCGCCTTCAGCACCAATGCTTGGTTTTCTTCTTTCTCCCAAGTTTCTGTCAGTGCTTCCCTTTCTCTCCTTACCTGACCGTGATGGCACAGACACGTTATCTAAACTACGAGAAGGTTTTGGTGGCCTCCTGATGGGCAGGACTTGTGAATCTGAATGACTTTGCCCATTTGGATCTACATCACCTCCATGCAATTTTGCACTCATATCATCCTTAGATTCTACTCTGGTAATTGTTATGAGTGGTTTAACAGGAATGGGCCTTACAAATTCAAAAGACTTGCTGCTACTCTTTGGAAAATTTCTTGGAGATTTGGAGACATCTGAACTCTTTCTCTGTTCATATATACTTTCAGAGCTGTCTCCACTTGAAGTACTAAGTTGAAGAAGGGAAGATCGCCTAATTGTTGGCACATTAAGAGCCTCAAAACTACCCAAACTGTGCCTCTTTTCTGGCATCCCTGCATCATCAGGGGCTGTCCGATATGAGCCAGAATCTTCACTAAAAAATGATTTCTCTTCTATGGGTGAAGTCTGCGCTGAGGTTGCACTACTGCTATTTCGAGTTCCATGATGAGAATGCTGTACAAATTTCTGTACAATTCTTGGTACAAAAGGTGGTATATATGGGTCACGGGAGGAGTGGACATCCTTGATCCTCCAAAGACGAGGTTCCTGTAGACGATCATCTTGCTGCTTTCGACGACAGCAGCAATAGACCATGTATATTGATACAAGAACTACCACTGGAATTCCTGTTGCTAAGCCAGCCACCAAGGCTACTGAATAGAGTAAGACAAAACAACAGCAATTATATACAATGAACATCATAGAATAGCTGTTTAGATTTTATCTTTTACAAATGTTCATGGAAAAGGGCTGCTGAGCTTATCAAATTTTCAAGGTTTTGATGTGGTACTTAATTGAAGGTGGCAGCACACACTGAACACACCTTATGGGAATTAACCAATATAGCAGAACCATTAAAGTAGCATTTTAATTTTTCATTGTCTCTCTTTTTTCAACGTTAGAGTCAAATGTACAGGGGAAATGATATCTTCAAATAAGCACCACTCTAGACCTTGTGTTTCCGAAAAGTGGGAACTTGTTGATCATCTAGCGGCACTTTCTTGAGGGTGATGTTTATAAATATTGTTGCTGTTATGTGCAACACTTAGAGTGTGTTCCTTTGTTGTAATCTGGATTAGGATCAGTGATCCAAGATCACTCGGATCATGGTGCATCAAAGAAAACAATGAATCCACTCTGGTCACAGATTCATCAGTTCCTTTGATGCACTATGACCCGAGTATCTTGGATCACTGATCCTAATGTAGATCACACCAAAGGAATGCACCCTTATTGTATGGTGCATTTAATCAAAGGCAGCACTATTTGGGGCAGATAAAGGTATAGCAGCCAAGCAAATAGGACAGAGGTAAGGTAAATACCAATCTCGTTCCCAGAGCCCACGTGCCTTTTGGTCAGCACCAAAACACGGAGCTCTGGAATAATCAATTTCCAGAGACCAAGATTTTAGGACTTCCGGTTTCACGGCGCATGCGTGGCTTGGTTTACATGGCGTCTAGAGATAAAATCGAAGTGGATACGTTCCACAAAGGCATTCAATATGCACTGGAAAAACTAGGAAAGTCGAAATTTGGCTTTGAAAGAACAGCAGTATCAAATTTTAAAAGCAAAAGACACGAGGGCTCTGGGAACGAGCTTGTTGATTATTCCAGAGCTCCGTGTCTTGGTGCTGACCAAAAGGCACGTGGGCTCTGGGAACGAGATTGGGTAAATACATGTAGCTCACTCACTCATCCTCTTTATTCCTGTGAGAAGAGTATAAGGCTACAAATACGTGTGGAGTCCAAAAACTAAATGATTGGTGGAGCTATTGTCCATGGAGCTGGTGCTTTACTTTGGTTTCTATAGCAACAAAGCAACTTTATTGATTTCTCACTTCTCCCAGATGAGATCATTCTTCGTCCGTTTTTTTAATTCTTTCACTGAATTAGTGGTATTAGTCCATCATGTCACACCCTAACCCCCTTCCCCTCCAACTTATTGTCAAGTTGTCTCAAACATTTGCCTGTACAGGCAAAAGTCAACAACAAAACACACTGACTCTATCCTGTCCTCATAATATTGAATCGTGCTTACATGTAGTTACCATAAGCACCAATCCTCATTTAGTAAAAAAAATGCAAAATATTGATATGTTTACCTGAGTTATTCATTATCATTGGTCAAAGGCAACATCAGCAGTTTAGTTCAGTTTGCCAACTGACGATTGAATACCTTTAAAACAAAGAACAGAAAATTGCACTATATTATCACTTCTGTTAACAATATGCAAACTAAGCCAAGTAATTGTACCTGTACTTATTGACTTTATTTTCCTTAATTCAAAAGATTTTGCCTACCGCTCATATTAATTTAGGTGAAGTAATTAAGTTTTACAAACATTGAAGCCAAGATCACACTTGTTGACAAGTTTGGTACAGTTGGTACACTGTAGATTTCATCATTTGTCAATCAATGGGACCACAAGTGCAACCACACTTTTTGGAGTTGAACAGTTTGTCCAACAATAGTAATATTTTTTTTTATTAAACATAAGGAGACGGAAACCAGGGAACTCTTCCAAACTGATGCCTCAGATTTAGGAGCTTGAACAGAGAAATTTAATTTATTTAGTAGGATGTGAAAAGAGTGAAATTTGTCGTTATTCACAAGCCACTATAAAAAAAAACTGGTTGTAAAACAAGGAAATACATGTAAATGTGCAAATACAATACTTAGGCACTAAGCTAGATATCCAATAGAAACACTTTGGTAAAAAGAAATCTCTGGTAAATGGCAACATTTTCCAAATAATGGCAGCAAAACATTGTTCTGGATGTTACGCCACGGACGTTACTCTTCTTGAACTTAAGTAAAAACATTCTGAAATGGTTCTTAAGAGCCGCCCTCTGTAAATATCAACTATCATCGTTTGGACGAGAAAAAATGAAATTTCTCAAACTTTCTCAGATGAATGGTCTAGATAAGTGATTCACAAAAATATAATTTTCAGTTCAATTCGATTTGTATTTTAGCGCTGGGGCGACCATCTTGTTTTTGCCGCTCTGAGAGGGCTTTCAGCGGCCATTTTAGGGCACATTTTGAACAATTTGCCGTACAAATAAAACGTTATAAATCCAGATAAAAACCCATTATTCCAGACAAGCAAATGGTTCTTGTTACATTGAGGGGCTGTTTTGGGAATTTAATCAACATCTGAATTTTTTCGAGACTTTTAAATCTCTTCCCTTTCGAGCTACTCATGAAGCGCCTTAAAAATGGCGAAATTTAAAGGAAAATATTGCCAAAAATACATCAATTGAGATCCCAAAACTACACTCCACTTAAAGAGCAATGTCTCACGTGTAAAAATATGTAATAAAATTTTGGGGCAGTTAAAACTGTAAAATGTTAGAAGAAGATGTCTAAGGTGTGCTTTTGTCAACAAACACCGCCGTCCTAATTAGCATAATAAAGTGACAATAACGATGCACGAAGAAAATAATGATACGTTCCACTTACCTCGCGACATGTCGACAACTGGATGTTCCACGATACCTCATGTTATATTATCAGTAGGTTTCAGCCCCATTTTCGATGCTTAGTGTACGAAATCACTCTGACACATTCCCACGGTTAAGCTGATTTCAACTCCACGAAGCCCGCGTCATAACATCTTTCGCCTCATAATCGCCGTTTGCAAAACGTTTAGCAATTTGCTGAGATCCCAACTGTCCCAAAAGTCTGTCAGCAGCCTTTAAATCCTCCTCTTAATTGAGAATTCTCGTCAAGAACTCGTTTAAGTTCAGTTCTGTTTCGATCTGTCACCATTATTTCACAGATTGCGTTACACATAACAAGTGCACATTTCAACTGGTAGGGGTAGGGTGGGTAGCAAATGAAAATGTAACCGGCTTTAAAAGCCATTTTACGTATTTCAGTGGCCAAACTAGTATATCAGCTTTCTCACGGAATGATTTGAATATGAGCTACTGCTTGGAAATTTGAGTCATTCTGTAGGTTTATTATTTTTTTCGTGGTCGTGGTTGGGGGGGGGGGGGGGTGCACAGTGTCAGGTCAAGTAAGCTCTTGATCAGTATTGTCAGTTCATCAGTGAGGCACTGTTATGGGTGTTCAGGATACTCGCTATTTGGGTACAAAATTAACAATATACGAAAGTGAGGGAAAAAATTAATGGGGAAGAGGATGTTTAGAACAGATGAAACGGGACATTGAGTAGCAAATCGTTAAGCTGGAATGAATTTAGGCCAGAGATTAATAGGTTATGGGATACACAGAACCCCCCTCGGTTACCCGGTTACGGTTCCTAACCCTAACCCTAAGCGCATTATGCCATGTGCAGTTGGATCTCAGTATGATTTTTTTTTTCACACATACGATAACACCTAGTTTTTCAGCTGGAATCCGTTAACAGTTGCTGGTTAGGCATAGGCTGCTTTTTCGGTGTTCCTGGTGTTAGTACAGGATCGTAATTTTACTGTGAAAATGATTCGGTCACAATAAGAAGTCGCGTGCTTGGTAGCGTAGTTGATTACATTGTAGGTCAGTTCCAACCCAAGCGCGCGCCTGACTTATAAACCATGCCTTACAGGATGCACAGACCATGTGCCCACAAAAAAACAGAAGCCCCTTCAGTAATTTTCTGAGCATTTGCTTATGTGATGCAAAGGTGGAACGGCTAAGAAAATACAAGGAGTTTCAATAAAACGCCGCTTACCGTTACCTCTTGCGCACTATTTGGCAGTGTGTTCCCTTCGCAACATGATGACATTTCAGGCAGCGAAAGACAAAAGTATAAGGCAGAACAAAAAAATAAGTAGGGGGTTTTTATTGGAAATCTACTTGTATTTTACTTGTAGTATATTCAAACTCTCGTCAAAAACTAAAAGCTGTCAATGAGCTTGAGATAGTTGTTTACCGATATCATGAGATGTTGCGCCTCAATCTCTTTGCACAAACACAATTTAAAGGGTGTCATGTAAGAATTTGATTTAAACGGTAGAGTATTTGGGAAAATTAAATTCTGTTTATTTGTCTAGCCCCGTCTTTATCTATTTATTCAGGGTAACGAGCATGAGCTTAGAAATTACTAATAAGGAAGTGCGTTACCTAAAATCGGACCCCAGACTAAAAGTCCTGAATAAATGCTTATAGCAGTTGGCAAACATTTATTTTACCCTAAACAGCAGGCTATTGGTGAGGCTCCATTACAACAGGGGGAGGGGGGTTCTGTGTATCCCATAACCTATTAAGGCGGGGGTAAACGTGAAGGCTGTTTTGAGGTTGCTTAACACGGCCTTTCTGCCAATATCTCAGTCACGTTTCAAGCGACACTAAATCTCTCTGCTTATCCCATTAACCACTGTTTGGCGGTTTTGTATAAATTTTGGGGGGATTTTTGGGCATATTGGGAAAGAGATATTTTTTTCCAAGGATAGGTTAAATTGAGGAAAACATTAAATGTTGAAGATTTGATGGATTTGGAAAATTGAAATTTGAAGTGAAGAATTAGTAGACGGAGTACCAAACAGTCCCCTAGCAACCTGGGGCTCTCTTTTGCGGGGGTCAACTGTCTGGTAGTGTCTCCAACCCATCTTAATCCTAACAATTTCCTTTTTTATATCACTTCAAATTTCACACCTATTCATGTTTACCCCCGCCTTAAAGTGCCTATGAAGTGAAAAATAATTTGTGCTTATTTTTATTAAGGGTGTCATTTTGTTTCTTTTTTGATGCACATTTGTGGTGCCAAGTTTCAAGAACACTGCTTCAATATTTCCAGAGATATCGTTTATTCAGTATTTTCCACTTTTTAGTTGCAAACAATATGACGTCATCACTGATCTAATTTGCATAATAGAAAAACCTCAGTATCTCTAAAACGAAAATATATTTCAAAAAGAAAAACACCATTCTTCTGTATTTTGAAAGGCCTTTCAAATAAGCACAAATTATTTTTCACTTCTGGCCTAAATATCCCGTTTCCTGTTCATTCCAGCTTAAGGTGGGGGTTTACCTGAATTAAAGTGAAATTTGAGGAAGTTTAAAGAGAGATTGAAAGGGGGAGAAAAGGTTATGGAACACCACCAGACAGTTGCCCGACCCCACAATGGCACTCGGGTTGTTAGGCAACTGTTTGGTGTGTATCTATCAATTTTTAACTTCAAACTCTAATTTTAAAACAACACCAAATCTTCAAAATTTCCTATTTCCATAAATTTTACTAATCCTTTGAGAAAAACTATCTGTCTCCAAATAAACCTAAAAATCACCAAAAAATTTACAAAACGGCGCAAAACATAGATGTGTGTAATGAGTGAACAGATTCTTGATTGCTTGAAACGTAAACGAGATATTTGCATTAAGAACATAATACCAAGCCAAAATACGGCTTTCAGGTGGACCCCCGCCTTAACCATGCTCAATGTCCCGCTTCATCTGATCTAACAATCCTCTACCCCATTAATTTTTTCCCTCACTTTCGTATATTGTTAATTTTGTACCCAAATAGCGAGTATCCTGAACACCCCTAACAGTGCTTCACTGATGAACTGACAATACTGATCAAGAGTTTACTTGACCTGTCACTGTGCACCCCCCCCCCCCCACCACGACCACCAAAAAAAATAATAAACCTACAGAATGACTCAAATTTCCAAGCAGTAGCTCATATTCAAATCATTCCGTGAGAAAGCTGATATACTAGTTTGGCCACTGAAATACGTAAAATGGCTTTTAAAGCCGGTTACATTTTCATTTGCTACCCACCCTACCCCTACCAGTTGAAATGTGCACTTGTTATGTGTAACGCAATCTGTGAAATAATGGCGACAGATCGAAACAGAACTGAACTTAAACGAGTTCTTGACGAGAATTCTCGATTAAGAGGAGGATTTAAAGGCTGCTGACAGACTTTTGGGACAGTTAGGATCTCAGCAAATTGCTAAACGTTTTGCAAACGGCGATTATGAGGTGAAAGATGTTGTGACGCGGGCTTCGTGGAGTTGAAATCAGCTTAACCGTGGGAATGTGTCAGAGTGATTTCGTACACTAAGCATCGAAAATGGGGCTGAAACCTACTGATAATATAACATGAGGTATCGTGGAACATCCAGTTGTCGACATGTCGCGAGGTAAGTGGAACGTATCATTATTTTCTTCGTGCATCGTTATTTTCACTTTATTATGCTAATTAGGACGGCGGTGTTTGTTGACAAAAGCACACCTTAGACATCTTCTTCTAACATTTTACAGTTTTAACTGCCCCAAAATTTTATTACATATTTTTACACGTGAGACATTGCTCTTTAAGTGGAGTGTAGTTTTGGGATCTCAATTGATGTACTTTTGGCAATATTTTCCTTTAAATTTCGCCATTTTTAAGGCGCTTCATGAGTAGCTCGAAAGGGAAGAGATTTAAAAGTCTCGAAAAAATTCAGATGTTGATTAAATTCCCAAAACAGCCCCTCAACGTAACAAGAACCATTTGCTTGTCTGGAATAATGGGTTTTTATCTGGATTTATAACGTTTTATTTGTACGGCAAATTGTTCAAAATGTGCCCTAAAATGGCCGCTGAAAGCCCTCTCAGAGCGGCAAAAACAAGATGGTCGCCCCAGCGCTAAAATACAAATCGAATTGAACTGAAAATTATATTTTTGTGAATCACTTATCTAGACCATTCATCTGAGAAAGTTTGAGAAATTTCATTTTTTCTCGTCCAAACGATGATAGTTGATATTTACAGAGGGCGGCTCTTAAAAGCCAAAACATTATACCACAAGAGCATACTTGTCCTATCTAGATTTGTTCTAGCTTCACCTAACAAACATTTTGATGAAGACAGCAGCTTTCAATGGTGGTCAACTAGAAAGCCTTTGCTACTTTGACCACCATACACATTTTTTAACCTGTATTGTAATTATTTTATCTTGTAATTGTGTGTTGTAACTATACTTTTCTTCCTATGTTAACTTTATGTAAATAGTGTGAAATAAATGAACCATGAACCATTTCAAGTGACCTGGGTTGTAAACTACTCTGAAATTTCAACAATAGAAGAGGTTCTGCCATTCAGATGAACATTAACTAAGTCATTTCTAACAGTTGTTAAACCCTTTTATGCTTCCCATTGCTTTCAAGAGTTTTTTCCAGAGCTAGTTGCTCTGGAATTTCAAATGGTCCATTGATAAAGTGAGGAACAACCACAGAAGCAGAAAAATTGTTTGAAGAGTGGCCTCTTTTGTTCTCTATCACCTAGGCCAATAATAGGTAGTTGTGCCAACTCTGTATTGAAACCTTGAATTGAACAAAATTGCCATTTCTGTCTATTCTCTGGTAAAATAAGTTATTATTCAGGTGACCAGCAAATGTATCCAGGTTCAGAATGCCAAGGGCAGGCTCAAATGCAAATTATACTTGATGTAAAAAGCATGTTGTGTCCAACAAACTGTGCCGTGATATTTCAGGGGTTTTACATGAAACTTTGCCAACCAGTTTCATTCATAATAACATAAAATATTTGCCTATCTTGCTTTATATGACAGAGAACAATACAGAAAAGCTGATTTATCTTCTATACTTGGCAATGATTTACATAGTGTAATGTCCACAAGATTAGTTGTAATGTTCAAGTATGTACCCTTGCAAAATTGCGAATGTCAGTTCAAATGAATCAGCCTTTTTGGGTAACGCAACTACTTAACTGCATATATTTGGAACAATTCATACAAAAAGCCCCGGCTGATACTTCACAGGAAGTTTTAATAAATGCTACTTTGCTGAATATTGTGACTGCTTTTCATATAACGTCCACGACAGTGTTTTTTTTCGCTCTATTTCTCTAATAGAAATCAGTTATTAAAGTTGAAAAATTGTTATGTGAGTCTACAGGCACAAGCATGTTCATAAATGGAAAACTGGACAAGCCCTTTTTATCCTTTAACTTAAAGTTAAAATGTAGTCTGAATGTAACGTCTGCGACGGTGGAATTGTCCAAATAGGTTTTGTCTTTTCTTAACTGAGGAATTCCCTACTTTCTAATCTTCAATTTACTTTTCAAATAATGTAAAGTGTTGTTATCTTTTGAAAATTCTATCCTGCTCAGTTTGGCTACATTATTTTCACATTGATCAGCTCAATTGTTTCACTCTTTATCTACCTTTATCTATACTAGTAATACTAGTAACTACAGTAACTTTAATAATATTACAGCTTAACCCAGAATCACCCTCTGTTACTTCATGTCTTGCAGCTGGGCTTTACTTTTATTCACTGACTTCATTAATATGAAATTATAATCAAATATGGCAGAATTCTACTAGCATACTAATGCAAATACTGCATTATTTTGTACACTATCAGCCATTATGTACAGTGGCTGAGACTCGTCAATGAAATATTGTTTCTTTGTTTTTCCAAATTTTTGGAGAAATTTTTGTATAAATGGAAAATTAAATTCCTAAAACGACTTGAGGGAGGACATTCAGTTTTGCAACTATAAACACTTGCAAATATTGGTGAAAATACCAACAAGCACACATCTACTACACCAAGTTTCGAATAACAATTCAGCCTGCCCAATTTTTCTAAAGTGTGAAGTAAAATACTATTTAGAGGAATGATTGTCAACTGTTATTTGAAGTAAAATTCTGTTAGAATATTCCACTAAAACAATAAGATTATTCAGACTTGATTTCTATAGATGATTTTGGCCTTTTCTAAATCTAAATCTAAATATCATTCTGTCGGCAAAATATCATATCAATCCATAGAAACCTTTAGCTCATAATCTAATAAAAATATTGTACATTTCAGTGCTTTCAATAGGACCTGGCACAACCCGGAGCTCCGGCAGATATTCTGTTTAAAGTCGGCAGGTATATAATTTAACTTTTAAAAATCTCCTGAGAGAAATTCTCCTGGGCTCTCACATTACTCTGGTGGGTGCTGTTCTGAGCCACCAACTTCAAATCTTATTGAGAGCACTGTATATTAACATAAAATACATAAAATAATATGATATATAATACAACACAATACAATGTAACACAACACAATTAATATGTAATATTATATATTAGTATATACTAAAACAGTGGATAGCGTTGATGGCGCGCGCTGATTGGCTCGTCAAACTCCGGATATCCTGTGCTATTTACCTCCGAGCAACTCAAGAGAAAATGCCGTCCGGTTTGCATCCGTGAAAAGTGAAGAAATCATCCAAATTAATTTGTTTTTGGTGTTTATTACCTCACTGTTTTAGTATAAACTAAAACAACCATTTACCTCTGTATTGGTGGCTAGCGGTGGATATTTACCTCAAGGCTTCACGTCTCGGTAAATATCCACCGCTAGCCACCTCCACTTCGGTGAATAGTTGTTAAATAATATATATGTATAATGTACAGACCTCGGAGGAAAGACTCCACAAGTAGTCACAGTGCCTTTAAAATTAGATGACTGCTAACAATGTACCTGTCGGTTTCTTTGAAACTTCCAGAGTAAATTTCATATGCTAATCTCTTTAGTCTACAAATTTGCCCACTTTTAGTAAATAATTTTATTATCGTAGTTTGAACTACGTTTTTCGATTTCACTTCTTATTTCTATGCTCATAACTTTGAAATTGCAAAAAAAAAAATCATTTTTACTTCAATTGTAAGTTTGAACCTGTTCAATTGGTTGGACACAGTTTTGGTGACTTACTGATGCATTGAATGCAGTTAATCGGCTGTGAGCCCAAGTTTTCAGCAACACACTGCTGCGAAAACTGTACTGTGTTACTCAGACTACACAACACAAGCTTGTTGTTTTGGGATGGACATCTTAAATGATTCCAATCCAAATCCTAACACCTTTTTATCTTAAAGCCAAAATCAGGAATAATTTTCCCTTTCAAAATGCATGTGATATGTTATTGTGTGTCTGTCATTTGCGTTTTTTGAAAAAGTAGTTTGTTCTGAAAGTAGATTGAAACAGAATACTCCACATATAGTTTTTCTGTTCACATGGTATTAATTCTCCCAAGTGAACTGTGAATCCCATTTGTTGTTCTATTGTTGTCTGTTTGCTGAAAGAACATGATCATTACCAGATCTTCAAAAAAATTTAGTTTCATACTTTCCAAGCTACACATATAGCTGGCTAACAAACTAGGGTTTTTTAATCTGCTACATGCCATTTGGCTAGATTGTGTAAGTTGGTGATTATGGCTTAGAAAAAAAAATTAAAAAAAAATTGAGACGCCTTGTGAAAAAGTCTCTGTAAATTAAACACATAATGAGAAATGAAGCACACTGATTATTATAAGTTTGATTTGGCTTCACGTAAGTAATAAGGCATCTGAAATGAATTAAAGAATTATCCTTCTGAATAGAGATTTAAGTCATTTCTTCACCAACAGTACACCTCCCTGTGATTCATCAAATGAACACAAAATAAATGAAACATTCATTTGCACATTGGTTACCTTGGGCAGACATCTACTGACAAACTTAACGATCATCGCAGCTTCTAAATCAAACATAATATTATGAGATCGAACGTAGAAAAAAAACCCAGAAGATTTTCCAGGATTGAGTGAGTCAACATGTCACTTTCGACAAGCATAAAAATGGGTTTTCTTTCGAAATTACACTTAAGCGTTGCATTTGTGAAAAGAATAAGTAATTGCCATCAACGAATAAAGTCTTTTTAGTAATTCTTTTCGACACTGATTCAAATCTGCCAAAGATGATAATATGCAGCTGGAAAAAAGAAGAATTTGACTTGTGGTCTCAACGTAACACCTGCTCAAGACAGTGACAACATTTCCAAAGCAAAGAAATCGTTCTATTATTTCTAACTGATAGTAGAAAAACTAAAAGCTTATTAAACATGGTTAGTATGGTTTCTGCATATAAATAATCCGCAATGAACGCCCGCGCTTCTTAAACTGTACAAGACCGACTCCGAGATCTTGATCTGGAGTTTCTAATCAATAGATTACATGAAAAACTCATTTCTAGAAGAAAGACGCGCAGTATATGGCTTTCTGAAGAACCGCCTTAAGTGAAAAGCACATGCACAATAATATTACGGCAAAAACACGTCCACATATGCGATACAGTACAAGGTGGAATAAATAATTCATTGTTGACATTTGTCTATGCCTGATGGGTCGTAAAACTAATCCAAACGTGTGTAATAGCGAGTGCAAGAGTATTATTAAAGACTCTTGCTGTTTTTGTGCATTATATACATGACTGTGTATAAACTTTCTGTACGTTATAAGAAAACGACGTTTCACCTGAGAATATAAGCTTCAATAAAACCAAAAATGAAAATGACAATCGGAAAAAAAATTGCATAAAGGAAACTTCAAACGCTCGACCCTTGTCACATTCATTGCTGTTTGCCAATATTTTTCACTTTTTTAACTCCATTTCTTGAAGAAATATCCAACGGCTCCCAACAGTCCAGGATTCAAAAGAAAACTAAACGAACTTGCAGTGACAAAGACCTTTAGTTTCACGCCTTCAACGAGAAAGTGACGAACCCATTTGATGCACAATCTTAATTCGATTTTTTTTGAACACTTCACGACAACATGGGGCCGAGTGAGTAAAATTAAAAATTTATGTCACATTTTCGAACTTATCCTTTCATTCAAAAGTTTCAAGATATTTTTGCCATCGATGAATAGTACCCGCCAAGCTTCTAATAGGCCAAAAACACTCGCTCGCAAATTTAAGTCTAGAATCATTGACTAACATGAGCTAAACTCACTCTATTAAACCCATATTCTGAATAATTTGAGTTAAAAACTTACTCGATTTCTCCGTGACAGAAGAAAGTTTAATTTTTTTTATGTACAAAACCCAAACAATGTCAACGTACCTCCTACAGAGAGTCGTCCGTTCTGATCGGCGAAGAACGACATCAGGACGGCGGCCATTTTCATCTTCTTCGTACACGGAAAGACTCTTGTGTCCCATTATAACCATGAAACAGTGGCACAAAAATACACAAAATTCATACGGCCAACGGACATGTTCATATAGCAACAAGAAGATGTTTGAAAAGCTGTGAATACTGAAGACTGGGATCACGAGAATCAGATTTTCAGGCGGTAGCTTTACAACAGGCGTTTGAGAAAATTGGTGGCGCGTTGTTGCCAGATCTGCCGAGTGAAGCTTTCCACCTGATTCAAGCCTTCATTATTCAGTTCAAACACCCCGTATCCGCTTTTAGTTCCGGAATAAATATGCTGTACGAATACATAATGAGCTTCAAGAACCAATGAGACGATAGTGCATAATGGTAAATCCTCGCAGATCTATTTAAAATTTAAAAGCATCGGCTCCGGTGATTGTGGGAAGAAATAACGTAAAACAAGGCAAACCATTTGACGATGCGCCGTCGTATCTTGCCCATTCACATGCAAATGAGCTCGTATCTGTGTCCAGCGATAAAACCTGGCGCAGAACAGTTCTTGAAAACTTTTCTTCCACAGAGACGGTGATTTTCGAATTCGTCTGTTTAACATCTGCTGTCTTCATAACCGGGTAACAAACAACTTCCATCCTGTAGCTGACCTTTAGAAGAGGTTTTCAACCGCCTACACGTGTTGTTGCACATGTTTACGTCAGTTCTACGAGCTTGTTTTCTTCCCATCCTACCAACAATATTGGTAAACAAACAAGGAAGACGTCAAGGAAAAGATCCACGTTTCTTCGCCACGGGAAGCCACTGAGAAAGGCCTGACGTTGTGAGCCTGACGTCAGCGGTTTTATCATGGGAAGATTTAAGATGGCGGGCAAATTGATCTGATAAACCTCTCTCTTCTTCGGATGAATTCCTTCGACGACTAATAATCTTTAATTGCTGTCCTATCCACATGAATCGCAAAAAACAGCGGGAGTGTCCCAACCCACTTTTCTTGAAGTGGTTGGTGGAGTGGCGAGATGAGGCGAAGCAGAAAAACTCCAAGCTGCAATACACCTACGCCAAGGTGAGAGACGTAAACCGCAAACATACCACGAGAGTATGAACGTAATTTGTCTGAATTTAGATGACGCGAGAACAAAGAAATCGCACGTATTTTCTAGTACAATTCTTATTTTGGTATATTTTCGTAAATAATTGTAAAGATTCAAAAATGTTGACTGAAAACCAAGTCTTTCTTGAGGGTCGTACAGGGGTATTCTCGTGATGCGTGATTAGCTGATTTTATTTTCCGTGAAACGTGAATTTAGCAAATTATTCTTCGTGATCCGTGATCTGAAGGTTTTGCGTGACCCGTGAACAACTTGAATTACTAACCGATATTCGTGATTTCACCACTCTATTCTACGTGATTTTGAGACGCGAGTCCTCTTAGGCTGCGATATGAAGCCTTGAACTAGCCTTTCAAGATTTTTCTTTCTTCAGACACTCTTTCTAGAGCAGGAACAGGTTATTAACCTATGGACTCCTGTGCCGCCCGTAACCGGCCGTGACGAGCCTTCGCCTTTCTTCTACTTCTGACGTCATCACTTTTGACCAAAATTAGCATCGTCTAAACTCAACTTACCTGTCTTCTTTGTGCTATGTGGAACATAATACAATGATGACTTCCACTCTATTGACTGCTCGATGATATTTCTCAATATGAAAATTTGCTCAGTAGTTCTCCTACCTGGTCGAAAACCTGCTTGTTCCTTTCTAAGCTTCGACTCTACTCCGGTTCGTTTCCTGTCAATCATAATTCTCCCCAGGACCTTGCTGACAACTGACAGCGGCGTAATTCCACGCCAGTTTTTACATTCTTTCAGATTTCCTCTTTTCGATCGGCAGTTTGACAATCAATCCTTTCCTCCATTTTCTTGGTGTCTTCTCGTCTCTCCGCACTATGCCGTCTATGATCTCCTTGACTTTAGTAGTAGCATAGTCAATGTCAGCTTTAAGCGGCTCCGCCTGTATGTTGTCTATTCCTGGTTCCTTACTTCAGCTCAGCTCTGCTGGGTTCATATGTACCAATTTCTTCTATTTCATTCGGCAGCTCTATCTCCATTTCACTTACTGGATTACTAGGCTCTCTCTATTTAGTACTTCAGAGAAGTGCTCCAACCATCGTCTGAGCTTACTTTCTTTATCGTTAAGGATCTTGCCTGTTTTGCAGCACTCTGCCTTGGTCTTTCGTTGCTTAATACTTTGGTCAGGGTATACAGTGTTTTCATGTGTTGTTGTTCAGCCGCATTTTCAGCTTCTTTTGCAATCTCTTCAGTCCATTTTCTCTTATCCACCCTAACCTGTCTTTTAACTTCCCTATCCTTTTGTCTGTATTCATTTTGCCATCTCTGTTTTGGTCTCTCTGATCTTGCACCGATTAGCTTCTGTTTAATATGGTTTTCTTTTGGTCTACCAAAGTCCAAGCCTCCTGACTGAACCATGGCTCGTTTTTCTTTACTTGTACCCTAGTACCTCCTCTGCCATTTTGACATAAGCTTTCTCCATTATCTCGTTTTTTCTTTCCACTTGGTCTTCTTGTTCTTCTCCTTTATCACTCATTTGCTCTTCTACTGCTAGTGCCTGGAATCTGTTTTTCAGCTGTATTGTGAACCTTCTGTGTACATCATGGTTTTGGAGTTTCTGTGTGTCGAGCCTCTTTGTGGTACTCTTCGTCGCCGGTGCTCTTTTGGGCTTTAATCTGATGGTTCATCGTACAAGGTAATGGTCGCTGGCGACATCTGCTGACCTCATGGCCCTCGTATTTTTAATCATGATACTGATAAATTTTCTGTTAACCAGAGCGTGGTCTATTTGATTTTTTTTGTTCTTCCATCGGGTGACAGCCAGGTTTGCTTATGAATCTTCTTGTGAGGAAAAACTGTTCCAGTGATAACCATTTCATTGAAATCGCAGATTTCTTTCAGTCTTTCACCATTATCATTAACCGTGCCCAGTCCTTGTCTCCCATTACTCTTCCAAGGCCGTTGACAAGGTTTCCCACCTTCGTAATCATATCGCCCGTTGAATTGCTAATACATGATTGTGTACCTGGTACCTGCTCAGTTACTTCTTGTAGTTTTCCCGGCAAGCTGTCGTGTTGCATTTGTCAGTATTTTTGACCAGATTAAAGCTAATTTGGCCAAGATCCAGCCTCAAAACCACCAAAATGTCCAAAAACCCATTTTTGACAAAAAGCTCCAGGGGTCAATGGGTTGAAACGAGTATCATTCTTGCTTATTTTCGTGATTCGAGAAAACGAAATTTAGACTTCCGTGATCCGTGATTCCCTATTTTTTCGGTTCGTGAACCGTGCCAGAGACCCCCCCTGTACGACCCTCTTTCTTTTATAGTTTAATTGATAGCCTGTTATTCTTTGCCATAGCTATTTTTTGCCCTTCTTATATCAATGTTTATTGTTTTGTGTTCCTATATAAATTTAACTACTCTAGATTTCCTTCATAGGGTAGAAATAGTGTTTTTCCTCCTCTTTTTATGTGCCCATTTGTGCTTCAATTTTCTTGCTGACCTGTATTTTTATTTCTATTTAATGCTGATATTAACTTGCTGCCTGGCTCCGCTAGCCCCTATGGTTATTCCAGGCAGCTAGTACTCTAATTTTTACTTTTAATATTTTCCTTGTTGTAATTCCTTATTTTGAGCAAGTGTGAGTGCAAATAAAGAAAGAATAAATAATAATAATAATAAAAAAGAATAGAAAAGAAAGAGGGTTAAGCTTGTGTTAATGTACATGTAGATTTGTGAGAAAAAAAAATGTATAGCCTTGTTTGTAAGTTTTTTCCCTGTCAACTGGGAAAGAGTTGTCAGAAGGCACAGATTAATGTTTTACAGATGGATGTACATGTACATAAAAGTAAAGCAGCTAATTGAATGCTTTGTTAGGGCTGATATAGACAGTACAAGTTTGCCAGGTAATATCGTGGGTGACAAATTAATAAAAAATTGCAGTGTTAATTTTTAATTTCACATACAAAATTGAAGAAGTGTCAGTTTCAACATTCGGTATGCAAATTTCAAACAAACATGCAAGAGACCCGTGGGGGAGAGAGAACAAACCATGTCGTCAGAGTGTGACTCCATAGTTTATTGAACAATACTTCTTGACCTATTTGCATGTTATTACAAAATAAGCATAACTGTACATTTCAATTTCTATTACAACCTATTATCCTAATTATGTTACAACAGTCGTGTCAAGAAACTAATTTCCGACCAAACCAAACCTATTTTTAAATGGAACCCAAGTTGACCACAGCCTATTTACAAGGGTTGCAACTAGAAGCTTATACTTAAACGAATCCTAATCTATACAATACAATCTTTATTAAACTCTCCCCGAAGGGGCTTTTCAGAGCTTAAAAACTATCTAATAATTACAATACAAAATAATAAAGTGCTAAAAAAAATTAAAATCGCCTTCATTAAAAGATGATTTATTAACTTGCGTTTAAAAATGTTCATAGAGGAGCTCAATTTTATATCACTTGGTAAGTTGCTCCAAATAGTTACTGCGCGGTATAAAAAGCTTCGCTGGCCCGTAGCAGTTTTATAGCGCGGTACATGTATATCCAGTAAATTTGCATTGCGAGTCGAGCGGCCGCTAATTGTGCCCCTCTTGATAAATCTGGAACTAAGGTTGCTTGTTGCCATACTGTTCATAAGGCATCACGATAAAATAAATAGTCTTTAACTGGCATCCAACAAAGCTGTTTAAGAATCGGTGTAATATGGACGAAGTTTCTTGATCTGGTCACTATGCGGGCAGCAAACTGGTCCATTGAGACAGCTACAAACTTTGAACAATTGCACTGCTGATATAGCTTTGGGTTTGTAGTCATCCCACAGCTCAAAAATCTTAGTTTAAAGGTGATGGTACGTTTGCCTTTGAATTCATTGTAGGTTATGATCAGAGACCAGTCTTGCTTGTTTTGTGAACAGTTTGGCTTCTCAGTGGAGGTGGTGGATCAGGATGTAGAACGGGATATGCACTCTGCCCCCAGCACGTCGCTTAAGGCCATTATGCCAGCCCTCTAAATCATTATTTGTGCAGACAGCTTGTCCATAAATGCTCCAGGCTTTTGGTGGGAAACTTTTACTGTTAACCCAGGTGTTCTGAACATGTTGGATCATAAGGTGACAGGTTATTCCTCTGGTAATTTGTAAATGCATTTCAGACCTTTTCCAAATGTTGGCAGACTGATCCAGGACATTGGCTAATCGTCTGTTCATTGGCGAACCGGTGATACGTTGGCGAAACGTATATTGAGGAAGGAAATATAGAAAATGAAACACATTTGGTTGCGAACTACATGTACTTCCTAATTCACATTAATAAAACTTCAGGTGAACTGACTTTTGGTCAGGGTGAATCAACTTTTGAGTTGGGGCGAAACAAGGATGAGTTGGGGTGAAATGGACCTGGCATGAAACAACCTGTTTCCAATTTGTTACCTGTGATATTATAAGGTAATCAAATGGTATGCTTGTGAAATTGAGAAATAATTTCACATAACTGTGCTTTGTCAAAATTCTAATATTTCCGTCGTTGGGGCATTATTAAAATTTTGACAAAATGCGAGTGAAGTTATTTCCTAATTTCACTTGTCACCATTTGATTTGATGGCTCTTTTTGCCAAAGCATAAACAGGAGTTAATGCTTAGCTCAATTGAACCTTGTGCTCCCCGTGGACGTAAAAATAAGTATTGCTGGCGACAACCCTTCAGTCCCACACTGAAGCAATGCCTGGGTTGCCTTAGCTTGGGTGAGAAATGGTGGGCACATCCACTTCCCCTCACTACCATCCCTCCTGGAGCTTGGCATAGGTACACACCACCCTGCCTCTGTGCCCTGTGACACCCATCTCTCGGTCTTATATGCCACTCGCTGACACTAGCCCTGAGGTATTGGCCTCGCACGTGGCAGGCAGCTCTCGGGTCTGGGACAACACTTATCTCCCCTACCTTTCTCCCACATAAACGGTGTCCTTTCTATTGTGCATGACATTAAAGGATTTTAAAACATCTTTCAAGGTCAAAACTCTGTGACAACTGGGAGAGTTGAGCTTTTGTATTTGCATGCTTCACTTGTTGTGAAGTCTCAATGGCCAATAGCATGGGGAAAGCTGAGCTGACGAGTTCACCTTTGCCTCCTGATTAAAACATTTATAAACTCAAGATTAGCCATAAAGCACTGATTGATTGTCTGATGACCACTGTAGGACAAAATGATTTGCACAGCAAGGTTACAGGTTCAAATGGCAGCTATTTCCTGCTGGAATCTACTCAATTTGCTTACATTTATGGATATTTTTAGATGCAGGATGGGGTTTCTTTTTCATTGTCCACCGAGGTCAGAAGATCAGAAGTGTACTCGTAAAAGTTATCTGACAAAGCATGTAGCTTGCAGTGGTAAACCCTTAGTGATTCGCATTTTAGTCAGTTTGGGGTCTGCTCTTGTTTTGTTATTGTCTTGTCTCGTCTTGATATCCTCTGTTTTAAGGATTTTTTAGTGCGATGAAGGAATGAAGATGTTAATTCTTGACATCAAGTCCTAACGACAGAATTAACATTGATATCTGAATAGCCCTTGAATTTAAAAAAATTAATGTGGATCTGGTTAAGTTGATTATTAAATAAATATGATTTATTGATTACATTTGTATACATGTAAGTTATATCTACATAAAGCAAAAAAGTATATGAAATAAATATTTTGCTATTCTGTCATTCCTGGTTTTAGTACATCTTCATTAAACTTGATTTGGTCATTTTGCTTTCAGCTTAGTCATGCACTTGTCAAGTTCATAAGTTTCAGTGTATTGCGAACGCGTCATGAATTCCATGCCTTGCGTGATGCACAGAACCTGTGCACACCAACTGAAGTACGCACTGTGGCTACTGTAAATCATTGGCACCTACTGTAGCAACAGCAGCTAAGGTTGATTTGAACTAAAAGTGGACAAAGGACAGATTATCTAATTAACTAATTATCTAAGTAGATCTAATTGCTAATAAAAGCAGAAAAGGGTCACTTATTTCACAAAAATAAGTTTTCATTCCATCACAGAATGACAAAAGATCTAAATGATTACGATGATAAACAATGTTGATTGATAGCTTGTAGCAGGCAGGGCCCTTTCTTCATGGCTAGGTTAATGATGCTTTAAAAAGTCTGGCAACAAAGGCTATAACAATTAATTAATAACATTGACTAAACACAATGAATGGTGCATTAAGAAACATCAGAAGTAGATCAGATAAAGTGAGTAGATGGATTAATGAGTAAAGGAACTATTTCACGAAAGTAGTAAGATAGGTACACACAACTTGATATACCGTTACATGAGTAGGTATGCAGGTATGCAGGGTTTCATTTTAAGCTTCCTACTTTTGTGATATGACTGGATGAATTGCCATGATTATAATAATTATTAAAGCAGTTTACAAACTCAGGGAGACAAAAAAAAATTTTGGTTCATGATAATGAAGAGTGGATTGACTGCTGCTTGAGATGTACCTGAACTGAAGGGCTACATAGGTACTTTGCTCTGATGAAGGTCTAATGCTTGAAGTGTCAGCTTCACGTTCTAGCTACATGTATGGTGGTTAGTTAACTTTAATCAACTTCACGTTGATAAAAGCTAAGTACAGTGTATATACATGTACATGTAGCTACTGTAAATGAGAGAAAGTGTGGGTGAGCAAAAGTTTTAACTTCTTCTCTTGTTAAGTGTGGATTATTCATGGTGTAGTGTACTTTTATAGCTGTGAGCATTAAAATACTACTTTGCTTCCCCAGGCTGCTGCAGCTGTGAAGAAGTACCCATTACCTCTGTGCAGTGGAGAAGAAGCAATGATTCTTGATAACATTGGCAAGTGTTTTGAACTACAATGTCTTACATGTAACCCAAAGATGCCTGTGCTGTCCAGAACTACATGTAGCCATATTGCCTTCGCTGTCTGCAAACACCTGTTCTTCATTCAGCTCCCACTTTAGAACTGCATGTATAATACACACTACACAACATTCATTGCAGCAGTATATTAAATTCGCAGCACAGTTTAAACCTGTCTTGATTCTTAACCTAACTACCAGATTTTTGCTAGGTACCTAGCCCTTAACGAAACTCTGTATTATGATCTTTTCAGATCCTCAAAGAACTTAGAATCTTGCAAAGAACTTTGAGGTGGAGTCCCCCAAGGTTCAATACATGTAGTTGGGCCAAAATTAAATTGAAATTTCTGTAAATGACTTTCCAGAATCAATAACTAGTGGTGACTTATTCATGTTTGCTGATGATACCACAATTTTTGCAATTGGCAAGAACATCAATAATATCATGTTGACGCACGCTGCAATCTATATTAGACCAGGTGTACACCTAGTGTCAGTCTAACAGATTATTAGCCCACGAATCGAAGTCAGATGCCCTGATAATATAGTGATGACGTCATGAACACTCTACACTGGAACTCTATTATTAATAATTTTATTTTACATTAAGAGACTTTTAGTTATTACATACAATATTTATCATGGACTATTTGCACTATCCTGGAATCTCCTTCCTGATGACATCAAGAACTGTTCAAACTTAGCTTCTTTCAAGAGAAAACTTAAGGAAAATAGGAATGTTCTAAAATCTATCAGTTTTGCTAAAGCTTTCTGCAGCGTTTCCAACAAATCTTTAGACTTTGAATACATTTTTAATGTCTACTATATATTGTCATTAATATTTATGTATTTTAATTATTATAATTTATTTTACCCATAGTCAATTTATTTTCTAGGTGTTTATTAATCATTTAAGAAAGTGCAGGTCCACATCAGGACTTTTGTCTTGCCTATTCTTTAACCTGCTTTATCAAATAGACCAGAAAAAAAGGTATACGTTTTACACAGACCTAAAGTATTTTTGCAGGATCTTGAAGAATTTGTAAGATCCTGCAGGATAGAGTATTTCGAAAAGGATCCTTTTGAATTTTACAGAATCTTAAGACCCTAGTAAGACCCTATCCTATTTAGCATCCTGGAGGCAGCGTGGCTGAGTGGTTAGGGTGCCGCACTTGGAATCCGGAGGTCGCGGGTTCAAGTCCCGTTCTGACCACTAAGCTGGAGTTGTTTCTTGGTAGACCCTAGTTCAACTCCTTAGCCACGTTTGTAAATAGCCAACTGGTCTGCCTCCTGCCAGTTGGGATATTTAACCATGTTATGTTCATTTGGATTATTTGTTTCATCATTTCATCATTGGCCCTGAAAAGCCCCATTGGGGGAGCGGTCAATCAAGATACATGTATTATCTTATCCTGCGTTGTGTATTTAGAACAGGCCCATGATTGTACATGTACATAATGTATACAGAGGTAGGATTTCAACCAGGGGAACTTATTAAATCATCTTATGTCCATAAGTAAATTTTTTTGTTTTCAATATTATTACTTTAGGTGGAATGATTGCTCGAAGGCTAGATGAAGCCATGGCAAAGCATAATGCCAGAAATGAACAAGGTGTGGAGCAAGATTTCATTATTTAGATTGGTAGAAATATGAGAAAAGTAGTAATAGATCATTGATATGTTAATCCATTTTGAAATGCATGTAATTTCTAACAGGTTCCTGTCAGGTTTTTGTACACTGATGCTTGAACATTGTAGTATTGGTGATGTTAAATACAGTTACTTTTCACACAGTCCCGGGCCAGTACATGTAGCTCTGCGAGTCAACAAAGAATTCAAAATACCCTGGTACACTGTACTTACAGATGATAAGCATGTTATTGAAACCAGTTTCATTATATAACAGGAGCAGGATTAACATACATGACACTGATCAGGATATTAAATAACAGTTGCTTAGTTTGTTCCCGCTAAAATTATGTTATTTTATGTATGATAACAGTTACACTTGTGGCTTTCCTTAATTTATATTGCTGTGAAATAAATTAATGATTTTCAGAGGATGTCGAGTGTGATGAATTAGAGGAGTATTCTAGAGACAAGAATCCCATCATGGACTCACTGAGTGTGCCACCTCCACCGTTGGACAATGAAAACGTTGAACAGGCATCTCCAAAGGTGCTATTAATGTAGGAAAAACATATTCAACGACTAATTAAAAGGATTACATTTGATGTTTAAGCAAATCCCTTTAACCTGCTATTTTGTGGACGGGTAACTGGGTCTTATTTCTCTGATGGTAATGGTTTCATGTTCAAATTCAGTTTCTTTACTCCCCACCGAATCTGACACATGCCTTCTCCTATTGGACATACTATAAGTGACAAAATGCCCAGGGCATCTATTTAATAGATGTTTTAATGCAATTTGGGGGGAGGGGTATTTATTAGATAAGAGGTTTTATTGAAAAGAGAAAATTTTACTTTTATAACAATGAACTTGAACTACAACAACAATATGTAATGTCAGGAACCCATCACTAGGAGCGTGCAGCTCCCATATTAAGCACATATCACGGTGTAATACACGGCTTAGGCTTCTTTATTTGTTAAATAGAACAGGATGTGATTTGCAAACCTTTTTTTAAGGACGTTCGCGCTAATTGTTTCTGCGCATCCTTACTGCGCACGCAAATTCACACGCCACGTCATCCACGAGCACGCGCGCTACTTCATTAAATAAACAAATGATAAGGCAGATGGCCATTGCTAGAGCTTTGTCTGGATTTAAAGATCTTGGACATTCGGTGACCCCAATGTTTCTTTCGATGGATCATTTTCTCTACTGATTTTCTTCGTTTAGGGAAAAAATGAAAAAAAATCTATCGACTAGAAGTTTAAATTTTTGGCAAAATGCACCATCGAATTCCGTTCTTAGTAGTTCTTTGTGCATCTGTGCGGTGGTCTGAAATGCCTGTTAAAGGGTTAAATTTTGTGAAAACGTTAGTAAGGTTTGGAATTATTTACGCAGCAGACCCACTTCTACAAAATATGACTAAGATCGTTTGCCTCCGTTGACTCACCTTCGATATTTTTAACTATAAACCCCTGTAGACCGTGCTCGATGATATGCGACAATTTTTTGAAATCAGTATAGTTTACCACACGCTTTAGCTCTGAAACGAAGACGGTGACCCCCAAATTTTTTTGCATTTCTGGTACAAGTAAATCATTATCTGCCTGCAGTAAAAATTTAAAAAAATTCTATCGACTGGAAAAATTTCGCGTGAACGTCCTTAATTAAACAAGAGTAGAATGACTAACCTAACTGTTTTCATTTGTGTTCTTTTCTTGCCTTTCTGGAAAGGCATTTGGCTATGGGTTTAGCTGGTAGCCTTGCTGAATTTTTTAGCAAATGTGGATGCTTTTTGCATTTACACCAAAATGGGAGATAAATGTATATGTATAGCTCTGTTGTATAAATATATTTTATGTGATTAAGGTATTAATCCATGTTTACTGTGAAATAGCTGGTTGGCTCATTATATCTGAATATTTAACATTCAGTTAAAGAATTTATTGTGATTTAATCGTTGGTTGCTGGTTATTGAATTTCTTTCAATGGTCGTTTGTTTCAGAGAAAGCAACCCAGAAAAAAGGTTCCCCGTGAATATGTCCCAGCCTACAGATCAGGGCCATATGCATTGATGTTGACACTGTATCAGCAAAGTCAGGTTAGAATCAGTGGATTTTCTAGGGCAGCAAAACTGACCATTTGTGTTGACTAGTACATGAAACAATTAAATGTAACTTTCTGCAGTATGTTGCATTGGGGATGGAAGTATTTGGCTCATCCTTGGTGTAAGAACCTGTGACACTCACCAGTGACATAAAACAAAGAAAACAAAGAAGACAACATAATAGACCCTAACCCTGACAATAGCTACAAAACAAAGAAAAATTCACAAGTTTTTACACTGAGGTAAACCCAAGTATTTACTACTTGAATGGCAGGTAGGTGGCTCATCAGGCTTATCACGGCTTCTGTAGCATGGATCAATTTGGAGTTTTTCTACTCCCCTCTGAATGGGATGCTAGTCCATCGCAGGGCTACTCCCCAGCATTAAATTTGCTGGTACGGTGTAATCATTTATACACCTGGGTGGAGAAAGGCGCTGTGAGAGAAAAGTGTCTTGCCCAAGAACACAACACAATGTCCCTGGCCAGGGCTTGAACCCAGACTGCTCTATGCGGAGACGAACGCACTAACCACAAGGCCACCACGCCACCCATACTAACTACTTGATTAAGCCACATTTATCTATCTTGTAGGTCTGATGGGATTCCAACTTCACTCGAAGAAGTTTGGGATGTTCATCGTTGTTTGCACCAGTCATGTCACATACAAGCCACTTGCAAATAAGCAATCAAAAAATAAACTGAAGGATACTGCACCTTGGTGAAAATTGTAAGGAACTGCAAACAAAGTGCCCATTTGAAGTTTGCTCCTTATCCAATATTTGTCTCTGTAGAGAACCAACTATCGAGGATACATGACAAGAGCTGAGCTGCAGAAGGAAGCACAGCCACTTTGTGATGCATCCTTCGCAATGGTAATGACGTACACCAGTGATTCTTGTTTACATGTTTTTATTAAAATAAGTACATTGTAAAGAGCAGAATAAGACAAGTTGTGTTATTCTAATAGGAGTATGCACTGGCAGCAAAGACCAGAAATCACTGCAACTGCCTGCAGACTAAAATGCATCTTAATTAAAATGGTCGTGATCCAAAGTTTTGCAAAAACAACTGCTAAAAACGCTAGTGCTATATATAACTGTATAAAAAACCCAGGCAAATGAGCCTATGGCCTGTGGCATTGGAAAGTTATGGGCCATTTGTAAAAAAAAAATGGTCCATTTTAATGACGTCCACAAGTCGCTCAGTTATTAAGATAATCACCTACGCATATGACACTGTAATTTTGACATCGTCGAAAGATTTGGATGCTATCCAACACACATCAGTAGCCTCGCCTCTTGGTTTCGAGATAACGAACTTATCATAAATCTCAGAAAAGAAAAACTGAAGTAATGCTATTCGGAACAGCGAAAAGATTAAATGGTTTCGATGGCAACGAGCTAAACCTCTCAGTAAATGGATCTCGTATCGACAAGACTACAAATTACAAGTATCTAGGTGTCCATCTGGACTCTACACTGAATCTTGATATGCATTTTTGCAAAACCTACAAGAAAGCCGCAGGAAGAGTGAACTTATTACGGCGAATCCGTTCTAATACTGACACCTTAAGCGCTGAACGAATCTACAGAGCAATGATAATCCCCATCTTCACTTATTGCGGCCAAATTACGCTTGGTTGGTCAGAGACACGTAGGTGCCAGATAAGAAGCCTGGAGTAACGAAGTCACAGGATTATTTTGCAAAACACAAAACGTCTAAACTGTGAACTCCGCCTACCCACAATTGAAATTTTTTTAAAGAAAAGGGCTTGTTTATTTGTTTTTGATTGCCTTCATGTCCCGCTGAATTTTATTTAATATTCTTTAGCTAAGCAATCGTAGACACGTATCCACTCAGTGTTTCTGTAGTGGCATACAGCTTAGGCTTGTACACTGAATGCAATAACAAACTGTCCGATACTTGGCAAGTGAATTAGTGGAAAATAGGAGTTTTTTAAACCAATCACAATCGAGGAAATTGTAATTTTTATGATTATCTGCGTTATCAAACGAGCGGTTCCAAATGGAAAGTGCGAAGTCGGCAAACTTTACTTAACGGCAGCAATAAGGGTATAACTATAACCCTGCGTAATAATTCAGTAGTAGATGAATGACAAAGATCGAACCAGGAAACCACTCACAATTCTGCGCCTTTTCACCACGGACCAATTTGCTATCTAATAACAAGGTAATATTTATTGGCACATCACACACGATGTAAAATATTAGTGACAGTACCTTGATCAATGTTTAGTACGTTTAACTCAATATTTACCCCTGCCATGCAGGCTCCCTGGCAAGTGTGGAGAAAACTGTATCTTGCTTGCAATTATTGCCAACGAGCCAGACGCTCGGCTGGCGAGGCGGCAGAGAATAGTGCCGCGCGAAGAATGGCGTATGCGAAAAAATTCTCGATCGAGCTCTGAAAAGTGTAACTGTAAGGTGTAAGATGTAACAATGGCTCAGTTTGAGCCAATTGCAAGGACGGAACTATTCGAGCTATTGTAGTTTTTAGCCAATCAGGAGGCGCGTTACATCTAGACTTGTCTCGTGGAATATCATTGTTTTCTTTGCTGTTGTGTTTATCCAACTGTGAACAATTTCATAGTCTCAGAACATATCGAACCAGCGTGTTTCCTCTCTCACTTTATCGAAATGAAAGTTCAATTGGGGAGCGTACCCTTCACAAAACTCTTCTTCTAATTCGAATATTCAGGAAAACTGTTCGACAAGAGCAAATCTAAGACACAAAATCGACATGAAAACGAACCAGCGTGTTCACCACGGAATTGAACGAGCGTGTTCATGAATCGAAACAGTGTATTCCTTCTCTGTTTACCTATATCGAACTGAAAGTTCCATCGGGCAGCTTTTTTGGAAAGATTGTGTTCACCAGTCGAACCACTAGAGCAAATCCAGTGTTGAAATCTAGCATATCGAACTGAAGGTTGAGTCGGCAGTGTTTCCGAACAGAACTGAACGAGCGTGTTTATCATACAGTCGAATCCAGTGTTCAAAACACCAATCGGATCTGTTTTGCGACATAATTAAACGAGTCGTGTTCATCAATCAAACTAGCGTGTTCACTTTCAGTTTGACTTTGCCCATCATATTGAACTGAAAGTTCGACCGAGCAGCGATACATTGATATTAAGGGATTGCGTGACGAACGTTACCTGCCGGTAAACGCGTTATAATTTTCTCTCGGTAATGTTTGCAACAGAAGAGAACCAAAAATCCGTTATGCTGTATTAATAAACCCCTTATTATAGCACAAATTATTCGCTCGTTGGCACTCTATCGATAGGTATACCTAGTATATATTTAAGCAATAGAGCACTTTTTGATTGTTTATATAACCTCATCTAAACACGAGGAGGGTTGGGAGAATTCTAGACAGTTATACAAACCCGAGACGTACTCGAGGGTTTGCATAACTTTCGAGAATTCTCTCAACCCTCCGAGTGTTTAGACGAGGTTATATAAACAATGAAAAAGTGCTCTATTGCTTTTACCAAATAATTCTCAAAAATACACGCGAGTCTAAAACGTCACAACCGTGTTTACATACTCTCGTCTAAACACACCCATCGACCAATGAGAGCGCGCGTAGTGGCTCAGTTATTTTATAAAGAGACTTTCATGTTAACTGTCGTATTTTAATTTGAAGCCTGACCCAGGAAGTCATTACACAGCTTGGTCGTCTATGTCAACTCTGACCAGGAAAGGCTTTATTATCAAGACAAACAATCCAGCCAGGTAAATCCAAGAAGCTAAGACATTTCCACTGACATGTTTTATTGATACTAGACTGTTTGATATTTACTCTTATGGCCTGTCAGCGTACAATGTATGTAGGTGCCTGGACGTAAACTTCTTTATAACTGATGTGAAAAGGAGTTTTTGTTAAACAGAAGTATACATATAATTTCAGAGTATTTTGTTATCAAAACGTTTCTGGTACCTGAGGAATGATCGGGACAGCTACTGTTAGCATCGCATTTTATAACAGTCGGACTATGTCTGTGAGCAAATTATCAACTGCACATACGGATATTATCTTGATACATCTCCAGATTCTCGAAACTAACTTTAAGTGAAATCCATATCATTCAGTGAGGAGAATGAGTATTTTGAAGTGAGGGACTGAATGAGTATTAAAATCCGGGTGATAAAAAGACAAGGATGGGCTGCAGAAGAGACTTACTAGTTACATGCTGGCTATGTCTCCGAAGCTGTGAAGACCTGAAATGAAGTCAATCGATGTTCTTTTTTTTTGTGCTGTTTGTAGATATTCCATCACAGATGAAGGTCGTAAATTAGCCGAGAAGCTGGAGACTGTGACAGGAGACAGCTTGTCATCAGTATCAATAGACGCCACTGCACCCTTCACTAGTGACTCAGTTAAATCTCCATCACACGCCTCGATTGATTTAACATCTGATAAGAACTTGGACAGTAATTATTTATCTGCTGCAGATGTATCCAGGAATTTTAAACCTTGTATCGAAAAGGTCTCAAGTAGCCATGACAGATTTACAAAAATAACTGAAAGAGACGAGGAATTTAAACCTGCAAGGTATGGACTAGGGAAGTGGAATAAATTACTTGCCGTTTCCTTGCAATTGTTGCAAAGTTTACTAGGAAATTATTTTTGATTGCCTCATTGCAAGTTAGTATAAATATTTTAAATTTTCATTCCGACTCTGAGCTTTTAAATGAATTTCCCAATCTCCTTTTTCCAAAGCACATGTCAACTGCGAGTGGTGTGGTTTACTGAAAGCTTGCGATAGTGACAACGCAGAAATAACGTCTGGGCTGCATAGTTTGTAAGAGTCAACTGGACTGATAAGTTTGACTTCAGGCCTAGGCAGCTCATCAGCTCGATTCCGTTAACTCTATTTCTGCTAGATAATAAGCCACTCCATCCCAGGCTATTATGCACACTCCTGGATAGAGAGAGGCAATGTTAAGGTAATCATAGAAAGGGAAATAGTAACGTATTTTCGGTCTGTACTGCAAGATATATAGCCGAATCTTGATCGGCTCTGTACTGAAAAAAAAAAAAAACGGTTTACTGTACAATGCAGGCAACATTAACATGTCTACTACAACAAATAGTGCGTGGTCTTTTTTGTGTTTTAGAATTCTAGAAGATGATCTCAGCTTCACTCCTGATTTTGTCCTTAGACCAGGTATGTGTGTAAAAGGGGACAAGACCAAAGATAGAGTTTACCAGACTGTGCCACGATCATGCGCATAATTGACTGATTGACACTGGAAGGTTTTTAACCAATAGAAATCGTAAGACTTTTCAGTTTTTTTCCCTCAGCTTTACAAATAGACATTTTTCTTCAGGAAACTAATGGACCCACCTCTGATGTTTTGGATGAAACCACCCCTTTTTATACACCTCCCTTTGAGGACGTCAAAGTTTTCTACAATCTTAGCACAAAAATACACACACACACACACAAAAAAAAAACAAAACCCGTGGAAACCCACAAAAATGGCAAATATAGTCAGACCTGTCGTTACAGATAGCTCGGATATGGATGCCTGCTCTCTAACAATTTCTAAACTCCAGCTTGTTTTGCTATCACTTGTAATGACCTGATTGCATTAATTGTGAATTGTTAACTGACATTACTTATTAGCAAAAGGAAAAAATAATCCACTCTACAAATTGTCAAATTTAAGACTAACCCATTTGTAGAGTTGGTCAAAATGAATTCTGTGCAGTGAAATGACTGAAGGCGACGGGGAACAAATTTGACAAAAGACGTAAGTATGTTGTGTCTTCTCACAGGAACGTTCGATATTGTTTTATGTGTTGATGTAAACGAGACAACATCAGGAATAGCCAAGTCAAGAAAAGATGCTCTGATACCAGAACTAAAGAATAATGGTGCGTGATTAATCACCATATCTTATCGTGTGTGTGTCGTGCTTGTAACTGGACAGTGTGTGTGTCGTGCTTGTAACTGGACAGTGTGTGTGTCGTGCTTGTAACAGGACAGTGCGTGTGTCGTGCTTGTAACTGGACAGTGTGTGTGTCGTGCTTGTAACTGGACAGTGTGTGTGTCGTGCTTGTAACAGGACAGTGTGTGTGTCGTGCTTGTAACTGGACAGTGTGTGTGTGTCGTGCTTGTAACAGGACAGTGTGTGTGTCGTGCTTGTAACTGGACAGTGTGTGTGTCGTGCTTGTAACAGGACAGTGTGTGTGTCGTGCTTGTAACTGGACAGTGTGTGTGTCGTGCTTGTAACAGGACAGTGTGTGTGTCGTGTTTGTAACTGGACAGTGTGTGTGTCGTGCTTGTAACTGGACAGTGTGTGTGTCGTGCTTGTAACTGGACAGTGTGTGTTTCGTGCTTGTAACAGGACAGTGCGTGTGTCGTGTTTGTAACTGGACAGTGTGTGTGTTAGTCCTATTATTATTATAAACAGTTTGTTTAAGGTTTACCTTGGAGTCAGTCATCCATTCTACATCTTACTCTATTGATTTACTTTATTTTAAGTATGGAAACGAATGGATAACAATAGTGTATAGTGTTTTTTTCATTTTATTTAGATTCAGCTAGCAAGTTTTCTTTTCAGAAGAAGACAGATTTGACACGGCACTTTTGAATTTTCTTAGGAGTGCAGTTTGATGTACGCAAACTTCAACTGGGTGACTTTCTGTGGGTGGCTCGTGAAAGGACTGTTCCAACACCAGGTACCGTGGAATAAAAATGTTCTTAGAAATGCTCATAATTGCAACATAAATCATAACAATGTAGTCTCGGTGTCTCAAGATCTATTATGGTTTGTACTTAATCAGGTTGTTTGTCGGTACCTGTGGCTCGTGAATTAGTTCTGGATTATATTATTGAACGCAAGAGAATGGACGATCTCTGTGGCAGTATCATTGATGGTCGTTTCCGTGAACAAAAGGTATTGTGAAGTTGTGACTGTCTTAATGTCTTGTTTCATAAAGTTGTGAAATTGGTACATTTATGATATGTTGTCGTTTGTGCTCGCGATCTCTCGATGACGGGGAAAATAGTTTCGCACAGCTTACCAGTATATTAAAATTTATTTTCAAGAGGACAAGGAAACAATATTTTTCTGAGTAGCTTGGCGTAACTGATATTTTACCTATGTTCTCATTGTTTGATTGCCATAGTTTCGACTGCGTCATTGCGGCCTCAGACATCCAATCTACCTGGTGGAGGATTTTGGCTCAACTCAGCACATGAGTCTTCCAGAGAACACACTACTTCAAGCTATTGTTAACACTCAGGTTGGTCAGCAGTTGACTTCATGTTCCCCATGCTCGGTTACTATGTACTCATCACGTCATCGTTCCTTACCATTGTTATTTATTACTAGCCTCCCACCCTCCTCCTCCGTCTATCCAACTATACCAAATCTTGTTTCATGCAACATGTTGTCTATGATCATCTTTAGGTAGTGGACGGCTTTTTTGTGAAGCGAACACGTGACCTGAAAGAGAGTGTTGCATACTTGACAGTCATGACTCGATACCTACAGAGACTTTACTCGGTAAGTCTTCAGTCAAGTTCTTTACTGTGTACCCAAGCCTCACGCATACCTCCCAGGATCAACAATTAGAACTTTTCAGTTATGATATACATAGCAACCGTTATCTGAGTCCTTGCGCAGATAGCTTTTGCAAATAAGACGGTTTGTGATAAGCAGGCAAGTGAAGATAACGTGGTTTGAATTTTGTCTGATTTGGAAATTTATAGGGATTGTTGTAGATTTGAGCTATGTGGTGCGGGATACTTGATGTGCAACACGTTCTATCACAGATGATGTCGAGGTTATCGCCAGCAAACTGCATAGTACTTTTTTTGTTATCTGGCCTGTTGGACTTCTCTAAAATCTAAGGCAAATTGTATGTTGCTAGTTATGTGGTGTCTAAAGAAAAAGACTTGTCATAGAATTAAACTCTGGAGCTCCATTTGAAAATGCATAGTAAAGCTTGTGGGTCACCCAACTCTTAATGTCTCACATGCAGTAAAACCCTAAGTGGGTATATCTTGGTTTGCAAATACTGTATGGGGGGGGGGGGGGGGGAGGGGGGGCGGTGGCCTCATGTGTTCTTGGGTAAGACACTTTACTCTCACACTGCCTCTCTCTACCCAGGTGTATAAATGGGTACCGGCAAACTTAATGCTGGGGTAACCCTGCGAGGACTCGCATCCGATCTAAGGGTGGGGGGTGGGGGGAGTAGACATTCTTTCTGTCGCTTGATGCCACCGGGATAAGCTCCGGCCTGGTGGGTCACATGGTTCGTATGCAGACTTAACCTCCACCTAAATATTATTTGATGTGCTGTGGGGAGTGTATTTTTGTTGTCTTTACATCACTATCTGCAACACCAAACTGCCCCAAATAGCATGTTCCTTATTTTTGTGATTTGTATTTTCCTTACTTGCCCATTTCCTCACAGAATAAGACTCTTTTTAGCTGTCATCAAGGAGATTTGGAGAAAGCGCCATCCATTGGTAGCAGTGGAAACGACAAAATGTATCTTATGAATTTCGCAGACTTTAACGACGCGACAGTCAAAAACAAGGTAGTGCCAGCTAAATAATTCACTGAATAGTTCTATCTTGGTCTATTTGCAACTGCAATGTGAGCTGGACTTTCGAGATATCGTCACCTAACAGGCAGATGAAGCTTGACACTAAAAGCTGATCCACAGTTTGCTGGCCGGCAATCTTTACAAAATGGGGAATGAAGAGGAGTGACACCCCCTTCAAACCTTTTTAAACCACCCTCCCCCCCCCCCCGTTATTATAAAAAAAAAACAATCTTAATGTATTCCCACTAAAAATGATAACTAAAGGTAGGCAATGAAAATAATCCGTGGTCCGGTGTAAGCGTGTCTCACTTGATACTTCTCTTTCCAATTGACTTGCTGTTCAGAATCGATGATAAACATTGGAGCTTGCATGTCATATTAACTCGACTACAGATCTTCACGCTGTTCGGAGGGAATCTGGGTCCAATTCATGGTCATTTTCCTAGCCCATGATCATTCTAAAACACCGCTCACACTACGCCGGGAACATTTCAAAACGGCGTTTTCACTCTGAAAACGTGTTTCCTTCCACACTATACCGGAGAAATTTCAAAACGCAGTAATCACCGGTCATTTTGGATTTGTGTTTAGGAAAACTGAAACAGGGAAATCACATGATTATCGTGACGTCATCACCTCCGTTTTCAAAATGTTTTCCCTCCACGCTAAAACGTAAAGCCGGCCTATTCAGATGGCGTCGGTTTGAAGAGCATCTTCGAAAAGCTCAGTTTTCGTGACGAGTGCATTAAAATTGTTCGGTGTATTGTGGAGAGGGCCTTAAAAGGGAAATAACGTTTTCTTTTTTCTTGCGATATGTTTTTAACAATAACAATAACATTTATTTCTTATAATGCGCAGTCTAACATGCTATAAAGATACGATCGAATGCGCATTACAACATTAAAATCTTCAAGTAATAAATGGCTAATCTAGTCTTTTGTGCAGGTGATGACAGTGAGTGAGATTTTTGCCAAACAACTTATGCAGCTCAGTGGTGTTTCTCCTGACAAAGCTGTTGCCATCTTGGAGAAATATTCCACTCCTAAAAGGTGCGGCGGAGAATTCCTCTCTCGACAAAAATCCACTTTGTGTTTATTTTGCTGTGTGCAGTTGCAGTAAAAACCTGCGTGTAAGAACATTGTGGTTTAAGAGCTTTGCCATTTCAATATCCAAAAATATGAGAACCTGTTTAGCCAAGCAAGATTAAGGAGGTTCTTAAATGTGGGTTACTGTTAAATTCTGAACTCTTGTTATGGAGGCAACACTAATGATAATAATCATCCACTTCATAACCTGTAATTAGGTATGTTTATTTATTTTTCTGGCAATCAACAACTATATCTCCTTCACACAAATTAAGAACCTAGTAAGAACCTACTTAACCTAAAATTGCTAATACGTTCTCCAAAATACTAGAACCCATTTTGCATGACTTCAAAAAATGTCGTTTCTTTACCGTATCTGCTTTAGGAGTTAGGATTTCTGTTCAGAAAACTGCTTACTTGTTTTTGAGTTGAGAATTTATGAGTAATCTACAGCTTGGACACAACACCCTAAACTGAATTAAAGAAACTTAAACGTATTGTGGAGGTTTTTCTGGCATTGTTGAAAATAATTCTGGCAGCTAATTATCTAGCTAATGAGGTGTAAGGATATATCATGTCACTTGCACATGCTTTGTTTTACTGCTGTGATCAGGTTACTAGATGCGTACAAGGCACAGGAGAGTGTTACAGACAGGGAATTACTCCTGTCTGCTCTGAAATGTGGCAAGAACCAAAGGTACTTGGCATTCGCTTTTTATCCCTTAACCCTTTACTCCCCGAGGGGTCTCCCTGTGACGAGTAAAATCGCCTGGCGTTAGACAGAGTAAAATCTATAAGTCACTCTAAAGGAGATAGTTTTTTAACCCTTTACTCCCCGAGGGGTCTCCCTGTGACGAGTAAAATCGTCTGGCGTTAGACAGAGTAAAATCTATAAGTCACTCTAAAGGAGATAGTTTTTTAACCCTTTACTCCCCGAGGGGTCTCCCTGTGACGAGTAAAATCGTCTGGCGTTAGACAGAGTAAAATCTATAAGTCACTCTAAAGGAGATAGTTTTTTAACCCTTTACTCCCCGAGGGGTCTCCCTGTGACGAGTAAAATCGTCTGGCGTTAGACAGAGTAAAATCTATAAGTCACTCTAAAGGAGATAGTTTTTTAACCCTTTACTCCCCGAGGGGTCTCCCTGTGACGAGTAAAATCGTCTGGCGTTAGACAGAGTAAAATCTATAAGTCACTCTAAAGGAGATAGTTTTTTAACCCTTGACTCCCGAGGGGTCTCCCTGTGACGAGTAAAATCGCCTGGCGTTAGACAGAGTAAAATCTATAAGTCACTCTAAAGGAGATAGTTTTTTAACCCTTTACTCCCCGAGGGGTCTCCCTGTGACGAGTAAAATCGTCTGGCGTTAGACAGAGTAAAATCTATAAGTCACTCTTGGGCAGTAAAGGGTTAAATTATGGCAGCGACTTCATTTTTTGGTAGAATTTGGAGAATACATCAAGGAATCTGAGGTTGTATTTCTATAGCAATTGATAAACTAATAACGTATGAACGAAGTCAATCACTGGCATGTGAGGTTGTTGTAATCGTTAGAGCCTTGTGTACAAACTGTTAACCCCAGGATTGCAAGAAAATCTAATAGTGATCTGATATCCCAGCGAATCCCAAGTTATAATAGCACATCTATGATGTCTGTACATGAGATATTAGTCTGCTGTGTTAGGTTTCATTAGCTATATAGAATCGTTCATTCTTTGATCAATATCATTTCAAACCCTGCAGGACTTTGGGACCCTCTCTCAGTAGACTAATTTATCAGTTGTTCTGCTCATCCACCCTGTGTTGAGTATGTGTTGATACCAGTCTGCTTTGGAGCCGGTAGCAATGTGATGTTGAAGAGTAAGCGACTTGTTCATTGTATGCTTCACCACGGAACAACTCAGGCGAGCAAAAGACAAGAACTAGACAGAATCAGATGGAAGATGATGCACGGAAATTCGGCACTCAATTCTACTGTGGAAAAAACCTCGATAACTCTCAATGTTTTCATTCGTAGTCAGCTATTTGGCGGATACCAAGAAAGGCAGCTGTTCATCTTTACAACGTGATAATGCTTGTTACAGTTCCACGTATAATGCGAATTTTGATGTGAAGTGACATTAATTGATTGAATGTTCATAGTTTCTATTGTAATAAATAATTCTTTTTTTTTTCATTTTTGTTGAAATGTTTGTGTCCGGTCAGGAAATAGTGATTTGTTGCGTTTACAACAAATTACATCAGAATTATCTCCGACACATGTCACAACCTTGCAAGCAGTATCCTTAAACACCTGGAGGCCCGTTTCTCGAAAGCCCTGGAAACCTTTCGGGCCCGTAAAGCCATTTTTAGTTTATCTGTATCTGAAAACGGAGAAGTGTATACGCCTGAAACTTCTTGTGTGAAGAGAAC
This sequence comes from Micromussa lordhowensis, assembly GCA_964020085.1. NCBI lineage: Eukaryota > Metazoa > Cnidaria > Anthozoa > Scleractinia > Lobophylliidae > Micromussa > Micromussa lordhowensis. Next base: position 16,569,952 of record OZ026600.1, read on the forward strand.
CTCTGTTTATATTAAGCCGGTGAATGCTAACCCAGGATTAAAAGTTAACCGAAGTAACATTATCATCATTATTATCATTATTTTTATTAAAATTCAAATTTAACAGATTTTTAAATTTACACAACCCGCATATAGCATCGCTAATCGAGGCGGGCTGTGTAACTTACAATAAGATACATTACAAGCACATTACATTACAAATACATTACATTATAGTAAAATGCAGAAAAAAATATATATATAGATATATCATTATTAAAATCAGTTAAATAAATAAATAAATAGGTATACACTTATATTCACAAATAGCTAGGATTTACATGAGATGAGAAAGAACCTATATTAAGTCATAGAACTAAAGAAATTAATAATAATGGCTATTAGAGTTTGATTAATGATAATTAGTTATTTTTAACATTAGCGTAGAGACATCAACATAATCATCCTCATTACCAAGTACCGCAAGTAAAAATTGATGAATTTTATTTTTGAAAGGTTGTTTCCTAAGTTTACGCAGGTCAGGCTTCAGGCAATTCCATAATTTAGCTCCGAAAATGGAAAATGAATTAAGCTGAATTCTCAGTCTTGATTTATTAATATATAAATTACCAGCATCAGAAAATCTAGTGTTATATGTATGAAGGTCAGATGAACAACTAAAAAGATCACAGATATTCTGAGGCGCAGAATTGGTAGTTTCAAAATAAAGCATATTGAGGGGTAAGACATTAGCAGAGACAAAAAAAGGAATAGCATGAGATCTGTTACCAGCAAAGAACATTAGCCGAAGAGCTCGTTTTTGTAAGATAAAGACTTTCCTCAGATAGACCTGTGCAGCTTGTCCCCAAGCAGCAATTCCGTAATGTGTATATGGGAAAATCAGAGAACGGTAAACCTGGATTAAAGTATTCAGAGGGACAGAGTGCCTTAATCATGATATAATTCCAACAACCCTGCTAATTTTAGAGGCGATGTAGTCGATATGATATTTCCAAGTTTAGTTTTTATCGATGAGCACACCCAGGAACTTTACGTAATCTTTGCATTCAAGAAAAGTATCACTATTTGAGGCATTATTGTATATCCTTATATTAATTTTATAACTAAGCTTCTTTTGTGATGGTCTGAAGATGACAAAATTGGACTTTTTTGCATTTATAGTCAGCTTATTAGCATTCAACCAGTCACAGACTTTCTGCAGTTCGATGTTGATTACACTTTCTAATGACTTCAAATCCTTGTCAGCATACAGCAGGTTTGTATCATCAGCAAATAGATAAAAAGAAAGCTTCTTAGCAGAATTATAAATATCATTAATATAAATCAAGAAAAGTAGAGGGCCTAGAACAGAGCCTTGTGGGACCCCTGTTAGAACATTTCTTTTAGATGATATTTGTTTATCAGTTTGAGTAGTTAAAAATGTTTTTCACTGCTTATGTTTTGGCTAGTTTGAGATCATTCAAACTTAAAACTGAAGGATAAACAATATAAACAGAAAAACTGACTAAACAGTTGTAAATTTAAACTCAATATTCTCGTTAATCCTGGGTTAGCTTAACCGGGCTTTGAACAATCCGGCCCTTATTTTAACTCTGCGATGTTGCAGTGTAATGTTCCAGTCAGAATTGATTGACAGTTTTCTCAAGGCAACTTCAAACTTTGAATTCAAATTTGCCCGAGCAAGTTGTCTAATTGCGTCCTAGTTTTCACATGTTCTGGTTTCCATTTTTCTAATATAAAAGGAAATAATACCACTTCGATGTCAAAGAGGGAGAAACTAATTTCGAGCTATGGTCGACGGTTTATCAGAAACCTATAAGAGATAGTCAGAAGTTCAAGTCGTCAAACTGGGAACCTGGCTGTAAGATTCCTTAAAGGCATCAAAGTTATTTCATGTAAACGCCTAGCTTCCGCCTTCCCTACTCTTCCGTCGTCATGGTATAGCCTAGAATCACTGAGGTATGCAACTAGCTGCTTGCAAATCCAACTCGCAACTCCCCAACTCGCAAAATGCACAGTACCGCTGAAAAATGGAACATTTTTTCTAACTCATCAAACTTACTGATAGCTTTAGAGGTAGCTGAGAAGTCACCGAAAATATAACTGAAGAATTAGATTTTGGCACCCCCATTCATATCCTCTAAAAAGCGGCGGAAACCGAAATAGCGCCTCTGTTTTGTTTCACAATCGTTCAGTAGTTTGGTATGTTGTTATGGCGTTCGCCAAAGATTATAGAGAAGAAATAACCCTGAGCTACTATTGTTTCAACTTGGCCCTTGCAATGGCTTTCTTCATATTTGGAACCATCTATTTGAGGCTCAGAGACAAAAGGGACCAGCAAAGAAGGGAATGGCGCCAATTTGCGGAAAGAATTTACAGCGAGTACAGCAAACTGAAAGATAAAAGTATCACTTTGAAAATTTCAAAGGTGAAAGACACCTTCGAAAAAATTCGTATGCACTCAGAAATTACAGGCCTTGATGTGTTAAGGCACATGCTTGCAGAGGGTAATTACGAACGTTCTAAGACAACCCAGCTGGAATGTCTTCGCGAAGATCTGCAGTCGATCTTTCCGTTGTTCAATGTTTGCTCTTCGTTGCTTCTCTTGGGAAACGTTCCAAAAAATATAAGAGAAGAGCTGATAGATGTGATCAGTGACCTAGGGAAGATGGCAGTGCCTTTCTTTCAAGGAAAGCAGCGCGAAATCATCTTGAGATGCCTTAAACATTTTTCGAATGATAGACAGAAGCTCGAAACTGAACTCCAGGCTAGAAGGCGATATTCCAAATGTGAAAAACTGCCTAATATTTGGTACCAAGCTGAAGGACGGCAGCTTACCAGGGCAGCCGTGGGTTGGGCCATTCAATTTGGCTGAGTTCTTCGACGGCGGAAGAACAACAATGGAACTCGCGAACGGACAGGATTATAGCAAGTGTAGTAAATTTTCACTATACGTAACCGAAAACATCCTACAAGGAAGTGATTTAATATCCTTACAGGAACTTCACCAGGACCTGGAAAATCCAAGGTACCTGAGAGATTTTGCCAGAGAATTACGGAAGAAACAGCCAGTCCCACTAGACTTGATTGAACAGATCACCCATCTTGATACAGATGAACGTGTTGTTGAGAAAGTGTTGCACGAGGTACGTGTTTATATTTACCGGTTGCTAAACGGAAGTCAGTATAGTACAGAAATTGAAGCTAATAAGGCAAGGCTTCTCAGGGTACAGGAAGAAGTGACCAAGGTTAGGCCGACTGAGACTATAGTTAAAGGAATTTGTGAACGATTGATAGAAGACCTTCAAAGACTTCAGGCAAGCCAGTATCATTGTAACAGTGAGGAGTTCTGCGAGAAATTGCAAGAATTACGGAACAAGTTGCTGGATATACAAATTATAAGAAAACCTAAGAAACATTGGGCAGCGCCTGAACTGCAAGAAACCAAGCTGTAGTTAGTTGTACTAGCACCTCATGTAAGTGGCACCAATTGATTCGAAAGTATGAAATGGACAGAAAAATACGAGTTCCTAATTGTACCAACTTCGAAAGTTTGCCAACAACGATTTGTCGCAAGTTCGATAATACTCTTCATGAAACATGTCTTCCGACTAAATTAAGCCTCTTGAACGTAAACGACTCGAACACAGTACTCCCCTGCAGCCACCATTCCATTCCCATAACCATTAACGTAATCCAGTAGAACAGGGGATTTAAACATTGGAATGGATGGGAAGAAGTGTATATGGCATATATGACGCGTGCTCTGATTGGCTAATTCTAGAGCCGTAATGGCCCCGGCCCGATTATTGGCCTGCAAAAACAAAGCAAAAGGTAATTAAATTGTAGCGACTGAAAACGATGAGTTGCGAGGAACACTCTGAAAATAAATTCTGTTACCATGACGAGCTATGTAGGGTGCGTGACATGTTTCGTTGAGTTTGTGACTGCGAGCTCATGGTCCGCAATGTATGCTGGGACCAAGAGTGAGAGAAAAACCATGTGCTCGGAGAGTGTTTTGAAAAGTACGGAGCTTGTGCTTTAATAAAACGTTTTCTGATTTGATTTGAGCGTGCAACAGCTACAGTTTCAGGAGCACAGCGAATCCACAGCGTTAAATTATGAACGAGTTGGTGCTGGACAGGACAAAGAAAACAGCCAAGAAGAAATTGAAACTTTTGACATATATAGGACCCATATAGCCATGTAATAAACTGCTTATTGAACTTCAACGTTCGGTCGTAACGTAACATATCAAATAGGAATCAAATTGTTCTGTGGTAGCAGCCAACTCGAAAGCTTTGCTCCTTTGGCTGCTACACACTTTTTCCGTTGTTACGTTTAGCTCAATGTATCATCAGCTCTGTGTTTTACTTCTTTTTTATCCTTTATTGTTGTTGTATTGTAATTGAATAGTGTAAATAAATGAACTTGAACTTGAACTTGGAAAGACTGTTATTCATCGTGATATCTAAACACCGAGAGGAGAGTTGAAAATACGACGCGCAGCGGAGTATTTTTGACAAAATTCGAGGTGTTTGGATAGCCGATGATCTATCTTCTAAATCGAAACGAAAAGTAAGTAGTAAACAGACAAGTAAAATCCTCAAAATCTATGCTAATTAAGACCGGGTTTCCAACCCTCCTTTACGATTGTGATTTTCTTTGTTTTATTATTGATGAATTATTAATGAATTTGAGAAGGGAAATCACAAAACTCAAATGATCCCAGCCCACAAATGATCCCCAAATTGTACCACAAATAATCCCTGGACCGCAACTGATTCCACCGCAAAAAGTTAGGAATGGCGTGGAAAAATTTTTGGATGGATATATATTTTCAAAGTATCCTAGGTGAAGAAAACATAAGTACCTCAAGCATAAAAGCAGCAATAAAAAACGTTTAACAGATCGCGCAAAATACCAAATTGACATGTGTCGACGGTATAAAATTTCGTTTGGGAAACGCACCACAAAAATAACCATGAATCTTCGAAGATGCCGCTGCTATCTAATTAACCGCTTAGACCTTTTCCCTGCACACTTCTTATACCTGCGTCCTAAATAGCCACGGGCTTTCATAAAGTGCGCAAGAGTTCTTCGTGAGAGTTACCCTGCGTAGGTTGTCCCTCCCCCAGGCTTCTCGCGGCTTCTCCGCTCTACGCGAAAATGTAGTAAGTTCACTTGTGAATTCTCAGTTGTTTCCTAATTTGAGTATAGAATGAACCCACACACTTATCGAAAGAATAACACCGAAGTTCCCGGTGTTGTGGTTTGGTTTTGTCTCACGGGTTGGTGCTTAACATAGGGTTAACCTCATTGTACCTCACCCCCCCCCCCGCCCTTAGACAGAATTGCCAATGCCCCATGGTGGGGACCTACAATTAACACTTAATGACTGGTCCCGAGGGGAACAGTGAATTTTGTTTCCCGAGAATCCGAGACGATTTGTTATACAGCAAAACAAAACAAAATTTTGAAAAACGCGCTGAGATTCCAGCGACAACATCAGGTCACGTGAGCGGCAGTGGCGGTCCCCCTCTAGATAAGCCTGTAACACGAAATTGAATTCTTGATAACTGAACTTGAAGAGTCCAGAAAGAAAGCAAAGATACTTGAAGAAAAACTTGAAAATAAAAAACGACTCAAAAGAGAACTTATCATTGAAGACATGCTGAGGGATGACGAATCTGTGAAATTTCACACGCGTTTGCCAAACCTTGCGTGTTTCAATTTTACCTGGAATCTAATTCCACCACACACAGAAAAGATTAAATATTGGGACAAGAAAAAAGAGGCCAAATCTCACTATCAGGGTGATATTTCAAAACGAAAGCCTGGCAAGCAAAGGCAACTGACAGTGAAAGAAGAGTATCTTATTGCATTATGTAAACTGCGTTTGGGTTTGCTGAACCAACACCTTTGGTGTTTCTGCGTCTACCATTTCTAAGACTGTCACAACATGGGTATGCCTACTGGCTAAAATCTTCCATGGGACTTTACTTCGGTAGCCATCTCGTGAAGAAGTTAAACGCCAATTTCCCAAGTCTTTCAAGAAATACCCGGAAACCAGGGTGATTATTGATGCAACAGAGTTCTTTATTGAGAAGCCAACATCTCCCTGCGAACAGAAGGCAACATGGAGTGATTATAAACACCACAACACGGTCAAATTATTAGTGGGAATTGCACCCAATGGAACTTTCACCTTTATTTCTAAATTATGGTCTGGTAGTACCAGTGATCGCAAGATTGTTCAAGAAAGTGGTCTGATAGACTTTCTCCAGGAAGGAGATCATGTCATGGCCGATAGGGGGTTTAATATAAGAGACCTACTAACAAGACCTGGGGTTAAATTGAACATTCCTCTATTTTCGAAAGGTATGTTGCACCCTTATTGTGAGCAGATCTAGGGGAGGGACTAGGGGGTATGCCTCCCTTAAAATAAGATTTAAAGTAGTTTCAGAGGATCAAAGAATTTTTGGTTTTATAAAGCAAATCCTGTAAAAGTTTGAGCCAGTAATACGGCCGTATCTCTGCTCAATCCAAAAACTACAGTTTCCTTGACTTTTTGTTTTTTCGAATATCATGGCTGCCTGATCCTGATTAATTTCACTAAAATTCTGGAACTCATAGCATAGTTCTTGGGTAACATCAAATGTGCTATTAGTATTGATTCCTTTAGTCTGCAAAAACAGTCGTCCTTCTTCGCTCCCGGCCCGAGTGGCGTTTCGCGGGAAGGACGTCTGCGATTTACTGCCGATTTACTGTAGAAGCTGTGGACTCGTAGCCTTTATTTAACCTTGAATGAAACACTCTACGGCCGGAGAAACACTGCTACTTGCCCGCGTAAGTGTTAATCGTATCTAGGGCATCTCTACGTCTCAACAAGACAACGGATTTTTATCCAACGTCATTCATGATCAACTTTTACGCCACAAAACGATAAAATTCGAAAAAAATACAACATCACTCCTTTCTAGTTGAGTGTTTTTCAAGATTTTCGAAATGAAACAGGTTTTGTTTGCATATTTTTTGCACTACTTACTCACGCGGCACGCCACGCAGGCGGCACATCCAAAGTGCGACCTTCACACCTCACAGGATCGAAATTTCCTTCACGTCATTGGTTAGTTGATTCCTACCAATCAGCTTCTTGCTTTAACAGCCAATCACAAAACACCTTACTGATTAAGGAACACTATAAAAGGAGACTTGACTATCAGCACTCAGCACTAGCTCCCATTGCGAGCTCTTCGAATAAAAAGCAACTGACGAAGAATCCAATAGTTTGGGTTCGAAACCGGTCTTGCGCTAATAGCTGATAAACAGTTCTTTTCAGAACTACACCATGGCAAACGCAGTTTCCGACCAGGAGATGATTGCCATCTTAGCAGACATGGTGGGTAGCGTTGCTCCCGCACTCTCACCAATCAAGTCACCCAAACGACAACGTGACATTGACAGTCCAACAGAGATTCCCGAACCAGCCCCAAACAGCATAAACCAGAGCAGACTGAGGGCATGAAAAACATACGGAATCCACTGACCAGCCTGGAAACCAGACGAGCCAAATGCAAACGGTCCTTGCAAGTCCTGAGAGAACACGCGAGAAACTCCACGTGTCCCTACGGCCTACACTACAGACCTAAGCCACACATCCGGTTCGACCGACAATTCCAGACCTCCATGGACCAGATATGTCAGAGAGCCCACGCGGAACTACTAGCGTTGATGATAAAAGAGCAGGAAAAGAACCTTGCTGCAGACAACCAGGCCATCCAAGCCCAACAGCAGCAACTCCAGAACCTGTGCCCGAATCAGCCAAGTTCCCAGGCAGCCAGAAACCGTGCCAAACCTACAATGAGGCCTAAGCCTCACCTAAAGAAAGTTCAACAAACTTGTAATCTCGCCAGGCTCAGCTTTCTGAGCTCCAAAAAATGTTTTGTAAAATGAGTGAAAATATGAATGTCAATAAAGACAGAGTTGAACAGTATTCTATGGTGTGCTTTTCTGACTCCAAGGGTCGCAAACGAAACACTATAGGGAAATAAAAAACGCTCTTATAGACGAAACAGCCTCAAAAATACTTTAGCCCAGAACACTAGAGCACACAACGAGAAATACATTAAGGATTTCTCAAATAAGGCTGTTTTAGATGAAGAGGTTAAATTTCTTTCTAGAGGTCTCAAATTCATACCAACTACCCCTGTTCCTACTTCTAATAAATCCTTACTAAAGGATTTCGATAATTTCGCTAGAACAATGCGTTTAAGATACTTGTTCGCTAGCAAAAAAAACTACAGCTCATCCCTTCCATGTCAAATCCACATGGCAACCACCGATACAAAACTCGGTTGCCCTAGAAAATTACTTGGAAGATACAAAACTTGAGTTAGCCTATATAGTTTTCAACCCACAAAACGATAACATTTCAGTGAACGAAAGACAAGCTATCAGCACACTTAAACGCAACCGCGAAATCAACCTTAAAAAAGCAGACAAGGGAACAACAACAGTCATTATGGACACCGCACAAAAAATACAAGAAGGCTCACAGCAATTATCGGATGATAAATTCTATAAGCCTCTCGCATCTCCTATTGTGCACGAAACACCCCGAAAAGTCAACGCAATAGTTTACAAACTATTTTGTTCGGGCCACATTGACAAAATGACTCACAAATGGTTAACAACAGAGCTCAAACAGCCGCGAATACCAGAGTTCTATACGCTGACTAAGATTCACAAAAAACACCGGTCGGCAGACCAATTGTTTCTGGCAGCAGCGGCCCGACAGAGCGTATTTCCAGTTTCGTTGACTCACTTTTACAACCAATTGCTACTAAACAGGAGTCATACCTTAAAGACACTACCGATTTGATTAACTTTATCGAAAACACGCAAATTCCAGACGATGTAATATACGCTGGACGTTAGTTCCCTGTACACAAACATTCCTCAATCAGAAGGAATTGATGTTATCTGACGTCACTATGAAGATCATTATGAGCAAAAACTACCCATTCCCACAAATGATTTGCAGGAACTCATGCGGCTCATACTTGAAGAAAATTCTTTCAAATTCAACGAAAGACATTTCTTACAAACTCACGGCGTCGCTATGGGAACCAAAATGGCGGTCGCTTTCTCTGTTATTTTTATAGCAGATCTTGAAAAGCGACTACTTACGGCTAGCCCTTTCAAGCCTCTATTTTGGAAAAGATTTATCGATGACATATTTTCATTGTGGAACATTTCTATCAAAGAAGTTTCCGAATTTGTTAACTTCGCTAACTCCTTCCACCGATCAATTAAGTTCACTTATGAAATGTCATCAGAACGCGCTGTTTTCCTTGACACCGAGGTCTTAAAGGACCCCGTCATTCAACTCACAAAATCTTAGATTTACAAACACATTTCAAGCCTACTGAAACTTTTCAGTATACACACTTCTCATCTTGTCATCCCTTTAACTCTAAAAAGGGTTTTATCAAAGGAGAAGCGTTACGTTTTTTAAGAACCAACTCAGTCAAAGAAAACTTTGAAAAGTACAAACGAGAATGCGAACAAAGACTCTGCCAAAGAGGCTATCCCTTAACACTCGTTCAAAAAACTCTGACTGAAGTTCAGTCCTGTGACCGAAAAGAGGCTCTTCGCAACAAAACAAAACAAACTAAAGAGATTCTGCCGTTTGTTACAACTTACAATCCAGCCGCACCGAATTTACCATTTATTTATTTATTTATTTATTTATTTATTTACAGAAAGGGCATGCCCGAATCTTAAAAAGATTCTCATGAAACACTGGCACATGATTCAACAACAGCCTAGGCTCAACAGCCACCGATTGTGTCTTACAGGAAGGAAAAATCTCTCAAGGACATTCTTGTCCGAGCCAAACTTCCTTCAACAAAACAACAATCATAAAAAGAACGAGGTATTTTCGCTTCGAAGGAAATTTGCATATGATCACTGTTAACGACTCTATGCGGACAATCATGCACACGCATTTTTGCCGAATTCGAAAATAGTCAAAATAACTGATCCTTTATTCTAGATCCTCAAGTTGACATTCCACTATTACGAGCGTAGAAGCTGTGGACTCGTAGCCTTTATCATGTAACTGTGAACTTTGTAATGTTGCCTAAATCGGCAAAATAGGCATAAATTAACATTTGCTTTCAAATTGGAGGACCAAGCGGTTTTTTCCCCGAGGAGATGAATATTCATGATCAGGAAGAAACTTGTATTCTTTGTAGAAGAGGCGCTGAATCAAGATTAGGTGGACACATACATATACATAAATTGAGCGTAAAAGTGAGATAAAATATTTGGGTGTTTTTATTGATCAAAATTTACATTGGGGACCCCAAATCCAGCATATCAACAATAAATTAATGAGGAATATAGGAATTATTAATAAATTACGATATTATGTGGATATCCATACTCTAAAACAGCTGTATTATTCATTTATTTATCCATATCTAACTTATGGTATTACTAGTTGGGGTAGTGCCTGTAAAACTAGGTTACAGAAGATCAAAACGAAACAGAATAGATGTGTACGTAGCATTTTCTTTGCTCATAGCAGGGATAGTGCTATGTCCTACCTCAATCTTTTGCAAATCCTGACACTTGATAACATTTACAAATTTAAATTAGCTCTTTTTGTACATAAAATTAAAAATGACCCCGCAAACATCCCAACAATATTTTCTGGATCTCTTACATTAGCTTCTGAGGTCCATAGCTATAATACCAGATTTTCAACTAACTTTAATATCTATAGACCAAATGTAAATAACAATTATGGTGCCACTACATTTTCTTTTTTAGCATCTAAAATCTGGGAATCTATCCCCTTT